>CM056457.1:22078734-23278734 GCA_029783895.1 Triplophysa bombifrons
TGGGCCCTGTAATTAGCCAACGGAATTTACATATGTGTAGGAAGTTTCAAAGACGAACATTTGCTATAAATGTGTTGCGTCACAAAGAATATAATTCGAGGTAGTAACCAAGGAGCTAATTGTTCCTCCCTTAGATTAGATTAATATAGCGTCTAATGAGTCATGACAGACATTTGCCATGTAAGGGCATGTTTATTTAAATTTGCAATTCATAAGAGTTATACTGTAGCCTACTGTCTTTTGATGTCAATTGCAAATTCAGGGGCACTTCTAAAGTATTTTGGAGAATCCTCTGCCACTGGTCAGCCATCAAAAACCATCATCCTCCTTGAATTTATCACTTTTATGCATGATAAGGATCTATCAGAGATCTACTCCAACTTTTGGACTGCTCTCAGGATTGCACTTACTCTGCCAGTCACTGTGGCTCAAGCAGAGAGAAGCTTTTCAAAAGTTGATCAAGTCGTACCTGAGCTCAACCATGTCTCAGGAACGGCTCACTGGCCTTGCTATCATCAGTATCAATCACTCAATAGGGGGCAGATTTCGTATGATGACAGTATTGATGATTTTGCAACAAGGAACGCCAGAAAGGTCAGGTTTTAGTTTGTGTTTTCTGTTAGTGCACTAGTGTAATAATTAGATTTGCTTTTGTGTGATGAAGGATTTGTGCTATTTAGAATATTTATTCTATATTTTATTTGTATATTATTCTTAATATTTTATATTGTTGTTGTTCTCCGCTCGTGTTACATCATGATTGTACATATATTGCAACTTTTATGTACATAGAGTATATTTAAGTTCTGATAACTTATACTGATTTGTGCAGAATTGTGTTTTTAAAATGTTCTGTTGAAGGATTTGTGCATTTGAGAAATATAAGGTTCGTCTTACACTTATATAGTTATGGTAAAACATGGCTGTTTTTTTTTCTCTCTCGTATGGGTGGGAGTAGGTGGGGGGGCACCCAGAGGGGATCTCGCCCGGGGAGTGATTCAATGTAGAACCGCCACTGAGTACACTTGCTAGTATTTCATACTGTGTGAATAAAATCGTGTCTGGAGTTGTTTGCTCAGGAAATGTCTGCAAATGTTTTTTTTTATGTGACATGTAAATGTTGCAGGTTATGCGCTATTGATGTCAAAAGGCAAGAATGAATCATTTTTGCTGCTTAGTTTCAATATAATTTACTCCTTTGGTGCAGTCTTTAGTCCTGAAACTTTAAGTGTGTTCATACGCTCTTAAAAATAAAAATGGTTCAAAAGGTTCTCCGTATAACTAAAGAGAACTTTTAACATCCGAAGAACCTTTCTGTTTCACAAAGATTATAAAAAGATAAGAAAAAGATGTTTCTTTAAAAAACCTTTTTGTGGAAGCAAACATTTTTCTTTTATGTGAAGCACCTTTTTTTTAAGAGTGTAATAAGAAAAAAATGATACAAACTTTTTAGCACACAATTTATGGCTGTTTTTTCTGTGCAATGAAGAAACTGAGTTTTTCTCAGTTCCGTCTGGGTACACAACACTTGTGTCTGTGTGAGAAGATAAATCCGACACCTGCATGGCACAGGACTGTTCCACCATTACCTCACTTCCTGCCTCCCGTCGGGACTTTTGGATTGGCTGCATCTCGCAGCGGATGTCCTCTCCGACCACACCCGTCTCCTCATTCGGGACTAATGAGAGCGTTCAAGCAGAATGCAGCAGAGAACACACACAGAGAGAGAGAGGAAGATGTCTTGCCTCTTCATAAGAGGAGAGGAAATGATTTCATTTCTTCATTTTAACACCTTATTCAAGAGCTAAAGTGGATTGATCACTGTAATGTTTCCAACAGTCACAGTGGAACATTCATTTTCTGGTGATTATAAAGTTATACGACCATTGTGACGAGGCCAGAAATCTAGCGACCACAAAATAAAAATGCAATCTTTACAATGACTTAAGGGCCCTGTGCACTATCCGCTCCGGCCAAAGAATTAAAAGATATCAGCAAATGTTTTAAGTGATTTAAGTGCTTACAACAAACCCAAAACAGATTGAATTTCATGCTGCTCCTGGATTTCTTCATCTGTTCCATGGACGTTTGTCACCAGCAACAGGATTTAAGCAGCTTTAGACAGCCAGGCCAGGCCAAGGTGACTAAACCATAGTAAAAACAACTCACATCCCCATCACACCCACCTTCTGCTGTTTATAGAAGTTAAGACAGATTTAGATGTCTGTTTTCAGATAAACAGCAATATATGAGATTGTGTGGTCTGTCCTTGACAAACGTAATGCCGTGACCTGTGTATGACTCACGAAAATGCGGTTGTTCGCAAGCAAACACACACCCACACAAGAATGCCAATCCCACCCATGAATTTGGAGGAACCAGCCTTCTGTCGCCATATTTCGTTAAGCTGTTCTAAGTTAAAAAAAGAAACGCCTTCGATATCAACTGATTTATTTACATCCTTGCCAAGCAAACATTTACTTTTTATTTTCACTGTGTAGGCATTTAAAATAAAGCTAATTGATCAAACGCACATTTCAGTCAAAACTTGAAAACTTTTAGAGAATGTATTAAAGTATAATCATTATATCTGTTGATATTTTACTAAAACATGAGAAAAGAGTCCAGACATCAGAAATATATGCAGGAGTTTTATATATGAAAAAGGGAAAAAACATGTACGTATTAAAGGCGTTGACAAAAGAGACGTACATTTATAAAAGTTTTCTGTGAATTAAAATGCACAAACCAGAAGCAATAATACCCAACAAATGGAAAAGGGATGACTCTTCATACACCACAAAATAGTTAAATTGGATTTTCTTGTGTCTATTTATGATGACTATTATGGATGTGACTATTGGAATTTTACAGAATTTTACAGATTTTACTGTTAATAATTACAGATTTTTAACATACTTTTAAAATTCGGTTAAAACAGATAAATTAAACAAAAAATCATTTTACAAGACAAAACTGTTATTTTACTGTATTTTACTGTATACTGTAAAGTTTGTATATTATGTTTTTTTTCCTTACTATAGATTATTTCATGTCCTGATTAATGTAGGAATGAGTAAAATAAGTATATATATATCTTAAATATATGGGTAAATAAACGTTAAGGTTGTTTAGTACAGCTCTTTAAAATTCCTTTAATCGATAGCCTTTCCAGTGTCGTTTGACTTACAACAAACAAACATCAGGAGTGACAATGCCACCCAATAGCAAAAACAGGCCTATCTTAAGTACATCTTAAAAATAGTAGTGTGCTGTTTAAAAACTAATGTGAACTAGTAGTTTACAGAATAAAACAAAAATAATAATTGTGCATAAACACAAAAATATTAGTATCTGACCAATACCATTCGTGTGTTCTATTGTGTACCATAGCAAAAAATTTGAAAACAAACAGTTAATTATACATTATTTTATATTATTAATATTCATTAAACTGAAGATAAATCTCTCTTATGCCAGTTTTTTAAATGACACATTTAAACATTAATTTATAAACCACACTCATTCATAAAAACTGAACTTTTCTTTATTTTTTTTCAACTAACTGTTGTACAAATAAAGTATTGATGAAGTACGTTTGGTCATTTACGTTTTAAAAGTGGGGTTTAGTAAAGGTTTGACCCAAGTTAAGTTTATCTAACAATGATAATTTTGCCGCTGAATAAACAAGTACTAATGAGTGTTGAGTTGTACATGTAGGCCTTTGTGTGTGTGTTTAGATATGCAGTTTGTCATCCGATGTGGATATAAGAGGTAGTTAGTCCACACAAGTCACATGTCTTGTGGGTCTTGTTAATTACTCAAGAGTTAATCGGTTTGGGAGTACAGAACAGCTTTAGCTCAGATGTCTCTCTCTCTCTCTGTCCTGTACTCAAAGGTTAAATACTGTATGTACACAAAGTCCTTGAGCCCTGAGATAAATGCCGAATAGCCCAAACTCTTAGAGCCACATACTGGGTTAAAGCTCAGCTCACCAAAACACTGTCTGGTGGTCTCTGGAAAGCGACAGACTGGAGTAATTCCCTATAATCAACACACATTTCTGAAACATTACATTAAATGAGTTATAGTAAAATCATGGAAAGATGAAGTGTGCCATACGAAAAGCATCATTCTTTTATTTTGGTTTATTTTTAACTCTTTTTTTAACTATTTTAACTGTGTTTATGTAATCATGATCAAAACAATACAGAGGTGTTACACACCTGACACAATTTCTGTCATAGACGGTTATACATGACTTACAGACTATTTCATCTTAAAAACATAAACAAGTGTTAATGCACATGCACACTTTTATGACAACAACTTAAATTCCGGAACACATTCACAAACAATAGTGTCTGTAGATTATGGCTGATAACCGAGAAGCCGCTACTTGCCTAAAATTGTCTCTCCAATATTTTGAATTTTGACTGCGATACCAAGAACCACCTCTAGATGTCAGTGTACTATACAGTTTCTTTAAATGCGTAAAACCTACAGGACCCATTCAACAAATTGTTTATTTAATAAAATGAGCGTACAATACATTTCAACTACTCGTTTATATAATACAATTATTATACAGTAAAATAATAATACAAATTAATATGAACCTAAATGAAATAAAATATAGCCTACATAGTTTTATTACTATACACTAGCCAAACACAAACCAGAAGTTAACTGGGGGTCAGGCGAATGTGCACGTCCGATGAAACGGTCTATATGTTCTCATAGAAACTTGTTAGATTGAAGGAGGACCTGATCAATATCCAGGCACTGGATTATATTTAAGAATTAGCGGTTCTGTTTTAACAAATGGAACACCCCAGACGTGCTTACACATGTAGAGTCAACAGTGCAACTGCATACTTACCTGCTAAAAATGTGTGTGCTTTGTGTGTATGTTTGCTATTGTGCATGAATGTGTGTGTGATCCACACAAGTCGAGGGGTCTGTTGCTGTCGTGATTCTGGTTCAGACCATCTGCTGCTTGAGTGTGTTGAGATGCCAGCAGAGAGACACACACAAGAGAGCAATATACAAAACATGCACGCATGCACGCACGCACACACATTGTAGTGCCTACCCACCCTTGACTCTAACCATCTTCCCAAACTCCCACCTCTAATCCCACCACGGTTGCTCCCCCTATCTCTCAGACACCTTTGGCATTTTAAGGTCAGGTATTCTATTTTCAGAACATTTGTGGACAAGAACAGCCAAAACATGACACATAGATTTACTGTATACGTGTCCACCAGCATAGAGTGAGAGGAACTGAACAGCCGTTTCAAATCCATTCTTTACAGGAGCTGAGCAACAGGCCCGTGTGGGGTATTGTGGGATTGACAGCAGTGTGCAGAGCAAGAGAGGATGGCGTCAAAACTTGAGCAATGCTCAATACTCTAATGAGAGGCGAACAGTGCCGGCTGGTGAAGGCGTGATGTCTGAGGGCTGGTGAAGCATTTTGAAATCAGGAGAATGTGCTGCAGTTTCTTCTGGATCCAGCGTTTAATTTACATCATTAAATATTACTATATTTACTTTGGATTATTTAGAAATAGCATTTTGTTAAATTGACAGAAAATGGATATACTTTAAGAATTGAACATTTATCATAGTATTTTTACTGTTCTCCATACTATATGACAAACTATATGTACTTTATAATGTATGATCACATTATTGACTGTGTACACTGCAAAAAAGGACTTTCTTACTTAGACTTTTTTCTTGTTTTCCAGTGAAAATGTCTAAACATTCTTAAATCAAGTTGCATTTTCTTGATGAGTAAATTGACCTAAGAAAATAAGTCTTGTTCTTAGTAAAAAAATATGAAATTTCAGTGAATTTGTGCTTAGAAAAATAATCTTGAATTAAAGTTCACCTTTTTCTTACTCACTCAATTCAAGATTATTTTTCTTACCCCATTGGCAGATTTTTTGGCTTGTTTCAAGTACAAATTCACTGAAATTTCATACTTTGGTTCTGAAAACAAGACTGTTTTCTTGGGACGTTTTACTCATCGAGAAAATACATCTCGATTCACAAATTTTTTTTGTGGCAAGACGCAAAGTGGAATGCTTTAAAATCCCTGTAGATGTTAGAGAATGCACTGTAACCTACCGCTTCGCAGGGCTTATTCCTTTTATAAAACGGTCAATCCATATGCGTTGCAAGGTTTCATAAAATAAAGTAATTATAGTGATGTTTAGTCTATATAATGTGGTCATCATTAAAAGCTGCAATATTTTTTGCTATTGAAATGGAAATGAAAAAAATTGTGGGTGTGAAAAAACGAGAATAGCACATTTTGAAATGGTGTGAGTGATTCCCTTCAGAAACATCACAACAAACCCTCTACCTCTTACTGACATCTTGTGCCAATTACAACAATATTTTCTCTCTTTATGGAACAAGCAAGGGCCCACAATATACAGTGTGTCATCAGATAAATAACACACACACAAAGTGCACTGAGGCATGTGTGCTGTTAGTCAGTTCTGTTTTGTGTGAGCGTTTCATGTCGATAAAGTCCCTGCTTATTCAACCTTTTGCCCATGAAGACTTTCTGACATTCACAAACCACCGCAGAACTTTTCCAGATATGAACCTTGCTGATATAACCGTGGTCTGAGAACAGCCGTTGAATGACCGCGCTCCAAAAACATCAATTTAGTCCTCAGAAATGGCTGAGTGGCTGAAAATAAGCCTCTGTGCTCAAATTGTTCGATACGTTCTGGACCAGCTTCACTCCATCATGCTATAATGCCTGTCACTGGATGATCTGACCAGCGCTGACCTCTCTTTTAATGTCTCTGAGAACAGGACCAGGTACAGTAGACAACCCCAACACTGCAGTACCTTGCCTACCTTGCACAAGGATTAATGCATTTGACCATACACAAACACACATGTGTTAACACTCGGCTGGCTAACGTTTAGTGAATGCAACAGAGGGAAACAAATTTAACGGCTTTCTCCATTATAAACATCCCGCTGCGCCTGCCATGCTCCTGAACAGCAGCGTCTTTATACCCACCAGTGCTGCAGTAACTCTTAACAATTTATCTGCAAAGATTTCTTTTATATTTAAAACCGCTCAAAGAAGCCCTGCTGCTGTGAGCCAGAGGATTTTACTCCAATAGTTATAAAAACACTTTAGTACAACCTACCAATGGACACTCAGAAGAAGCAAAACCAGACATACACAGTCTGAGAATGTGGTCGATGAGGACTTGTCCACCTCGGGTGAGTATAGTGTTACAGTATTAAACATATGAATCAATATATGAAGAGTTTGGTTCCAAAATGAGATAACTTCGTTTTAAAAACATTTTCATCATGTTTTTTAATTTGTGCATTCCAATTAATATCAATCAAACTGCAGTTGGTCTTTTTTTATTTAAACTATAATAACTCAAAAAACACTGTTACATAACACAATAAAACACAATTAAAACATGATAAAATAATAAAAAACATAATTCTGAATTTTTCTTAGAGGAGTCATTGGATGAAAATGCCTTTTTTCTTTGTTTAAATGCTATAATCGGGTCCCCTGTGTATCTAGCAACCCAGAAAATGTGAAAAACAAGATCCCAGTAAATTTGTTTTGATGAGCCTTTCCCTGCAAGCATGTGAGAAAGCATGCCGTTCAGATTTCGTCCTGTTGTGATGTCAAAGCAGGATCTTATTATAATATTACCGCCCCTTGATCTACACAATTCCAGCCACGGTGCTGCCGCGATTGTTGTTTCACTAGTGTACGTGACGCCATGGCTTAAGTTCGTGGACAACATGCAATGTCGTCGCTACACAGAGTCCTAACCTTGGAAGAGACAGGTGTGGATTTATTTTATTTTTAGTGGAAATCCCACAGAAGCCATAAGTAAAAACCTGCTTGTTCACGCATCACTTCAAGCCGGAGTGCTTTATCAACCTCGGAAAGTACAAGCAGGATTAGCTTCAAAGTTGTTCCTAAAGAGGGATCGAGACCGACTGAACGAGAAAAAACTGGCGATTTGAGTCATATTTAGCAACAGTCTGAATTGACGTACATGTACCGTATATATAGGAGGATAACGTAAGCATACGATAGCGAAGAAAGTCAGTCACGGGCTAAACAGAACATCAAAGCCAGTGTTAAACTTACTCTATATTTGGGTCATTCTATAATTAGGGGTACATTTCAGGTCAACAAAAAAGTGAAGAAATCAGTGTGCTTTTCTGCAAAATAATCTAGTTGTTTCCATAATATACCCCCATATTGTTCTAAATTCATTAGTTGCCAAGCTTAAACTCAAATTACTTTTTAAATATTTAAATGAAAATAAATATTTAATTAATTGTTTTGTCAACTGTGGTGTCATAGTGGTGTCATAGAAGAAATAAATGAAGTACTATACATATGATAAAACATTTGTTTAAAAGTTATTGAGTCTATTCACCAGGGGGTTTGAGGTTGTATGTCTAACTGATTTAAAAAATATGAATTTTAAACTGAATAACGGATATTCTTTGGTATACTATCATCAATGGATATTTTTTCAACATAATTCTCCATTACACTAAATTTAGAGTTATTCAACGTCTTTATGTAATACTGTTCACTCTAGAGATGTCCTTTTTATCCTTTTTATAAAATTTTAGCCTTCAATTAAAGATTTATGACACAAAAACACACGTAACACAATTGACAGATAAAGTAACACAGTTGACAGAAGTAACACTGATGACAGGATGCATTAGGAGAAAAAGAGAAACCTTTCTTTGAAATAAAACCTTTTTATTTTGACAAGTGTCAGCAACAAGTAATTAATTAACTCTCTTGAAACAATGGAGAAAACAAAGAAAAACTTTACTACATTAGTCTCGTTCACAAAACAGTCCTTTCCAACTCATCCAACTCAGTCCTTTCATCTTCCAGTTTCTTCACATCCTCACATGTTTTTAAAAAATAACTATTACTATGTAATTACACTTGTTCATATTTTACAATGTCATTCCTGTGTTATAACAATAGTTAATGTATGTTTTTATCAACAATACTCAATATAGGCATAAACTATGACAAGAAACCCAGCAAACATTGTCAACCGTGTTAATCCCTGTCAACTGTGTTACACTTGATGGGTAACACAGTTGACAAGTAACACAGTTGACATTTCTTCCATTTTAGGGCCTTGTGCTAACTGCAGACCTTGAACATGTCCCCACATTACCTTGATCAACTAGTGTTTTTATACATTTTATCTACATTTTTGTAAATATAATATCTAAGATAAGTACACAAGACCATGTTGATAAAACAGTTGATGAGCAATTCATCTACTCTATGTGTACACAATAATAATGATTAAAAATTGAAGAGGAGGAGTAGAAACTTACAACACTGTATTTAAAATCCCCGCCACTGAAGGTCGTGACATCACATGATGTTGGACATGTTACTTTGGAACAAACCATTGCTGACTTATAGGGGTTTTGTCAATGGGTAACACAGTTGACAAAGATTTCTCGGAACACACACAAAGTTAATAATTTAATAGATATAAACAAGTGAATTCGTTTTTAAAATACATTGCCTTGTTTTAATGATTATTTTTAACAAATAATGATGAAAATAATATACAAAAACATGTATTGTAGTGTCAATTTGAAAGGCAAAACTTGACTTTTAGCAAATTGGACAGCACAAAAACTGTTATTTCCAGTACAACATATGCATTTTCTCCTAATTAACTCTTGGAACTGGGGTTGACTTTTATGCATGAAATAAAGAGGAATGTTCCCAAATATAAAAGTGATCATTGCTTGAAGTAAATATTCAGTAAAAATGATAAATACAACCAATGGACTTGAAATGTACCCTTAATTATAGAATGACCCATTTATGTAATTTGGCAAATTGGCACTTGGAGTTTAGGTGTATGAATGTTATTACATCATATGCGTTAATATGTTTAGCAGCGGCAAGCTGTTTGTTTTGCTAATGATAAGTGCTAAAATCCAAGTAATTCCTGAGATCTGCAAGTGCGCAGTCCGTGGATTTTAGGCAAACACACACGCATAACGTGAGCATTAAGATGCACTGTTCGCTCCGACGGATTATTTAGTCTCCACACGAACCATTTGAGAAGTTTAAAACAAAACTAACAGCAGTGGAGTTCAGGAAACATCTTTTAGCTTAATCCTTGCCATGGCAGTACTACACGTGTGCTGAGTTGACACGCCGGATGGAAGGGAGGTGGGATGCGTCAAGAGCATCAAAAAGCACTAAAACCCTAATAAAGCATATCAACTTGTTGAAAGTGCTCATCTGATCAGTTCTTTAAAAACGGAGTTATCATATTTTGGAACCAAATGAACATATTGCCCAGTTACTTTAGTAAACGTTTTTAGTCAGCATTTGAAACGGCATTAAATTATAATAATTTCTCAGAGAATGTTGTTATTATCAGTATATTAAATCATATATCTGTTTTACTAAAACCCTACATGTTTATATTGTTTTTCATATTTATGAGGAATATGAATCATTAAAGGAAAAAACTTTAAGAGAGAAACCTCACATTTTTATCTCTTATTTTGACATTTGCGTGGAATTGCACCTACGGTCATATGGAGGATTGGCTGATCTGAATTGTTACATTCAAAATTGAGTTCAACCCTGCTCAAAATATTGCTAAAAGAATGTTAAGATGTAAAAACACACCCACACATTCGTACACTAATCACAATTTGTACAAGGCCATTTGTTAGCTTGCATGACAGTGATGTACAGTAGCTTGTGGTGGTTGCAATTTATTGATTTTATTTTCCCTCCATGTGTGCAGATGTGATGCTCTTCTCCATCAATTGATCACCGTGGATCACTGAGTTTGATAAACACCAACAGGCATATATATTAACATATCCTCCGACCCCTACGACATATACGCATGATATCGTTTGTCCCTTCCTCAAATACGGCAAACACAAGCATTTACTAAATTAGCGCCTCTCCCCTCTACATTTCTTGTTTCTTTGAGCAAGTAACGTAATGCATGTATTCATTAAATAGCAAAAAACTAATGATACACATCCAAACAGTTCAAATGTTTTAAAAGTATAAATCTTCGAAGTGCACCGAGGTCAAATGATCGATTTATATGAGGAACAGACCTGAAAGCAATCATCATCTGCTGTCTTCCCCTTTCCTGATTTTCAAATATGCCGCTTAAAATATCTTTGGTCCATTAACATCTATTAAACCATTTATACTTTTAAAATGCAAAAATAAATGCGTCTTTATCTGCACAAAATGACAGGGGGTCGTTTTCATAAAAATCTTGCGCTTAAATTGAAAACGTGAACCGTATAAGCTACATGCCTTTGAATCGTTTTTACTTTGAGGACACGCTTATATATACTGTATATATATTTGAATCTTTGTACAGTAATTTTCTCGTGAGCAAAACTCCCTGTCTTTTCCATTCATGATTTAATAATCACAATATCATCTCAATATGAGTTCTGCTGCTAAAGTCGGACATTTCTGCCAGCACTCCTCATAAAACCCCAATGCTCTACATCACCTATTGGTGCAACCTTATTGCAGAAAGACGGACGGTTGCGCAGTGGCATTTTGTAGAGCCAGCACATTCTCTCTCTCTCTCTCTCTAATCGCTCATGGCCCTGCAGATAAAGTCTCTTTTCAGTCCTAACTCTCCCGTGAGTGTCTGAATGTCACTCTGTTCTTACAGCCCTTGCTCTTAACTCCTGTCTTGATTTATAAAGTGTCTCGCCAACGGAGGAGAAAAAGTCTTGAATAAAGAAAGAAATATTTTATCAGCAGTGTGTTGATTGAGTTGTGTGTTTGACAGCAACTAAATGTGGCACACGCGCGCACATACACTGGGGATGCTTAGTCTTTAAAGTAACCAGCTACATATTATTCCTACCACAAAGTGATTAATTATGTGTCATCACAACCTTTAATGGATGCTTTTGCATTATTTGCTCATTAAAAAGTACTTTACTTTTTTTGTCCCCAGAACAGAAAGTGCCAGCTCTTAAAGTGATCGTTCACTCAAAAAGAAAAATTCTATCATCATTTACTTCTTATTCTGTAGAAATGTATTTGTTCTGATCAACACAGAGAAAGATATTTGCAAGAATGGTTGAAACCAAACATATCTTGCCCCCCATTGACTCCCATTGTAGAAAAAATATGTTTGCTGTCCTACATTCTTCAAATGTTTTCTTTTGTGTTCAACTGAACAATGTAATATTTCCTACTATGGGAGTCAATGGGGGGCAAGATCTGTCTGGTTATAAGCATTCTTCCAAATATCTTTCTTTGTGTTCATCAGAACAAAGACATTTGCATATATTGAACAAAAATTGTAAAAACATATTTTGTTTAGAATTAGTAATCTCTCTTATCCTATTTGATATTAAAATGATAAATATTAATAAATTAAATCTTATTCAATATATTATATTATGGTGTGAACTACCCTACACATCTATTCAGGTACCATACAACATACACATTGAGTTATAAATACTATATTGTAACCCTATTGCACTACTTACTCTATCCCTAAATTTATTTAATTTATTTTTTACTTTATTTTATTTATTAAGTTTAAGTTTTACACTATTATGGAGTTTTAAAATGAGGATGCACTTAAAAGGGAGGTTTTGCTTAGATTTGGGTTTTTCTCATTTTAGGAGACAAATTGTCTTGTTTCCCTCTCTATCAAATCAAATCGTCTGAAATGGAAACAAAAAGTAAACAAATAAAGATAAGTTATAGAACCTTTTTTAAACATTGTGTAAAACACCTTGTGTCATTTTCGCTGTACATTTCATTGCATCCACAGCTCTGTTGACTACTAGGAACAACATCTATCTTGTCTGATCCGATCCGATCAGAATGGTTCAGTTGAGACAGATTTCCATTTCCATGTGTCTCCTGTGACTACTTGTGTTTCGCTGAGTGGAAAGGTCTCTTATTTCATGACTAAATGCATCAGATACATCAGTGTAGAAGGCCTGAATGATTCAGTTCTTTGTCATTTCCAAATATGCTTAATAATCTAAATCCCACCACAAATGTCATGTTTTCTCAGAATGCTTATCGTAATTTTAGGTGAGCGGGTGCATTAAATAAGCTTCAGTTGCACTAGGATTTATTCATTTGGAAGAAACTGTCGTCTGGAGTGAATTATTGTTGTCACACCAAAGATGCTCCAATCTGGATGACCTAATAGAGCGTTCCCATAAATAAATCGCGCTATTCGCGCATGGTTGGACGCTTGAACATTTTGAGTTTACTCGCTTCATTCCCGCGTGAAATTCACTTCACAATAATTCGCATCTGGGAGGGGCTTTGTCCTCCATTTTGTTAAGGATTTCTGCCTACGCTCGCTACGTCATAATAACGTCACTACTAGAGCAAGTTCCTGATTGGTCAACGTGGTGCGAATATTCGCCAAAGTTCAGATTTTTCACCCAATCATGCGTTACGCGTCAAGTGCTCGAAACGCTCAATTCGCGCCGTATCATTCGCACGAATCGCGCCCCAGGATGTCCTACCGTGTCCTTGCATTGACTTAACATGCAAATTACTCGCGCTTAACACTTCATTCGCGTTTGGTGGGAACGCAACATAAGAATGGTACTACAGGCTGTAAATGGGCCCTTTGAGGCGTATGCCTACCCATAGATTACTGCTGATCACCCATGATTGACCACCGATACAGCACAGAAACATTCATCTCTAACACAAACACTGAAACCGCTGCATCATGTATCTGCAGGAAACAACCTGCTGCGAATAAACACATTAGTTACATAAACGGCACGAGTCGGCCCGCCGTCCTTTTATTTGTTTTAGCAATTAGCGTTGATGGGTCCGCCGAGGGCCCGAGGAAAGCCGAGAGTTTCTTTAATTGCTTCATTAAAAACTGCTGACTCCAGCTCACCCTCTGTGCCTGGCTGAACATATATCATTGTCTTCTGAGCTCCGGATAAGGTAGAAATACTGCATATGCAAATGATACCTGATGATTTAAAGGAGAACGTGAATTTAATGAAAAGTATGGACTGGGAAGAAAGAAAGTGGAAATACATAATCATTGGCCCATTTGCATGCCCACTGGTGGAAGGATAATGGAAGAGCCATATGTCATGGCGGTCGGAGAGAAGCACATCTCGGTACAAGTCACATCAGGTGACAGGGCTGCTGTGCCTTCGAGCGCAAATGTTGGACTGATGTGTTGTAATGTCTTATTGAGCTGCGCTGGCTCGCCGTGACTGTTTCCATCTGCCGCAGGACGTAACCACTTCTGATCGGCCCACTTCAGTTCAGCACAGACACTTTGAGCTTGGGCCAAAAGCTCTCACAGGTTCTTCAAAGCCGTAATCACGTCTCGTCACCGCCCAGTGATAACACCCATTCATCAATTTTCCAGAAGACGTCGTGACTCACTCACTCTCTCTTAGCTCGGATGCTGCGTTCTCTCCAAAGTCAGATTTTCCCAGACTTCCGGCCTTAAAAGCATTCGATTGCCTGATGCTGGGAAGTGGGAAGATGACATGTGTATAAACAAATCAGCAAGCGACCATTTCCTGGCACATTTTGTGTAGAGGATAAATGAGGCTTTGCAAAACGAACATTTGTTTTTTGCATTAGCATACAATTACCAACAGAGAAAATAATTTACAGGGTTTTACACAGTCATCTGTGGAAATGTCTTGTCTCATAAGTTAAGCGCATAACTTTTTCATTTTGTTCTGTTTTTTTAACTTTGTAGTAGTTTGATTTCATTGTGTTTCCTTAACTTTGTCATGTTGAAAAAACAGCATATGCTGGGTTAGATATGTTTTGATGCTGTTTTGTGCTGGTTTATGCTGGTCATGTGCTGGTTTGAGATAGTCAAATGCTGGTCCAGAGCTGGTTTAAGCTGGTGAGGAACCAGCTCATGACCAAATTAAACCAGCACAAACCAGCATCAAAACATACTTAACCTAGGTATATGATGTATTTTCAACAGGGGTGGTTTGATGTCATTGTGTTTCCTAAACTTTGTTGTGTTGTTGCTCAATTTGATCCTGTTTCCTTAACTTTGTTATGTTGTGGTTGAATTTCATTGTGTTTCCTTAACTTTGTTGTGTTGTGTTATTGCTTAATTCCATTGTGTTTCTCTTACTATGATGTGTTGTTGCTTAATTTTATTGTGTTTACTTAACTTTTTGCAGTTCTGGTTTAATTTCATTGTGTTATCTTAACTGT
Organism: Triplophysa bombifrons; assembly: GCA_029783895.1. Taxonomy (NCBI): domain Eukaryota; kingdom Metazoa; phylum Chordata; class Actinopteri; order Cypriniformes; family Nemacheilidae; genus Triplophysa; species Triplophysa bombifrons. The sequence continues at coordinate 22,094,030 of CM056457.1, forward strand.
TGTGTTGTGATTCAATTTTATTGTGTTATTTTTTTTGTGTTGTGGCTTAATTTCATTGTATTTTCCTAATCGAGTTGTTTTGCGGGGGCACGGTGGCTTAGTGGTTAGCACGTTCGCCTCACACCTCCAGGGTTGGGGGTTCGATTCCCACTTCTGACCTGTGTGTGTGGAGTTTGCATGTTCTCCCCGTGCCTCGGGGGTTTCCTCCGGGTACTCCGGTTTCCTCCTCTGGTCCAAAGACATGCATGGTAGGTTGATTGGCATCTCTGGAAAAATTGTCCGTAGGGTGTGAGTGTGTGAGTGAATGAGTGAGTGTGTGTGCCCTGCGATGGGTTGGCACTCCATCCAGGGTGTATCCTGCCTTGATGCCTGATGACTCCTGAGATAGGCGCAGGCTCCCCGTGACCCGAGGTAGTTCGGATAAGCGGTAGAGGATGGATAAGCGGTAGAGGATGGATGGATGGATGGATGGATGGATGGATGGATGGATGGAGTTGTTTTGCAGCTTAAGGCTATAATACTGTACACTACTTTTGGTCAGATTTTGCCCCTGTTTTCAGTCTTAAATTGTTTCAGAAAGTCTTTGCCAGTCTGCAGATTTGATCTGTTAGTGTGTTTCTATCAGAAAAGAGTCTGCAAGTGTATGATGTCTATAGTTTAAAAAAATCTGATAAGATTTTAAAAGTCTTGTAGTGTATTCCAGCCATTGTATCATTTATTTATTTTTTCTTTACCAAATTCAATTGCTTGTTTGTTAGCTTGGACACCATGTCTACATCGGAAGCGCCCCGCGCGACTCGACACAACAGTGGCTTGTTCTCAATGAGTTGGTCGTGACGCTTCACGCCACATCCAGTGTGGACAAAAGTAAAAATGATAGTGGATTCTTACGTGGCACAAGCACGGTGATGCGTCTGGTGTAGACATGCACTGTGTCAATTTTTTATCTTAATTGAATTGTGTTTTGTTGCTTTTGTGGCTTTGTTTTAAATTATGTTGTTTGAGGCTTGTTGAATGTATTGTTCTGTGGCTTAATTTGATTGTTTTCTTTATTTTTTAAAATTTTGTTTTGTTTTGTGGCTTAATTTCATTGTTTGGTTGCTTCATTTCGTTGTGTTGTCTAACAGCTGATACTTATTTTTGTCTGACGGCAAACTACAACATCTGAGCATCAGGCATTATGACTTTCGTACAGACAAGCACTAAAAAATTAAAATATATTTTTATTGTTTATCATTAACCTCCTGAATGCCAATATATTATATATCTTTAAATATCAGTGTTTAATAAAATACAATTTCATCAACCTTCTAGTTGCAAGTATGAGCAGCCCATTGGGAATTTGAACTTCTGAAGGTAAATAAAGTTCAGCAAAGAGAGGAGAATGCCTCAGGTGTGGAGCTGCACAAAACACGGATACTGTATCTGTTTTCTCCTCCAGTTTCCCCATAGGCAGCACATTGAAGTGTAAAGGTTGGATAGCAATAGGCAGCCAGTTTAATAGCTGCCATATTTGTTTAAGCCCTCATCTTAGTGTGACATATCACTGGGGGTTATTGATTATTCCTGCAGACGGTCACGTGAGCTAACAGCTGGAGACAGAACTGAGACCCACACACGTCAACTGTAAAAATCAATGCATGCAATCAAATTCTAATTCATATACAGTACCATAAAATCATCTAGTTCTGTGGTATCTTCTACCTGTTCCACGCAATCTCCAGCCAATAGATCAAACCTGTTTCCTTTTCTCAGTAGGAACATGTCACATCTGTGCCGGTAAAAAGATGGGCTCTGCATTTCATTCAAAGCGGATTTGAACCAGCTAAGAAAAAGAAGCGAGGCGTTTCATTGTCAAGAGACACACGCTATTTTTTGTGTCTAGAGCTGCGCATTTCTTTTTCCTTGCAGCTGAGCGCTCTGCTTTCCAATTGTTCAGGTCGACTGCAGTGCACAGAAGAAGTGGGTAGTTTCATATGTTTAGCCGAAGGAGACACCCTCAACCTGCGCCCACATAGTGGTTTAGATTGAAATGCTGATAACACACACGGACACACACGCAGGCTCTCGCACGTGGGTTAGGCATCACATGTTACTCACAGGATGAAAATGCCGTTGGGTTTAATCCTCAAGGTCATAGAAAATGTGATTGTGATGGGCTGCATTTATGCATAAGTGGATATCAGAGTAATGCATTTATGAATGAGTGAGTAGACGCAAATCTAAGTACAGTTCAGAGTTCAGTGCTGCCTTTATAAATCCACCTGGATACAGATTAAACAAAGTAAAAAAAAATGAAAAATGGAAAGGCAAAACTGTCTCAATATTATCGTGATCAAGTGAATGTATGAAACAATAGGTCTTCCAGGGCTAATGTCAAAAATGTTCAAATAATAATATAATAATTTTACTTTTGTTAAGGTTCATCTAGTGCAATTATTTTATTTTATAAAAGGGATTTTTAGGTCATTTGACCCATCTCATACCAGACCTCATACCTGTTAGAAACAGTCATGATTAGAGTATAAAGAAAAGAGGATGCTTATGGCTTGTTTTCAAGTCATCATTTGCCATTTTAAAGATTGCAATAAATACCGTACCGTGGACTTTATTCCGAGCTATTATCATACAGCGAGATTTTGATATTGTTACATCCCTAGTTTAAAGATATGGTTGTTCTGAAAAAGGCTGTTTAACTTACATGGATTTAACTTTGCAGTTTAATATATAAAAGTAGGCCTGCTCAAACAAGATTTGTCGTTTGTTAAATTAATGTTTTCTTATCTTAAAATGACAACGTAAAATAACTTGAGCACCTTCTGAACAATCTCATCCAGAATATAAATGTATTGGATTTTCCACAATTGATATTCAGATCGCAATACCATTTAGACATTTAGACTTTTAAGTTTTTTTTTTTTTTTTGTCAGACTATTATGATTTATATATGAGAAATAATTTAGTCAGTCAGTCAAAGAGCACATTTAAAGATAACAGCTGTTGGCCAAAGTGCTGTGCAAAATTTAAGCATACAACAAAACACAAAAGTAAACATAGAACACATCGAAAGATGTTTCTTTAAGAATTTAATTTAATTCATTCACAAAAAAAAATATTTTATCGCTTCTTAAAGGTGCAGTTTGAAGAAAATCGTCATTCTAAACAGTGACACGGGGCTGTGCAGTTGCCTGTCAATGGCCTCATATCCGCGTTCCCCTTTGTTACCGCCTTTACTGACGTAGAAATCACATGATAACTGAATTAGTGTCTAGCGTCTAGCAGGCCACTAGCTTGTTTCGAGCAGTCACTTATTTCTGTGTTACACAGAAATTGCTCTCTGCACCTTTAACCATTGATGGCTCTTGACAAACGTCATACTTAAAATACCAAAACCCCTCTCTTCTCTTCACACAGCCTGAATAAACATCAGTGTGTACGGCTGTGCGGAGTTGACACCAGTGAAATACAAGAATAAAGGTTGAGCCAGGAGGGAGTTGGACTTTATTCCTTCCAAAAAGAGCCACGCTGACAGAAAAGAGATAATTCGCCAAAGCCCAGGTCTTCTACAGGAGAATGTTGTTTCTCTCGAGATATTTTGAGAAATTCAGTTTGGCAGCCTCAGAGGAAAGCAGCAGTCAGAGGCGGGTGGGTGTGAGGGGACCGACTAGAGTTTAGCTCACCACACATACTGTGGAAGACGGAGAAATCTTGTTTCTTTTACAGATAAAGAGACCAAGAAATGACTGTTGTAGTAGTGGAGATGAATACAAGTGTAAGATGCTCATACAAATAAGCAATGCTGGGTTTAACTAGTTACTAAGTAATTAGTTAATGTCATTTAATTACTTTCCCCTTGAAAATGTAAAGTAAGGGATTACTCAATTTTTTTTTAATTTAATTACAGTTACTTCTAATGCAATTGAACTAAATACTTTGTAATATATTTAATAGTGGAAATGACATCAAAACTTAAAATGTATGCTTTAATGTATCTCTCTCACATTTGTATACTTTGGTCAGTTAATAAGATTTATTTATGTAGTTATTTATTTTTATACGAAATAATTAAATAATCCAATTCATGTCTATCCTTGAATCAATTCTAATCAAGGTTGATGTAGAATATATAATTAATTAGTAATAAGTAATTAAATACTTTTTGTAGAGAGTCATTTGTACAGTAATCTAATTACACTATTGAATATGTCATTAGTAACTAGTTATAATTTTTTGTTTCAAAGTAACTTACCCAACACTGGAATAAGATGCTATACAAAGTTGAGAATTGTTCTACTTTATACAAATGATGAGTGACTTTTTGGGAGAGACTACAAATGTAAATGTGAAAGTGAATTAAAGTTCATATTTTCCGTATCTGTAACTGCAGTGTTTGTTTATAACTGTTACTCGGACGTTAAGAAGGAACACCTCTCACAACATCATAGAAAGAGATACACAGTGACAAAGCTCCTGGAGGAGTGAACGCAGCAAACCATATAATATGAAACATACCAATAAATATTAACCATGATGTGCTGTCACCATGTGGAAAGACAACATTTAATATGACCTCTCTACAGAAGTCCCACATATACAGTATACAGGCATATAGGTTAAATAGCCGCATCAGCCTGATGAAAAAGACAACTATAATGTGTTGCCATTTTATTTTTACATATCGTATAATATATTGTGATATAAGGAATATGATTTGTATTGTAAAGCTATGCTGATTTTTTGTTACAATACAGTATGATGCTTGTTTAATCCTATTGGTGGAGCTGCCAACATCTGAACCAAGTTAAGAACATAAATGTCAAGTGATTTGCTTTCAAATGATGCATATCTGTGATAGTTGATTGAATATTAATGTAAAATAAAGGTAATAAAAATGCAGACATGACAAAAAAAACCCTGTTAAGAAGTTGCCTGTACAATCAAACTGTTTTAAAAAGTTTTAAGATTTTTTAAATAAAAGTCAATTTCATTTGTTACATTTGACTGTTTCTTTTTTTAAATGTTGTCCAAAATATCTTGATACTGTTGTATTGTGAATCCAGTATATTAAATGAATATATGTTACACAATATGGTATATGTAGCCTACTGTGTGTATCTGTAAGATAAATAGTCAATGAGTTGAAATCAGATCTGTCAATGAACACTTGAGATGAGAGATGTGAAATCCATCCTGCGCCATTGTTAAGTCCTGTTTCACTCCAACTTTCAATCAAAATTCTTTTGAAGGATTTCAAAGAAACAGTCACTTCATAGCCATGTTGGAATATTGCTTTGAACAAAGCAGCATTAACTTTTGATTGACACAGTATTGTTCTTCTACTGGCCTTGATCTGTGGCTTAGATTTCTTCTCCTACTCACCAGATGCTGCTGCATTCAAACTCAGCAATAACTTCCAATAACAACAGCAGATTGCTGTACAATATTCAGAAAACGCTGTTAATAACACAAGCCTGGACACTTTCTGAACACCTAAAAGCAAAACCAGACCTCAAAAGACAGAGACATGCATTGTCTGACACCCCCATACACCTGTGAATCTAAATCCGTGTGTGAAACACAGTTCACTCCTAAAACAAGGCTGCTTGTAAGCCACCATCCAATTAAAGGGAATACAATACAGAAATAGATACAATGAGTGGAGGAACATTTAGATGTTTGTCGCAACAATCCAATTAAACAGATTAGAGGTCACGTCCGGAGTATTATGCTCATTTTCCACCCCGCTTGCTCCGAGTGCCAATGCGAAAGTTCACAATCATTTGTAAACGCGATTAGAGTCTGTCGACAGTGTGTGCATTGAGAAATGTATAGTGTTTGTAGTCCTGTTACATTTACGACTCAGGGACACAGGTTAAGCAATGGGATCGTGCAATGAGATCGTGCTTAGACTTAGACATTCAAGGACCATTGTTTTTATTTTAACAAGAAAAAGTTGTCTATTCTCATGTTGATGGTTAATGAAGTGTAGCGCTAATTTCCATTAATATGTGCCGTAATTACATTCAGTTCAGGGATGTCAGGCATTGTTCATGAACACTACATGTCATACGATTCAAATCCCCCAGAAGTGAAACTTGGTGTGCTACACAATTAATGTGCATAATTAGAGATTCTGTCTTTTATTGTCATTTGGGGGATGGGACCTTCTGTTAACTGTCACCCGTTCCATATATTGGACACCTAATTTTGCGTCAATATTGTGCATGTAATCTAATCGAATTATGACAACGATACATCATTGGAAAGGTCTAAGACTCTAGAATACAGATTTTTTTGGTGGTTTTTTTTATAATTTATGTAGGGAGCGTAATTGACTCTTTTTTATAAAGCGTGTGCTCAGATTTTTTGTTATCCTTTTGCGGCCCATATTTTTTTTATGTATTTTTTAGTCAAAGAAAAAGATAGACTTTTTTTATTTAATTTTACAATAAACCTAACAACATTGATTTTTTTAACAATAATCAGCTACTTTTCTTTATTCAAACGAGACCACCCATAAGTGTGTTTTCCAAAGAATTCATGAGTTACCACCATTTTAGTTCCAACATGAGTTTTCATGTGTAGGCTCAAAAAGGGCTCCGACAGTCAAGAGTATAGATTTTAAAATAAACATCATTGAAACAGTACCTCTGTTACATTTGAACGATAACCTTTACGGTCTCTGTCTTGAACCCAGCATGGAAGTGACTTAAACTGCAATTCATAAAAAGACTGGCTCCAAGTCAATACCTAAGACCCCCATGTTAAACATCCCAGCTTTAAAGCAGAAAGAATATGCTTAAAGCCCAGCACAATAAGTGGTTTAGGTCTATATTGCAAATGTTCTGTGGGGAGGGTTTTCGTATGACTCATCTGTTTAAATTGTATTAAGCATTTAAGTTCTGCATGATTGCTCCATGGCCTGAACTTAATCAAAGTAAGCTAGGTGGGCACGGTTTCAGAAACCAGGCACCTCAGCTTGCACCCACGTCCCGCCTCGTTGCCCATTTTTTGGTTATCCAGGAGTGACGCACTGTGATGCGCTGCAAAGATGGCGACGGCCGGCTTCGTCCCCTTTGGGCTTAAAAAATGCACCTCAGAAACCTATAGACACTGTCACAGACACTTCTTCCATGTTTTAGACAGTCTATTATTACAAGTCATGAAAAACAATACTTTACAAAATCTCTAAATGAACTTTGCCAGTCTATTTATCATTGTCGGCTGAGTTATACCTGTCATGCCCATCCATGACACATTTCTCCCAGGAGGGGTTGGAAATGTACTGAAAAGATAATGTTTTTCAATTATGTAGACTTTGAGAATCACTACAGAAAAACTGAATTATCTCATTTTGGACACAAACTCTTCATATCTACTCCTTGGGTATAGACCGTGTCAATCACTTACGTTAGGATGCTTCTTCAGAAACAAAGCTACCAATGTAGATAGTAGACAGCAAGAATGGATTCATTGATCAATGTTGTGGCAGAACTGTGTGCTGCTATCCTCGCCATCTCTCCTGTATCGTTCACAGCATCAGCCTCTGCCAGCTCAGCATCATGGTGCTTATAACCTTCAGTCATGAGCGGGCGACTCGCTTTGACTTTGCAGAAATGTGCAATACTCAGTTGCTTTGAAACCTGGGCAGCACTTTCTGTGATCAATTGACAAAGGCAGAGCTGAAGATACCTGCGGGCAGAATCAAGCAATCTGGTTCTGAGGCCTGTGAAGCAAACATCAGCTATGAAACAACAAGATTAGAGTTTATTGCAAATGCCCTATCCAACATTTACAGCACGTCTCAAAAGCAAAACTGGAGCAAATAATTTAGACAGTATTTGAGAATTGAAAATCTAATCGTGTGATGGAAAACTAGGGGGGATTTGGAACTTTATTACAAATAATCTTACCAAATAACATAACACGATCACATATGATTCCACCGAGAAATGGCATTGTTAGCAAAAAGTGAGAAAAAAACTACTGGCCCAGCTTGCTTGAACTGAGTAACTCCCTTGTAGCCATGGTAAACATATCATTGAGAGCCATACTGCTTATTAAAGTAATGATTTTAGGCCATTTCTGTGCCTTTTGTTACATTGAAAGTTTTTATGAGGGAACAGGAAAGTACCGGGTAAAGAGAGGAGAATGGGATGGCCAAAGGACCTCAAGCCAGAACTCGGATTGCCAGAATAGCTTAGTTGAAGCACTCTCCAAAAGGCCATCAGCTTCGAAGTGGCTTACTGCTTTAAAATAGTAATAATATTTATATACTAATATGAATGTCAGCAATGTTTAATAAATAGTAAAGTAATGCATAACAGTTACATCTGCAGTCCTATACTTTGCCCCTCTATCACCATCTCTGTATAAGAATATAATTGTAGATTATTTTATGTATTTAAAGAGTAAGTAACATTAGATCATGAAAATTACATTTCATGCAGTCTGTTATGTTGCTGTGTATGAAAGTAAGCTCTCTGGCAAGTTTTAAATCCGAAGGTGAAGGAATAACAAATTTATTGGCTTGTTAAAAAGGGAGTCGAATCTATTATCGTCTATCTATTATCTACTTTCGTCTTCGAATGTTTCTTTGTGAGACTCGGGCTCAAACTGGTAATGTAAAATCCCCACTATCTCTAGCTATACACTGTATATAATATCCAACCACCTGTAAACCGTAACCCAGTAATGATGATAGGCGTTCCATTTGCGATACATGCTGAACGCGTTTGACCAATCACATGACACTAGGCTAACGGATTAGACGGATGAATTGAGGAACAAATCAGTCAAGAAGTTTGGTAAGAATAACTGCCTTTTATTGCGACATAATAGTGTTTATAAAATGGTCGTTATAAAATACCCAGATATAAAGCGGCGGACAGCACCACAAAGCCCAAATTTAATTTTATTTACTTTATTATGAAACCTTGCTAAGCTTATGGAGTAACTGTTAACAGCTATGGTTCGCGTCGTGCCACAACGCCCTTAGCTGTTAAAAAATGCACTGTAACCCAATGCTTAGTGGGGCTTGTTGCTTTATTTGTACATAAACTTGTTTTTGGACACTCCATAAACCAAAGTAGGACATTCAAAATCATATGTTACTTACTCTTTTACTATACGTCAAACTGAACTTCATGGAAAATATACAGAAGCTGAAATCCTAAATCAGTGTGTATGAAGGTAGAGTAATGCTGGGGCCTCACCACAAGATAATCTGGCCGATTTCTCCCTTTCCAACAATCCTACAGTGTAAAACTTTGCTGTAGTTTTAATTTACAATTTTGTTTTAAACATACACTTACCTATTTTTTTATATTTATTTTCACGAAACAAGAATAAATATCTACTTGTTTTGTAAATGTATCCTAATTTAAGATTTCAAATATGTTTACTAAAAAACAAGACAAAAATGCTTGGGAAGAATGCTGTTATTTGCTGTGTCGCTCTGCTAATGTCAGTCTCTTCTTGCTCATTTTGAATCTCAAAAGTCAAAGTGTTTTAATTTTGGTAAAATTAAAGTTTAACTCAAATTGAAAACAGTATTAATAGGAAAGTAATTAAATATACAGTAAGCTACTGGCAAACCTGCTGCCAAACTACAGCAAAGGTTTACAGTCTAGGTAAAGTCCCAATGATCTTAAACGCCTCTAAAGATTATCTTATCTACTATAAACATAGCCTATAGTGAAATAATAACACACGTATTCTGAAATCTCAATAGAATTTGTGAGACTTCCTCTGTTCACAGTCAAGACTCTATTTGAAAATCTGTCAGTGTGTGGTCTTTGTCACATTAAGGCGCAACACACATTATAGCAGCAAAATGATTAAATCTAGGATTTTTTTCTCCTCATGTTTGTAGTCTCTCACAGTTAAAAACTCTTATAGGATTAAAACAAATATTTAAGAAAGCAGTTATGTACTTGCTGAATTTGTTAATTTTTTAAAAACAAGTCCATGTATCATTCTTGATGTGGTAGTGTAAACTCAGTGAGAGGTCTGCATTTATTGGCACTTTACAATCATTATCCAATTCACAAGGTCTTCTAGATAAGTGAAACATTAACTGCTGGCGTCCATGACATCTTCCTTCTCTGGAGATCAATACTCAGTGATCAGTGCTCCTGTTCGCTCATTAAGACTATTAACATGGTTGGGTGAAATCAATCTTCAATGTTTCCTCCACCTCTGAGGTCAATGTTGTCCAGCCGTCTCTGCCTCTTCATCAGTGGGATGAGTTAAACTGTCAACTGGTGTTGGTCTGCATTCTCAAGGAATTCAATAATACGGAGCGATGGGGAATTTCATTAAATGTTTGGAAGTCTTTCTTCTTGCTAAAGGTCATTGCAAATGTCGACACTTCTGGCAAACAAATGCTCTTCTGTGAATATTAAATAAGACAACAGATAAAACAAGGAAAGGTGTTAGGAAATTTAACGGAAGAGCTCATGCCATACAAGACATGCCAATGTTAGAATTATGAAAGTATTGAGCGTCCCTGAGGATCATGCCAATTTATATTTTTGACGTTTAATGCCTCGTGACTAAACAAAGAGCGCAAATGTGACTGTGAACACCGACGCGCAAAACGCCTCTGGCTCGTTTTTTTGGTTTGACAAGCCGCGTTCAAAAACTGGCCGACCAATGAGATTGGCGCTTTTGTTCACTTGCCTGGAGCTGCTAAAGTTACAGTAAAACATGACTTGGTGGCGCTCAAGCACAAAGCACTGCCGAGCACATGACAAGCGAGTGTCAGAAGCATAAAGTTGCGCAGCGCCACCTAGTTTACCGGAGTATTTCTGTTATTCATAAAGCACCATCTATGTGGTGGAGTGAATTAACACGTTCACTCGGCTCATTGGCAGTAAAAATCGTTTGGGTATGAACGCAAAAAAACTTCATTATTATTATTATCACGCAGGTCTGGACAGGCCTAAAGTCAGGATCAACATAAAAAAAGTTAAATCCCAGGCCACAAGGCACATGCAGTCCAAACTGAATTAACCTTTGAACCGCTTGGTAGATGCTGTGAGAGATCACTTGGACCCTCGGTCCCCCGAGCATACAGTACAGGACATACATTGCACGATTTCCAGGGAATCGTGATCCGACTCTGGCAATGACAAGGCACAATAAGAATCAGGTGAACCTCATTCGCTGCTGCCAACAGTTTTACATTATCACATCATTTGGCCACTGGCTTGGACAGGGGCCAGTGACAGAACGACCTGGGCAACGATGATCTGAGGCAAGCCAGATGCTTCATCATACTGTCAAACTACAGAGAGCTTGAGAAAAGAAATCAAGTTGAACTTTTGGTTTCAGTACCGCAGGAATGGGAATAGCTGTATCAAACAAAAGTTCACACATTTCTTTGTATAGAAATGTCTGCCAAATAAACAGAAATATTATACATATGCTGTATATTAATACATATAATATAAAATGATATATATTATATAATAATAAAATATAAATATAACAAATTTACTTTCATGAGTAATAGAATTAGTGTCTCTGCATAAAAAAATAAATAATGTTTTATTAGCTTGTCTTTCTCACTAAGTTTTCACCACAGTTCACAATTATAGTCATTCAGAAGCTACAATCTGCTCTATAGATCAGACTCATGGTCGGACATAAAATGTTTTGTTTACTCTGCAGTTCTTGTGCAATTTGTAATTTATTCTCCTCCATAACACCACGAAAAAGACAAGGAAAAAGAGGAATTGTTGGTGGTTAAATTAGATAAGTGCAATATACAGCTCCATTCTGTTAGGACACAATCTGACCGCTTGCATTTCTTACACAACTCTTTTATTAAGACTGACGTTTATTTCAGACCTCTCTAGGGCCAAACCATCTGTTGCAGGTTGTTGTTTTTTTTTTAACTTAAACGTAATTCTTTATGACTTGGACATCTGAATTTGATATTTCCAGTGACACTAAAGCCAATGATAAAAAATAAATCAATAAGTCAATGTCAATAAAACCTGTGTGAATGTGTGTGTGTGGAAAGGAGGCAGGATCTATGTGCAAATCAAGTGCTTTCAAATCAGGTCCAATACATATACAAACAACAAAAAGTAAACTACTTATAACCCACTTTGGCCTTTTTATACAAACTAAACATGGGCACAATGAACACCTGGACAGAATAAGGGCGGAGCAACAGTGACAAAACTACAACAAAAGTTGCAAAGACTTCAACAGGAAGTGAACCAAGACACTACACACAATTCAAAATTAAAGGCAAAACACATTGTACAAACTGTACATTTTGGACAAATGTACGCAGTACAGTACATCACATGTTTTACAACCAATATACTACAGTATAAATAATGTATAGAGTAATATATGGTAAATGGACCACTTTTATTGTACTTTTGGTTTGCTTTGGTGTTAAAATAAAATAAAAAAGATCTGAAGCCCTATTTCAAGAATAGTTCACATGTAGATACAAATTCTGACATCAATTAATAACCCTCATGTTGTTCTAAACCTGCATATGACCTTTTCTTAGGTGGAACGCAAAAAAATAGTATTTTGAGAAATGTCTTTTGTGTCCACAAAGGATATCAATGGGGTTCAATGTTGTTTGGTTACCATTTTTTAAATATCTTCTATTGTGTTCCTCAGAAGAAAGAAAGTCAGGTTTGGAATGACATGAGGATGAGTAAATGATGAACGTTTTTTCAAGTTTCCTTCAAAAAAAAGATTTATATGACCTTTTAAAACATTTTGTTACTGTACATTACTGTACCAGACCACTGGTCCATAAAGTATTTGATACTTCTTACACTTGAAAGAGTGACAAGCTTCAGTCCAGAGCACAAGGCATCTGAACGTTATGTAGTATATTAGATTAGATTCTGTACAGTAGAAGAGCCAAAGGAAATAGGCATACTGTTTCATAAGATATGTAAAGACAAATGAGGACAGTACTGTGGTACGTGCAACAGCTACCCGAGTTTTCCAGCTCAGCTCACAAAGCATGCACACCGTAGAGATGTTATATAAAGATAAAAGCATGTGCAGCCATTCATTGGATTATCTGAGCATCTGTGTGTTTATTAGAGGGAGACGGGGGCACGCTGAATATATTCTCATCGCCAAAAAATTCAAAATATCTCTTAATGCCCCAGGAGTAAAGATTGGACTGAGCGGCAGATAATGGTCTGTGTGACGCAGGAGAAAGAGCGTTTTCCAACACCCGGTATATCTTGCTTACGGTGAGAATAATTAGAGACCATTCCCCTGTGCTATAGATGCATTTTCTTATTTACCAAAGGCCAAATGAGATGTTGCAAAAACAGAAGAAAAGCTAATGAAATATCTCCCACAATTCTTTGCGTGCCAGCCCGTTTGTAATATCGCCTCCATAAAGAACGCTTTTTCCCATGATGACTTGAGAATAAACAGCATTTATCTCAAAAATGCATTGTCATTGAATTTCAATGGTATGTATTGTGCATAATACATTACCTGTGACCGCTGTTACCATAACAACGGCTCTTGGGTAGACAGAACATAAATACCAAAAAAGTTGAAAAAACAACAACCGCCTGGTTCGGCTGCAAAGTCTTTACAACCTGCCAGGTTATATTTCACCTCAGTTTATTTCCAGGAATGTTGTTTTAGGGCAATTATGAGTGCTTGTTTTAATTTTTTATGGTAATAAAACAAAGTATTTTCTCCTTGAAATTAAGCAAATGGCTTTTTTTTAAGGTAAAATATAGTACAACCTTTACATATTCTCGACAGGTTTCGTCCAATTACTCCATTGGGTCAACATACACCATGCGCCGTACAGACAGAAATGTCACACTGAGCTTCAGAGAAAGAGAGTGTGTGTGTGTGTAACTTTATTTGCGTTCACTCTAATTGACTGCTTAGTAAATCTCACCCCAACAGAAAGAGACACGGGGAGAAAGACAGAGAAATAGGTATTAAATATTAAGCGGAAAAAATAATCTATTTATAGATTGGTGTTGGTTGGGTGGGGATTCGGTTAAATTATTGATGGGAGCGTGAGTGGGGCTTTTTCTCAGCTTTGAAAGGTGGTGAGTCCTGCAGAGAGAAAAAAAAAGAGGCATTGCTGTAATACAGAAGATGGCACATCAGTAAGCAGTCAAGAAGAAAGAGAAACAAAGAGCAGAATAGAGAGAATTCACATGGTCACCGTTGAAAAATTAACTGCTGTCACATCAAAGATCAGGCTCTTCCAAAGTCAACACGAAACCCACTGTTCTGTAATAAATGGCACTTAAGAGAACAACATACCACTGAGAAGTTAAAAAATGCACTGTTTGACTTATCTACCAACATGGAGTCTTGAGGGGAGTAAGGAAGTATTCATGAAGTCAGCTGGATAAGAAAGCCTTGAGTGGAGACGACATGACATGCACTCTAAACCTACAGTATGGTTGGGTAAAACCCAACGGTTGACTGGGTTGTTCCTACTTATGGTCAAAAAAGGTCATTTAAACCAACGACCCGTCCATATTGTACACGTGGGTTCAAAGAACCATCATCTTTGAGAGTGTGTGTACCAAGAAGCTTTGGGAAAGTAAACAGGGTCAATAAAGAATTTATTTCCATCATAAAATCATATAGCTCCCCGGTCCGTAGTATCAGTGCATTGAATAATGGTTGTAATACCACACGTGTTGTAATTATACAGAATAATACAATATTCATGTTTGCAGAGCCAGCCTGTGGCGAGATCATTTTAGGAGTCCTACGTGAGATCATGAAAATGAGTCCCACAGGTACATCCTTTACATAACAGTGTATAAATATTTATTTAGTGCATCAGATCCAATGCAAACAAACGATAACTCTAACTTTGTCCAAGAGTGAATAAACGACTACTCTACAACTATGCAGACAAAGAAACTCTTGCGCATATATAATACTAAAACAAATTCATTTGGACATTTCTGTTAATCTTGTGCTTGGACAGGCACCATTTCAGCTGTGCTCAATGAGCCAGGAATACACATAAGTAAATAGATTAGTCTGACACAGTTTGGTTGTCAGATGTGGTTTATTCACGTTTTAACAATCATACTTTTTATATATTATGCAAGCACGCAACACAGAGCCCAACAATGCAGAAATACCTAGAATTCACGGATAGTATCTTTAGATAAAAGCGCCTGCCAAATGCATAAATGTTCTGTAAATATTGTGTTTGTATAATAATACCTTAGCATATAGTAGTCACTTGGAGACTGAGCGAAAGTGCAACCAGAGAACCCAGGAAATCCATATATAATCAGGAAACCCCGCTGTAGCTGTGGGCAGCAGATGTTCACCCATTTCTTTTCATCCATATTACTTAATTTATTATCATCCTTACATGGCTTTCCCAGCTAAGCAGAAAAAAAAACATCACTGCAGCCACTTATCAAATGATTAATACCACAAAACCACCCATCCATCCAAAACTCCATCAGCCCTCTAGTAAGACAGCAGAGAAAACAAATGGTTTTACAAGCCTCATCCACGACTGACTTTTGGAAACGTGTTTAAAAGCGCCTGACAGGGTCAATAACGTGTCTTGGCAGCGTGTGTTGAGCGTGAGTAAGTGGGATTGTGTGACTCAGTATCTCACATTCAGACAGAAGAATGGTGAGCGTTGTGTAGGTACTGCATCCAAGGCCAGACTGTATTGTGTTGGAGAAAATGGCCTTGAGGAGTTGTGAACGAGTAACGGCTTGCCAAGTGTGGGTCTGTTTCACAGTGCCACATCATCGTTGGTCTCGCGTTGAGTGACTTATTCACTTTCTTCTGATGTGTAACTCAACCAACAGTCATTTTGACCAAAGACCTTGATTGTAAGTCCTGGTCCAAACCTCTTGACTGAATGGTTCAGTGAGTTGTTGATCCTTGTGAGGTAACATAAACCTTCTTGATCATCTCAAGATGAGAATATTAAAGGGGTGCTGCGACGATGTGTCATGCATTCTGACTTTTTTACACTTTTAAACGTGCTGTCTTCTCATGCTTAACATGGTCAACTTGTCAAAAAAACGAGTTGGGAGTTTTACGTAGTATTTCTGTGCTCGACACACTCCCCCAGTGATCGTACAGGTTTTGGAACAATTTTTCTTAGTCCCTTATTGGAAAAGTCTGTTACGCCCACTTTAAAGAGCACCTAAGGCCCTGTCAGTTAGGC
Source organism: Triplophysa bombifrons (assembly GCA_029783895.1). NCBI lineage: Eukaryota > Metazoa > Chordata > Actinopteri > Cypriniformes > Nemacheilidae > Triplophysa > Triplophysa bombifrons. Next base: position 22,110,228 of record CM056457.1, read on the forward strand.
TCACCTGTCATTGAATGTGAACCAAAAATGTGTTCGTTTTCAGTTGTTCACTTTACGAATATCATTAAACAGGGAAATCCTTCAAATAATAAATAAAAATACTAAAGTAGATGGAAAATACTGGACACAGGACAGGGGTCGCTTTTCTCTCTCTCTGTTGGTACATACATTGATTTTACGGTCTACTGATGATTATATTCAATTTATTTATTTATATAATGTAATTCATTTCTTTAGGGTTCAGAGGTTTTATGATATTCCAACTGATAAAAAGGTAAGATAAAATGGATAGTTTTGTTTTAATTTCACCAACCAAACAGACAAGACACTGACTCAAAATTCCCTTTTTTGGACCCAGTTTTTTAACCTTAAAAAGGTAAAGAACACAAAAGTTGAATTAACATGGCGAAAAAAACATTTTTTGACCATGTAAAAAATATTTGAATATCCACTATGTAATAAAAAATGTCTTCATGCAATTAATGAGACACTTGAGTTTGTTTTGACAGTTTTGGGGGCAATGAGATCACAGTCCGAGCTTGTTCCTCTGCTTGGATTCAATTCAGATCAATGCTGCAAAAGTTTCTTTACAGAGATGAAAGTTTATTCAAAGAGCACAAGTTCACATTTTCCCAAGTCAAAATGTTTCTTGTCTTGTCACAGAGACAGAATTTTATCAAATCTGCATGTACCTTTAGCCCGCTATCTGCTGTAATGACAGCTGGGAGACTTGGATATGACATTCTACCATAAATAATGTGGTCATTATTTACTCATTATTTAAAGCTTCACTATAGGAATAGTTCACGCAATGTATTTTGAGGGAATTAGCCAAGATAGGTCAAGTTAAACTTTGAACAAAACTGCATGCCTGGGTGGCATGTCGGGTACTGGGGCACTCTCCAATGCCATTGCCATGCTGGGAAGGGCCAGGACACCTTGCAACAATGTTAAAATTGTTTCCGGCTGAAGAAAGAATGTCATAGGATGGCATTAGGGTAATTAAATATATTCAATATACAAAAAAGTGTGTTGTGGGCGACCTGAGTTGGACTCCCGGCTTGTGGTCCTTTTCTGACGCCTGTACCCCTCTCTCACATCTCACTCTCAAAAAATACTACTAATAATTATAATTTTAGGTGAACTACAGTTATTCTTTCAAAAGTAATTCTAATGCAGAGGTAAAGACTTGAAATGTATAGTGTGTCATGTTATTTAGATCCCTTTGAAGCATGATAAGACACACAATACACTGCTCCTGTAAGGACAAAAGTACATTTTATTGAATCCATTTGCAATGACCACACTCTCCATTTAATGCCACATGCCCCAAATACCACACTGTAATACTTTTCTGTAATTCGCAGCAGGTTTGCCAGTAACTTGCAGTAGATTTTATTTACACTTTTGTTTTAAGCATAAACATACCTAGTATCCCTCATAAAACAAGACAAAATATCTTAGGTCACTTTTCTTGTAATGTAAATTTATCATAATTTAAAAAGTTTTGAGTATTTTTTTACTAGAAAACAAGACAAAAACGCATAGGAAGAATATATATATATTTTTTTTTTGCAGTGTTGCTGTGCTAATGCTAGCATTAGCATTCTCTTCTTGCTCATTTTGAATCTCAAAAGTCAAAGTGTTTTCATTTTGATTAAAGTAATTGAAAACAGTACTAATAGGAAATGTCTTGGTTACGTCTGTTACCTCAGTTTGCTTTCTGTCGATCTCTCGACATTGTGTCGAGAACGACAGATGGGGTTCGCCCTTGAGAACCAATCAACTCTGACTACTATAGAAAAGGCCAATGAAATTTGGCGAATGAAATTTGCATGCCGGTCTCCGCCCCCGGATGTCCGGTATAAAATGAAGCCTTCATTTACCTCTTGTTCTGAAGAGCCTGAGAGCCTCTCATGACTGCAGCAGAATACGATACGTGTTTGTGGCATAAGGGACACAACGTTTTTTCCATCCATCAGGGATCCATTCCATCCCTTTCTGTCGGTCTCTCGACGTTGTGTCGAGAACGACAGATGGGGTTACCTATGGGAAAATGCCACAACGCTGTATCGCATCACAATCTCTAGCAAGCGACGGTAACAGGCCTGGGCGTGTCATCTCGAAGCTTTCGCGAAAGTGTAAACTTCCAGTGTGGTGGTCGGGGGGTTCCAGAGCTTTCTTGAAGAAAGATGGGTACAGCCCTGACCGGTAACCTTTCACGGAGGGAGACCTTAGCTCTCTACTGGCGAGAGGCCGTCCGGCTCGGGTTTACACCAGGTAAGCGCAACTTCCTTGCGCTGCAGAGGCCACCTCCTACCCGTGGGGAGGAATATGGTGGACATAGGTATAGTCTCGTCCTTGGAGGAGAACGCATGGAACGTGCGAGCTGAGTAGTTATCCACGATGTCGAGGTCCACCTGGGCAAGATCATGGGTTACCTGGAGTGGGAACCATTTCATGAGGATACATCAGACGGAACAGCCCACGGGGGGGTGTTACAAACATCCGGTAGCACTAGGTACGGTTAGAGCTATCTGTGATAGTTCATACGGTGTCCCGGCCTAAGGAGGAAGGCTGCTCTGCCCAGCCAACCCTCAGGCGGTGCTTGCTTAGTGATGGATGGATGGCCTGTTCTTAACCAGTGTTTGCGTAAGGTCAGGCAAGAGGAGTACCAAGTGTTATTGGTTGCGCCACACTGGCCCAACCGCACTTGGCTTTCAGAGCTTTTCAACGACTTGGCTTTTCAACGACTCCCCCTGGCACATTCCCTGACAGAAGACCTGCTCTCTCAGGGGAAGGGCACGTTCTGGCATCCAAGATCAGACCTCTGGAACACCATGCCTGGTCTCTAGACGGGACGAGAAGATCCTGAGCTCATTGGGGGGAAGGCGTACTTCCGCCCGTCCCGCAGTCAGCTGTGCGCAAGGGTATCCGTGCCGAGGGGGCTTTGGACAGGGAGTACCAAAGCAGGCAATGGTGGTGTTGCGGGAGGCGAACAGGTTTACCTGGGCCTACCCGAACAGCATCCAAATGAGCTGGACTGCGCGGGTGTGGAGTCGCCACTCTCCGCGAGGAATATACTGACGGGAAGCGAAGTGTTGCGGGAGGCGAACAGGTTTACCTGGGCCTACCCGAACAGCATCCAAATGAGCTGGACTGCGCGGGTGTGGAGTCGCCACTCTCCGCGAGGAATATACTGACGGGAAGCGCGTCGGCTGTCTGGTTCAGTTTGCCCGGGATGTGTGTGGCCCGCAAGGAATGGGTCACCTGTTGACTCCACCGGAGGAGGCGTCGAGCAAGTCGTATAGCGTATGCCACCCTGACGATTTGATGTACGCTACAGCTGCAGTACTGTCTTCGGAACAGCATGTGCTTGTCCTGTACGAGAGGCCGCAGCCTGCTCAGTGCAAGTAGCACAGCCCACAATGCTGCACACCGGCTTCCTTTTATACCGGACATCCGGGGGTGGAGACCGGCATGCAAATTTCATTCGCCAAATTTCATTGGCCTTTTCTATAGTAGTCAGAGTTGATTGGTTCTCAAGGGCGAACCCCATCTGTCGTTCTCGACACAACGTCGAGAGACCGACAGAAAGGGAAGTAGTATTAAACAGTAATTAAATCAACAGTAAGTTACTGGTAAACCTGCTGCAACACTACAGCAAGGTTTTACAGTGTATATTCATTTAGGAACACAACACATGTCAAAACTAACAAGTATTATTTCTTAACATTCAAACGTTTCGCAATCCAAATTTATGCGAGAATCCCGTCATCAGAACTTTCATGTAAATATATTTGCAGCCGAATTGATTTAGTCTTAATAATTGAAAGGTGAGATAGTTCTTTAGGTCAAGCAGCAGGAAGATGAGCTGTAGAGGAGCCACATGACAGGTGGAGGAAGGAGTTCTTCACGGGCCGAGAAATGCATTTTTTATGTTGCTTATTTTGGGTTATTGAGAGCCGCCCCGACTACACGGACACCTGGATTGCTCTCCTGACTCATGTCTGTGATTATAGAGGGTACAGAAATGCTTACCTCACTACTTTTCAGAGTTATTTCAGCATACTTCCACCACCCTAACAGTCCCCACTCTCCATAACTATGCCTGAAGGGAGCACCCGAGTCTCATGCACTAAACGCCTTCATTACTGACAGCAGGCTGATCCTGAACAACCGTTTGCACATGAATCAAATGTTACATAAACATGTCACATGGAACAGACAAGTGATTAACACTTCAATCATCAACACAATCGATATGCCAACATGCAATGAAGCCAGAAAATCTCCAGAAAAGTTTTTGAAATGATGTCCAGTTGTATACTATAGCATTACTTTAGTACGGTCGACTAAAATATGGATGAGTTTATTTATAACCCAACAATTGTCCATGTTACACCCAACTATGGGTCAAAAACAACCACTATGCTATAGCATTATTTAGTATTAACATGTTGTAAATATTGTGATGTATTTTAATATTTACTGCATTTTAAGTTTCTAAAACAATATTGTATCTAGTATGATTTCTACAGCTTACTAAATCTCTGCTGTTCTTATGAAACCTTTTATCTCCTTATTTCGTGATTTTTATTTTTGCCGTAAATCTTTAATATTGGTCATGCTTTATGTTTGTGACTAGGTTTTGCAGATATCTCACCAACAAAAAGTATTAAAACTGCTTGTCAACTGTGACAACGCAGTATTTAATCATTTAAAATGAACAGTTTATTTTAAGATACAAGGCTTCAGAAAGACAGCGACGAAATATTATCTACAGTATTTCTTGTGTGAAGAGAAGTTTGTCTGTGAGACAAACTGTGAATATTGGTTTGACAAACCTTTATCTGAAGTTGCAATAGTTGAAGAGTTTGACGTCTGAAGGTTACACAGTTTAAGGGAGATTTGAATCGTGCAGCGACGTAGGCATCTGTTATCACTCGGTTGTTGCTAGGCGGTTGCTAGGGTGCTGCGGGGATGATAGATGAAAATCCAAATTTTGGGGAAGGTGTCTCAGATTCAACAGTCAAATTAGATTTAAAGCAGTCCCTTCTTCATTCGTGACATTGCACGTGTGTAACATCATACAAAGAGCACAATATTGTCTGGAGGTGTGTGTAAACTCTCATTTTCACTCACACGTTTCTAATATAGGAAAATATGTGAGAAATATCACGTTCACAGTGTTGTGAATAGTGAGAGAGTGGATAAGTCAGGGGTTTTGCATTCAGTATTGCATGGCTGTGTGAAACGCTGCAGTCACATCTCTTATGCACATAATAAGTTAAGCCCCACAGCAAGATATGATGATAGACATGAGCAGAGGGAGATGTTTACGGTCCTCTCTTTCTACTGCAACTCAGTTGTTGTATGGAATGGTATCTTGGCTTCATAATAAGGCAAAAATGGAGATGCAATGGAGATATCTTTAGAAACTGATCAGATGTTATTATTGTCAAGTGATGTGGTGATAGTCAGTTATACAGACCGCATTGGAGTGCAGTTAAAAAATGATTGCAGGAGTTCTTGAATAATTAAAAGTTTGAAAAAAGTTGTGCAATGAGCTTAGTCGAGCCAAAGTAATTGGCATTTCATCATTTAGAATTACATTTTCGAAGACACATAAACTATTTATTTACCGGAGTGATGCAATTTTAAAACTCATTACTTGACTCATGCGCATTTGCATAAATATTACACTGCATTTTGTACTATACTATGAATAAAACATTAAAACCACACAATATACTACGATGTGATTATTCAATTAATATTTCATATAAACGTTGCTTCATGAGTGATCTGTCAGGATAAAGACATGCATGCAGTCATTGTTCAGGAGCAGGTTGTCCACGCCTTTTAAAGAACGTCATATTTCAAGAGCTGTGATTCTGGGAATATTAAACTTTTAACAGATGTCATAATTCAAGTCATCGAGCTCATACCGTATGTAAATACCATTACAGCAGTCATTACGAGCAAACATAATTACCAGAGATGAATTGTCTTGTTTTTTAAGTTGGTCCCCATCTGTATCAGAGCGGAAATTGCGAGAGTATTCTGTATTACATACTGCCAACACAAGAAGACTGGAAATGATTTCCCTAGTTTAGTATGATGAGTTTCACTTTTTGTTTTGAAAGTGTTGTTAAAAACACATTAAGGTAAAAATAACCTGTCTAAAAGCAAACGGTAATAGGGATAGTTCACCCAAAAATGAAAAGTCTGTCATGAATGACTCACTCTCTAGTTGTTCCAAACCTGTATACATTTCTTTGTTCTGATGAACACAGAGAAAGATATTTGGAAGAATATTGGTAACCAAACAGTTCTTGGACCCCATTGACTACTATTGTAGGAAAAGTGACAATGGCAGTTAAAAGTGGCCCAGAACTGCTTTCCAATAAATTCTTCAAATGATCTTCTTTTGTGTTCATCAGATTAAAGACATTTCTACAGATTTGGAACAACTCGAAGGTGAGTAAATGAGGAGAGAATTTTCATTTTTGGGTGAACTATCCCTTTAAACAAGGTTATGATTTGATTTTTACCAAAAACCCATGTGGTGTGGAGTGGAATCTTATAACGGACTATGCCATTACTCTTGTGGCAACCTTTTGTTTATCCCTTTTTTGTCTTTAATGTGTTGACAGCCATCTTTTGGGTTTACAACTGAATAAAAGGATTTTGCATATGTGCTGTTCCTTAACACTTGCTTTGTCCTCCATCTTGGTTTTGGGGTATATGGACGTGTCGTAACTTTACCACTTGAACTTCATGTGAGCAGGTGGGAGTGTGCCCCCGTGGGTGGTAAAACAGTCAGCAAAAAGGCAAAACTGTGCAACATTTCAGTATTAAGTAACACCTGATTCCTTTTTAAGTCCTAGGAAAGTGGTAAGGATCACGGTCGAGTCCAGCTGCTTGCAATCTTAACAAATAATTGTGTGTTTTAGTCCCGGTTTCTTTGTTTCTCCTATTCTCCTCAGCCATTTTGCTGATTGTTTTGCCACCTATGGGGGCGTGTCCTAACGTGTTCACGCATGGGAATGTGATGAGAATGCATACCCTCTATATTTCACTGCATCCCAACTGTCATACTATCTGACCAACATCAAACTGGAAAGTGCTTTATCAATCTGGGAAGCTTTATTTTGATTGATTGATTGGCTTTCCACAATGTCCTGAGTAAAAGCAAATCAGGTTTTGGCAGGAATCAACTGGGAAATGTTCAAATAAAATTAACAATTTGACTGTCTGACAAGTCAGACAGAAGGTCTCTTCCGGTGTACAACAAAGTGGTTCTTGTTGACTTAGTGCCCACAGTCAAAGATCTGACTAAATTGTGAGACTAAAATGGAAATGACTGCTTAACGGCACTCTAACAGCTAAAATCAGAGATGTTTGATTCCAACTGCATTTCTACAACTGTGCTTACTGCACAGTCGTATAAGACTATTTATGAGGCGCGTGTTACTAATTGAAATGCAGTGAAGAGTTCTCCCCCATCAGTATAGCTGCAGACAAAGTGCATCTGAGAGAGAAGAAAAACAAAATAATGGAAGAACAGAATGAGTTTAACTCCACTCTGATGATATATGATATCTATTTAGGAGGCCTTAGAAGAAAATAATCAAATTTGAACCTATGCTAAAACATTCAGTGGAAAGCTAAAAACACATTTCTCCGTAAAGCGTAAAGGGAAATGTAATGAAGAAGTGGAGCGTGCTGATGCCGTGTGACCGTGAGCGATTAAGTCTGCTCTTAATTAGCTGTACTCGGGGATATTCCTCATTGTGGGGTAGATATAGTGAGCTGGTATTTGAAACTCTCCTACGTTGAGAGTCTCCAGTCAGCGTGGCGACCTCTGACTGAGCACATCTATCCTGCGGGATGATCTCGGCACACGGGCCCATGAGCGCAGCTTTAATTGGCTTTTTCTCCATGATGCAGTAATAAAATTCATTACTGTGAGTGTAGGGGACGATGTGACAGCACAGGGATGTTTTCTCTGGCTTCATTATGTTCTGAAAGAGCAAGAAATGCATGCCGTTAATGGTGTAGGTGGGGAGTTGAAAAATATCATTGATATTAAGATTTTTGGTATGAAAAAATGTCATCGCAAATGCTTTCAGCTATGACATATCAGGTGAAAAGAATATTTCTGGGGGGAAATGAACACAAGGTTTGAACAAAAATGTTCACACCCAATGTCATAAATTTGCAGACAGATGATATAACATAGAATTGTGTTGTTTTGTCTATTTTTTTTCTTTGGTTGTAAATTCTCACATAGAGTATTTAAAATCTTGCATGTTACCACAGAGTCAGAAACCATTTAGTGCAAAAAATAAGCCCATTTAAAATATCGGAAATACTTATTTCCCAAGAAAGCACTAACATGAACAAATAACCGCACATTATAATGTAGCACACGGAGGTTATTTGATGGTTTATGGTTGTATGAGTGCTTTGTGAAAACTGGGAATGGAAGGATCAACTTTCATAAATTATATTGCTAACCACGACTGCTTGGAGAGACACAGCCTAGCCGGAAGAGAGCGGATAACTTAATCCACCCGGTGTCATTAGCCATGTAGAGAATTAACCAGGCTCAGACAGACTGCAGATTGGTTTCGCATTATTTACGCTCATTCTCTGCATAGCGTTATGCAGTTCAGTGAAATGAAGGTAAATATGGTATTAAATTTGTGTTAAATAGTGCTGAGAGCATTATACTAGTATCAGAGGCTGAAAGGCATCATCAGATTAGCCAAAAATATTTCAGAAGGGGAAATTCAAGAGGCGGGTCATGAGTGGGATTTAATGGTAAACATGTGAATGTTTCCAGTGGAACATACAAGCAAGACTCTTCAAAATATTATTTCTCATGCAATAACAATTCATGGAAACCATGTCTTTCAACATTCTAAAACGACCATAAAAACACCAAAACAGTTGATATAGAACCATGCAATATAGTGCAAGTTTTCAGATGTAATGTGCCAAAAATGTAACTTCTTAATGGTGCTATGTGTCATATTTTGGAGGATCTATCGATAGAAATGCAATAAAATATAATCCACTTAACTCTGTATTCAGAGGTATAAAGACAAAGCGTACTGTTTTAATACCATGGAATGAGTTATTTCTATCTACATACGCTACACTGTAAAAAAAAAATCCGTAAAAATACCGGAAAAAGTACTGGCAGCAAATTACACAGACTTTTTACCATAATTTTAAAATGGAAATTTTCCGTTAAAATAAATCCGTAAAAATACCGGAAAAAGTACTGGCAGCAAATTACACAGACTTTTTACCATAATTTTAAAACGGAAATTTTCCGTTAAAATAAATCCGTAAAAATACCGGAAAAAGTACTGGCAGCAAATTACACAGACTTTTTACCGTAATTTTAAAACGGAAATTGCTCAAAAAAATCCATAAAAAACGGAAATATTCTGTTAATTGACCGAGTGGCCACATTAAAATAACAAAAAAATATCTGTTTTTTAAAGGTATAACTACTGTAAAACCACGAAACATTTTCTATTATTTAAAAGTTTATGTATGTTAAGAAATTGTTATTTTCTTTTTTTAATGGAATACGTACAGTAGAAGAGTGGACATTTTCTGTATTTTAATGGTATATCTACAATAAAAAAATGTAGAATTTCAATCATTTACTGGTATACCAAATGTTAATTATATCTGTAAAGTAATGGAAAAATTACTGACAGCTCACTGACTTTCCCCCGTAATTAAAATGGAAAATACTCTTAATTTATGGTTTGTCTATAGTAAAACAAAAAACATTTTTTATACAGTATATCAGTACAAAAACAACAACTTTGTAATAAAAACAGATTCTTTAATTAATACAAATCATTTATAATTCCAAATACTGTAATTAATAAGTAAAAAGAGGTCTTGAACAAATAACTTAATTTCAATTTTTTTTATTGTTTCTAAATGTTACGTATGTTAGATATGCAGAAAGTGAGTTGGTGTGTGTGTGTGTGTGTTAGAGATAAAGAGAATGTGAGTGTGTGCATGTGTGAAAGTGTGTCAATATGTACTCAAAATGTACTCTAAGAGGTCTTGAACAGGTAACTTAATATCAAATTGGCTTAAAATTTAAAATAGTAAATCTTTTTTTTTTAATATGGATACATCAAGTTATCCAAATGAAAACATAAAACACTACACATCGCCTTATACATTTACAATAACATAAAACAACAGCAATAATGAACATGCAAAAAGATGTTTTTTAAACGAACCAACAGAAAACCAATGGAAGTCAATGGGTGCCACCACTAGTCAGTTTCCAACATTCTTCAGAACATCTTATTTTGTGTGCTGCAGAAAGAAAGTCATACAGGTTTGATATGTTAAGAGGTTGATAAAATGATGACATAATTATCTTTGGTGGGTGAACTATCACAAAAAAGTATAGGTACTTTTGACAACAGTACATGGAACAATGTAGGTGGCAAGACAGAAGCAGTATGATGAAAGAAGTGTGCATAATGACCTTTAAAGCCTCCAAGGATTCTGAAAGTCATGTAACATTAGGACCGATGTTGTAGTGCTTGGCTCCCTTCTTTTCATCTTTGGACCCACGTTGTGGATTTATACTCAATAGGCTCCTGTTAAAAACACAACAAAAATGTATCACCTTACTTGCCTTGGAAAAATGAAATAAACTTTAAATGGTCACAACATACCTTTGGATAAATTCCAGAGTCAGGACATGATGTTCAGAACATGTAGGCTAAACATGTAGCTGAAAGCAATCAGGAACAGCCACTGTTTTTGTTTACTGTAACTTCGTGAACAGCTTTCCTGTAGCTCAGTGGTAAGATCACTGCGTTAACAACTCAAGGTTGTTGGTTGGGTTGGGTTGGTTCGATTGGGTTGGTTCGGTTGTTGGTTCGTTGGGTTGGTTCGGTTGTTGGTTCGTTGGGTTGGTTCGGTTGGGTTTGCAATCCCAGGGGATTGCAAACACCTATGTAAAATGAATAGGATAAAGCAATGTAAGTCGCTGCGTCTGCCAAATGCATAAATGTATACATTTGATACATAAATATCACAATGAAATATCATAGTGGAAGCAGGCAAGTCCCAAACAGAGCCAGATTTGAAGGGAATCAAGAATGTATGGGTTCTGTGTGTGTCATCAGGGCATCCAAAAGTTGCTGCTGGTATAATTCTGAAAATAACAGTGAAATATGCCATATGTTACATATTTTCTTATTTACTGACTGAAATGCACTTACATTTACTCTTACTCCAATATATCACACATTATTTAACACATTCTCACTCCTGACTCGTCACATGTTGACCTGTGGTCAGCGCCCCTCGGGGTCTTTTTTTAATGTGCAGGGTACAGCCCTGGCATCGCTTTTTGACGTGCAGGGCATGCACGTGAAAATGTTTATTTGATATAATTTGCAATGATGGTGCTTTGGGGTTTAATTCGAGTTTAATAGCCAGGATAATAGCGTTTATATGACGCTTTTCGGGCAGTTTTAATAGATAGTGTAACATTTTTTCACCGTCCGTTGAAAATTTATAATTCTGGCGACAGAAAACCACGTTCAAAAATTACCCCCAGAGGAACAGTTATGTTATCTTCGATGACATTGGCTCTCCGGTATCTCGTGACTGATCGCGTCATTTCGTTGGCATTGAAAGAGAAACGGTATTGATTGGCTCCCGCGACTGACTGCATCTGCGGGTAATCTTTGAACGGGAGCAAACTTTATGCATTCAAGCCACAGACACCATGCAAGCCGTAAGTTTAGCTATCGTTCGGCTTTGGTGCAAAAAGGACTGCGACACGAGTTGTGTTTAATGCTTATGTCAGTTTGTTCAATAAATACCTGTGACTACTTTTATTCGCGTGTTGTGTTTTATAAGGCTCAGAAGTGTTTGGGGTTAGCTTTAGGGTGGGGTTACGTACTACAGTAACGTAGTTCCCCGTTCGTCTAAAAATACCTCAAAGGGTTCGCCGATGTTCGCTGACCGAGCGTCAATGTGTGACGAGTCGGGAGTGAGCACGGGTTGGTCTGATTTCACTCCGCTGCCATGTTGAAATCGAAAAGGAAACAGGGAAGAAAACAAAAAAGAACCTCGCGTCAATGTCTGATTACACACAGATGTCCTGTCTGTGGTTATTTTGTTACAATATTAACCTTACGTGTGTGTATTTCCCCCATATAGCGTTAGCATCACACAGTGTCTACAATTCACTCCAGTCCCTACTGAAAAAAATCACCATTCTTTTCGCACTAGAACTTTGCCTCACAGACTTGACAAGTCCCTCTATCTAACTAAAGCGAACAGTAGATTATGTAATTAAAATATAAAGTAAGTTATTAATATGCAAACAGAAACACAGAAGGCTTGATGTAAGCGTAACGTTTAAAATAACATTAATTTTAGTTTACTTGAAATACACCACCAGCACGACAACTGTCAACCAAACTAATATCGCTATCTTTCAATGCGAGCCATGATCAATTGTATAGAACAATACAAACAGTAATGTTATATTTCCAATTAATAGTTAACATACCTTTTTACAAACGAGCCGAGATGAAGAGCCGAGATCATGTCTGTCACACAGTGCAGCGGGGAATGTGAGGGACGTTTCTACCCGCGCACAAGCAGATAAAAAATACGGACAAATAAACTGTAAATTAACAGATAGCATAATTACTGATGAGGAGCGGGAATAAACAAATAAAAATCAATACGTAAATGCTAATTTGTACAACAAATAATCACTCATTGTTCAGGTAACAACAAATCTGTTCTTATTAACAATATTAAACGAAATTCACTTTTGCAATTTACATGACCGGTTCAGTAAAAAATTAAAATAAAGCAGTCGCTTGATTGAAATGTCGAGTTGACTTCTATTAACATTACTTACCAGTGGAAAAACTTGGGAAAAAATGTTGTGTTGGCTGTGCTTATGCGTCCATGACCATCAAAAGTTGTCGGAGCCTCGGTCACGGTCCCAAAATGCAATTCGAAAATGTAAATAAACGGAAAACACCCGTAACACATATAAGTATGGACAATTTCCGTTAAAATATACAGTCATTTAACTGTTAATGTGCAGATTTATTACAGTGCGCTCCCATAATGCAATTCGAAAATGTATATAAACGGAAATACACCCGTAAAACATGTAGTACGGAAGATTTCCGTTAAAATATGTAAAAACACCCGTAAAACATGTAGTACGGAAAATGTCCGTTAAAATATACAGTCATTTAACTGTTAAATTACAGATTTTTTTTACAGTGTACCGTTTCTAAAGTAGCCGTAATTCGGACAAACATGTGTTTTGTAAATGTGCTTCGGCAAGGAAGTGAAAACGTGACGATATCTTAGGCTGTGTTCAGACTTGACTTCTTTTTCGAAGCTACTAGCGGGTGTTTTACATTATAATCCTATGTAGTAAACCATGTTTTCAACGTCTTTTAAGTTGTGAAAAGTTCAACTTTTCTGGAAAAACGCCCTACTTCAAGCTCCTTTTCACAGCTAACCAATAACAAGCGAGTAGTGTGTCGTTTCCCTAACAATATGCGAGGGAGGTGATTGGTCAAATGCCAGTTGGAGCATAGTTTTGTTTAAATGTTAGTTGAACTTTCACTTTCAATAACTTTTGAGTATTTCTAGAGAGAAATTAGTATTATAGTTTTAAATATGTGATAAGTTATTGCAAATACTCTCTCTGTTTATAATTAAAATTTACGCTGCCAATCTGTTTCTCTGGGCTGCCTTTTTGCACAGACGCAGCCTCTGAAGTCATGGCATTCGGCTGCTATTTGTAACCCAACGCAGTTTGGTCAACTGTTTCTTGTCAAAAAAGATGTCAAGTGTGTTCATGGCCTTAGTTCTGTATCAGCCACCATAGTGCGTTGAAAGAGGGGTGGAATGAGCCATTGGTTGCAATTCACAACCTCACCGCTTAATTTCACTTAATTTCACAAACTGGACCTTTAAGCAACTTTTAAGATTCAACATGGCACATCATGCATGTTTATGACAGGAAAGACAACCGAGGATGTTTGTTGACAACATTTGACTATTTTCAAAGAAGCCGATGCTTCTCTTTATCTTATTAACCGTCATTGTTTAGAAAAGTAAACAATAATAAACAAAAGCATAATAATTTTTCCTGGGTGAACTGTTCCTTCAAGGCTTTAGAGGGACTCAACACAAAGCGATAAATAATAAACATTGCCAGCAGACCTAGAGTAAAATCTAACTTATAAGGACCTCACAACCATCCGCTGTGCCAGCCAAGAATTACACATCTGCCATTTATTAGCAGCGGCTTGGCTCTAACCTCTCATAACCGTCAGAGCTGTTGAAGCCTTTAGCTGAAAAACTGCTGTTAGACAAAGTGCCATAACACAACTTTAAAAGATACTGCCGTGGCTCTTTTCCTTATATGAGGGAAGGTGAGACTCACCATGTGAAATTACACTCATAGATCTCTGTCATTACTCGCTGTGTTTCTGCTGTTAAAGGGGATGCATTATTTAGTGTCAGAACACAACAGGTGTAAGTCTGTTTTGTAACGAAACTCTGGAGTATTTACAGTATGTGTGTGCGTGAGAGAATGTGAGCACAACAGTTTCTCTGCCGCACACCTTAATGAGAGAGGGAGTTTGAATAACTCGTCTTGGGTGCAGTGAATTGTACATTACATTTGCTTTTCCAGTAAGATAGTGTCTGGGGTTTCTGAATGGGTCTGATCACACCGGGCCACATTAGCACTGTAAGGCGCGCTCTGCAAACTGGTATCTAATAGCGCTGATAAAAAGCGCTGTCTTTCATTTAGTGCTGCACCCCACAGAAAGGATTTTACTTTGTAATGTGGGACAAATGAACCTGACACATCTATTCTCACAGGTCACATTTACACTGATAACCATCCACTTCATTGACACTGTGCACGATGAGATCGTGTGTGCTCGGAACAGCAAAATCACTTCTGTGCAGGTCTGAGCATCCATATCCTGACGTGCAGCTCTTTAAAAATGTGCCTACGCATAGTGCCTACGCAGATCAAAACAGCTGTGATTGGTCCGTTTCGAAACCAGAGAAACTCCCAAAGCCTTTTCAGGGAGACAGGGGAGAGATTAAACCTGATACAATCAGAGAACAGATTTTATTTTATCTCACAGACATGCTGTGTCCTTCGTATTGAGTTACACTTTCTAACGCAATTCAGTTATTATAGTGAAACTTATTGCATCTTGAAATGTATTGTGAGGAAATTGCTAACATTCAACCATGCCCCAGGAAGATAAAAAATAATATTTGACAAATAATAATAATGATAATAATAATAATAATGACGATATATTAATAATGCATCAATATCATTATGATTAATATGATTTAGTTTTTTTTTATTTTGAATTTCCTATTATTTGTATAATTGTCAGCCCTTTCAAATGTACACCTTCTAACCCTGCCCAACATGAAAACAACATTTTAAATGTTGATAAACTTAAAATATAAGTTTTATTGTCATTGAGGCATAAATTCCCTCCTAGCCAAAGGTGTAGTTCTCCCAGACAGTCCAATATAGTCTTAAAGGCATGCTTATTATCACGTTTAGAGGGATGTTAATTTGGGTGAAATCTGCAAAAAGATGAAAATAGACCCCATTTTTGTTAAAAATATATCCTAAGGGAATCAAATATAGGGAGAACAGTTCCAGACCAGGAATGGAGCCCTGAGGTACACCAAACCTGAAGAGTACATCAGATGAAGAATGTTGCCCGATATTGATAACAAACCTACAATCAGAAAGATATCACCTGAACCACAGTAATACCATGTCCCTTACACCAAAACATGCTTCAAAAGTGATAGAAGAATATCATGGTTGACTAGATCAAAGGCAGGAATAAGGTCTTACAAAACCAAAGCCATTAACTGTGGCCAGTTTGAGATCATGAGGAACTGAACCAGTTTGGAGACATTTGTTTACAACCGAAAATAAATCAGGGCCAACGGTATCTAGAACTTGCCCAAGGAAATGTGATGGAATAACATGGGGACATATTGTGAGTTTCAGGCAAGACATAGTCGCGAACATGGTGTTTAAGTTTACAGGCTCGAAGACAGACCAAGTTGAAGCAGAGTATTGAACATCAATCAAATTATATGATGACACTTCCATAGTAGACATAATCTGAGAAATCTTGTCATTAAAATAGTTTGCAACTTTTCACAGAGACTAACAGATGCCCCTGGAAAAATATTAACATTTAGATGAAGAGCAGACTCAATTGTAGAAAAAAATTGATTTGGTTTATGGCTATTTTGTAAGATTAGCTCAGAGAAATATCTACACTGTGCAGCGTTAGCAGCCCATTGAAAGGCAGATAGAGAGTCCCGTAAGATTTCATATGAGACCTGTATTCTATCTATCTTTCATTTTCGTTGGGCCTTTCTAGTGGTGTCATTATGCCAAGTTATGTTTGTGTTTTTTCACTTTTAGTGGTGGGATTGAAATTAAGATATTGAAACAATTGTTATGGAAAAAACATAGCTGTTCATCAGCATCTAAGTAACAGGTGGACACATTAGGAGCCTGAGCGGGACCTAATTGTTCATAACTAGAAGAAAATTCTTCACTTGAGCTATCCGTGAATATACAAGTCCTAAATGGTCATAATGGTTCACTAGAAGTATTTTTGTCAAATACTTCTACGGAGAAAAGTATGAGCAGATGGTCAGATATGTCAGCATTCACAATTATAATGTTTGATATTTACAGTCCACAAGATAAAATCAGGT
The DNA here is from genome assembly GCA_029783895.1 of Triplophysa bombifrons. NCBI lineage: Eukaryota > Metazoa > Chordata > Actinopteri > Cypriniformes > Nemacheilidae > Triplophysa > Triplophysa bombifrons. The sequence continues at coordinate 22,127,079 of CM056457.1, forward strand.
CCACAGTATGTCCCTGGACATGAGAAGCTCCAGAGACCCATTGCATGAAATCTAAAGAATCAAGTATGATAAGAAAGTCTTTTTAAAGCGGTTTAGAGTCACAGCACACGTGAATGTTAAAGTCCCCCATTATTAAAATTCTATTGTAACTAGTGACAATTTCACTCATAAATTCAGATTCACAAATTCATTTAGGAAGTCTTTGTTTGCGTTGGGTGGTTGATATAGGACACCAAAGACGAATGGATTTCCCAAAGTAAGTTGAAACCACTGAACTTCAAAACTTCTCCAAGTCCCGGGTTACAGACAGCGACAGAGGTATGTGTCTTTTCCAGCACCAGTTCAGTAAATGGATTTTTGTCTTCAGATTTAATCCAAGATTCAGTGATGATCAAAATATCCAGGACGTGCAACGTAACAAAAAAATATTGTCTTATTTACCAGAGAGCGTGCGTTGATTAGAGCCACATGAAGTTCCGAAACCACTCCCTGATGATGATTTGTTCCTCATATTTGGTGCACATTATTTCAACCGACCAAAGTTGATAGATTGAAAACAGAGTTATGATAATCTAAACACTGTTGCCAGAGCAAAGAAATATATTACAAGAAAAAAAATGCAAACAGGAAGATTCACATATCCTCTCTGTGCATTGTGTGATGTCTGGTCGTAGTTATTATGGGTTATTATGGGCATGCTCTTATATCATATCTCAATCATTACACATTTGGATAGAATGATGATATTAAAGACACTGCTGATGTTAAACCATGAAGGGATTCCTGAGATCAAAAAAGTGTTGCCATGACAACTTATCAAATATTAATAATAGTTTTTTTGTTGTTCAAGTTGTTTGGGCACTTGGTATGCTTCACATAACATGGGATTTGACATCGCATTGTGAGACTTTAGGCCTGAGTAAGTGGCTCTGTAGCTCTCTGTTGAACGCATGTGTGCGTAGGATGTTGCTGTGGCACTCGGCATGTAAAAAAAAAAAGAAGAAATCTTGCACACATACCAGAGGCGTGAGGGCATAACTTAACACATTAGAGTGGGGTGTGAACTTTTGACTAAACATGTTATTGTTTCTCTAGATCCACAAGCTGGCGAAGGACCCAGGACAGGCCCATGACTGAGATCTGTTGCATTAGCCAGCATTGTGGCATTGCCAAAATGTAGACTTGGTAGAGTCAAAATGTGACAATGAATGGTAAAAGTTGGGCCTCGGCCCTCCAACAGACGTGCTGAGGGCAAGCAGGTTTGGAGAAAGCATGAATGGGTGGATGGTGTTAGTTTCATGGGCTGTGTTGTGGGTAGGAAGCAGATTTATGAATTAACTTTGTACTTCGTTAACTTCTGGTCATGTCATTGCTGGGCTGTACCAGGGAGCATATTTGAAGATCTCCTTGAGCATTAGCACTACATGAATATTGAAGGACAAACCTGTGAAAGGACCTTAAAAAATTGCAACTAAACATGAATTGTCACTGGTTTTTCAATAAGAAAGTGTAACTGTCAACTGTCACAAGGTGCAAGAAAATAATCGTTAGCCCGATGGTGAGGGATCGGCCACAATGCCCTTCTCAACACAGCTATTACACAACATGGAGATGGTTACATCATTTAAACAATATCTAATACATCCTGGATGCTTTCGAAAGCTTTATTTCATAAGGGAGAAAACAAAAAACAATATCAGCTTAAGTACTGTACTATTGGCCAAGTGGGCATGTGTAATACAAAGCTCATCACCCACAGCTCCGGTCTATCTTAATTTCAACGAGTCAATTAAATCTCCTGTTTAACATGTTCTAGAAAAGCCCTTAACTAGGCATGCCGGGAGAATGACGGTCAATAAGAGCTTGCCGTATAAGCGCAAAACCTGCTGTTTCATGTTTAATCTGATGCTTGCCGTTCCCTGATTCACATGTACAGCTTCTTTTATAACTGAGATAAGCAAATGCTGGCTACAAACTAAGCTGTAGTAATATTTTACTCTTTATCCACCATTCAGTTATTAAAAATGCCACAGACAGTTCACGCCCGATATTCAACTTCACTCTGACCTGTATCTTGCTGAAATACATTTACAGTGTTTTATAATGTTGTTATATTTCAAGTCATGTGAGTTCCCCTTGGGTTTTGCCTTTGTGTGGGTAACACTATGCATTATAAATGTTTCAGCTAATGCTCCAGGAAGTGATGGTTGTGCAGCTTGTATGTGATATTATACTTTACTACACTGTAAAAATTGTATGTATAAATTGTCTGCTAAATGACTAAATGTAACAATGTAATTGTTCGGTTTCCGGTTCCCAGAATGCTTTGCATGATGCAATTAGTTTTAGTTTGTTCTGTAAAGATAAAGACGTGTTAATGTTTAATATTCATTTACCTTTTAACAAACGGTTACCCATAAATTAAAAAAATATAAATCTACAGTAAGTTACTGGCAACTAGCTGCATAACTACAGCAAAAACGTTTACAGCTGTATTATTGAAGTTGCTATCACAAAGCAGAATATTTGGGGGTCAAATGTAGAATTGTAATGATTACGCCTCATTGGTGCATCACATACGGTCAGCGTAATGCACTTTAAGCTCGCATTGCAACACGTAAAGACAGACCCACACAATATTTCACGAGGCCGGTCATTGACAGAACTGTGAGTGCAGCACCAACGGGATGTGTAATCCGCAGTAACACATCCTCCAACGACTCAATAACACAATCACTGGAATTGATGTTACAGTCAGTGACAATGTGGGTGTGTCTCAGGGGAGCACAGGGTCAATAATTATTCTGATACTGCAATGATGCTTTCATCACTAATGAAGTTGTTCCCTTCGTGATTGTTTTCACCCGTTTAGTGAAGTGGACATAGCTGACAGGAAACAACAGGCGCAGAAATAAAATCTGCCCTCAATTATTTATAACAGCTAGGTTAACAAATCAATACAATAACATTTTACAGACAGATATATTGTTGAACAGTATCATGGTATTTGGCAAAAAGTTACACTGTGTTAAAAAAATTGTCAAATTGATTTATAAAAATGTTTATTTTAAGAAAATCTAAAAAGAAAATCCTTGTTCTGATAAGCATAGTAGTCGTTCATCTAGACAGTATATTATCATACAGAAAAGAGTGGCCAGGATGTTCTTCAATGAAAGCTACAGTATGGTTTTGAAGTGACATGAGAATCCTCATATCATTTGAACATCTCTCTCTCTTTTCCTAATATCTATCCTATGCGAAGCTGAAGATCTGCCAGTGACACGACACATTAAGCTTTGGGAAACTGAAATTCTAAGGGGCAAACTGGGGGCAAGACCAGTTTCATTTACCGAAACGATTATTTTTTTTCTAGCGTAGTATCCAGGGGCGGGAGTTAATGATCTCAGCACCGCAGAGCGCGCTCGCTATATAAAGCCACGAGCGCACCACAACCGGATTACAACAAGCAGGAGCTGTCCAGAGAGAGAGAGGTGCTGAAATAATCCCGTTATACTTCTTCAGCACGAAACACACAGCATGGAGGCCGGAGCAAGACGAATGCACTGGAAACTTTTGATACTTTCCTGTCTCTTGGCGAACGGAATGAGCCAGGACTTTGGACAGACGCAGTTCATTTGCACGTCCGTGCCCAAGGATATGGACATATGCGCCGCCACACTGCAGAACAGCGTACCCGGCGAGGATCTGAAGAGCACGGTCATGCAGCTGAGAGAGACGGTGTTGCAACAGAAAGAAACGATCATGAACCAAAAGGAAACGATCAGGGAACTGACTTCCAAGTTGACGCGATGCGAGAGTCAGACTGCGTCCGAGCCCGGAGACGCCAGGGTCGGGGGACGGCGGAAAGAAACGGGCACTAAGAACACGATGGGAGATGTGTCGAGGGGTCCGACCGACACACTGGCTCAACTTTCGCAGACTTTACAGTCCCTCAAGCAGAGGCTGGAGAACCTGGAGGTATGTTCTGCTGGAGAGTGTGATAGGTTTTATTTGTTGAGCACACGTCGTGGAAAGATGGGTTTATTTGCCAAATAGGTCCTCTGAAATGTATTCTGTTTTAACACTCAACTTAAATACGACAGTGCTAATTTTTTGTTTAAAACGAATACGTATATTTAAATATATATATTTACTTAAGGTCTTAAGGACGAAAGTTCAGAGACAAGATGAACAGATTCACGCTATAATGTAAATCTTTCACACCCTGGCACAAAAATACTGTAATTCTTATTCACTTTTAACGCAGACCTCTTAATTACTTAATTTCTTTTCAATAGGTTAAAAAACAATTATGATTGTCAATTTTCTTTTTGGACTTTTAATAACGTACAGTAGCCTAATGTATGAACCCATAACCACAGTAGTGCACACAAATATTATGTTGTACCTCTGTTTATTTCATTTTTAACGATATTTACGTCTTCACGATTTACCTTTACAGGACACAATACAACTATAATGTACTCCTTCACACCATAGTATCACAGTGTGGCTGTAGTATGGCATTAAAGTAATTCTGTACCGTCCCTAAATCAACGATTTAACGCAAGACCATTTTCTTATTCACGCTTGTTTTTATAGCAATTCAGTCGGAATAACAACTCAGTCCAGGCAAACAGTCTAAAGGATCTTCTGCAGAACAAAATTGACGACCTGGAGAAGCAGGTCCTGTCCCGAGTGAACGGACTGGAGGAAGGAAAGCCCGGGTTGCGCAACGAGAGCGAGCAGCGCGGGCGCGTCGACTCGACTCTCACCTCACTGCAGCAGAGAATCACAGATCTAGAGAAAGGTAACCTTTCACATTTCTGCCCCAGCTATCAGATAAAGGTTGTGCGCACATGTCACGGGTGATTCCTTCATTTTCCGTCTCAAGAACACATGTCTTGAACAAGAAAGCGTGGAAAAAGAGCCTTTGTAGTTTTTTTGGCGTGTCGCAGAAGAAAAGTGGGAGGGGGTTTAAAGAGCTGCATTGCTTTGCATATCCAATTCCACCAAACCACTTTTACGGCGTGATTTACGGATATAGAAGTCGGAACCGGGGAGTTTTTGCAAGCTCATGCGTTTTTTTGCGTTTTTATTCATGCGAATCACGTTTTTGCCAGTCGTTAAATGTACCCGTGGCGCAAAACCCTTCGCAGCATCTTAACTTTAAAGCTGGCATGCAGTTATTTAAAACACTAGAAAAAGGTTGTGACGTAAAAACGAGCCATTTTAATCGATATCAACAACATTTTTATATGTTAGATTAAGGACTGAAGGGAATTTTCCCTTGAAGTTAAATTTGATGGTGAATTACAAATGATAAAAGCTTCTGCCAAATTAATAAATGTGAGAAATTATAAATAAACGTGGAATCATAATAAGTATCAAGTTTTTAAAATCACATATCATTTAAACATTAGACTGAATATTGTGCCATAGGGCAAGTCACTTCAACATCTTTATGGCTCCAATAAAACAATTTCATATGATTTATGCTATGTGGCAGATATTTGGCAGCTATAACAGCAGCTTTCAAAGCACTTTGTGATGGCGAAAGTATTCGGCACATCTTGTTTGAATGTGCTTATTTGCAAAATAAGATGTAAGTTTTATTTCGTAAAATGAAATACGGATGACCCACAAATGGAATTGGTTCGATATACAGTCTTTGTTTGGTTTTAGAAGAGTTGGGATTTTGCACAGAAGTTACATGGATCATTAGGATTGATGCTGCTCTTTCATTGTATGCGCTGGTCTCCTCCGTAATATCTTTTGTGTGCTACGTAAGAAAGAGAGCCACACGGGTTTGAAATGTCACGAGGAGGACTGAAGGATGACAAATAACACGGTTATTTGTCCAGAATGCGTCACGCATTGAACAGTGGGTGCAATGACATCACTGGTGGTCTTTTCAGAGAAACAAAGGATGTATAAAGATCATTTAGTAATATGAACTGAGTGACCATATGGATAAGTTTTACATTTTAAGTCATTTTTTAAGCTCACTCGTTTACAAGAACGGATAAATGTATAAGCAGCAATTGTAAACCGTAATGTAATATGAAATTTGGTTTAAGGATTAAAATGCTTTTTGTAATGACAGGTAAACAGGAAAACAGACCTCTGGACAAATTTCAGCTGACGTTCCCACTGAGGACCAACTACATGTATGCTAAAGTGAAGAAGAGCCTGCCGGAGATGTACGCCTTCACATTGTGCTTGTGGATCAAATCCAACGCCTCTCCAGGAGTGGGGACGCCCTTCTCTTATGCAGTGCCTGGTCAGGCCAATGAGCTGGTGCTCATCGAGTGGGGAAACAACCCAATGGAACTGCTCATCAATGATAAGGTGCTTTTGAACAAAAGAATACTAGTGATTTTTTGAGACAATTTTATTTGACAATAGAACATTGTAATGTGTCATTTTCAAGGCATATATATCAATTAGATATATTCCCAGATGATTATTATGAAATATTTGTATTCATTATTAAAAAATAGCAATTAATTTGCTGTTAAGGACAGTTGCTTCAAATATTTAATATTTTTTCCATTTTCCATTTATTTGTAGGTTGCCAAGCTGCCTTTCCTCATCAATGATGGTAAATGGCATCACATCTGTGTCACTTGGACCACCCGAGATGGAGTGTGGGAAGCTTACCAGGATGGTGTAATGAGGGGAAACGGGGACAGTCTGGCTCCGTATCATCCAATCAAACCACAGGGGGTCCTGATTCTGGGACAAGAACAGGTACAGATCTTCTGTCCACACTCCACTCATCAAACAGTGACAAAATGTGACATTAACATGAAGCTGATTTCATGTCAAACCAAGAACATGGCTCTCTTTCAAAATCTATGCAGGCAGAAAATAGAAACTGATGCAAAGTGCTGTGGCTAAAATAACCTACATGTAAATTGAATGGCATCATTGCACACATCCTTTCATTGATGGAGCAATCCCAGAATTCATTGTGGGGTCCCAGTGAAAAAAGATGACAGCATTATACTGTAAAAATGTCCTTTGCATTTCTAGTTTATTCCCACAACACATTTGTCTGCTTGTTTGACTTTTGACTAGCAACGTGCTAACTGTATCTCACCAGGTTTTGAAATGAAGCTGATAATAATTAAATCACCTGAAACCCTCCAAGATAAACAATTGCAAAACCGACAGACCAGATTTTAGATGAAACAATTTTAGACTGTAGGGATGAAAAGCAAACATGGATTATTTATGGTGAAATTAGCTTCAAAGGTTAACCGGCTTTGAAGACAAAATGCATTTATTTGATCAGCATCTGAAATGAATCTATGATCCCCGCAGGACACTCTTGGCGGAGGCTTCGATGCCACTCAAGCGTTTGTCGGCGACATGGCGAATTTCAACATTTGGGATCGAAAGCTTTCCGTGGGAGAGATTTATAACTTGGCCACCTGCAGCAGCAAAGCACAAGTGGGGAACGTCTTCTCCTGGTTGGAAACCAACATTGAGATCTATGGAGGGACATCGAAATGGACATTCGAGGCCTGTCGCCAGCTGAACTGAAAAAAAGCACAGAAATCTCGAAGCCAGTGAGAGATGCGAGTTACCAGGTCTTTGTTGTCCAATCATTCACTTTCAGAGAACATTGTAAAACAAGTACAATCATGGACATCGGTATCGTGGGGGATTTTCTAGGTGTTTCAACAATTCTCGTCTCTTAACATTTCTCCGTTTTTCTCTCTTCATTTTTGGATCTTGAAGGCAAAAGCTTGAGTTGCTTATTTTTCAGCGTCTTAGTTCGAAGACGGCATGTTTTTGCTCTCCTCCGGTCCTTTTTCGGGCAATCAACGCCTTACCGGAAAACGACTTAACGTGATACGGCACATACATCTCGGCGAACCTGGATCATTTGACCCTTCTCCCTCCCTTCTCGCAGGAAGCCATATAGTCGATGTCCGAAACCACTTAAGTTCCTTTCCCATCAGGATTATTAGATAGATCTACCCACTGCCTGGGATACTCACTGTGAACTACGGATGTAGAATGTAAAACGAGCAAAGACGAGTACAAAATGATGTTCTTCTGTTTTTGTTCTTCTTTTGCTTTTTCTTGTGGTTTGATTCTGTCGTTTCACCTCCTGCTTGAAGCATTTTCGTTGGTTGGCGTGTGTGCGTTTGTGAGTGTGTGTGCGCGTTTGTAAAAAAAAAACGTAATAATTGCCAACATATTTCAAGCCTGGGTGCCTTGGGCTGTTGAAAAAGATCAAAATTCGACACATTTGTCATTTTCTGCTGTGTGCTTCTATTTATCTATTTCTTTCCTTGTGTAACTACCGATTTGAACGTTATGTTGATTACACCTCGTAACAATTCAGCTGGCCGGTGAGATGAGTTATTGTTATTTTCAAGTCATGGCGTGTTCGGCAGGTGTTTGTATTGTTCAAGGAATGTTATGTGTACAGAAAACAGCATGACCATCGAAATGCTGCAACAGCATCAATGAAAATCTGCTTTTATTAGCTCATTTTGGGTTGAGATTTTATACTGTATTGTTATATGCTAAAAGCATGGCAGCACTGAAAGATGAAAAAAGGTCTAATTTTTGTAATAAAAGTTGTTATATCAAAAAGAGCGAGTGTGAGAATGCCTTTTAATGATTTTTTTTCTCACGATCAGAAGAATGCTTTGCAGAAAGTGCTCGGAGTACAATTACACTAATTCAGAGACAATGTTGGCTTACCAGCAGCTTTGCATAAAAACCAGCACGTCTCCTCCAATTCGCAATTTATTCTTTCCAATTTGACAGAAGGCAAACATATGAATAAAGTGATTGTGTTTTTGTCTCGTGTTTAAGGGTGGCATTTTTTTAAATAACCAAAATACAAATAGGCTCATTAAAATATGGCACTGCAGTCTTTTGTGACTGCACAAAAATCGCTGTGATCAGAAATGGCACATCCACATGTGTAAATCCAATCAAGGCTTGCTTTCTGTCTTCATCTGTTCGCACTTTTAAACAAGTACATTTTTTGCATTCGTGTACAGTCAAAATGTATAATGATTACTGGCTGTCCAACACAATCTTATTTTAAACTATTTTATGAGGTGGGAAATTTGTATGAAGTACATCAGCAAGGATGGTTAGGTTTAGGGGTGGGGCTTCATTCTTGCATTGTTTCTAATAGTATAAGAATGCCAAAGTTTCATTCATTATGAATTTACATTTATGGTAACGCTTTAGATTACGTTCCGCAATGTACCGCATAATTAACCAGATTTTACAGTCTAACTAATTGTTACAGTAATGAAAATCTACAGTACATACCTGTAGGTTAAGGGGAACAATATGCAAAGTTTGGGAATAAAGAAGTCAGGACATTCAACAAATATTTATGTTGTAAGGGTTTTAAAAATAAGCAGTGACAATTTTTTTACTTTAAGATTTTTATCTATAATCAAGTATTGAGAGTGTCTTGATTTGGATGTTTATATGGCATGCAGTTCCCTACTCTTACCCCTTATAACCCAAACTTTGCATATTGTTCCCCTTCACCTACAGATATTTTCTGTAGCGGTACATTATTGTTACAGTAAACCACCTTATTAAAATAGTTGTTTTCCATTGACATCAGGTTGGTCTGTCAAGTTCAGTTTTACAAGGCTAGTAAAATATCGGTTGGGGAAAAAGGTGGCACTTGGCCCCCAGTCCCCCTCACATGCCAAAAACAAACTGTACACGTCTTAATAATAACATGCTCTTACATAAATTGACCATTTTATAAAAAACTCACCAAGCCCTGCCACCACCCAAAATATGCTTTCAATATAGGTTCCAGTTCTCCTCACAATCAAGCAAACCAGCAGCAACACTTTGTCCGAATCTCACCTAGCATGGTGAGAAATCTCAAAGTTTCACTGCTGTTGAGCAATCTGATTGGAGCATGTGAAATGTACATGGGTTTTGTGTGCAATGAGCATCCTATGATCTGTAATCATAAACTATGACATTCCACTTCAATTTATATTTGATGTGCCGCACTTGTTTGAAGTTCAGGAATCTGTAACTTTATGAAAACACCCATCTTTCAAAGTATCTGAATTTGATACCCCTTTGATTATATGAAACTGCTTGCTGCTTGCTGTTTTTAATGGAAACCCACACATTAAATATGTAAGAGACACGTTGAGTCAATATCGCTTATGTAAGCAGAAGTTCAATTTTTTTTTGCTCCTAGTAGGTGTTACATGCACAGTTCTTTTTTCTTAAGGCGATTTATAAATATTTAACTCTTTTCTAAGGTGTCACGCTTACACCATTGTATAGAATAGGGATTTCTTTCTACTGAACAGTATGTATGCAAAAAAGACCAGGGTATTATCTATAGAAATATAAGTTGTTATTTAAGAGTGTTAATGAAAACACACTCGCACCCACTTGCAACCCACATGCATGCTAAACAAATATTAACACAAGAAATAATGAAAAAATAACACAAATGTAACCCACACATGCCAATATGGGTAACAACCCATAGGACTATTTTGTGTAAAAATAAAATATTATATTAAAATCCTGTTCTGTAAACTCATGTTAAAACAAGCTTCATCAGAGAAACATCCAGGGTTGTGTTTCCCAAAAGAATCGTTAGCCAACTATGGTCACAAGTTCCGTCGTTCCAGCACAGTTTAACGATTAAAGTATTTCCAGAAACCGTTGGAACTACAGCTGTGGTTAGAAGCAATATTCCTTTTTATTATGACATGAGGGGGTCATGTCCCACCCGTCCCCAATGCCATCTGCACGCCTGCATGCCTTTGAGCAAATTAAGCAAGCAACATACAGTGAATTTATATCCATAATTCGAAATACACACAAATGTAATTTGTTTAACATCTTTAAACTTATTAAGAAAATACAGGGGTCTTTTTTTTAAGTGCACATGAAAGTATGTGCACTAGGACCCTGGGGAATCCCTAGACGGAGTGACGTAGGAGGAAACTTATGAATGAATGAAATATAGTGAAATAAAACAACAGATAACAAAATGGGATAATTAAAGTCTCTGTTTAATGCAATAAATGTTATTTACAGCGAGAATTTGACATTAGTTCAATCTGAATTTATTTATTAGTAGACGTCATTACTCCTCCACCTGTATGACATCATCAACTAGAATGCTGAACCAACTTGGTTCAAACGATTGATCTCCGACACAGTAACTACGGTTTCAGGAAACAGTCGTAAGTACATTGTTGATTTCCCCAATGATCCATCATACTATGGTGGTCAACCAAGCGAGTTATGTTGTTGTTCGGGAAACGAACCAGAATTTGTTGCTGGTGAACCACTTGACCATGCATTGTAGGTCACCTTCAGCCATAATCCAGTCTGGACCTACATTTATGCTGGAAATCCATGCTGGTTATTACTGCTGGGTAGTGCCAACCAGCAAGACCTTTGTCCCAACCCTATACATGTAAAAGATGATCCTAGAGACTCAGAGATAGAGAAAAAAAGATACTTCCTTTTATTTCCACAATGTGTCACGGCTGTATTCCAGAACACATATTAATACATTTTCCATTTATAGCTTTACTGCTATAAATACTACAGCTGTTACATGACTCTGTATCGGACATATTGGCTTTCCTTCACATTATACTGCAATATAAACCCAAAACACCCCACACGCACACACCCCCAGAGGTCTTCCAAGTATATTGTGTAAAAGTGATATCTCTTCAGCTTGCTGACCTCAGACCAAATCAGTACAGCCATTTGCATCTCCCAATAAAACACCACCCACATGTGCTGAAATCAATGCAGTGAACTGATCCACGGGTGGAAAATGGCATGTCCAACCTGAAAAAGTATGCTGTTCGCTTAAGTCTTGAACATTATTTGAGAGACACTGTAGACTCTCAGAAAAAAAGTACGTGACCGTACTTTGCACAGGTACCATAGCTGTCACCGGGGAGGGTTAACAGGACAAAACATAAAATGTTACACCTTTTTTGGGACATATAATTGTACCCAAAGGATCTATTGTGTAGCGCTTTAAAGATACAGTTTTTGATGCCTAGGAACAAACATTGTACCTTTACAGGACCTGTTTTCCGACAGCGACCTAGACAGTTTTAAACAGTTATAAGATGTTTTCATACAGTAATCCTGGTCAATGGTCATAAAATGACCAGAACAGCGTTTTTTTTCACAAGAGCAAAAGCATTCAGTTTTTTACTGCTGAGATTCCCACATCAACATCAAAATACATAAACTCTGTGATGTCAATAACGGGAGTTTCCTTTTTACATTTGCTACAAACTTTTACATTCATAACCCAACAATATTGTAATAAATTACTTTAAACTTTGACTTTGCAGAGAAACATCCCAAACGGAATGGAAAAATGACAAGATGGCAGTCAAGATGAGAGAAATTATACCAACAATAAATCAATTTCTTTCAAGGCAAAACTCTCTCGTTACTGATGAGATTTTTTGTTATTTATCAAGTCAATTTTATTTAGATTACGCTTTCACAATTTTGTTTTTGCAAAGCAGCTTTACATACATTATAAGAAAAAAAATGGACCGTATAAGTATTATTTAAAACATTATCACTTTTCAAAACTTAAAATTACAATATACCAGAACAATTTTTAATAATACCATAACATGCAAATAGAAGGTATGTTTAAGTGAAATTGACAAGTAAAATGTTGGATGTTTGATAATGGAGTGTAAACCCAAATAAGAAAATCAGCAGTCTGCCAGTGCGAGTAAGCCAGCGGTGACAGTTGCAAGGAACCAAAACTCCCCTATAAATGTATTTATGTATAAATCCGCGGTCACACTTGACTTTCCCTTGACAAGTTTTTCTGGATTTCCATTTTTTTACTGTTAGACAGTACGACCAGAGTTCGTTCCATTCAATTTACAGATTTTTAACAGTAACGCATGTATCCATTAAGACAGACCTGCGGAGCTCTAATGCTGTTAAGTGATATTGTATGTGCTTTAGCAGAAAACACATTTACGGATTATCTGGATCCGATTTACATTAACTGTTTCTTTCAACCAAAGGATTCCTTTATAAAATGTTTATATTTGGATTTTAGGTTTAGTTCTGGTTCATTTAATTCATGTTGTTTTTAAAGTCCCGAATCAGTGAGATTTTGAATCCTCTCTATTTAGGTGGCTGGCAGTAAGGCATCTTAACAGGTTTTGAAAAAGAGCATACATTTTCCCTTACATCTTACATTCTCTCTCTCTTTCATATTCTAGCTGATGGTAATACGTCTGGATACTGGTGTGCTGAACAGAAGGTATACAGTTTTCACATATACAGCACACATTCATTTGCATACGCCATAATCTTTGAGCCAAACCGCAAGTCCCGACACACAGTCATGCAGCTACCTGGCTCGGATCCCAAATCACCTCCTTGCCTGCTTGCCAGATCAACAGCTGTTTGTTAAAGCGCACGGTGCAAAAGTTTATCCAACTCCATGCAAGACAATTTCAGGATAGTCTATGCACATTCCATCTTGCATATTAAAGAAAACCGACCAAGAAAAGCATTAACGCAGATGCCCATTTTCGCATGACCCAGAAGCCCATGCGGATGGACAAAGGCCGGTCACACTGTGATGGGATGTCAATTTTCATACAAGCCTCTACTTTCTCGGCCTCCACACCACCTGATTGGAATTCCTAATGACTGCCCTATCCCCGGCTTCTCTCCCAATGGTGACCCATGAAAAATGCATGACCTGTGGAAGTAAACAACAGCATTTCAAAGTGGGTCACTCAAGTGGGGGAGGCAAATTGAAGATCTTTGCTGACATTGAGACTGATTCATATAGACCCACCACACAGATGACCTTTCAGGGTCAGAAGCCATAATGAAGAGGACGGATGATATTTCAGTCATTGAAAGGAAAGAGTGAAAACAGGTGGGATATCTATATTTTTTATACTGTAAGTCAAGCGAAGATGTGTCCATGCATTTGTTGGCATTTTCACTGTTGTTAAACTAATTAGGATCTTTAATTAATTTAAAATGTATACACATTTTGTAGTAGATAAGCAGAAGAAATAACAATGTCGAGTCATGACATAAAAGCAATTAACTAAATAAACAAATAAATTATTATCAGTTTAAATTATTATGGTAATGCTAAAACATAAACATCTGTTAACAGTTGTAACCCAAATTTAAATAAAACAGAAGAGTTCAAATGGTATTGCCCATCTATAAATGTATAAGGCTGTAGTCAAGCTTGCGTTTAGCCAAGGGTTCAGGTGCTGTGCAACCTTCATTGGCTGTCACCAAGGGAACAGTGAAAGAGCACCAGAAAAATAACAGATATTTGGACTCATTTTGTGGCAACTTCAGCCACTGAAGCAAATATTTCTACCAAAGCAGGAAGAACTTCGAATTTGAGGAGACAACTTAAATCTTCATATCCAACTGTGCTGTTAGCACAAGTTAGAACAGAGAGTGAAGATGGTGGCTCTGCATAAGCTCGATCTGTTTCCATCACAAGCATCTCTTCAAATAATCAGTCTGCTTCGGCAGGTACACAGACCATATCTGCAGCATCTGACACGCCACCAGCACCCACCACCAGCCATGAAGCAGACCAAGGAGATCAAGCAGACCTCCACGATCAGCTTTGTGACAAGACCAATGGATCCTTCAAGGCAAAGCAAACTGGAAAAGGCTCTGATCAAAATGATTGCTCGTGACTTTCAGACATTTTCAATAAGTAGACAAAGGCTTTTAGGATTATTTACATCTTCTGGACCCATCATACAGTCTGTCTACCAGATAAACACTATCTAAAACTATAATGCCTAAGCTGTATGTAAAGTTAAGAGTAGACATAATGGACAAAATCAGGAGTGCCTCTGGTGCATGTCTTACAACAGACTTTTGGACCTCCATGACTTCCCGAATAACTTGGCTGAGAAGTGTTATATTATAGAGGATTTCCAGGTGATCTCCTATCTCCTAGACTGCTTTGTCTTGACCGAAAGACACACTGCTGCTCACCTGGCAAGTGAGCTATCCAAGGTTACAGATAAATGGGGTGTGGGTGACAATGTTGTAGCTTTTGTCACAGATACTGCCAGCAACATTGTTTCAGCCCTCCACTGGGACCACATACCTTGTTTTCCCCATATGCTAAACCTTATTGTCAGAGCTGCACTTATTGCGAAGAAATACTGCAAAAAGTAAAGGCAATGGTTGAATACTTCAACAGAAGCACAGATGCTTCAGACTAGATTAAGGCCACTGAAAACAGATAGGAACAGTTGTGTTTAAAACAGGATGTGGCCACAAGGTGGAATTCAACATTTTACATTTTGAAAAGATTCAGTGAAATCAAGGATCTGATAAGCTCCATGCTGGCACTAACTAATGCATTACTGGTAAATCCTGTTACCCTAGGAAGGGGACATTGCCAGAGAATTTGAGCATATTATAAAACCATTTGAAGAGGTCACCAATGAAGTGAGTGCAGAAAAGTAAGTAGTTCAACATTTAAAGCACTGATTTTTTTTAAGGGGTGCATCTATATTGATTTTGACATGGTTATAATTAATTGTAGATAAACATTTGTTAATCTTTGTAGGGTTTTCACTGCCTCAAAAGTAATTATGATGACAAGAAGCCTCCAGAGAATTGATGCCCAGTATCAAAGAAATCCCTCCAGGTTTGAACCTGTACAAAAATTTGTGAACACCCTGATAGGGTTTGGCAGACTGAAGCACATTGAGAAGCTTGCTAATGCCACTAGCTTGGACCCAAGATTCAAAAAGCGAGGCCTTGTCTACCAACAGAATGGGAGTTTGTGTTTCTAAATGCAAACATGTCTTAAAGCCAGCCCAAAATATGACAACATATAACAACTGTGTGATTCAAGCTTGTTTATTTAGATTCTATTTATTTGAAAAGCCCAGCTTGTTGTGGTTATGCCAGACTAGTGCTTAGTACTTTAATTTTTATTTATTTGTCTATTAACTCTTGAATTTTTATCCCATTTGCTGGCAAGAAAACAAACAAACAAACAACAATTCAAGTGTGTACAGTGTTTATAATGTCCAGAGCATGGCTATGTTAGAAGGTGTAGGTTACACAGACAATCTCTATTATTAGACTCAGGAGGTGATGTAATCAATTCTGTAACCGGTACGTACTGCATTGGTTTAGCGTATGTGGCTGTCACATGATGAACGAACCACTCGGACCCGACGACTCCAGAGGTGAACTAATCAATTCTGTATCCGTTGTGTAACACCTAGGATGTTGCGGAATGAACAATCATTCCCTGAGATAACTCGTTGTTCCCGATTCAGGTTAAAGATTTGTTCAAAATGAACGCCCATCACTATTTCAAAACGGGCTTAACCGAAAACCAGCTAAAATGAAATCAGACCAGAATATCTTGTATTTTCTCTGTGTGCAAAGTAACCGTCCAGATCGTTGTGGGAAGAAAGTTCTGATGATGTTCAGAAAGCTTGTCCTGCTGAAGTAGAGGCTTTCGGGCCTGGAGGCCTCGTGAGTCCAGGTGAGGGCAGATGAAGAAGGAGCTATGGAGAGCAGGTCCATCTCCAAGGACCCCCAACCCATGGAAAGGTCCTACTAGATGTTTTTCAGAGAGTGAAGTGCAAGTTTTTAGAGCACAGACGATATTAAACTTCATGAGAGGGCACATTCTCACCTGAGTTTGGATCAGCCAATGAATGTTGAGCAGGGGAGTGGTTCTTTGTCCACTCAACAGCTAATTTGCATCTTTATGATCGTAGCAAATTAACAAAATATAATTCCAGATTTTTATAAAGACCCACATTATAAAGCCAAATCTGCTTGTTGATGAAGCTGCTCATTGATGAATCAAAT
Organism: Triplophysa bombifrons; assembly: GCA_029783895.1. Taxonomy (NCBI): domain Eukaryota; kingdom Metazoa; phylum Chordata; class Actinopteri; order Cypriniformes; family Nemacheilidae; genus Triplophysa; species Triplophysa bombifrons. The sequence goes on from CM056457.1 coordinate 22,143,978, forward strand.
CAGAAGTAAGAACACCCTACACTGTAAAAATTTGCCAACGTAAAAAATGAGGCAACCTAATGCAGCAAGACTTTTGTGTTGACTCAACGTATATTATTGAATTCTTCATAGTAATGATTCTTTGTTTAGCCAACTTAAATGTGTTTGTTTATGTAATGCTGACTGTCTTTTCTTTCTAATAAACATCTTATTCTCACACCAATTACTGTTTTTCAGGCAATTCATATATTTCTGTTGTGTGGATGAAAAATGTTAAATTAGCCAAACGAAATATTCCAACTACTCTTTAAATACTGTTGTAGTGGAGTAGGCGGGGCGAGACCGCGATTCGAGGCCGGTGAGTGAGTGTTAATGAGCGCCAGCTGTGCGCACACCGGTCTCGTGTCACGGAGGAGATTGGGAGCATAAGAGAACGAGTGACCGGACCGTCGACGAGAGAGGACCGGGCCCGAACATGTTTTACTTTTGTATGTATGTTCTTTTGTTCGGCAGTCAACTGTGAGGTGGCTGCCGACATTTTACTTAAGTGTTTTTGTTATAGTTTGTTTAAGTCGCCGACAGCCGTGAGGGGTTGCCGGCTGTCTTTGTAGCTTATTATTATTTTGATTAAAACTTTATTTAAATGTCTGCCGTTTCCCGCGTCTTTCCTTCCTTTTATTGAACCTTTCTACAGCTGAGAAATATAAAAATAAACAAATGTATTTGTCTTTTACTACAATTGCAAATGTGTTCTGCCTCAAACAGACCGAAACTTTGATCAAATAATAGTATAAACAGTTTGTGTTGAGTGTTTATATACCTATTTTCTATTGTGTCATCCACTTACACCTCAACATTGAACACACAAATCTCAACCATGGTTACAATAAAAAAACACTCATTCATTAAAAGAACTGTAAACTCAACAGATAACAAACAGCAACAATGATATTAAAGCATAAATTAAGCCAGCGAGAACTAAAACACTAATCTTTAAAAGAAAAACAAATAAGAAACACAGAATTGAACATGCTGCAATGCACCTTAGGGACTTTCACAATCTTGCAATATTGCTTGTTCATAATGAACTGTTTTGTTAGTCCATTCAACCAATTTTTTTTCCAAACATATTTAGGCGCATTTTGTTCAGTATAAGCAAAACAATCATTTGCCTCCTTTATCTAAAAATTCTATGTTCAAGTTACTTATTTATCTTTGTGGGGAGAACATTTTGCATGTTGGATTTTTTACAGTGAAAGGACGCTGTGGATTTCCCAGAGGAATATTAGAAAGGTTATTCCATGAAATGCCTGTGAATCAGTTCAGATGAAATGGCTCTTTAGCAATAAAACCGGAGTCCTGTTCATCTGCAACCGAGGTGCACTGTTAGAAATCAGATTCTGGCTTCTTGACACTGTTCTTTGAATGATGGTGTTTGTTCATGAGATGAATGAGCGTTTGTTGTTGACTGAAGCACATCACATGTTCAGGGGTTTACTGGGGTTTTCCCTTATGAAGTCTAAAGTGAAGATGACAAGCGGAAAACCAGTTTTATTGAATAATAGCATATAGTGCTAGTTTTATATAGTTTTATTAACATTTCAATTAAATGATTTAAGAATTAACCAATGAACAACCAATTTTGGCCGACTGTATGTGTCCTCCATAGCATTGATGATGGTTCTGTCACCATATGTGGATGTTGAACAAAAAATATCACAAATGTACTGTAAATACGAATCTGGATTTGAAACACAGAGCAATTACATCAACGCGTGTTAAATTCATTGGCTTTTTTAAAAGAACTCTCTCAAACAAACAGTTCATTTTAAAGTCAACTAAGATGACAGTTTATTCTGAACTGTGACCCAAACCCAAAGTTGAACGTGATTCAAGTCATTTCATTGTTCAAATCCAGTGGATCGACCCTAGTCATAGCTTTAATATCACATTGAATCATTGAAAAGTTTTCCAAAATGATGCTTCTATTAGAATTTGTCCCTCTCATGTCAATCATTTTGAGCTCATTTACTTCCCTATAAATATTAGTAAACGTGCTTAATTGATCAAGTGCTTCTCACAGAGTCAGGAATCAGTCTTGGTACACGAGACAACACCGAATCAACACAATCTATAAAACTCTTTCCTTTCCTCTCGAGCGTCTTCCAGTGCTGATCTCATTACCCATGCTCCATGCAAACTCAATGAATAATTGATTTCACTCCAACAGGGGATATTTGTTTCTGATGCATGCCATCATGGCAGCCCTAGATGCTCCACTCCAGGCTCTCCGAGTATACAGAGGACCAAGTTCCCCCAGGAGAAGTCCGAAGAGGGAGCAAATCTTCAGTTTAACAAGGCAAAGTAGACACTCGATAGAAATCCCATTACCTCTCATATACCGCTGACACGCTCAGACCTTTGCTTTCCAGGGGTGAACTGTGGTGCTCGGCTCGCGTTTGAGCTCTGTTCCAAGAGCAAGTAGGCGATCTTCACACGAGAGCACTGTAACATGACAAATGCTTTTATACAAAGTGATACACAATGCTGTTTATATACAGCAGACAGTCTTTGCTGCACCGAATGTATTATTTTATAATCCTTTCTCAGATTATCGCAACGCTCGGCGAGGGATGAGTACCATGACCCTTGGCCCTGACCAGGCTAAACCAATTACATGCAATCGGCAACTATTGGTCCAACCTTATCATTGGGTTGTAAATAATTCACCGTACGCCTTTCGAAGCCCTTCGCCCAAACTCTTAACGTGTCGCGGCCTTCCCATGATTAAGGTCTAGCTTAGAAAGAGTTAAGTATTTTCAGCTTCCCCTCTTGGAATTTCCCAGTCATGTGATGTATGCACTGTAGCTCACGTTCCCATGAAAGATCCTGCAGATGTAGGTCAGCTTCTTATGAGATCAGGAAGCTTTCTATTGGCTGGAGATGTGAGGATGAGTGATGCTGGAGCAGTGCAGATCTGAGATCTCTGTTCATCTGGGACTATACATACTGTACAGGGCTGGTCACGTAGATCTTTGAAGGATATAATAACTCTGCTGGTGATGATACCGAATAAATTGACTTTATACATCACAGAGGCATGTAACGGAAGCTGAGATGACAAAATTGTACTTTTTCAGGTTCATACAGTGATAAGGAAAATTGTCAAATGCAAAAAAAAACAATTGAATGCATATCTGCTGTAAAACTTGATTAAATGAGACAGTATCTCTTAACCATGATTAAACCCATTTGACAAACAATATTAACACCTGCCTTAGTTGTAGTCATTTGCATATGCAATTACATTTTCTACTTTAAGACTTTCTAATGGTGTAATTTAAACCATTTGCTTTGGCACATGCTTTCATTTTGCTCTTTTACAGAGGCACACCCCAAATGACATTTAAGAAAATGATTGACAAAATGAGCTATTTTGATTACATATGAAAGATCTAATCCTGCTGGTTTATACATTTTGACCACAAATCTTACATACTATGAAACATTAAATAGACCAATGATTCAACTCAACATCCATTTGCTGGTTTTTGTGTTGTGTCTGTTGGTTTTGCTTTGGTTCTTACTATATAAATCAGTTTATTGTTGCTTTGGTTATTGAGGTTTGACACCGAGAGGCAAACTTACTAAGCAGTTGCATCACTTTTGCAAGAACTTTACTTTTCATATTCAGTAATTACCAACAAACTAGCTACTAAATACATTAAAAATATATATTTTAGGCATTACCGAAAACAAGCACTGTATTGAATTTTATTAAACTTTGTTTTTGTTTGTTTTCATTTTTTTAATAATAAAATGATATTCAATATGTGTATGGGTGAATGCACACATTAACACAATATATTATAATGTGTATTTGTGGAGGGAACGTTACTCAGTATAAAAATATGGTAATGGTACACAAATATGGTTGAATAATAACAAAAACTAATTTATGCTTAAACTATTAAACAAATCATTTATCTTTTAAAGGGTTGAATGAACTTTTTATATGATGTATTATTTGTTTTAATATATAGATGTTTTCTTTTTTGAGAAATATATATATATATTTTAAAGACCACAGTATAGTGCATTGATGCTGTAAAGTGTCAGTGTACATCAGCACGTATGCCAGAGCGATAATCTGCTACACTGTCCAAAACCTCAAAATCACTCTGAGCCACTTGCGAGATGGGGAATTGTACAGTGCAAATTGCATTTCTTCATAATTCCTTTAGTGTATCGGGTGCTAAAACAATACAGACCGTGTGCAAATAAACAACAGTATAAGCGGTCACAATTCAATCTCAGTGAATTCCCACCAGTATGTGAGTGGTGTGGCAGTCATCGTTTTACAGGTATATGTATTTATCAGCCGAGGCCAGCTTCATGGTGATGCAAATATATTTAGGTGAGGCATACGCTAACACCACAGGGAGGCTTCTACACAGATTTTACACCACTTTCCCATGCTCTGGGCCATTTGCCAACGATCCTGCTCCACATTCAGGTCGGGCAAGGGTACACGCAGATTTTTTCAATAGTTCATCATGCCCAGAATAAGAGTATAATGCACACATCACAATTCCTCTTGTCTGTGTTCTTTATTACCGAGGGTATTTTCGTTCAGTCCTGTGTTTTCAATATTAAAGACATACACAAATGCAGCACTTAACAATCAAAGTTCCTTCATACAATTAATCTGACTGCTTGCCATGCAGTTTGTCCTACATTAGTGTGCAGTTGATGACCTCCTGTGACTAAAACTACCAGCCTTCAAAAATATACAGTCAGCATGACCGTATCCCACAGGACAGCCAAAGAAAAAAAGATGGCTGCATCAGGGGCGATGTTGGCTGAGTGGATGTGATCGTTTAAGACAAATGACATTCATTTCCATGATACTCAATGCAGGCTGAGAAAGATGAACCGATTGAGGGAAACCAAACAGCAATCAGGATAAAGACAATGTTTAGAATGTGGAACGTTGTTGAATTTATTGCCCTGGGAAAAGGGACTCTTTCCAGGTTGATAAATGACTGCAGGAAAGCTATATCCGGTCAGATTAATCTACACAGGGCTGAAAACACAGGCCTTTGTAACTCTCAGAAGAGCTTCATTTGTTCAAATTCTGTCATCATTAAAGCTTGTATTTAATGGTGCGCTTAGTCATTTGATTCTCATTAAAGGGGTTTTCACGCAAAAATTTGGTATATGGTATATGGAATATGGTAACAATAATGTACACTTAAGATTTTCCACATACAGTCCGAAACTTTCGTTTGCGTTTTTTCGTTTCTGGCTCTCGTTTGTACGGTGTCGCTGGATTGCGAAAAAGGCCACCCAAAATGCTTGATGGATGCGAAAAACGTAGAAAATCGAACCCGAATATTTTTATGACCGATGGAAATATCGGAGGCATTGTGTAAATGTGATTTACACAATGTGAGGTCATATTTTTTTTTTAACGTGCGGATATTTCGGACACAAATTTCGGACTCAATGTGCAATGGGCTTCACACTGAATCCAGAATACATTCAAATTAGTAGTCTTGAAAAACGCAGCTCATCCCCTTTATGATTTAAATAAATATTAAAAAAATGTATATTAAATAATATTTATTTATTCATTATTTACAACTATAAAACTATAATAACAATTTAAATAAATATGATATTTATATTTTATATTATAAATTATTGATTATTATCATCGTTAATAACAACAACAACAATTATAATGCAAAGTATTTATTTTAAAATAAAATGAATGTTTATTTAAAATATAAAACTATAATAGTAATTTCAATAAATCTTGTGTTTACATATATTTTGTACATTAATAATATTTATAAAAAATAACATTGTTATTATTATTATAATTACAATTATTGTTGTTGTTGTTATTCGTGTAACTGCTTTATTGTGAAAACTTAAGTTGAAAGTCCCCAAAATCAGCCTGCAAAATTGTTAACTGCGGCATGCAAATTACTACTTTGCAAGAATTGTTGCCATTTTGTTCTGCTACTTAATTTGCATATTTTTTTAATAAGCGAATGTTTAAACAACACAAACAGTGTGTGCAAATACGGGATGCTTTTAGTGGATGCTGTTCTTTTTCTCTGTGAATCCCCTCAGTGTCTCTAGAGCCACATGTTTTGTGTAATTAAAGTAATCAATGTTTCAAGGGAATGCACAAGAAATGTGATGCGCTATTCATTTTAAGACCATTGCAGTGAGAGAAGTAAACTGTGTCTACCATCATGAGTCTTTACGAACATCAAAATAATTTCCTAATTTTTCCAGTCAACGTAAAAGCGTTTACATGTACCATCAGAGAAAATGTTTTCTTTGACTCAGCAATACATGGTAAACGAGTGATTCAGAAAACAACTGGCATGTTTCTGCAGTCAGAGGACTATTCTCTCATATTTAAAAGTAATCCATCTGCTTACGGCCAACAGTTTGTACCATAATCCATGAGCGATGGGCAAATGCCAAGAGGCTTATGGGCTCTGGCTGTATGATTTTTAATATGCATAAAAGAGGGGAAAATACAAGTCATCGCTCATTGCTATGAGAGTAGATTTATGACTCTCAAAGCTTTGATGCAATAGCTATCTACATGAAGCATGCCAACAACATCTCTACATTCCCAGCATCATCAACGCAACATTTCCTTGAATCTCCTTAACTATCAGACATTATGTCTGTAGATTTGACTGTATTCCATCCGTGTTTGATCTTTGAGCAAAAAAAAAAGAAATGCAATGACTTGTCTGACCCATGACCTAGTTGGGCAGAAAATAGCAACAAACGTCTTCTTCTGATAAGGGTCCAGAAGAGGTAAAGATCTTATTACAGGAAGCAGTCGATATCACAGCGAGTGGAGATGATTCTGTCTGGTTAAAAAGTTGAAGTACGTCATGGATCTTCTGATCTCCTGGGCTGCTGAAAATGGAGGAAGACATAGAAAACTTCCTCATAGAAAACTTGAATGGTGGGATTTATATGATTTTTGTCAAGTCCAAATTCGTCTACCATTATTATGTTGTTTTGACTGAATAGGCATGTGAACACGTGAAGTTTACCTTTGTTTTTATAGTAAACGGGTGCTGCCATCAAAACCACTTTCAGTCATTCTGGCAACACCTGAGGGCACTTATTTTCTCTCAGGCAATCTCTTATTTATCTGAACAGGGAAAAGTTAAATCTATAACTGTTTGTTGAAATCAATTCAGTGTTATTTATTATTAAATATATAACACTTTTCACCACTCACATCTTATTTTCATTTGGTTCCAGGCAGCTTTACAAAGCTAAATGCCTTACAAATTGTCAATGAGCAAATAAAAGATAGATACCGTTCCTTTCGGTCTGCCGGTAGTGCAAAGTGGGTTTGATATCCAGAAACTATGTGCATTCAGAGTTGCTTCCAATAAAACTGTCTGCCAAAATGGTAAATGATGCAGAAATTACCCAGTGCAGTGTTCGGACTGTGATTTTTATACATTTAGCTAGGTGCTACACAGACATCTAAATGCTTCATTAAAAAACTCATTTAGAAGAGTTCTACCTCCAATGCCACAGTTTGGTCTGTAATGTGAATTGTTATGAGGTAAAGCAGCGATTGTCACTAACAGGGGCGGACTGGGCATCTGGCTCACCGGGCGTATTCCCTCTGGGCTGACAACGTATGGGGCCGGAACGGACGCTTTGGCCGCTCTGACGGACATATTCTAAAAGTCAATGCACGCACAGCGAATGCAAAAGACATGGTACAATGTGTAACCCCCCCCAACTATACCGTCATGTGTACGTGAAACTTTTCAAAAACCCGACGGAAAAACTTTAAAGTTTCTTATCGTGTTAACGTACTCTTAAAGTGCTCACGGTCCAGCGCAGAAGGCCAGACTGATAGAGTCATTAAGAAACACAAAGCAGAGTATCCTGTTAAGAGTTTCTCACCTAGGGCTCTCCTCTGGCTCACATCTTTTATTCCTGAGCGGATCATTAGATCCAGGGTAGATGTGTTAGTAATCGATACTGACTCACTGGGGTAAGAAGAGAAACCTGCTTCATTAACCCACCAACTCTTAATTTTCTCCTGAGCTTTAAGACACATAGCAGCAATCTCACCTGATCCCAGATGTCCCAGGTACGAAACACACGTTTTTGTGCTAAATGCAAGTTATGACATTTTATAATTGTGAGGACATACAGTACATACAGGAGTGCACTTGGAAGTTTGTAGGGCTTAAAGGGACCTATTATACCCCTTTTTAAAAGACTGTGAAGTTTCAGCTCAAAGTACACCACAGATCATTTATTATAACCTGTCCTGCTCTAAATGTCTGTTTTTGTTTTCAATTTTAGATGCAAATGAGCTGCTGTCTCCCCCTCTGCAGCAAAATGGTCACGTTTGGACGTTTATGTTCATTGGCACATCCTAAAACATAACATCAGTACTGCCTCTTTGGCGCATACATGGTAAAACTCCAGCTGCTACACCGAGGATAGAGAAATGGTGGACTATGTGCTTCAAATGCAGGGCTGTGTCAATGCTAATAGCTCAGATCGTCACTGTTTGTGGGCGGAGCTTCTTCCTACGATGATGTCATCATAGGGGAGATTTTGAAGCCGCTCACTAGAATGAGTAAAATTTTACCAATATGGTTGTTCACACATAATAAAAGTGAATTGTGAATAAAAGGTCCTCTTTGATACTATATGATCATTATTGACATTCAATAACAAATTTGAACATTTGATGTTGAACAATTATTGCAAAGCAGATGAATTTACTCAAACTTTAACAACATAAATTCTATGGGTGCAGTGAGCTTTGAAGGATTGAAAAGAGTTGAAAGATTATATATGACAATACAGGTTTAAAATATAATTTAATCTGAATGAAAATAACAATTAAATATGATGTTAAATATAACATTAAAGATTAAAATATAACAATACATACACATAACAAACAATGTTAGTAAGTAGTTCTGTTCCAGTAACTGCAGCCCAAAACCATATGATTTTGGTTTATTGGGCCCAGCTTAAAAACGCTGTAGTATACTATCTAGTATTTACAGTAAATTTCAGTAAATTAAGGTATTATGTGGTAATAACTAGCATATTACTGCATTGTGGTTTAAAAACACCAAGATCTCGCAGTTTTTCCAGTGTACTATGTTAAATACTATAGTATACAAGTGTTTATTCATGTGAGGAAAGGTCACAGTTCCCTTTGGAGACACGAGAAGTGAATAAATGAATGGGACAGTTTTAGAAAGATGGTGTTTTTAACAATACAAGTACCGTAAAAGAGCAGTACAATTAATCCCTAGACTTGTAAGTGTATTATTATGAACCCACTTTTCTTGTCTACAAGCTGAGAATTGAGTTGATGTTTTCAATGCTAATTGACAGCAGGTCACAGAGTAAATTTTCAGTCATACGGCTATTTTGACCAAGTGGGCCGTTTACAGTTGCTAAGCAACGGGTTTGCATTTATCTGCATTTTATTGTTTGTCACCTTTAATAAAACTTTTTTCATCCGGTCAGAATTTTGGTTATGAACTTCAAATTTCTTTAATAAAATGAACAAACCATCGGCAACACAGAATGGGGCGAAACTTGGAGGTGAAAGTTGCGCTTTTACCTGTGTGGATGCCGACCTGAGACGCTATACCGCATTTCAAAAATAGCTTAGAAGTGTCACACACGTAGACCTCATTATAGTGTAGCTGTAGAGGAAGAATGCATTAACATTGACACACTGTCACACTCCCTGTACAGCAGCAGAAAGGAACATCACAATGTGCATCTCCGCCAGCGTGCTGCAGGGCAACGTTGCATCAACAAGACTAGTGACGCTTCTCCTGGTGGAGAAAAGACTAATGAGGAAAAAACACACACACACACACAAACATTCCCTCCTGCCCTCATTCTTCTTCTCTGTGTTTTTCAATCTTTCAAATTCCATGGACTTAATAGCAGATGGCGATTGAAAAGTCCATGAGGTATATTCTGCGCCTGGGCAGCATCTGAATAGAGGCGGGATATTTTCAGGCTACTGAAAAGTTGCGGTACAGTGTGTTTTGTAGATACTATTACTGCTTTCCAGTTCTGCAGGGAAGTTTATACCTATGACTTTGGAAGTCTCAAAATGATGTGATGTGCTTATTTTGGTTGGAAATCTGTCATTTTTTACACCTTCGGTGCTTTTGCAATGAAAGAAAGAGCAAAGGATTGCGCATTGGGTATGTAATAAATTGTTTGCCTGTATTTTATTTGTCTTATGATGGGAAATGTAGATTCATAGTGCAGTAGTAAAAACATCCTGCTAGCTGGTTAAACTGGTTTGTTGTGGTGGTTTTCTGAGATCTTGGAAACCAGTCTACTGGCTCAGACTGGTAGACCAATTAGTTAACCAACCTGGGGTATATGGTTGTAACATCCATTAAAAAGATGTATTATTGACATGTGTGCACTATCAGGGAAAGCCCTATCGCAGCACATTCAGATGAAGTCATTTGTTTTCTGATTGTCACTAAGCGATTGGTGGCAGTGATCTATTTAAGTGCAAATTGACTGCAGAAGAGACACTTCACAAGTAGCGTATGATCGCTTAGCGAAACGGACAGAGCGTGACGGTGTCGCTTCTGTAATCGACGTGCAATTAACTGCCTTAATGAAGCTTGAACGACACGGCTCAGGTTGACCAGAGGTCAGCCAATAGAAACAGATGAGTATAGTCTTGACATTAAATGCCTGACTCATACTACTGAACTGGTCTACTTAAAATGGCAGGCAACCGCTTTGTTAAGAGAGGAAGCAAACCCTCATTTCTGTTTGAGCAAAGGTTGAGATGAAATTTGTCGTCACATTTCCGGTTTATCAGATCGGATATTTTTGTGTGTATGGTCAATGAAAGTTTTGAATTGGTCGCCGTGGGAACAAATATCGGGCTGTGTCCCCAATGACATACTATACACTGTGAACTTATACTATGCTATGCACTCTTCCAACTAGTATATGAATGTAAGAAGGGCAGTATTTTCCCAAATGGAATACTTGGCGGTTTAATACTAACCGGAAGCACATGCGGTTTCTCAAACAACGGGAAAAATTACATCAATGGCAGAACACAATGCGTGTCAATAACATCTATGTGTAGCCTACATTGTATTTAATGTCATTTTAATTTGTTTTGTCGAGCGTGACTTTAGTCTCCATCAGATTGAAGGGTTATCATTCCGCAGGAGGGTTTTGCTCGAGCAACATCTGATAGCCCCACCTCCTTTCTGCTATGTAAGCGAAACCGCAATCGTTGAGTGCATGAAGTCACCAAAGTTCCACATTAAATATTTTCGGATGAATGAGTGCATCATCCAGGTACTTAAAGTGCACTTCTTTTTGAGAATTGTCAATTTACACAAAATGGCGTAGAATAGTGCATATGTATGCCATTTGGGGCGCACATTCAGTGTTTGTGTCAGCACAAAGGTCACAAGTTCGGAAAAAATGTACACCATAAATGTAAATGCACTCATTGGGGTTTCTTCGGTGTAACTTCAGGTTGAAGATAAAAAGAATGAGCAAATGAAAAAACTGCAGGAATGACTAGAATGGAAAATGCTTCTATTAGCATTCAGCTGGCATACTCTCTTCAAAGGCTATTGTTCCTGATTAATGCTGTTTGTTGGAATTAAATGCCTTATTAATTATAGAGTTTAATTACAGCAGATAAAGATGTTCCAGTACAGGACTATGAAAGATGAATTATGTCACAGCTACTTAAGCCCTAATATGTGGATTGATGTGAGCGGGGTGTATCCGTTAACGCTGAGCTGGCCAAGGATTACATTAGAACTCAATGAAAGTACCATTGAAGAACTTCACAGAACGTTAACAGATATAAAAACTCAAGCCATGTGCACCAGTTTCTCAAGTCAGGTGAAGAAAGATCAAGTATTCATTTGTTGTTTTCCCTCGTTTGGGAAAGGAAGGATATAAAGTCACACTGAAAATCTTCCTAATTTTGACGGGTCACAGTCAGGGTGAATGGCAACTTGCAACTCGTCTTACTTGGGTAATGTTACATATTTCTGGGTGAAAGAGGATATTAAACTAGAAAAAATGGAGGTCAAGATTGGATCTACTGGGAGTAAATTAGATCCCAAGCGACGAGTGCTCCACATACCAGAATAGAGCAAGGTGCTTGGAGAGGAGGAGTAACAAGAAAGAAGTTTCAGAGGTGGTTACTACATTTTGATTAAAGTTTACAAAGAAAACTCTTTTATTGGAATAACCAATACTGCAGTGAATCATGCCCTGTGGGACCCAAACATGGCAGTCAGATAAAAAAAATCCAATGTGGTTCTTCGTAATGCTGGCCAATGAGATTGGATCGTGAGGTTACAGCAAGTTCTGCGTACTAATCAGATCCAGTTGGGTTTGGGTCAGGTAGCATTCTTCTAAAGCTTAAACAACCTTCGTAGGCTTGTTTCCAGAATAAAGAAATATGGGAAGAAAAGCTGAATTAATTCATCATGAACATTCTGTGTCGCTCAACCCTGTGCTTGCTTTGTTCCAATTTGACCGTGGAGGATTGTCAATGCTCGACAAACAACAACAAAATCAAATTGAGTCCAAAAAAGTCTGTTTAACTCAGTGTGTTAAGAAATCCACCTCTGCAAGCATCTACGAAATGCAGACGCAGACCGTTACCTGGATTTACCCAAATCTCTCCCTTGGCCTTTTTTTTGGCTGGTTAACAATTCTCACTGTCACTCAAAGATCAATCATCTCTCGTATTCTCCACAGTATCTCTGGCTGTGGAGAAGTTCAGGGCTAAATCCCTGCTTGAGAGATATAAGAGCACAGCAGTGCCGTCCGCATTCAGATCATTAGAACCAAGCCGGTGACAATAGTGCAACATGGTAACATGTGTTTGGTTAGGTAATATTCTATACAGCTGAACAATTCGTTTTTTAATATATGTATCTTAAAACAACATGACATGAAGTGCTATTCCAAGACACAATATGAAGCATGGCAACAATCATATGATAAAGGACACCCCATTTTTATTTATTTAGCTAAATGTATCCATTCATCTATTTTCCGGATATGTTCTCTGGAGGACTGCGGGGGACTGGAGCCTATCCCAGCATTTTGGGCCACAGGCAAGGTACACCCTGGATAGACGGGCTACATTTATTACTACTAATAATTGGAATAAACAATTCATCTGCCAAGCAGTGCAGTTCATTAGCTCTACTGTATCTGCAGGCGGTTTAATGCTGCCAAGAAACTTGACAACTTACTTCATTAATAAATACGCAGGCACAGGTGTATCAGCATTTAACAATGGCTTCAAATAGAGTTCGTCCCCTGTTAAGTGTTTTTGAATATAAATGTATTCATTTGGCAGAAACTTTTTGAGACTTGACTTATACAGTGCCTCCCAGCAATCTTATACGGTCTGTTTATGTGTTCCCAGAGAGCCAAGCCCTATGACCTCAGCTGTGGAGCTACTGGATTGCATAAAGTTTTGGATATTCTTGTTTATATACCAACCACAAACACAACACACGTTTTTTAACATTTTCATACTTGACGTTTTTTATTTGCCTACTTGCATGACCTCTTTTACCTCTTCTGAGAGGTTTAACAAAGCCTGCTCTCTTTGTCACTTGCAATACCTCACATCTGGACTGTGTTATATTTCACTGGTTTGCACTCTATCTGGCATTATCTATGTTTTTTTTAATATCCCTGCTTGTAAAGTTGAATTTAACATACAGTATATATATTAGTGGTGGGCATAGAATTAATAGAATATTAATCTTGGAATTAATCTAGATTAATCTAGATTAAAATGGCTCATTTGAATTCTGCGGAAGGCATTCAGAATATGTGTGCTACCCAAATAATGACTAAAAGTAAGTCTTTGAGAACGGGTTTCTCAAGCCAGGTGGCGCATTAGATCAGGGGCTCATCTTCTGTTTCCAAAATGCATCACAAACTGCTTGAGAAAGCTGTTCTACTATGATAATTGGTGATGAAAATAAAATTATGTTCAATAAGATGTAATTGTGTTTACTTCCGCATTAGCTAAGGGATGCTCTGCGTTTAGGTGGTACTTGAGACTGGAAGAGCTCCTACAGTACATTTACATTTAGTCATTTAGCAGACGCTTTTATCCAAAGCGACTTACAAAGAGTTAGGGAGCAACAAGCGATATGTCATACATGAGCTATAATACATTAGGTGCCAATACAAATTTACTGGTTTCAACTAAAGCTAGACCTGTTTTTTTTAAACCAATTCCGTACAGTAATCCAATTCCGCATTGCACAAGGTGCTAACAACCTTAGTCTTGTCGAGGTTTCCATTGGGAAGATTCTTAAAAATAAATTTTCCCTGAAGCAAGCCCGGCAGCTTCATACCTGCATCCATGTTAGCACGTCACGTTTGATGTGGTCATTTCACAGTAACGTTATGTTGTGTTCAGTCCAAACGCGAATGGCGCGTCAAGCGCGAGTGATTTACATGTTAAGTCAATGCAAAGACGAGATAGACCTACTTGCTGCGTCAATCGCGCGAATGAAGCCCTGGTTATGAGATGATGAGGCGGCGCGAATGACGCGAATGAAGCCCTGGTTATGAGATGATGAGGCGGCGCGAATGATGCGAATGAAGCCCTGGTTATTAGATGATGAGGTGGAGCAAATGACGCGGATCACGCGAGTTGAAAACTCTGGTTCTCGCCCCCTACAGTGCAATTAAGGTAGGTATACATCCGCGCTAAAATATCAAGGTGAAAGTCATCATAGCTTGCGTAGTATAGACCAGCTCCCAACCCATCTTTGAGAATAGATTAACGGCGACATTTTTTTTATCGCGCGATAAGAGTCTCACTGCGTTAACGCCGTTAACGGCCCACCACTAATATATATATATATATAATCTGTATATGTCTGAGAGTAACACAATTTCAGTCCTGTATATGAATGTACTGTACATGACAGCGGAAGTTGCATAGCTGGGTGAGATATGATACATATCAAAACTACATTGACATTCAAAATCAAATAAGAATTTAAAATTAACGTTTTATCGTCAAGCAGTAACACACCAAATTAATTCTTTAGTTTGTTTTATATAAGTGAACATTTGAGATCAGGCCTTTAACTGCGTCATTTAAGGAGAGTCTCGCTGTTTATCTGCTGCTGTGTGTGGGATCATTGATCGCTTTATGAGATCAATTCCCTCCCAGTTTTCAGTTCATCCACATCTTAAATCTTTATTTCACTAAGTGTTTTAAAGTAGATCTGTTTGTCATCGAAGTAGATTTCCTGATCTTAAAGCTGCTGCAAGCATACAGACTGCGAGAATTAGGTTTTTGAAGGTTAGAGCACTATTAGTTTAGTACTTCTAAACTGACCAAAACCATCTTTAACCACATCACAATGCTTTACGGCAATCTACAAATGTCATTTCACAACAATGTTTGCAAGATTGCACCGAAAATGCTACCTAATGTACAAACAGTACACAATATATCCATTTCATATGCACACGTATATCGACTGTATACTAAAATTGGTCATTCCAAACTTTCAATGATTTATACCTTGAGCTGCGGACAATTTTGCTGAAATGGAAAATGTTGGAATATGTCAGTTTTGTGTCATTTGACCTCAACACACATAAAAATAAGTTATGGATTGCAGCTTTAAAGTGTCTCATAGGACAAAAGCACAGGTTATTCAATTAATGTGATTTGCTTTTAATCTACATAGATTTATTCATAGGATTCCACTGACACATGGCCCATCGGGTCCCATTGAAGCCGTGATTTGTCTGATACCAGTGATTGTAATGGTGCAAAGATCAATGTTTATAGGACTGAAGGCAGTGAAAAATCTATTTTTAAAAATCATTTACCTCTCCCCCCTTCTCTTTCGAAGCATTACGATGGGTGACACAGGATTAAGATGTCAGCACGTTCTGCTTCTTTCCCCGAATGAGATAACATATTTAAAAATCATTTTTATCGCAGCCCCTATCCTGCGAACATTACTAATGTCACTTGTGAAATATCATATCCCACAATACAGCTCTCCAAAGGTGGGGTGGTTGATTTGGAAAGATGCTAACTTTAGCCTGCTAGCACTCAAATTATAATCCCACCCTCTATGCGATTTGCCGTTCAAAGTCACGCCTCTTCCAAATACATGAATGTATATCGTAAATCCACGTAACGAATTACAAACTAAATCCATAAAAATGTTCTCGAAGTACCTGTTCAAAAGAAAGAGAGCAACCATGGTTATGGTATCATCTCTCAGCTGCTGCCGGAGCTGTCTCCATCGTGAAATAGATTTTGATTCGAGTTTTTCCTCTTCCATGATCCAGACATTTTTTCCTCAATGTTCTTTCAAAAACTGACTTTTGTTTTGTAGATTTACTTGTTGTCCTCATCTGAAGATGAAAAAGGTTCTTCAGATTATAAAAATGTTAGAAAGAGTTGGTTCTTTAAGGAACCTTTGACTGAAAGGTTCTTTGTGTAAACAAAACGTTTTTTTATCCATGGCATCGCTGCAAACAACCTTTTAAGCACCTTTCTTTTCAAGAGTGTAATATATTTTAAACATCTCTGTATAAACTCAAAATGTTACAACATTTCAACCAAAAATCGTTCTAAAACGAGAAGCAGATTTCAGGAGCAACACTGCAATAGATAAAAATAGCTGAGATTTTGCCATTGAGAAGTGATCCGTACGTGTGTTTCTCCACCAGCAGCTACCGCTCAGCAGGATTCATTTTGAGTTATGACTTCTTTTGTGTCTCCCTCCTCCACAGCCCCATATAGTGTTCCTGATATGTCTGACTGGTATACAGTGTACCTGTAGCTCCTTCAGAGTGATTGTTTGCCTGTGTGGATTCTTAAAGAATCATGATGTTTTATAAACCGTGTCAAGGTGGTCTGATGCGATTCCTTGAAAATTGAACAAACGGTGTTAACTGAGCTGTCCAAACATTTAGATGTTTTGAACCCGCGTCCTAATTTATCTCTGAAATGTTTTACAGATTTCATTTTCAAGGCTGTTCCCCTGATTCACATCCTGAACACAACGTGATGTACTGCAGGACTCTGCTCCACTTTTCATCGGTATAGAAATCGAGCATGAGCAACAAAAAAAGGACAAAATTGTTCAAACCGTATTTTTTAAAACATGAAAATGTCATAGCTCACAAATATTTATGTTAGTGATAAGGAACATAAAGACAAATCAAGTAAAATGAGGTACAGTGAACCTGTCAAAGTACAACAGTTGTACGCTTATACAACCATTCTGGTGAAAATTTTGCAAAATTATATTACATTGCTTATTGCCAGTATCGTGTCAGCTTTAAAGAGAAATATCTAAATACTGTTAACTGTAAATATTCTTAAAACTATTTCAGAGGGTACCGTTGAAGTCACATGACTCCATTTCCAGTATATCCACAAAACACTCTTTCCGTGCTGACCAATCCTCAGACATTTCCAAGCATATATTAGCATTATTAGGCATGATCATGTTTTCACTACTCTCCTGTCTCAAAGGACCATTGTGTAATTATCAACGTTGTCTTTAAAGCTGTTTGTATGTCTAGGGCTAAACAACATGAACAATTACATGTTACAATTACACGTTTTGTATATAGCTAGAAATTCGAAGATAATAAAAACATAACGCTCTGTTGAAGCCCTGTTGAAAAAAACAGCATATGCTGGTTATGTATGTTTTGAAGCATGATAGCTGGTTTGTGCTGGTTTAAGCTGGTCATTTGAGATGGTCCTTAACCGGCTCAGGACCATTTTAGGACCAGCTTTAACTAGCAAATGACCATCTTAAACCAGCACAAACCAGCTGCCATGCTTCAAAACCTACATAACCAGCATATGCTGTTTTTTTCACCTCTGAAGACATAGTTACGCATATCATATTGCATTTCTGTAAATAGATCCTCTAAAAAATTACAAATTACACTTTGGACCTTTAGGTTGGTTCAAGTGAGGTTCACAAAGAAGATCATTTTTACTACTCGCATCATTGGATTTCTTTTACCTTGTCCGGTCCACCAGTTTGTGAAATCTTGCTTTGTGTAGACATCCCTCTGGAAAATGGCCTTCTGAGTTTGATTCTTGATCTTGAGAACTCTCCAGATAACATAGACATTGCTTAATCCTCGGTATGGCCTGGATCTCGGCTTATAGTCTCAATGTATTTCCAGTGTCTTTGATGACCCTACGTGACTGTACAGCTTGTCCTCTACCCCGTGGCAAAGCTGGAACTGCTGTATACGAACATATTTGTGTGATGCACAACACAAGCTTGAAACATGAGCAAACATTATACAATAAACAGTTGGTAATTAAACAAGCAATTACATTAACACATTTAAAACACATCCTAAACACTGAAACCAAAACAACCTTCTTTCACAGATGTAGTAGCACAAGATCACATAACATCGCTTTGTGGTGCTAGTGACTAATTTGGAAACCAACATGCTGATTTCCCAGCAGATCATGTTGGACAGGTCTGAATTTACTGTAGGTCTTAATGTTGAGTGTAGATATTCTAATTCTGACCCTGGATCACAAAACCAGTCTTAAAGGTCCAGTCAGGAAAATATAGCGGCAATGGTTGCCAACCAAACGCTCACTCCACCCCTCCCGTTCGAAACACTACGACGGCTGACAGAACATGGCAAATGTAAGGGGACCCGCGGTGTAAGTGGATAAAAATAGCTCATTCTAAGGCAATAAAAACATAACGCTTCATTGTGTTAGCTCTTTATTCACCTCTGAAGACAGTTATGTATATCATATTACATTTCTGTCAAAAGATCCTCCAAAAAATTACACATTGGACCTTTCAGTAGCACGAGAACATCTGTAGTGATAGACAAAAAAAACATTGAATGGGTCAAAATGATTGATTTTTCTTTTATGCCAAAAATCATTAGGATGTTAAGTAAACATCATGTTCCATGAAGATATTTTCAAAATTTCCTACCGTAAATATATCAAAACTTTATTTTGGGGAGCTGATGGCCAGATACATTGCCTGTGAGGGACAACTTTAAAGACAACTTTCTTTTTAGTAAGTTTTAAACGGTCATATCTCTTCCAGATATTGTCCTATCCTTACAACACATACATCAATATAATGCTTCACCATTCAGTTTTGAGATGATGCAAAAATGGAAAGATCGACCCTTTAGACTGGGTTTGTTGTCCATGGTTACAGTTGTTTTTGTTCCTGGGCAGTGGAAGAAAATGATTTCAATCTTTTTGTTAATCTTAGATTTACATCAGATCTGGAAAGAGTCTGTGTACCCCCCTCGCTCCCTCAGTCCAACAAACTACACATCACTTATTTTTTTGTATTGCATCAGGTCAAGTCTTAACACTCTTCATCTATACGTCATCTCAGTTCTGTTTTTTGCCAACAAGGACACATTATCAACATGTGGATGGTAATATCTAATATCAATAACAGTCTATCGTTGACACAAAGAGGTGAATGATCACGGTTGACATCACCACGTGACTGCACTCCTACTTTAGCTGTATTGAATAATCCCTAGAGTGTCAAAGGCAACATATTCTGTAATCTCATCCTGTCTAATGTCATGCCAGACTTTATCCTCATGTCACCTTTGGGGCAGATTTCTAATCCAGAGTAAAGAGTCACATGCTTTCTGTGACCTTTAGTTTGTGTAACCTGTAGAGAAGCTCCATTGACCAGCAGCGTCTGGTAACCTTTATAATATAATATAAAATAACACGGCCTACTGTCAAAAGTACTTAGGGATGAATATGCAAGAGACTTTAATAACTAAATAAATATGAATAATAATCTCCTCGATTACTCCTCCAGGATAGGCATGTGTGGAAGCAAAATATTATAAAACTTACTAAACTTAATGAGTGTTGCTGTAGCACTGGAGTTGTAATTACATTTTGGCTTGTTTTGCAATGTTTTTATGACACATATTTTTTATCAACTCTGAATTACTGGAGTTTAGTGTAAGCAATGACTAGCCCTGCAACCTCCATCTGGCATTAGTGTTAAGAACGAGGTAGAGATTACTGACGGCAGGGGATAAAAATAGAGTCCAGATGCGTGTGACTACAGAACGAAACCAGAAAATAACTAAAATAAGGGACACCACAATGTTCAAAAAGTTGTTTATTTGTTTTGTTAATAGTGCCTGATTAGTATCACCTGTGTCCAGGGATGGATTACTGACCGGGCCAATGGGGCCAGTGCCCAGGGGCCCTTGACTACCATAAACCTGAGGGAGCCCGGAGCTTCAAGATTGCGCCATCCAATTTGGTACAGAGCACCCAACAACAATGAAAGCAAATGTTTATCTTTGTTTAATATATGGGTCCCATAGCCTGGAATGGAATGATCAACAAATCATGGCAACATATGTTTTTATGTTTACTTTAATTTATTAAATTACATATAACTTATTAAAAATGAACTTAATAATTCAATTACAGCACATTTAAATAACATTTTTGAAATCTTTAGCTTGATGATTTGATGTTTACAAACAGGTGTCACAAGGGCATTTTATGGTGAAAAATATGTTTTTATTTATGTGATGCATTAAATAGCTTCATGTTTGAAAGTAAATGAAAGAAATGATGTTTATACGCCTTAATTTGGTCCATTCTTGATTTTTCGCTGTGTAGTTTATTAGACTTCTATAAACCCTGTAGAGATTATTTTTAACGTACCGCAGGCATTTGACGCAGAGCCAGAGCAAGTATGGTTTGATTATTCATTATCAACTTAACTTTTACTCTCTGTAACTTCGAAGCAGCTCAGCGAAAGAACGAGGCTAGAAGTGATGTACTGTTTGTTATTTACCAAACCGACACCATGATGGTTAGTAATGATGAGCCAATTTTTTTTTTTTTGGTTAAGCTGCAGGATGACTGAAAGGATGAAAATGTAGGTTAACAGCCTAGTGGGGACCAGCATACAAAACACTGGTGGCCAAGATTGAACTTTCCTTTCAACTCATGAAAATATACACCATGAAAATAACTCATAAACTATGATGTTCACTGCAAACAAATATATGAATCTACAAATGCTTAAATGCTAACCATTACGTGGCTAAAAGATGTTTCTTCAAATGTATGTTCTAACCTGGTGAAAGCAACAAGCTCCCTCACACAGATGCAATATACCACCATGTGGAATGGAAAACAATATAGATTTTATAAGTGTATTGCAATATTGAAGTGAAAAAAATCAATAGCAGCTCTTATAGCAACAACAATTGTTCGTAGTTTTGAGAAATGAATCATGTCTACACATGATTGTTTATACAGTATTATGGTCTCAAATTGATATTTGTCTAGGTTGATTATTCAAATTAGACATGAAATACAGTGAAGTTGCTGAGGTTCTGTTGGTAGTATTTAAGTTGGTTGTACTGTTGTATGACTGGATGTCAAACATGCAGTTAACAAAACATTTTAAGGGGTCATGTGACACGGCTATAACGAATATTATGGTTTGTTTTAGATGTAATGTAATGTGTAAACACGATCTAGGGTTCAAAAGCGCTGTAATTTCTACATTCTGTGCATGTTTGTATCTCCTCTTTGCTCCGCCTCTCTGAAATGCACAGATTTTTAACAAAGCTCATGGCTCTGAAAAGCGAGGTGTGCTATGATTGGCCAGTTAACCAGTGTGTAGTGATTGGTTGAATACTCCAAGCGTGTGACGGAAATGTACCATATTTGGAACATCAGGTTCCAGAGCAATTGTACTGACAGGTACACCACCTTACTTGATTATACAATTGGGCCATCTTTTCATACCATGAACTGATGTAGATTTGTGGAGGTGTGGTTAGACGAGGTGTTTCAGGCAGGTCTGGGTGAGCTTTTGCTTTTAGATAGAATGCATCTTTTGTTCCCACACTTTCATTTTTGCAATTTTACGTGTCTAATACATGCATGGGCAACTTATAACACATCAAAGACACAGAAAAATAGATATTCGCTACGTATGTCTGCTTTAATATTTAAATGCTGACCTCCCAAGAGGTCATATGACTGACAGGTAAAGCAACCAATCACATTTTGTTATGTGCCACATCATATTTAGGGGACAACAACGTATCTGAGTTTCACCAATTAGATGACGACTTCAACTTGCTGAAGTGTTTCCGGTTAAGTGTGGCGTATGCATGACGTTCAAAACTCACACTACCCAAAACGCTAAAACCCTTTAGAGGACGAAGTGATGAAAAGAGGGAAAATATCCAGTCGTGACATTGAAAACTCTGTTATTTCCTGACAACAACTGCTCAGAACTAACACCACTATGTCACTTTGGTTTAACATTTGCTTAGTAAACTCATCATTTTTCAACCATTCCCAGCCAAAGACGAGTTATTACGGCAATCGGTGTTTATACAGTTGAACAGCAGGTGGTGCTGTTACACACCTTTTGGAAAAGTACAGAATCTCGGAACCTAGAACGTGTGTGTGTGTGTGTGTGAGTGTGTTTGTGTGTGTGCGTCTATGTCAATGTGTGTAAGTATGTATGCATATTGTGTGTGTGGAGCATTTGCATGTCTGTCTTTTGTTGTTTTCCACCTTTTTCTTGTTTTTACAGGTATATGCCTTTAGTTGTTTTACTTGTAATCTATTGTGTCTCATGTACAGCTGCTTTGTAACAATGAAAATTGTAAAAAGCGCTATATAAATAAAGTTGAGTTGAGTTGAGTATATGTCTTATTGGTTTTTAATAATTGTTCTGAGTGTAATCTTGGCGGAGTCTTTGACAATTTTTTTTTTATCTAAGCTGTTTATTCAAAGTGATGCATTTTTGAAGAAACCTACTCACATCTAAGGAGTGATAAAAAAAGAACAAATGAAGATAGAGGAATACCGATTCTTTTGTTTAAAAGCAGAGACTCTGTTCTTTCATTGGACGAAAATGTGAACATGTTTTAAAAAAAAGCACTGGCGCTGGCAGACAACTTAAAAAATAAAGGCTGGCGGGGAAAGAGTTAAAAAGAACACAAATATTTATATGACTCATGTACAGATAAGTAAATACAGTAAAATAACTAGCTACTTTACATTTCAAACAGGAATAAAGAGAGGCAAGTGTTATGGATCGCAGCCGTAAGAAAGACATAAAATATAAAACATCACGTAGCCTCAAATTACGCTTTAGTACCTCAACTAAATTCCCATTGAGAGATGATGTCAGAGAATGCCAGAGTTATTGGTCTGCAATAGAACATCATTAGGACAGAATGACAAATTGAATAAATTTATTTTGTCTTGCATCGTGTGTTAGACTATGGCATTGCACTCACTAAGGTCCTATAAAAATACTGTTGAAACATCATTAAATAACTTTAACGGTACTTTTTTACTGATGTTTAGAATTTCTAAGTGTGTTCTTTTAACAGGAAACATGAGATGTCACTGTCAGTTAAGATCTTCATACGAATGATACTGAAACGTAGTTTCACAGGTCATACCCTCACATCTCCTGTCATCTCTTAATCCTTTATTAATCAAAGCTTACAAAACACATTGATACAGAACAAACGAAGAGACTAACCAATCCTGAAGATAAAACAACTATCACTCCGTTTGGCATGTGCTAGCGACCTCTGACCGTTTGTTAACTTGCATAAAAATGGAGGACCTTTCCTGCCTGTAAGAGCACACACAGATGTGATATATTAAAGCTCGTTTTGAAGCAGTAAATATCATTACTCTTCCCAGCTTCAATAAGCACTGTGCCGAAAATGCCAAGCACCTCCATAAACAGACAGACAAGCACAAGATCTCCCCTGAGAAACACACAGTGGAGAATCACTTTTCAGATTCTCTCCAAAATAAACACTGTGCTGATTGAAATGTCTCTTTGAGACCAGGTCAAAGTTTTTCAATAATTGTGGTCTTTCATTTAAAAAGCTGTTCTCACGAAATAATATGGACCGTGAGAGGAAGGGATTTGAGTAACATCAGAACGATATTGAGCTTCAGCGTATCATATCTAAGCTCATTCCCATATGGGAGGAAACCGTTGAGTTCGGAGGATTTGGATGTAAAAGCCAGTGAACTATCTGAACTCTTACCCCCACAGTATATGATACAATGATGGTATCAAATGGCATGCGAAACTTAGGGTACCTTTACACGATAGAAAATGGAGAAATTTTCCTTTGCATATTTGAAAAGTTTCACGTACACACGACAGCGTTATCAAAATGATCTGCATTCACATGGATCCAGGAAAACTAATCAATACGATGTATTATGCATGCCAGGCCAGTGGATGGCGCTGTTGCGCTGTAAAGAAACCCTACATGCCTTCGCACGTCCACGAATTTCGCCATTATTGTACGGGGAATACTCACGGATGCCTACAGACTGAACGCGTAATACGTATGACATCATTTTTTTTGGAAAACGGCGTCATTTGGAAAAACTTGCACTTTGAGACCCGTCTGCAAAAGTTTGAGTTTTCAGTTCCCCGAAACGCCATTTTCATGCAAATGAACAGCCAAAACGCATACAAAGTTTTCTGGTTTTAGTTCAAAACGATCTTGTAAACGGCCTAATGATTCCTCTATTTTTACTACCGTGGTACACTGTACTCCAAAAAAACATAAATGCCACAGCAAACTTTTTGGAGTTGATTTACCAAAGGTGTGAAATCTGCTGTTCCATGTTTAAGATTAATGGCTTCCTGTAAAATTGGAAATTTTGGACTGTTTCTACCCAGCCCCATACTAACCATAAAACATCATTAAAGTTGCATTAAGGATTGTAGCAGAACGGAAGATAACACCAAGATAAATCTCCAAAAGATCCCAAAGGCTTGTTGAAATGCAGCGCTTATTAGTGCTCACACCCTTACAGTACATCACTGAAGACTGCTGCTGCTTACACATGCTTCACTATAGTAACATTGCTGTGGGTTCAGGCGTTTTTAAACCCGGGACATTCACACGGACAGTGAATTTGCAGCAATAAAACTACCCAAAGTTATTCAATTTAAACAGGTTTTGTATTTCAGACAAGAAGAGAGTTTGGGTTTATGCAAATGAGCATAACAATTATTTACTCATCTTCATTCCAAACCTGTATGACTTTATTTCTTCTGCAGAACAAAAAAAGAAGAATTTTGAAGAACGTTTAGCAAACAACACTAGACCCCATTGACTTCTATTGTATGGCTAGAAAACCATTGAGACATTTCTCAAAATATCTGCTTTTTGTGTTTCACAGAAGAAAAATTCATATACCGGTTTTAAACTAAGAACACTCGTCATGGTGCACATCACTAACTCATTTACAAACTCTTTTAAAGGACGGATCATTTCCTTACATCGAAACATAGACCCAAATCCTCACTTGCTTGGCTTTCAAATGTCAGGGTCATTTTTTATGAGCAAGTTTTTATTGGAATAAGATAATTGTGTATACTTAGACAAATGGGTCGTATTCTTTTATTACATTTCATTATTTTCAGACAAATTGAACCAACTTGTTTAACAGTTTGCAAACTCGGAAAACACTTTCACAGGTTAGCTGCTACACTCCCCCATTTATCTTCAATTTCTCTCCATTGTCATGGATTTGCTTTGTTTCAGAGCGCTCTCTTTTAATATTAATAAAACTAAGTGGGAGAAAAATCTCATTTTGTGGTGCACCAGGTGCCGCCAATCGCACTCCAATCGCACTCCCCAGGTGCCTGTTTGAAGACGAAGAGTTTGACCTTTTTCAGAGAAACGCCAAGAGAGCGTGTAATGAAAAGAACCTCCCACATCCATCCGCACAGAAGTGAAGTCATGAAGCCAGTTTTATCTCCGCATTTAGGTAAGACCGCGCATTTTCCATGACACGCAAAAATACATCCTATAGATGAATTATTGAAAGGCACTCATTAGAAATGAATGTTCACTTCCACTCATTCTCTTTCAGTACTGTATTTCCTCTCTGAAATCGATATGTTACATTATTTTCTTTGTGAACGCTGAGGGTTTGAAACCAACCATTAGTGGACGAAGATCTTGATGGATGAGAGTGAGTCCATATGAGTCTGGTGCATTGGTGTGTGAGTTTCACATTCATTAAATATGTATGCAAATGTTTTAAAGGGAATAGTTCACTCAAAAAGGAAATCTAGGCCATTATTTATTCAGCCTTTTTTTCTACTTTTAGGCAATTTGGCTAAAAGTCTTTTGTAAAAAACATGTCATGGCTGCTTCTTCTGCCATCGATGTGAGAGTCTAAACATCAAAAACTGTCAGTCTATGAAAAAATATCTATTTAAAAAAAGGAAAATAAACATGTGGGTATGGATGTTACAAAAAAAGGATGCAGTTTTTGGGAGACAATAAACTTTGTAGGATTTCTGTAAAATAAAACGCACAAGCCTGAAGCAATAATACCCAATGAATGGAGAAGGGAAGCCTCTTTATAGAACATCAAATAGTTACTTTATATTCATTTTCATGTGTCCATTTATGAGGAATATGAAGCGTTATGGATGGAACAATACTGAAAATGGCACATACCTGACTATGAAAAACCATGCACTAAAAATAAAACAAATGCTTTACAAATTTGAAGAGAGATCTCACATGGGTGTTTGATCCACCAAATGTTAAATTCTGTGCCGTTACCATAGTAAAAACCGCTGGTAAAAACTACATTTTTCGTGGTAAGGTTGACATTTTCACAGAATTGCCCTGTGGGCAACTTTCGGCAAAAGTTGACACACATTTTGTTAAAATAAATGATTACATTTATTAGAATGAGTTTTGTGGCAAAGAGAATTAAGCAGTTGAAGCAAACCCTGGGTGAATTTTGTTTTTGTTTTTGTTGTGACTTGTATTCAAATGGGAGTCATTTATATTCCATCCTTGAAGCAATATGATTGAGAAAAATTTAACTTCATAATTTTACCCTAATGATGTTTCAAAAGTGCATTACATAGCAATAAAATGTTATTGCTCAGCACATTTAAATGGCTTCTGTAATGTCTTTGTGATGTAAGTTTGGTTTCATTCAGATATCAAAGGTACACATTGTTTAGATATCTTCTGCAGACTGTCTGTTTCTCAGGAGAAATGCCTGAGAAGCACAAGCTAGAGAAAATATCTCGATTTGATTTCTTTTTAATATCATTGTCAGCCAGGAGAACATTATTTATTATGGATTTTCAAGAAAAAAGTTTGCAAAGTTAGACACTCACACTATTTACCTGTTAACACCATCCAATTCCTCTTTAGTCATAAATTTCAATATAATACTCTTGAATTTTTCTAAATAAATATTCAGTTGCTGACAATTTTTCTAAAGTTCTTGAATTTGTTGCCCACCAGTTCTTTTTCAGACTGAATAATTCATTGATTTGCACTAAACTGAGGTCAAACCTGGTTCAGTTTCGATAATATTTATGAACAGCTTGTTCTCGTTCATTATATATTCATCTGGTAACATGCCTTACAGGCAGTATGTGGTCATTTCATTTCAGACCAGCCACATCACTGCTGGAGTTCTCTGTTTGAATCCACTCATCCTCAGAAGTGTTCTGAAACCAGACTGTTACATTATAACTGGACAATCACTCAGACAGCTCTGTTTTTGTGGGATGTTGAGACGTGTAGAAGCATCACTGGGTTTCCCTATGAATTACTAAATAAAGCAACATGACATTATGATATCAAATGAATAATGAACTTACACATGTGGACATCTGTGTCGCAGAACATACGTGCAAAGAATGCACCGGAGAACAAGGAGTTATCCAACAGAGACTTTTAATAATCCAACATGTAATACAAGCACAGGAGAACCAGAAGCACGGGAGAACCAGAAGCACGGGAGAACTAGAAACACGGGAGAACCAGAAGCACGGGAGAACCAGAAGCACGGGAGAACCAGAAGCACGGGAAAACCATAAACACGGGAGAACCATAAGCACGGGAGAACCATAAGCACGGGATAACCCTAAGCACGGGAGAACCAGAAGCATGGGAGAACCAGAAGCACGGGAGAACCAGAAGCACGGGAAAACCATAAGCACGGGAGAACCATAAGCACGGGATATCCATAAGCACGGGAGAACCATAAGCACGGGAGAACCATAAGCACGGGAGAACCATAAGCACGGGAGAACCATAAGCACGGGAGAACCATAAGCACGGGAGAACCAGAAGCACGGGAGAACCATAAGCACGGGAGAACCAGAAGCACGGGAGAACCAGAAGCACGGGAAAACCATAAGCACGGGAGAACCATAAGCACGGGATAACCATAAGCACGGGAGAACCATAAGCACGGGAGAACCAGAAGCACGGGAGAACCAGAAGCACGGGAGAACCAATAACACAGCTTTACATGATCACATCACAGACAAGATAACTAACAGAACAGGCTATACAGTATATATTGTGGAGGTGATGGCTGTCATGAATGCTGATTACAAATCTGGTGCAGGTGATGAGCAGTAGGGAATGCTGGGAGATGTAGTGCACTGGATCTGACTGATAACAGGGGAACTGAGACAATGTGATGTGATGACAATTTGACATGATTCGATTAGAAATTACATGCACAATATTGACGCAAACTTAGGTGCCCCGTATGAGGAACGGGTGACAATAAACAGCCTACAAGACAGATTTTTAAGTGTTTTAGGAAAATGTACACTGTAAAAAGCTGTACTTTTAGAATTGTATTGTTATTTTTAGAGATTATTTATTATCATTTTTAAAATGGGGGGAAAATTACAATGCAGAAAATACTGCGAATTTTCAAGAAAAACTTGTCATTTAATATGAAAACGCTATTTTGCACAATTTCATTTATTGTACAGTACTTTACTGCCGTCTGCAGCTGTCACAAAAAAAAAAAAAAATTACAGGGTTCTTTAACAGTGTATTCAAACAAACATATTTTTGAAATACAAACCAACATCTGTACAAACTTTCGAGCTATTCCAAAACAGATCTTATACATACAGTGTAGTGGACTGTAGTAATGGGAGCTGGAGAATATTTTCTTCAAAGTTTTCTTTTACATATCACCTCAGGTTCAATTCATTCATCAAACTAGGATATGTGTGGTAAATGAAGAAAACAATAAACTTTCATTTGGCAAAAAAGGCAAACTGTTATGTATAGCATTAAGGCATGGGGTTTATTCTAATATCACAATATAACGACAGAAATCTTACAGGCATACATTTAATTGCTTTGCAATATACAATAGTTGTATATACTTCTTATGCCAAGTCTTTTTTCATTCTTTTCAGATCTGAGATCCGGTTCACACTGGAGGCCCAACTGCACAAAATGCACAGCATTTTTATTACATATCTCATAATATGTTTGAAAAGCGGTGCGTAACGACAAATGTTCTGTTTTTGGTCATAATATAAGGTAATATAATAGTAAGATACATATTGATGATATTGTTTTGTTATATTGTGTGATGTACTTCAGCTCTAATCACAACAGTTGCCCTGGCATCTCTTCTTTTTAATATATAACTGTAGGCAGAGTGAGTAATCGGCCGGCTGGCTGTAGGTGTCAGTGGATAATTTGTCAGCTTTTGTGGCTGATTTTGTAGCAAGGCTGACTGAGAGTGAGGTGGCCGATGATTCATCTCTCCTTCTGGGGACAGAGTTAGAGGGCTAAACGCCACCAACCAGCTACACAGAGAGAATGAGATCCATGCAGATTAATAGGATGACAGTGTCTTTTCACTTGAAGTGGTCCACAGACTACATGTTCATGTGAAAGCATTAAAGCCAGGTCACTATAGGTTTATGGATTTGGTGTCCAAGAGGTTTTTAACATGATTCAGTAATTGACAGCAATATATACACTCACAGGCAGTTTGTCATACAAAGAGCTGTCCACTGATAAAGGCCACCCACACACTAAATAAACACACTGAATAATCTGTTATATCACTGGTCATCATGTCATAAGGCCACAGATAACAGCATACCTTGCAGAAGTGCCACAAAGCTACTAAGATTCAGAGAATCAAACCAGTACCTGCCCAGAGGACCTGCTCTGAGGTTACTCTATCGGAGGTCTGATGGAATTCTCTTTTATTTTCATTTGGCACAAATACATGTTTTTCTGTGTCTTTGGTGTGTTATAAGTTGCCCATGCATGTATTAGTCACGTAAAATTGCAAAAATGAAACTGTAACAAAAGATGCATTCTATCTAAAAGTGAATGCTCACCCAGACCTGCCTGAAACACCTCGTGTAACCACACCCCCATAAATCTACGTCAGTTCGTGGTTTGATATGACTAAGAACCCCCAAATGGGTGTATCTGTCAGTACAATTGCTCTTAAACCTGATGTTCCAAATATGGTAAGAGGTGTTACATCTCTGTCACACGCTTGCAGTATTCCACCAATCACTACACACTGGTTAACTGGCCAATCATAGCACACCTCGCTTTTCAGAGCCATGAGCTTTGTTACAAATCTGTGCGTTTCAGAGAGGCGGAGCAAAGAGGAGATACAAACATTATACACATTTCATTACATCTAAAACAAACCATAATATTTGTTTTAGCAGTGTCAAATGACCCCTTTAAAGTATCAAATTAGTCTCCGATGTTTCTCATGAAATAGCTGAGAAGACATAACAACAGAAACATATGTGAGATTTCAAATACATGAGTTGTGGAGGTGTAAAATAATCTGGATTTGGGTACATTTGTTGAGAAATGTGTGACTTCATTTAGATATCTTTAATAATATTGACTTTAAAATACAGACCTGACAAATCTTAACTCAGTTTGTGAATTTTCTTGTCAGACGCCAGGGGACTGGAGCCATTTCCATTTGCTCTCCATTTAATCGTATCGATGTGGCAAAAATGAATCTTATTTGTGATTTTTCTTTTCACTTATGCCTTTAACAAACATTTGTCTAGGTCTAATATCACCGTAAAAAAGAAATGTTACATGTTTCTTTTTAAATTATTTTCTTTTAGGACATGTATTGTTTTTAAATAATCACCCTGTTTTTAATCACCAAGCTGTAATTACCATAATGCGTCAGCACGTCAGCATTTTTTTTCTGTCTATTGCTCAGATCTTGCTCTTGTATAGTTCAGGAGATTTGATTATTGAAAACTTGAGATCTCTTCTGAAACTCGGATGGAGACATTTGTGAGATTTGTAAAGTAACTGAGACACAGATGAAACTTAATCAAAAGTTTCTATTTGCTCTCTATTCAATCTCATTGATGTCTAGGAGAAATAACTGATCTCATCTGTGATATAATCTTCATGTGGGCGCACAGATATTCTGACTACAGGTACAACTTTAAATAACTTTTGTTGGAATTACCTTTGATTTTGTGGTGTGTTTAGACCAGGTATACTGCAGTTTCAGGACATGGTGCTGTGTGTTAATGGAGGAGAGAAAGAAAGCTGTTGGTATGTCTGCTGGGATCGGTGTAGTACTCACAAAACATCTGTCAAGCATACTGGAGCTAATCACTAACATAAGGCTCTTCACACTCAAACATAAACAGACAACACACACACACACACACTAATAAAACACACACTGCTGCCTATCATCAGGAGCATTCTGCTAAAACACATTATTAATATACTGTAAATGTTTTTGTTGTAGCTATGCAGCTAGTTGCCAGTAAGTTACTGTAGATTTATATTGATCTAATTTATTGGCAACCGTTTGTTAAAAGATAAATGAATATTAAACATTAGCAAGTCTTTATCTTTACAGAAAAAATGATCAAATAGCAGCCTCATGCAAAGCATTCTGGGAACCAGAAATCGACATTTAATCATTTAATCAATCAGATGCTTAAATGACTAAATGTAAATGTGGATATCTGGTTCCCAGAATTCTTTGCATGAGGCTGTTTTTTATATATTTTTTAGAGAAAAGATTTGTTAATGTTTAATGATCATTTACCTTTATCATTTATCATTACAAACTGTTGCCAGTAAATAATATAAATGTAAATCCACCATAAGTGACTGGTAAACTGCTGCCAGTTATACTGTGATTTCTACAGACTTTTTGACAGTGTAGAAAAAGCTAAATTGCTGACAAGTCCTGCATTCGTAGTATTCATTCATGTACTAGACATTTCTTATGTGAACCTGCAAACATGTCCGATTAGATATAAAGTCGTCTCTATGTTACCCATACATCGATAAATGGTTGAGGAATCGTTGTTCTCGTAACTATTTGATAATAATTTGTATGAATTCAAACCATCTCACTCGTACATTTTTGTATGATATGATATGTTTTGCGCCAGAGACGTTAGGTTTAGGGATGGGGCTTCAGATTCTGTAATTGTATGTTTCTGTACGATTCACTACATACAAATTCCTACAAATGAGCCACCTTGTAAAAAAGTTACGAATTCAAGTGGGATCAGGTTGAATATTATTTATCATCCAGCCCTAAGACTGGTTTTAAAAAGTCGCTTTAGTGCACCTGTTACCATCAAACAGTCATGATGCCTTAAAGCCTAGGCTCAAACCCTTTTCTAAAATGCATGTGGTGTGCGTGTGGAAGCTTTGGTTGTCATGGTAACCTCGACGCCATCATCCCATGTCGGGTGTCCCGAGTTTCCCTGACGCTTGGCAGAATTCCATCCATTCCCATTCGCCTGTCAGCCTTACCTTCTAATGCTATTACGGCATTACGACTAAAGCACACCAGTCACGGAAAAAAACAAGTTTACGACCAACACGTTACAGCCGCCTCCTGTTTCCCCTTCTATTAATGTTAAATCCCCCTGAGAACATCTAAAGCTGAATGAATGAGGAGACAGATAAATGTTTTAAAGATGGCTTTATCAAACTGTGGCATTGGATGCTAGTACGTCATATAGGTGTGTTGCTGTATTCGTGTTTGGATGAAATTCGGTGCAGTACCAAGGGACCATGTGCATAAGTGTGAGAACGCATCCAGAAACAATTGCAGAAGCGTTGTTTTACAATCTAGCCATCTTGCTGACATGGAAATAAATATGACGAGCAGTTGTTTGACCTCTTTATTAAAGAGACTGTTTTATCTGTTTCTCTCCATTTCACTCGGTCATGATGCAACCCACAAAACAACACAAATGTTATTATGATTATGATGAAAATCTCCGCCGTCATACATCAGTGTCTGAAATCGCTTATTTTCATTCACTCACATGTTATGTAGTATGTAATCGAACGTGTGAGCGCTTTCAGACACAGGGATTGATCACCTGGTTTAGGTTTCTTTGGGGCTATAAACTGACACTATTAGGAGCTGCAAAGTATGTGGTATGTGGGCATGCCAACTGAGTGGAAAAGACTGAGAAAACTTTAAGAGATTACCAATGGGTTGTGATGACAGAAGAGCTCACGTGACCTGTCTCTATGAGTGTCAGATAATCCTTTGTGACAACTAAACATTCTTAATAATGTGTGCTTGTTTACATAAAGATAGATGTCATCAAGTCCAGCTAGAACAAAAGTAAAAAATATGTGTTTTACATAACGTTAGAAAGAAGCTTGTTAGGAAGAACATTCAAAAACATTTTGTTAATATCAACCCACAAAGGAAAATGGTCATTATACATAAGAAATCCATGTAATAAATAATACAAGTTTTATTTCATTTCTATGATTTTCCCAGTCAGTGAGTAGAAACAATTCTTGATTGCAATGTGCTTTATGCTGAACTTCACATTCTGTCATGATCCCGCCTACATAGCAAACTGCATCTCTTGTTCTGGCCGACAGGATCATGACAGCATCATTTCTTGTGTTTGTTTTGGAGAGCACAAGGCCATTGATTATGCATTGTGCTCTCCTGTCTTGCGTCTTAGCCCCGCCCCCTTGTTTCCTTATTTATTACCTAATCATCAGTTCATGCCCTTCAACTGTTGCCCCTTTTATTCCTCTCCTGTTTGTGACCCTGGACAACAATCCTATGGGTTTTTTTAGGATCTGAAATTGGAATAAATAAGCTTTCTACTGATGTATGAGTTGTAAGAATTGGACAATATCTGGCTGAGATACAACTGTTAAACACTCAGGAATCTGAGAGTGCAAAAAAAATCGCCTTTGAAGTTGTTAATCACAAGCAATGTATCAGGCCATCCACTCACAAAAATAAAGTTTTGATATATTTAAGGTAGGACATTTACAAAATATCTTCATGGAACATGATCTTTACTTAATATCCTAATGATTTTTGGCATAAAAGAAATATAATTTTGACCCATACAATGTATTTTTGTCTTTTGCTAAAAATGATCCCGTGCTACTTAAGACTGCTTTTTTGATCCAGGCTCACATTTGTGTTTGCTGTCTTGTGCTGGTTTGTTTGTCTTCATCCCCGTCTTGTCCTTTTGCCCCTGGTTTTTAGTCAAGGTTTAGTTTGTCACCATATATTGTTCTTGGTTTCCCTATCGAGGGATTTCGAGTTATGTTTTGTCTATGTAAAAAAAATGTCTTTTGTTGAGAGCTGTCTGCACTTGGGTTCTGTTTCCTGTCAGTTCCATGACACATGCAGAAACCAGAAAACAGGTCTCATCACATGCACTTCATGTCTTTTGTATGCGCTTGCTGAATATATGTTTTACTCAAAACGCCTGAAAAGAGACCAAATATGAGCTAAGCTGCAGATTGATATTGACAAGTTTTTTGTTTATTTTTTTACTTTTTACTGTGATGTAGGCAACTTCAACATTGCAAAAAAATGTACCTAATATAATTATAATGACATTGTAACTGTCTGTCTGCTGTCAGACACTGCAGTCAAGAGCTTACTAGGAAAATATTATTTTATTGAGTGATATACTTATGTAATTTTTGTATGCACACAGGCAGGGGGGAAAATCACTCATGAAGAAAACATGTCAACAAATGTTTGCGACACTATCTGATGATTTTGCTTTTCTGCTGCTTGATGCATTCATATTCATTCCTATTGTTGGCACAAAACAATATTCAAGCTCCATTTGCCCTTCAGAAAGTCATTTTTATAGCAGAAAAAAAGGATTCTCAGATTATAATGACATTTTACACTACATTGCCAAAATATGCTGAAACCCTCTTCTAAAGTAGAATACAGCATTCTAGAAAATTATGTTTTCATGTGGCTGGTGTGGAAAACAGACAGACATGAACACCACTGGGTTAAACTGGATTATACCACGGGGCTGTTGAATGGTTCAATCTGATTGGTTGACAAACGTTCCATAAGTAAGCATTAACTTTACATAAATTCAAACGGTGTTCCAGGTCACTTCGCCAAGTTTAAACAACAGAACGGTTGTAGTGCAGATCTGACCTTTATATTGTTAATGGAAACGTGTGCAGTTTTGATTCAATAAACAAAGCATTTCAAAAACAATATAGAAAAACATATACTGAAATCGAATAAATGAAATAACTAGATAAACAAACAAATTGCATTCAAAACCCTGATAGCCTACTGGTTCGTTTTCATATTCATACTGCTTACAACTGGGGCACGTTTAAGCTCACGTTTCCTGGAAACGGTTAGAGAAACACGTGAAACGGCTCTTTTAATTACATAAAGTAGTATTATTAACAGACCAAAGTATACAAATGAGAATTATACATTAAAGCACAGATTTTATAGTTAGAATTCAAATTTTGATGTCAATTCCACCGTTGCACACACATTTATTACACAACGTATTTAGTTTAATTACATCAGAATAACTGTTATTAAATTACAGAAAAAATAAGAATAATCCCTTACTTTACTTGTTCAAGGGAAAAGTTATTAAATAACAGTAACTAATTACTTAGTAACTAGTAACACCCAACACTGTGCACTACGAACTTGGTCACTATGTACCCTTTCCTATTTCCTATGAATTTTTGAAGAGAAGTGTCGTCCCAAAGGGAACACTTTAATGCTTTTAAATAACAAGAAGTAGAAACGGTTTCCCAGACATCAAACACATAACATTTACAATTATGCATTTGGCAGATGCTTTTATCCAAAGCGACTTACATTGCACTATACATTTATTTCTAAGTATATGCATCCCTGGGATCAAACTCCCATGACCTTGGCGTGGCTAGCGCAATGCTCTAACCACTGCGCTACAGGAAAGCTCATAACACTATAGGTGTGAATAAAGCTCAATTTGTACATTATACCTTTGATGTAATTATTACTTGTTTTGACCAACAAGACCTCAATCATCATCAGGCTGAAGCCTAATTCTCTCTGCAGGTAAGATTTCATCAAACAGTGAGTGATAGTTTTGTCTTTCTACCACTATGTAAGCGTCCAGCTCATGTTTTCTTATCTCTGTGTGTGAGTGTTTGCAATACCACCCCTCGTATGTGAGAGGTGTGGTGTCAGACAGTCAGTGTGATCACTAGCAGACAGTCAGTCAGTGCGGCCCCGTCTGAGATGACCCTCATTAACAGACATCAGTTTCAGAGGCCAGAGTCACGCTCATTTCATTTGTGGAGCAGAATCCATAAATCAGCATGACTTATGATGAATCCTTCTCACTCGAAACACCATCTCAGGTCTTATTGAACCGTTCAGTGACAGCCGAAGGAAAGTTCACATCAAAACATGGGAGGAACTGAGTGACACTGAACTCAATCAAAGAGATAGAAAGAGGGTCTCTCTCATCCACTGGCACAATATAATGACTCATTTGGGATTATCACTGAAGATTTTATGGCAAAAAGAATGGATTTCAACACAGTTAAATGTGTTGCACATTTTGTTGTACCTTGTTTGGTGTATCACATGCAGTGTGAAAGCATGATCAGACATACAGGTACAACAGGTCTGGAATATGTTTGTCATTGGCTGTATTTCCAACACCCATTCAATCGCAAAAATTTAAACTATGAATAGAACTCAATGGAAACACATCAATTTTAAAGGGGTCTATGGCGCGAATACGTGTTTTTTCTGTGTCATTGGTGTGTTATAAGTTGCCCATGCATGTATTAGACACGTAAAACTGGAGGATGTTCATTTTCAAATAGAGATAGTTTCTTTTTAACTAAATTATGTTTTTATCAACGCTATTTTACAGGTTGTTGTTATTACGTCATGGGTCAAAGAGCATACGGGTCACATGACAATAAAACATGGCGGATGGAGTATGTCCGAAATGTATTCATACTACTCCCATACTATATAAAACGTACTGTTTTTATAGGACTGTTTTGATAGGTAGGTACTCATTCAAATTCAGAACGTACTGTCACATCAGCAATTTTGCATTTACAGATCACATGTCGTACGTTAATCAATATTCAACCTTCCAGACAAACCTCATGCGTGGCCACTTCCAAGAATGAGGGGTTTTCCTTTCCGTTAATGATTGGATAACAACATCTTCTTTGATTCAAAATAATGGCAAGTGGGGTGGCTGCGATATATGTAAACACGCCAACATTCATTGCTTTGATTTTTGTCAAGACTTTTCGTGAGAGGAAAAAAACTTGTATAAGTGTTAAATGGAAAAATAATTTTTTCACAACAATTTTTATCAAGATTTTGAACATGTTAAAAAAACAAGAAACTAACAAGCTATCCTAATAAGGTTCAGTGTAACAGGCTATAAGAACTAATGTGAATAGTGGACTACATGGCACTGCCAAGATGACCAAGTGATGTCCGGCTGCCAGTAATCGATCTTTCTTCTTACCTGTAGCTCAGAGGAAAGAGCATGATGATAGCAACGCCATGGTCATGGGTTTGATCCCAGGCACATATTTAGATACAAATGTATAGTATAATGTAATGTAAGTAGCTTTGGATAAAAGTGACTGCCAATTGCTTAAATGTAGTAGCCCTTGGCTCTTTTCCATTGCCTTCCATTCAGAGCCCATGTGTGTTGTGATATCATCCATTCGGTAATTGTCCACTCAGCTGTCCGTATATCAGCATCAGTTTAATGCATATTGCTGCATTTACAGTACAGTACATGTAGAAAGCTGATGTGTGATATCTGTGTCGAGTGTTTGTGATATCTAGAGTAGGCGATGACCAATACATAAGCCGATAAGTAAACTTCACATAGTATATGAAAAGGAAATGGCTCTCATTTACAAAGTTCCCTTTGCGTGTCCATTTATGAAATATTGAGATAATTGGCTCGTGCTTTAAGTGCAGCGCTGTCTGGTTTGTTTCACATCCGCACTTTTATCCCACAAATATCAATATAACAGATTTTTCGCCGGATAATAACCATTAGTGATATATGATGAAGCTCTGACTGAATGGTGCACTGGACTTTTCATCCTACAGGTATGAGCGAATAGCTTTCAACACTCTTGTCTTTCCTCTCCACCTCCTCTCTGACACACGACTAAGTCTTTGTAGATTTGAAAGCTAGAGAAGTCGATCAGTCATTGTTAACTCTGAACAAATGATGCTCATTCATTCGTTTAAAACGGCTCGAACAAAATGTTTCAGGCTGTCTTGAGAAACAGGTGCACAGCAGTATTATATGTTCCGCTGTGAGCGATACAAAAACATGCTGTTATATTCACAGCTAAACTCGAAAGGCTTGCAGTTCGAACACATGCTGTATGTAAAATGATTTTCTAGTTTCACATGACACCCAATAGGTTGAAACACTTTGCTTTGTAAACATGTAATGCATGCAAATGAGACACAAACAACACTCCTGAATAATCTACTCGCAGTACCGCATAGTCATAGTTCTCCAGTGGTATTTACGGTGAAATTGCATTTTGAGGTGTGTTGTATCCCTTTTGGGAATATTACTATGATATTCGGGACATTCGTCACCCCCACCTAAGGCAGGGCAAATAATGAATTTTTATTGTTTTTCACAGACAATCTGCTAAGAATGTGTAGTCGAGGCTGGAAGCTTTTTAATCTCCGGCTTCATCTCCTATCGCGGCAACAATTAAGAAAAGTTTCTCAGAGTTTTGTGATTTTGAAATTACAACCCTGGGGAAGTCTGAAAACGCTAGTCCTCTGGTGTAATAATGAATTATCATTTCACGATTGGATATTTTTACGCAGTAAGTGGATAGTTTTATTGTAACGAGAAGGGTTTTTACTTTATACATCAGCTTCGGAAAACTTCCCCCAGCCTGCTGATCGAGTTAAGTAGGGAAAATCCACGCCTTGCCAACACCTAAAGCCTCTGATCCGTCTTTAAAACATTCTCGAACTGCAGAGCAACAGTCGCTGGCCTTTGATCTATAGAGCAAACAGCAACTGCAATCTGAAATGTAGATTTCTCATATGTTTGATCTGATCCCAGTAGATACAGATGGACTGACAGTGTGATAGATGTGAGATGGGAGTGAAAGGTCATTCATTCGGGCGTTCCAGGTGAAAGAGGGTACATCTGTGTCCAGACTTTAGGGTGGTGGTGGTGAGATAGAGAGCTTGGATAAGGAAGTAGTCCACTTTAAATGTCTTGGTTTTGGTAGGGGACTCATTTGGGGACTGTTTTGTGCAAATCTTGCCCTCTTTATGTCTATGGTCACACTCGCCAATAAAAATGGAACCAAAACAGACTAAACCCCCGCTGGTATCATTTCTCTTTTCCATCATATAAACCTTTCCAAGATAAAACTGGAGTAGGTCAAGCATAACCATGAATTAAGCATGCAGTTTGTGAAATATTGATGCAAATGATGATGACTGTGTATTTGTCATTTTTAAACCCTTTATGACTTTTGTTCTTCTTCAAAACTCAAAAAATATTTTTTAAAGAACATTGGTAACAAAACGATAATGACCTCCCTTGACAACCAATGTATGGCCACAAAACCACTTAAACATTTATCAAAATATCTTCTTTTGTGTTCCACAGAAGAGTCAAATACAGGTTTTGACAATAATAAAAGTGAATAATGATTCGTATTTTTGGGTGAACCTTTTAGGCTTGGTGTAAAAGCATAGACCACTTAACACGATGTAAATACTGGTCCAGAGGCACTTTCAGTTTCATTTATTTGATTTTTTTATCTTTCATACATAATTAAATCTTAAATATAATTTAACATTTAAATTCAGTTGTAAATGTTCTGTTTTGGATTAAAAAACTAAAAAGCCAATGGGAGTCCTAACGACATGAGAGACAGGACATACACTACACTTTACTATAGGGGTGGATTAACCCTTTAAGTGAAAGAGAACTTGGTTTTGTAGGCATAGATTCACATTTGTAGGTTGGTACTGGATTTTCTCACTAATGGGACCCAAAGGCTTAGAGTAATTGTTTGTCGGTGGTGACATTTCTGTACCTGTTTTCACAGGTATTCCCCAGGGGCGTGTCCTCTCGCCCCTCCTATTTATTCTTTACACTGAAAAGTGCTGCAGAAAATTCTATGCTAGTAAGTTTATTGAGTAGAAATGAAATGTCTTGGTGCTGTCATAAATTAATTTTTAAATATTTTTTATAATTGAATGTAAGAAAGGACAGTCACCTGCTCCTGTAAACACTGAAATCAATGGTCAAGCTGTTGATTTAGCAGATAATTACAAATACCTGCCAACCATAAAAGATCACAGAGCGACCTCTGAAGCCTGATTTTAGACTGATAGGTCACTGATGATTTATTAGTTTATCTGAATAGTTCTTCTGTGAATCTATATTTGCTAGCTTTCCTGGTTTGTAGTATTAAGCATAAAACACATAAAACACGCTTTAGATTAGTTATTAGTTATTATGGTCATATCATCAAAGAACAGATTAGGTCTGTCTGACTTGAAAAAAGAAAACAGGAAAGAAAATGTACTTTTTATATAAGATAATCAACGATTTGGAATCTGATAAAGCAACATAAATCAATGTTGATTTTATCCCCGAGGAAAGATTGAATGTACATTTAGTGAGTGTATTAGTGTCTTCCAAGTGGTCAAATATACAGGGAAACAGTGCAACCAGGTGGTGGAAGCGTTTCTAACATGCATCTGGAGGATCGGATCTCCCCATGCTGAACAATCAGTCAATTTTACTGTCTCTACAACATTTGAACCAAAAAACCTGCTTCCAACATCTGAAATCATATGTTGAGTATGTTAAGTGACTTGTTAATAGATAAAATGTCACTTGCGTTTATGGAATGTTTTATTGACTCTACTATTATGCAAAAAGGTTTATTATGCAGGAAACATATCAGACATAGATACAGTAAATAGATACTGCATGAGCATAACTATTTGGCCAAAAATTTCCCTGAAACAGTTTTCTTCTTGGCCATGTTTAAAGCTCACTAACTCAACCATTAAAATGAGCTCAGAAGTCCCAATTGTAATTATGTAATATTGACGAGGTGTTTGTAATGGTACGTTCAGGGAACACTCAATGCAGATAATCCAAAAGAGTTTAATATCATACAAGGGGAACAAAAAAAACAGGCATAAGCACATCACCACATATATAAACATTTATTTACATTAACAGCACCAGACAAGGAACCAAACTAAGAAGAGAATTTGATGGGGATTAAATAATAATGTCCAAAAGATGGGGATCAGGTGAGACGGGTGCAAAGGATTATGGGGAGTGTAGTCCGGTGGTGAAAGAGGGCAGACAGTGGATTGTGACAGCGTTCATGTGCAACATGTTCTGTTTTTACAGTCATTCTAATAGCACATGGGGGTTTTAGGGTTTGGGTGAGTTGCGAGATCAACTGGATTCACATATAAACTGGATTGGATTTACATAATGTAGATGATTTTTCATTTTAGAGGTGGCAGACCGGCACTCAATTTCACCTTTGAACACATTGGATATCATCATCGCTTTCGTGCAACCGGATACACGGGATGTAGATCGATTTTACATTCTTCTCACATTCAACATAAAGATGTCAGCTGTTTGCTGACTACCAATTATGATCTAAATTTAAATGAAATGATCCAACGTTGAACGTTACATCTGATCATCTGCTTATTTACAGTATGAGGTAAGAGCCACGTGATATCAAAGTGGTCTCAAGGTCAATGAGAGCGCAGCTGTTCAATTTTAATATGGCTTTAAATGGAAATATTGAATCAGTAAGCAACCTCTGCATTTATGAATCATGGCATCCGATGTCAGATAAAGCATTTGCTCTGCTTTTGTCCCTCACATTTGGCTGGTTTGGCTGTAAACAGGGTCAAATAAACAAAGGCTTTTATTCTGAATGACATGAAGTCTATGAGATGTACAACCATTTGG
Source organism: Triplophysa bombifrons (assembly GCA_029783895.1). Taxonomy (NCBI): domain Eukaryota; kingdom Metazoa; phylum Chordata; class Actinopteri; order Cypriniformes; family Nemacheilidae; genus Triplophysa; species Triplophysa bombifrons. The sequence continues at coordinate 22,186,280 of CM056457.1, forward strand.
TTAATGAATTTCACTTTGGCGCGAATGGATGTGTCATATTGAAGATGATGGAGACCAAGAAATCAGCCACTTTCCTCTAAAATGTACCACGTTTCAAGGGTGTAGTGAAATGAGATTTTAATTGAACTGTAATAAAAAGGAGAAGCGTAGTTGATGTAAATGACTCATCCCTTGCTTTCTAAGTGCTTGTTGTCACTAATGTGAAGTAAAGGGGACGAAAGACTTTACAGCTGTAACATTTGATATCTCTTAAATCATACTTTTTGGTTGGGTTACAATCCATTGTGCCTACTGTTAGTATAAAGAGCCAGGAAATAATCTGGGAAAAGATTTGGGGAATTGTGTAAAACGATGGTCAAGTGTTACACCTTAAAATGAACAGAAATGTAAATGTGAGGTACACATTATAAAGGGAAGAGCAAGGTAAGGGTTCTGACCTCCTGACAAGCTAAAGATTACATTTTGGCAAACAAAATCTGACCTAGACATCTAGTTAAAAATACACTTTAGTTAAATATCTGCTATATAAATGAATGAATTTAACTTGGTTTCTTAGATTTTATTCATAATTTTGCGGTGTAGTTCCCTTGAGTCACTAGCTCATGAACTGATAGGACAGTCACTAATGAAGGGCTTTGGACCGTGTCAGGACCTCATTTGTCCGAAACTTCAGATCCATTAGTCACATGGTGTTTACGCCTCATGCTGGAATACGTTTCCGGCACAGATGGCAGCATCCCGGCTGTATCCTCCAGGTGACCAACTGTTATTGAGATGAATGGAAATGAAAAACACTTAGCTTGACTTGACAACTGGAGGTCATCTAAGGGAAATGTTGGGTTTTCCGGTTAGATGCAGCTCACCGTATGTTATCTTTTTGTCAGTGGTCAGTGGGTTTTGGGGACGCTATGTAAGACTATGAACATGGGCCTAGCTGCTGTAAAACTGTTTATATTTGGTACTGTAAAATCTGCTGAATCATCTACAAAACCCACAATGACACACGTTGTGGCACACAATGAATGAGTGTTCATGAGATGAAGAAAAACACTGAACAACAAAAAAGAAACAACACCTTTAGGAACCTCATGCATCAACACTGAAAGATGTCAGTAGAGTCTAAAGCAACTACTCCCTGATAGTATATACATGCGCAAGATATATTTTTAATTGTTTGCTCATCTGCAATACATCTCTGAGACGTCGGTTGTCATGTAGACATCTAGAAGATGCTTGTAAGATATAATCTGTAAAATGGCTGTTAAAGATCCTGAGATCTGGATAACGTCTTCTGTGTAAAAACGTTTGGTAAACGTCATAGAAAAAGCTGTTTTACATCAATTCCAAATCATAATTTTTTTATGTTGTCTGTATGAGATCTGACGGAAAACGTCTTGGAGACATATTTCAGGTGCACACATCAAATCGACGTCTCTAAGATGTCTGTGTGCTTTCAGAGTTCTTCAAATGTTTATCGGATGTTTTTACACAGCAGATGTTTCTAGATCTGTAGCAGAAATCTTACGGGCACCTGTGCTATCTTAGCTGGAATAAAACAGATCCAGCTAAACCTGTTTGCCAAATAAATCAGTATATTGTGTAACGGTAAAGACTGTGGATTACTACACACATTGAGACTCAATTGAGAACCATTGGATCACGTTGTAAAACATCTTTACTAATATTTATCAACCACAGAAAGGTTGGATACATTCCTAACATTATTTATGCTCTTTAAAGTACATCTGAAAAAAATTCTGTTACACGTTCCTGCAACCATTCAGCCAACTATTCATGATTATGTTCAAATGAAATTGTTGCATCATTTCCTTAATTTACCATCATGTTCTGTGTTACTTTTTTCCAAAACACAAAATATTTTTTTCTAAAATGTCGATAAACAAATAACATTGGCTCCCTATGACATTTCTCAAAATATATGACTTTGTGTTGTTCGTATGTTTTATACCATTAATCACATTTCATCAAGTTGGACAATTCATATAAAATTAAGTATAAAATTTGAACTTGGTCTAAACATTTTTTTGCTATTTCCATTATTGTGGTATGTGTTTGTTTGTTGACACCTATCTGCATGAGCACAGTTACAGTTCATTCATTCGTTTTGAGAATGAGTGGTCGTGACGCTGTGTCCACGTCAAAGTGCACTTCAGGATAAACACACCTTTTCATGGATTAAGTCTACTTACAGTACCCATCCAGCTCTTAGACAGGATTGTCTACGACATAACAAGTGCATAATGGGATTAGAAGATCTTCAGATCAATGGTTTTATCCCTCTCTTGAGGTTAATGCTGAGGTCCATTTAGAAAAAACATTTGTGAATTGGCCGGTCCGTGACATCCGGGTCATGTGGGGATCGACAATGCCTGTGGTCATTTAGTGCTGACTTTGTGGCAGGTGTGTTTTGTCACCTTAAAACACAATGACAGTGATTTATTTCCCCACATGTCAGTAGGTTGGCATAGCAACCCCTAATTTGAAGGTTGAAGGAAGAGCGTGTACCCCTGCAGTGTCACTAAACCCCACCTAAAAACATTAATATCTGTCAAATCTGATCTAGGACATGTAGAGAGATAATTATGTTGTGGTGTGTCCTTGAAAATCAAGCAATGTTTATAACGGACAGTGTTTGGTAAGTGAAAATGTTTTAAAGGCCAAACAATCCACAGTTTTATAACGTTTCATTGTTTCTCCCAAAGACCGCTTACAAAAGCGAAAATTATTATATTCAGAGGCTTCTCCTACTGATATTTAATGCCTGTTCATTTGCTGATGACGGGTGACTAATTGGATGGAAATGCGAAACGTTGCTTATTCCCGAATGTTTTATGCGATATTCGAATTTTGCACATAAGCTTAATTCGCAATTTTGAATTGAAACCCGGCTACTGTTAGTCAAGGATTATTGCACAACACAAAGTTTAATTGATTGTATTTTAATAAACTGATTCTCTACAGGATACTGCTCCTTCAAGATATTTACAGTACACATTAAATAAATGACCTCTGTTGGTATTTCTGACCTCTTTGCATACTGTACTGTATGTGACAAATAACAAGGTTAACAAGGCTGAATAGATGCTTGCAAGGATATGCAAATGAGTTTTGGGCATTAGAATATGTCCATTTCTGTAAGGACCCTGTCTGTCAAAGATTTATTATTACATTAACAATAGCCATCATTAACAATAGGGTTGGCAGTTTGGAACTGTTCTGGGCAAAACTCTCCACGTGTCCCATAGAGGTGTGAATCTTCATTCGTGAATCATTCATTTTGATTCAATAAAACGATGCATCATGACGTGTTGTATCCTCAATTTAAAAAAAATCACAATTTTCATCTTTCTTCTGACAGTCCCGTATTAAAACTACACTCTAAACACGCACTAATTTGATAACGCAAGCAGTTTAGATCAACAATTTGGCATCTTTCGTGTGTCAGGGGATCCAATTTCATAAATATTCAAATGTTCTTTATACACACACGCACGCATCTAAAATTTGTTGAACCTAGTTTTATTTTACCTAGAATTGTGTTGCACTACTTACAGATCAACAAATCGTGGATTAAACCATCAACCTGTATTTAAACCGTCATCCGCGATTCGTCTCGTCCACCATGAAAGATTTGCCGGTGTAACTAAGCAACAGTGATGATGCTGTCAGGTAAATAAATAGCTTGTACATGTTAAAAACCACATCCACAAACACAATTAAAACCTAACCATTCCGGGACTCCTCCTGAGCTCCAGGGCCATTTGGAGCGGCGCCGATGCGCATTCGTGATATTGTAGAACGGACAATGCCTACTACAATTTAGACATGGTGTCTTTGTATGCATTGGAAAAGAATGGAGGGCTTTTTTGAACTTGAAGTTCACAACCGACAAGCCAGCTTATCGGGCTCCTGAGTGCTTAGGTGTTTTATTCATTTTTTATTTACAATAAATGCATCTCTGAAGCGTCACATAATGCTTGTGTCTGTTTTTGGATCATTTCCCCGTGCATTTTAATATAGATGTGTTTATTTGAGGACTCCTATAAAAATACAGATAAACACCTCCAGTTTGCTTAGTACTTACAAACAAAACCTGTTTCCCTCTATGTTGATCTATAATACAGTGATCACTGGCATTATTTTGATGTCATTCTAATCTTAAGAAGAGTCCTACATTTCTCAGAATGAAGGAGAAACCCAAGTCACAGAGAGGAAACAGGCATTCAGAGAAAGCGCTCCAGGCTCAGACATCGCCCTGGGCTGAGATCATTTGGGACACCCCACCTTCTCTCTTACAAACCTTACAGACTCCAAAGGCTTCAGGTCCCAGGACGAAGGTATTCTCCCACAGGACTGCTCAAAGCATGTCAGGTTCAGCGGACTACTTGAACTCTTCCTCTTTCCATCATCTCTGTCATCTCCTGTCTGAGATTGACTAGCACCTGTGCTTTGTACTCGGCAGCTGGTGGTTGAGCTCAGGGGAAAAGCATGCTAATGGTGGGCAATGTTTTTGGCAGAGGGACCTCATTGGTCTCTGAATTATGTATGTGGGCTACACATGTATAAATCCTTTTGAGATGCAATGGTATACTCTGACAGTAACCCAGAATTAGTATGCAATACATGAAGCACACTGTTCCAAGTATCTGTGGATTATTCAGCGACGTAGTTCAATTGAGTGCAGAGGAGTGCGGTACTAGCCACACAGAGGTCATGGATTTGATTCCATGAGGACAAAAAACAGAAAATGTACACCTTAAATGCATTGTCAGTCCCTTTGGATAAAATATGTAAAATATGTAAATCTGCATATAAATACATCCAACAATTGCGCTAAAAAGGTAGGTGCACGGCATGCCCAAAGGTTTAACATGTTTTAATGCAATAGAATTTTCTGCCTACAGTTGTGTATCCAAGTGTGATGAAGCACCGTTGCTGAAAGTGAGATCCATTAAGAAATGATTTACTGATTCTGATGTGCGGGAACTTGACAAACCTGCAAAATGCAAAGACCTGAACCCTATCAAATAGATTTGGCATACATTGGGACGCTGTCTGTAAACTGGTAGATTTATCACTCAAACAAACACATTCTCTGAAACCTGGTTTCCACTTACAGTCTCTTAGGGCTTATTGTTTTATTAGTTCTTTCATTAGCTTTTGATGCTTGTAGCAGGCCATACACTCATAAACATAAAGTTTTGATATATTTAAGGTAGGAAATTTACAAAATATTTTCATGGAACATGATCTTTATTTAATATCCCAATGGTTTCTGGCATAAAAGAAAAATCAATCATTTTGACACATACAATATTTTTTTTACTTTCACTAAAAACCTTCCCGTGCTACTAAAAGGAGTAGTTCACTTTCAAAATAAATGTTCAGGATAATTTACTCACCCCCATGTTGACCAAGATGTTTATGTATTTTCCCTCTTTAGCCAAAAAGAAATGAAGATTTTTGATGAAAACACTTCATACCCCCATCGGCCCTCACAGGCCGGGGGTACCCCCAAGACTGTGCTTGCTCCCCCCCTCTCTCGGGGGGGTCTCCCAGTCTCGGAGTACCTTTCCCCTGGGGGTATGCAGCGACGAGACAAGACAACGGAGACGGGAGCCCTCGGAGCGACCGTAAAGAGAGAGGGGAGAAAAAAGATTATAGTCCAGTTCCCCGACATGCTGCCGCTCGGTCCTCAACCAGCCGGGATACTCTCCTTCACGGTCCCGTGTGGTGGCCCTGGGCGCTAGGTGGACGGCTCTCGTCGACGGTCCGGTCGCTCGTTCTCTTATGATCCCGATCTCCTTTGTGATACGAGACCGGTGCGCGCACAGCTGACACTCATTAATACTCACTCACCGGCCTCGAATCACGGTCTCGCCCGCCTACTCCACTACAATCGTCTGGTATCATTTAAAGTCCTTTGAAGCTGAACTGAAACTGTCATTTTGACCTTCAACTGTATGGAGTCTTTGAAGTCCACTATATGGAGAAAAATCCTGAAATGTTTTCATCAAAAACCTTCATTTCTTTCCGACTAAAGAAAAAAAAACAGAAACATCTTGGATGACATGGGTGAGTAAATGATCATGAAAATTTATATTGAAAGTGAACTACTCCTTTAAGTCTGGTTTTGTAAACCAGGGTCACAACAAAAAATGTTTTTTTTAACCGTTCATAGCTTTATAGGTAGAACATGGGTTTGATTCCCAGGGAACACACACAGTACTGATGAAGTAATGTATATCTGACTGCGCTGTAAGTCACGTTGGATCAAAGTGTCATGCCAAAGGCATAAATGGACTGTAATGTAAATGTAATTTGAAACAAGAAAAAGGTAATGCTTACTGCCATTCAATCCACTTATTCCATTTCTATGTTCTATGCGGTAATGGAGGTCCGCAGGTAACTGCTACAAGCTTTCCTGAAAGGCACAGATCATGATTGCAGCTGAAAAGTGGATAATTGAAGTGTGTCTGGATAGCAGTTAGGGAGAAACTAATGCCCTCTTTGTTATCTGAGTGTCAAGGTATAAGCAGAAATTTCAATTAAAGTGTGTGGATTGTTGCCAACAAAGGGGGAAAGAGTGCCGGGTTAAGTGCTGGCCTGACACTTTCCTGAGCTTGGAAGATTGATGTGAGAATTTCTAACATTTAAGAAGGAGCTCGGCCTCTGTTAAGAAGGGGGCGCTGAGCGAAATGTCACCAAATGAAAGCGGTCGGCTCAGAATTTCTCACGGAACAACATCACCATCGATCCGGGAAACAAGAGTGGACACGGAAAAGCCAAAGTGAAACACAAGGGACCACTAGTATCTCAAATAATACGGTTTTAACAATCTTAAGCAATGCTAGCTGATCTGGAACTTCAGATTAGACACTGAATTAGACACGCCAACCAAACAATACCATCCAGACAATGATGCAACGGGAGTAGAGTGAGTTAACCAAATTGTCAAGAGTATCTGGAGTATAATAGCATCTGAAATGACAGACACTTAATGTACTTTACATACAGTATAAGCATATATAAAAAATAATACAATGTTCTTGTCAAGATACTTTCATTAGAGCAGTGGTTCTCAAACTGTGATACATGTAACACTTCTAGTGGTACTTGAAGAGATCCGTGGTGGTAGGCTACGTAAAAACTGTATATTCATTGTCAAATGTTTAACACATGATCGATAAATACAGAATATATCTCATATAGCCTATGGGCAAATTTAATATAGTTGTATTAATTATCGTTTAGTTTTCATTGGTCGATATAACTCAGGCAGCTCAAACACAAAGTGGGAACGCAACAAAATCTCACATGAATTCGTATAATTGTCACAAACCGTAAACTATTAATTTGTATTCATCGACACAAATTTCCCCTTTTTTTCATGTCAGTCAGCACGACTTTCCATCAAAAGTGCTTTAATACGCGATATCTTTCATATGTATAAATATATATCAACGCTATCTGATGGGAATTCATACCAAGCCATTGCTGTGAAAACACTGTTCCATTGAAGTGAACGGAGTTGACGAGACAAGAGAGAGAGAGAGAAAGCATTGTGGCTACAAGAAAAGATTTTGAACAGGAGCTGAACATTGTGACGTTAGGTTCAGGTACCGGGTTAGGGAAAGGCTCCATCCTTGATTTGCTACCTCGTAAAGTGCAATCGTTCACCAAAATTAGCCTTAGCACCTGTTTTACCTCACCTCAAACCCAAAGATATGTACAGCTTCCTGTGATATCCGTTATAAATACTGTATATCGCTGCTGTCCTTCTGAAACCTGCCGTCCACATATCTCCATATTTCGTGGTTTTTATTTAATTTATAAATCAATGTTATTAGACACTTGTTTGTCACTGGGTTTCGCAAATATCTAACCAATAAAAAGTATTAAAACTGTCAACTTTGACAACACTGTACACGCTAAAAAAATAGTTCGGTCAGGGTTTGCATTTTTTGCGTAGGCATAGGGTCAGTGGGGTGTAAAAAGATTTAATGTTGTTGTTCTACAGATCAGCTATTGAATCTTTAATATTTTATGGTCTTACAACCTGGTATGGACAATTTTCTTTGATTCCATCATCAATTAAACTGTGGAATGGTACATGACATATTTGTGGTGTGGGGTTAATTTGTGAGGGAACTGTATTTTTAGGCTTGTGTAAGTGAGATACATGTATTGGGATATATAAGGTGATGGGTAATATGGAATGTGAATGTAGTGATTTTCTTCTGTGTGTGTGTGTTCTGCTCTTTTGGTTTGCTCAAGACATATTTCTCCTTGGGAGATAAATAAAAGGAACTTTAACTTTATATAATAGCACTAAAAGTGGTTTTTGGCTCGTAATCACAGCGGAACCACTTTGAGTGCTATATAGAACCATATTGTGGTTCTTCAGAGGTTCTTTGGGATGACTGAGGTGCTATATAGAACCACTAAAGACCATACAGGAGCTTAACAGTTTCTTTACATATAGCGCTCGGGCAGTGATATAGAGTTTAATCATTTTAAAGATACAGTGTTTCTTCCATTTCCTGAAAAACAGTGAATTTGAACATCCAATGTCTCAGAAGGACAGCCACGATATAAATGTTTGTACAAAGTCGTGCTGACTACACAAAAAAAGTAGGGAATTAGTGTCCATGATCAATAGGTTCTAAATCTCGTGACTGTCACAAACTGCCGTGAGTCTGGGTTGTCACACCAGTAATTTACAGGTAATAAAAGTAATAAAAGTACAGATCAAAATATAGAAGAAAATGATCATGTTCCAGAATATCAGCCGTAAAAATGTACTGGTATTTTTAAACAAGTTTATCACACAATCTCTTCGCTACGCTGCAAAAGATGACTTTCTTACTCTGTCTTTTTTTTCTTGTTTTCCAGTAAAAATGTCTACAAATTCTTGAATCAAGTTGCATTTTCTTGATGAGCAAAATTTCCTAAGAAAATAAGTCTTGTTTTTAGGAACAAAATATGAAAATTCAGTGAATGTTTGCTTAAAACAAGCAAAAAAATCTGCCAATGGGGTAAGAATAATAATCTCAAATTAAGGTTTATCTTTTTCTTAGTCATTCAATTCAAGATTATTTTTCTTTTGCTTGTTTTAAGCACAAATTCACTGAAATTTCATATTTTTTTGTTAAAAACAAGACTTATTTTCATAGGTCAATTTACTCATCAAGAAAATGCATCTTGATTTAAGAATGTTACGACATTTTTACTGGAAAACAAGAAAAAAAGACTAAGTAAGAAAGTCATTTTTTGCGGTGTATAATTCACTTGTAAAGTCGTATTTGTCAACCGCACACATCATCATCCTTTATTTCTCTTAAAACGTAATCATTGCAGTTTAATTCTTACCTTGAAATAAAATGGTTGTTTTTCTAAAATAAAACCTGAAATAATCAACCCCGTACATTATGCGGCCGACAAATGCGACCTCCAGAGGACGCAGCCCTTTGAACCGAGACGTTTGGGTTCAGCGTGTCTGACTTGTCCCTCCTTCTAGCTCCTCCCCCCAAATCTCATGATCGGTGAGGAAAGACGAAATTGATGTTGAACACACTTAAATCCAATTTATCCTGCCACACTACAATCTTTCCGGGATACTGCTTTCAAAACAGTTTTCTCAAAAATGCTGTCAAAACAATGATCAATGCGAATGTGTTTTTAGATGAAGTCTGGACACAACTTTGAAGCACATGACATGTTTATTAGTGAACAGCTTTGAGTAATAGTGTTTCTGTATCAGGACTACAGTCAGTCCAGATGGGCTGTTGACAAGCATCTTAGGGCCTGAACTACGACCTCAGAAGGGATCAGATATATACAGACTACAGCAGCAGGGACAAGTGCATGATCCAGCATCATTCACCTCTCAGTGTAACATTCATTAAACGTCCACGAATCAATAGCAAAGTCTCCCGGTGCGTTGGCCAGAGATCAGGGTCACCCATGTGCCTCAGGCCATCTTTCTCCATTTAATTGTCTATTCTTCGTCTTCTATATATCCCACTGACAACTTTTAAACACTATTACTAGTCACAATTACTGAAACCTAAAGATGGTAGAAAACTTTATGCATTTTTAGATTTGAAAAATGATTGTTTTTACGCACACAAGTCCCCATGAGTTGGAGTGCATTCAGGTTTTGGTCCCCACTAACATAAAAAAACCAAGTCCACACACCAACCAAAAGGATTCTATCCTGACTATACAGCATCACTCAAGTATCCTCAGGTTAGGCAATAGAGACAGATGTGTAGAGATGAAGAGGTGATGTGCCCCCCTTTAGCTGGAGGCAGTTGATGAGTTTATGCTAATGACACTTGTACATATGTAAATCAGCCTGCAGCTCTCATTGCTATATTAAGCGGAGAGAGATGCTCAACAACACATTTGATCAAAAGTGAACCCCAGAGAAGACCAGAGATGACTTCATTATCATAACTTATTTTGATTTTGCGCGTAACTGGCGAGGAGCGTCACCCAGAATGGGTAGAACAGTTGAAAAGTGGATGCGGTCGCCTCAGATTATCTGCGAGATGTTATTACTCCCCACAGTAAATTGACGTTGTATATCCCAGAGATAATTTGATAAGTCTCATATTTCTTTCACAAGCCTTACAAAACCCTTGAAACCGAGGCGCGATCCATACAGATCACCTCAGAGATGCTGCAGTACCGCTGAAATCTGTTGAGCGGAGCAGGGGTCTGCAACCCATAGGGGCCCACTGTGGAGTACTGCACCACCCCTCATTTGACCTATTTTTCTTTTTCAAAACCGATTTCTTATGCTAAAATGAAGCTGATGTTTAGCTACAGCGCTGTTGTCCCACATGCATAAAAATGTATCAGATCAAATTTAATATATGTCCAATAAATTTGATAGTTTGACAGAAATATGTTGTACTATGAACTATAGGTAAAAATGCAAATGCTATCTCTAAATGCATTTATAATATGCAACACAATAACAGGTCTGCTTGGCTGGATAAATATATCTGCAGTGGCATTAAAGAAGAGTTTTTTAAGGAATGCGTGTTGCCATCTTGTGGTGAACACAGGTAAACACACCGTCCAAACAGACCTTATATAAAAAGAAAAGATTATTATGCACTACTGTTGAAGGTTTTCAACAATAGTAAACTATGTCATAATTCAAGTAAACTATAGGAATTACATTCTGTTACAACAAAATACAATCCAAATAGACTTACATTTGATTTATTTATTACCTTCAGTGTAGTCATCATTCATTTAGAATAAATCGGAAAAAAATACTATTGACAATTTGACATTTTATCAGCAGCTTCTCATGCTCTCTTCCTATTCTTCTATTATTATTGTCTATTATTGGCATATTGGCTGTTTATTAGTACTTATAAAGCACATTCTGCATGACCATACTCTACATCCACAATCCTACCCAATACCTAAACCTAACAACTATCTTACTTACTATTAATAAGCAACACATTTAGAGTTTATTGGGGAAAAGTCGTAGTTAATGGTTTGTTAATAGCAAGAATTTCCCCCTATACTGAAGTGTGACTAAACTTTTTTATATAAAAATGTCAAATTTCTCACTAAATAACACCACTGACAAGCAAGTAGTAAATCATTGTTCACAGTTATGATGTTTAGACGAAACCACACCTTAAAAATTTAAGCTGGTTAAACTTAGAAACGAAAGTTATAACAGTTAACATGCGTTTTGTTTGACCTTAAATAGTTTTGTTTTCCTTAATAGTTAATAAGGAAGCTAACAGAATGTATTTTCTGTGTTTGGTTTTTAACAGCATGATGAAGGATTAGAAGATGGTTATCAATACATTTTGTTAAACCACATGTAATATCTAGAAATTAACGGCATTCTTCAGCTTGCCCCAAAACACAAACTTGTACTGACAGGTTGAAAGATGTCATGAGCCCATCCATATTCTTTTCATGGTTTTGATATGGTTGTCCACAAACATTGTGAATCTGTGGACACCAGTCTTTCATACAGGTAGTTTTTCAAGGGCAGCTGAGTAATTGCAGCATTTTGAACCCCATAACAGTTTTTATTGAGACTGGGAAACTGAAAGGTGCGGATTTAATTCTGCAGTCTTTTATGCTGTGTAAACAATTCAGAGGCGTAAGTAGCTGTCAGTGAGTTTCTAAATGTTGCACTTTGCTAAAAGATTGCACATCTGCAATATGCTGCCATTACTTCTACAACAGTTCCAATAATTATATGAATATTATTGCAACTATTATATTTAATGAAACTTGGCTTGACCGACAACTAACCGTCTAAACATTATTTTAGATGAGTCCAGATCAAAGGGCTAACCTAGCAGTTCTTCTGGACACAAATAGCAAGAGCTGAAAACCGCCAACTTGAATCTGATTGTCATTTCTGACAATTAAAACAAGCAAAAAAACAGATCTTATGCTGTAAATCGCACACCTGGCCACCAGAGATTTGGAGAAAAGATTTAAGATTTTTTCGTAATGTTGTTGGGTGCTGTAGAAAACATGAACATAAGAGAATTTCAGCTGCTGGTTACCATTTTTATTTAGTTCCTCACCACTTCAAACAATCTTTTCATTATTCACATAAATAGTGCTTCAGTGAGACAAGTTCATTTTTAAAAGTACAAATATTGCATGTAACCTGTTAATTTTACTGTATATGAAGTCATAAAAATGGCATAAAATCTCATGCCAACTAACCTCTTAAACCTATCATAGGCATGGTGCGCAACCTGTTGCTTTATTGAACAACCAAGAAATGTAAACATTATTTACACATTTATTTGTAACAGTGTAGAGAAAACTTGCATATTTGTTATTCATATCTTGAGATATCACAATAGATAAAACAGAGATCAAAATGATCATTGCTTATATAAGGATTTATTATGTTTTTTATGTTAACCATGATCTTCTTCCATGTCAGTCCATTTCAAAATCTATAGAGGATTTTTTTGCCAAACCCGCCGACAGCAGTGTCTTGGTGTCCATCTGGAAGTTGATGTTATCTAGAAACGGTTGAACCCGTCTGTGATTGGCTGGATGAGGTGGTGGCAGCACTGAGCAGGGAGAAGCCACTGTTACTCGACTCCAGGCTGCTCATGGAGCCCCTGAACACAACAAACACAAACACACTATTGCAGAAATGCTTTTTAAACATTACATTTTTCCTACAATTACTACTGCATGAGAGAAACATGAAAAAACACATTTCAAATAAAATTAAAACGGAAACATACCCCCTGTTAAAAAAATTAAAATAATTATGACGCACAATAACATGTGAAAATGATATTTAATATTTGTAATGATAAATTATAATTTTGAATGGTATAACAATTTCAGATAACAATACTATTGCACTAAAAAAATAAATATAAATTATGTTAAGTGGGGTTTAAAAGGCCATTTTATTCACCAACTTATAACCTTGAAAATGAAATGAGTGAACATGAATTTAGGAGGCTGATAAAAGTGGTAATTTAAAAAAAAAGTCTGACGGATTGAGGGGTTTTCTTATGCAAATATTATGCAAGGGATAATATACAGGCAGAAGGTAGTTATCACAGAAATAAACTTTAGGCTTATATCCTGTTAACAGCCAGCTGCTTGCACATTATCCGCTTATTACACGGCTACTTGCCACATGGTAAAAATATTTCAAATTCATATTTCATGACTATTTTTTTCTCATTTTTACCAAATGCAGACCTTCCGGAAAAGCCTTTTACTTTCGGTTTTGAGGTAAGAAACGACGTTCAAATGTCACGAACAGGCATTTAGTTGAATCACTTTTAATTATAATGTCATATACAGCAGGGGAAATAAGTATTTGACACATCAGCATTTTTATCAGTAAGTGAATTTCTAAGTGGGCCATTGACACAAAATGTCCACCAGATGTAGCCATCAAGCCAAATATTGAATTCATACAAAGAAATAAGAACATTTAAGTATACAAGTTCAGTCATAATAAATAAAGTGAAATGACACAGGAAATAAGTATTGAATACACTTTATTTAATACTTTCTAGAAAAGCCTTTGTTGGTGATTACAGCTTCTAGACACCTCTTGTATGAAGAGACCAGTCGTCTGCATTGCTCAGGAGTGATTCTGGCCCATTCTTCCACACAAATGGTCTTTATATCTTGAAGGTTCCTTGGACCTCTATTAGATCTTCAGTTCTCTCCATAGATTTTCTATGGGATTTAGGTCAGGTGATTGACTGGGCCATTCAAGCAGCTTGATTTTCTTTCTTTGAAACCACTTCATTGTGTCCTTGGCCTTGTGTTTGGGATCATTGTCTTGCTGAAATGTCCAACCTCTTTTCATTTTCAGCTTTCTGGTAGATGGCAGCAGATTTTTATCCAGAATGTCCAGATACATTTCTCCATTCATCCTGCCTTCAATAATATGAAGTCTGCCAGTACCCCTTGCTGAAAAGCAGCCCCAAACCATGATGCTTCCACCCCCAAACTTAACTGTTGGTATGGTGTTCTTGGGATGGTGGAAAGTGCCATTTCTTCTCCAAACAAGGTGTGTAGAATGACTGCCAAAAAGTTAAATTTTGCTTTCATCTGACCATACTATAGTATAGTTTTCTTTGAAACAACAGTAACTGCTGATGCAAGGTCTTCCTGAAGTTCTGCCCGAGTGGTTCTTTGCTCTTGGAGAACTCTCCTGATTATTCTTTGGACTCCTCGGACAGGGATCTTACATGGAGCACCTGATCGTGGCCGGTTTATGGTGAACTGATGCTCTTTCCATTTCCGGATAATGGCCCCCACAGTGCTCACAGGAACATTCAGCATTCTGGAAATGTGCCTATAACCATTCCCATCAAAATGCTTTTCAATGATAAGATTACGAAGATCTACAGAGAGTTCTTTGCTTTTACCCATCATGAAGTCTTTCCGGTGTGCCTCCTAGGTAATGAGAAGCCTTTATAGGCCATCAATTAGGACTAAAGCAGCTGATATCAATTAATACTGATAGGGGGCAGGGTTTCTCTCTCAATACTGACAGATTTCAGGTGATCTCCTGGCTTTCTATGCCATTTTGTACCTTGTTACCTTCATGTGTTCTATACTTATTCCCTGTGTCATTTCACTTTATTTATTATGACTGAACTTGTATACTTAAATGTTCTGATTTCTTTGTATGAATTCAATATTTGGCTTGATGGCTACATCTGGTGGAAATTTTGTGTCAATAGCCCACTTAGAAATCCCCTTACTGATAAAAATGCTGATGTGTCAAATACTTATTTTCCCCGCTGTATGTTATTAAAAGACAGTTATACTTAATTAGTCAAAAACCTGTTAAAATGATTTGCTGCATCCGAGTTACCGTGTTTTATTAGTTTTGAGAGGATGTTATCTGGGATAATTCCACGGCTCATTTGAATGCTTGATTCTGAATGGCCAGTAGCGACATTCCAAGGGTTACTATTTTCAAATAACAACCGTTTAAAACTAATAAAACCCTGTAACCTCAATGCTGCAAATCTATTTGGGGGATGCAGTTTAATATTACAAAAAAATTATTATAAATATGTCTTTAAATTTGATTAAACCAATTTGACTGTTTGAACGTCGTTTCTTACTTTAAAACCGAAACTAAACGGCTTTTCCTCGAGGAAGGTCTGCATTGGGTAAAAATGAGCTCATTAAATATTTAAAATTCACATTTTATGTCCAGTTTTTTTCTCATGTGGCAAGTAGACGTGTAATAAGCGGGATAATGTACAAGCAGCTGACTGTTATCGTGAAATAAGCCCCTTCATTGTGCTACAAGACCCTCCGCTTCATGTCTTATTTCTTACTTCGGGGCTCATTTCTTCGATAACTGCCGGGTGCCTGTACATTATCCCATACATAACGAACCTGAAAATGTCACAACTGGCCAATCAGAAACAAGAATTCCAACGAGCCGTGAAATAAAGAAAGATTTTTTTTTTTCCTGATTGGGCTTGTTTGTTCACCATGTTTTCTTGTCTCTGTTGGACTGTTAGAATTTTTTCAAGAAGCACTTAAGGCTGCTGTTTGCAATATGTATGAAGCCGGGAATAAATTTACTGACCTAAAGTCCGTGGACTGCAGCACCTCCATGAAATACATGACCTTGCATTTGTGTGAGGAGACCTGCAGAGACGCCAGCACATCATCCACACGTGGCAGACTGGTTGAGGAGTTTGTTGGAGTGCTATGAAAGCGCCACTGCAGGATGTAGAATCCGGGCCAGCGGGTCACATGAGAACCCTGAAGGAAAGATGAAAAGGCAAATATTTACTCCGCTTTTCAACTGGTTAGAAAGCCACGGACAGATTCTTTTATATATATGTATGACTGGTGCATATTATAAGACTCATCCACCTGTACGCTCTCTCCCTCTCTGCAGGTAAGTGCTGTCTCTACCATGCTGTAGTCTTGCCCAAGCATCCACGATCTGTCGATGAACTGGGTGTTGTTGCTGCCCGGACAGGCGAGGTTGTGTGTGCTCAGAGCTTCTTTTTTTGCGGGCTGAGGGGCTCTTCTGGAGTGGTAGATATTGAAGATTACATCGCCTTTACACACGTCAAAGTCCCACGTAATGACAGATGACTCCTCTGTAACCTCGATCAGCACCTGAAAATACATTTATTCCATAAGGTGTAACATACGGTATAATGAACCACTATTAACTAGTGTATGTGATTAGATTAAAGGTGTACAAAAAGTCAAAGACGATGAAGTTTCTTGAAAAACAAGTTCAGGTTAAATGCTTGTCAAACAACAGTATATTGAAAGAGTTCCTTGACATCAGGGATGCCACAATTCTTAATTTAATATTGAACCGTTCTGTACGACCTCCACGGTTCAATACGCACAAGTGAGTTGCGGTTTTCTGGTTTTGCGTTGTATGTTTTCTGAGCTCTTAATTACTCTCTGGAGTGGCTCTCTCCCTGTTTGTCTGCATGTCTGTGCGCTGAGATAGATAAACGCATCCCCACGAGTAATAACTAATGGCGAGGCTGTCTGCAACACGAGAAGCAATGTACTGTGGAGTACGAGAGAAATTAAATATAAATGACGTTTAATGACATTTAAACCAAATTGCCTGTTTGTGACATTTGAACTTCGTTTTTTACCTCAAGACCGAAAGTAAACGGTTTTCTTTGTGAAAGAACGTCCAGTTTTATTCTCATGTGGCAAGTAACCGTGTAATAAGCGGGATAATGTACAAGCAGCCGGCTTGTGATACTAATAACACTGTCAGGGCTTATTTCTGGGATTTCAACCGACTGCTTGAGCATTATCCCTTACATAGCAAGAGCGCCTCCAAGCAGCTATTTAACGTTGCATTTCTTCCAATTTATTGTAATGGCAGTGGCGCACCTTGTTAATATATATTGTATTTGGCCATTCCTATTGAGCGCTAGTATTTGCAGTGTTTGACACGCACCGCACGTTTGTCTCGGTTTACTTCCTTTACAGTGATCGCAAGTTTGCATTACATCATTTTAAATACTCTGATGCGCAAAACCTCATCAAGAAGCCAATTTTACTAGCATGTTAATGAACAGCAAACCAAAAATTGCTGTGAGCTGTCAGTATAAATCTTTACATTTATTCAATACACCAGGAATATGTAGGCCTACAAGTAAATTTTTGCTTAAGGAGAATACAATTAGTTAAGTATAATAAAATAAAGAATATTGGAATAAAAAAGTTATTCTTAACTTTTTACTGTTCCTGTCACATAAGCATAGATAATGAAAAACACGTTAATGTGCCAAGCCATCAGAACCGAACCGAAAACCGTGGAGGAAAAAAAACAGGGTACGTATGGAACGGTGGGGTGAGCTGTATCCTTGCATCCCAACTTTACATTGAGCCCTTAATTTGAATCTGCACGTCTTCATATCACCAACAGGTGGCCCCAGATATCAACAAACATGCAACTTAAATCTGGTAAACACAAGCTGCTGTGTATTGCTAATAGTCTCCAGTATATAAACCGTACCTCATGTGGAGCCCCCTTAAACACGCTGGCAGTCTTGTAGATGGATTCAGTCCATAGTTTGACCTCCTCGTTCTCCAGTTCCTCAGCTGTGCGGTACAGAGATTTGGGCACCACACCTCCCTCAGGAATGTCACACTAAACAGAAAGGAACAAATACAGCGGTCGGGTTACTTTACAGTCTAATCATTTCTGTCCAAACAACCTGGCTTCTAGAAGAAGAGTCCCGTTTAAAGGGATATGTCAAAAATGAATACTGGATTAGTTGTGAGGATTAAGGTCAGTGTTGTGCATTACAGAATAAAAAACAGCATTTCGAAGAAATTCTTCCAGAGTGATTCATAACCAGGTCACATACCCACCCACTCATAACACCACTAGCAAAATTCAACAGCGCTTCTGGGTAGTTTTCCCGGTATTATAAGCTACTGACCTAATATCTCGTATCATTTATTTCAAGAGGGTTCGGGCTTACTTAAGTAAATAATAGCACAGGAACGAATTATATGAGAATGTTTGTGTGCATTCCACATCATTTCCATTGTATAATATGGGTCTTGACGCAAAACAAGTTGTACTGCCAAACATTTAAAGGTCACTTCACAATGAGAATCAAACTTCTGCATGAAACAATGCATCCTCTACAGATTCCTTGAACTGTGGTGAAATACTTCCCGAAATCTGGCACACAAAATAAATGTAGCTTCTCGTAATAAAGGGATCTATCAACCCCAAATATGCTTGTATGCACACACAATGTTGCAGGGCTCTAGAGACTAAGATTTGAGAGAGGCGGCACCAGCCCTTAATTTAGCCTTAATTATGCTAGGAGGCAGGGGCACTGATAGATAAGTGAATGGTTGAAGAAGGGGAGACGACAATGACGGTATTGTACTCAGTCACTAACTGAATTAAGTGCTTTTTGCTATAAATGGGAAAGTGATGTAACCGGTAGGCAGGATTAAACACTGTGCATCACCGGTAACACCTATCGCAACAAGCCTAATGTGCAGTGCTACATATCATTACAGTCTGGTGACCTCACTTCATCTCAAAACCATCTGCTATCTCTGCCTAGCTTTCAGACTTTTCTGAGTGGGTGAAGGAATGTCAACGGCAATTTAATCTTGTGCAGAAAGTACAGCAGGCTTCGATAACAGAATTCCATCCAGATCAGACTAGAATCTGGGGCAGTATTTAATGAGCTTCAACCACCATATCTCAACAGCCACCCAGTCATGCAGGTTCAGCCACTATAATCTCTACCCAAGTATTCATCGCAGCCCCAAGCTATTTTAATCTGATGACTAGACTACAGGGATTCTTTCCATTTTTGCTAGCATTAGCCTTTACAGATAATAAACAACACAGCCGCACATCTGGGGTTCAACGTACAAAACACGCCTCTTATAGATAAAAGCATCTGCTATGGAACCATGGAAATTCTGGGTCAACATTTCAATATCAAAATACAGTTTAAACACTAACCAAACAATCTCCTCCCAAGAAATCGGGTATGAAGTCTTTGTTGATGTAGTCCACCAGACCCCCAGCACCCTGATAGTCATTACCAGCATAGATGAGGAACTTCTTCCGTGTGTTTTCATCAATGAATGGACTAACCTAGGAGGTGAGAATAGGGCAGCAAAGATAAGCGGGTTGAAAGGTCATTATTTTCATTAATACAGTGCTAACACACGCAGGCAAACATGACATTTACATCAGGCCGGTAATTAACAAAGGCCAGACGGTTGCAAAAACACCACTAACTTGACATTTAACTCTAATGGGGCGACATTTACAACCATTAAATTAAAATCGATTATATGCTTATCTCAGTCTTTTCCAATATCTCCAGCGATGGTATTTTGGTATGAATGCACGTCTTCTTACCAAAGTCCAGAGGACTGGAAACACTCTGGGAGCTCTCAGTATGAGCAGACAGCCCAGTGTCTCGGGGTAGTTAGCTCCTACGACCTCGATGATCCTCAGTAGGGCTTTGATTCCTGGCCTCCACAAGTGCCTCATATTTAATCCCTCAAGATCCACCAGACATGTCCAAGAACTAGAAGATGAGGGAAGCATTTATGCAGAGTTAATACAAAATGCAAGACAGTGGTCCTCAGTTGGGTTTTCTTCACAAATTCTACATGCATTTTTAGGTCTGGTTTTGTTCATGGTTTTTTAGAACTGGGGTTGTCACAGAATATGCCCACGTTTGCATCAGTCCAATTTGCCTGCCAACATGAGCTACCAGTTGGCAGCCTTTGTTGACATATTTTGTCATCTCACTTTTACATGTATATCTATATTATTCACTTACATCGGTATCTACCTGAATTGACCTTGTTGACTGTTTATTCATCCCCATGACTATATCAGAACAGACCCACAACTGATGATTTTTGGGTCGCCGTTCACCACTGTTGTACATAAAAAAAAAAAAGTGTGTACCTGATTGGCTTTCCAAAGATTTTGGTGTTCTCTTCACAGCACCTGAGCCCTTCCTCATTGATGGACAGCACCTGATTGGGTTAAAAGTGAAGGGGGTCAGGTGAACATGTAGATTTGTCATTTCACAGTATGTTGATTTGTCCGAGTCTTACGTGTCTCAGAAGAGTCTCTTCTCCCAGTGCACGTACTAAACCTTTGGTGTCCATCTGACCAAGTCGAAGGATGTAAAGAGGACGACCATCTGTGCAAAACACAGATAGAAAAATACATTACATTGGCTTCCCAATACATGTTTGTGTATGAGCTTATTTTACATCCTAAAGAAAGCAGATGGGATTGGTTACGATGCATTTTGAGAATATGTAATAAATTCTCAATGGCCAACAGATGCTTACATCAGACTGCTATGGATCAAAAAATCATCTGTCCTTTATGTTTGCATGACCTTTTGATTTTTTTTTGTTAAGCACAAAAGCATGAAAATAAACAGACTGGCAGCGTTCTCTGATGTAAAGTGAAATGTTTTGATGCCTTTATTGACTCATTTAAATGACATGTTTGACCAGTACCCATCTCTAGCTTTTAAACAAAGAGCGGTTGTGTGTCAAAGGTGTGTCGGACTAACATCCTGGATTGAAATAGCAAATCGCTCCTGGTTAGTTACATTGCATTTATGCATTCGTCAGATGCTTTTCTCTGAAGCGACTTACAGTGCATGTTTGTTGACTGTGGATAAGACCCATGGCCTTTATGCTGCAAATGCAATGCTCTACCAATTGAGCTACAGAAAAACTGCAGTCATGTTTCTAAAGGTGACATCTAAAGTCTACAGACAAGACTCGGACCTTTGTCATGGTGATGCCAGCCTCCGGTGTAGTAGTCCTGCAGCAGGGGTGGACACTCCCATGTGTCTAACAGGAAGTCCACCTGATGTTGTTTTCTCCACGTGAGTGTCTGACACAGAGCCTCTTTGGCCTTCTCCAGGTTAAAGTCCCTCGAGTACAGGAAACGCAGCACATGCTGGTCTTTAGGGATCTGTCAAGTGAAGGTACGTAGGTATGTAGACAAGGTCATTTTTAGGATATCTGTGTATATAGCTTTAAAGCATAAAAATTTTAGTAGATTTTGTTGTTATGCGTGCTGGGTGGATTTGTGATATGTTGTGTTATGGTAATGGCAATTTTTAGATTTGGACGAAAAAAAGCTCACTAACACAAAACGTTGTGAGTCTTTGAAAAAAATGATTTGAAAAAAAAAAAACATTTGCATTTCAAGTCAAGTCAATTTTAGATTTTGGATCAACATGCCAACATGTCCTCCTCTGTAACTCATTTACACATAACCAAATATAAACTTTCTTTTAAACCAATTCTGTGAAATGCTTGGTGTGGAGATTCAATGCAAATAAATATGTAAATATTTCTATTTCTATCTTTTGTATATGATTACCCTTAACTATATTCAATATTATCATATTTTTCTCAAAACGAGGTTTCTTTTACAAACAAGCTTTTTTCAATGGTATCCCTGGTACCCACCTTGCCTTTGTGTGTTTCCTGCAGCCACTGTCTTAAGCGAATAAGGCAGCTCTCCTGAAAAGGGGTCAGCTTTCCCAGATAACGTGAAATGTAATCCGCATCCAACTTGTCTGTAAGCAACACAGCCATCAAACATGATGAGAAATGTGTGAGGAAATCTTACTGTACTAAAGGCATTTCATTTCTCGTCCACTTTTATAATATTTATGAGCATGTGATGACGGGCAACATTATGATTCATCTCACCATCCGGAGATGCTGGCGGGACGTCCGTGGAGCCGCTGTGAGTTCTGCTGCTGCATGCTGGGATAGCCCTGGTTGTTGTGATGGGGGTAGGTGGTACCCAGCGGGGCACATGGGTAATACCCTCCTCTTCCAGTTGGTTGAGGAAAAATTCAATGATCTCCTTTCCCTGCAGAGAGACAGATTACTTGTTATATATGTGTGAACTCTTTTTTCAAGTCAACACCGACACATTTGGGCAATAAACAATAATAATGCATAAGAAACATATTAAATTAGCAATTAACCAACTAAATACTAAAAAAAGTGTATGTTAAAACGCAGCTTTCTTTTTCAGCGACAAACCTTTGCCAATATTTATTAATTTTCATACAGAAGGTTTAATTTAACCTTGAAATTTTTCAATTCTATAAAAAGCTTTTAGGTACAACAAAAAACGTTCATGTTTGAAATGCCAATGTATTGTTGTAAATGTACATTTCTTTAAATTCAGGGTCAAATGTCACAATAAAAGCATTAATATTATTTCAGCAATGATTTGAGCATTTTATCCGTTTCACATTTCCTAAACAAAAAAGTACAAATACCTTTTTAATGCTGGCAGCATATTGCTTCATGGCGATTTTCTCGGCTGTGCTCTCAAACCCGAAAAACGATTTGATGTCCATACTAGCAGATTGCTCAAAACAGGTCCAGTCTTCATTCTCTGGGTGAACCTGAAAATCAATCAGAAAAACATCAGGATCCTTCTACATATCCATCGAGAGAGATGATGTTGAGTGTGTTCAGACCGTGTAGCAGCAGTGTTCAGTGACCATGACTCTGTTGGAAAAGGTCTCATTGTAGGCCTCTATGTGCAGTGTCCTCTGTCTGCGGTCCAGAGAGTTCTTCTGAATGAAATACACGTAGTCCACTCCTGCTATCTGTACGTACAAACAAAATCAATCATCACAAAGTATGTGCGATTATTAAAATGTGAAGGATCGAAATTTGTCAAACATTCTGTACAGTGACTAAAGAGAACCAATGTCACTGATTATGACATTTCTCAGCATTTTAAAATACAAAATACCCTTTTTAAAAGGCGAGGGGCATCCACGTCCAGAGTACATTTGCGCTCTACCAAATGGGTCGCTCCATCTTCACTTTGGCTCTCGTTGATGGTCTCGCTGTTCACAAACATGGGGATCAATGGACACTTGGGGAATCGTCTCTGGTAGGCCTATGACACAGAAAGAGAATGTGATGTAACCAAAAAGAACTGATAAATGCGCAGATGGAGCAGCTGTAGGTGGGTTCCAAAGTTCCAGCATCAATAATTCAAATAATCGACATCAAACAGAGTTTCGAACACAGGAAAGGTCTTGAAGAAAAAGCAAACCAATCTTGGAAAGTGTACAGTTGTGCAAAGCATGCCTGAACCCAAAAGCAATGTTCCTTTCACACGCATTTTATTTTACTACTGTGGGTCATATGACTGATCTGCCAAGTGAAGTGTGTCACATGCGCAAGGTCAACTATAAAAATTAACCAAAGGTACATTCTTCAATATTTACACCGGTCTAAACAAATACTGTGGTTTCCATGTAAGCACATTTTAAAAAAAATACCAGGAGAGCTCTCACTTGTTAAGATTTAAAGTGCCTCTTTAAAACATGTGATAAGTCACAGGAGAGTGCTAGAGGGATCAATAAACCACAGTAAATGCTAGCTTCTGTTTGCAACATGAGCCATTCAAAGAGTTCATTTTTGAGATGTGCAGAGTCCATGAAGAGAGTACACCGTGTGACTATGGCACTGGGCCAAACATGGTTTTGTTTGTTACAGAGGCCTAAAATGTCACATTCTGACTCAGCCAATGACATGAGTTCAGGGCGGGACTA
The DNA here is from genome assembly GCA_029783895.1 of Triplophysa bombifrons. Classification (NCBI taxonomy): domain Eukaryota; kingdom Metazoa; phylum Chordata; class Actinopteri; order Cypriniformes; family Nemacheilidae; genus Triplophysa; species Triplophysa bombifrons. The sequence continues at coordinate 22,210,453 of CM056457.1, forward strand.
GTGTTTGTGATTTATCTGGCCTATGGCAAATAGGGGTAGTGTTCGGGAAAACTGTCAGCATTTTTGCAACAGAGAACAACATTTGCTGCCCTTTTATGAGCTGACTTGATTCTAGCAAGCCGTGTTAAAATTAAAAATGTGGAAGCGTGCTTTTTGCTTAGCAGAACAAACATGATGGGTTTGATTGTCAGGACACACATATACTGATAAACAACTTCAAACTCACTTTGGAAAGAAGCATCTGTCACAACTATGGTAAAAGTATGATTTCCCAAAAATAACCCAACCCTAAAATATCAGCTTTGTTTTCTTTTTAATCATGGATATTATATGATTTTAACATGGCGCTATTAAACACACCTGATTCTCTATTCATTGTGGTGCAACTTGTTATGGTGCAAAAAACAAACATTTATCTTGAAATTGTGTGTATCAGACGTCAGCTGAGACCAATGTTTGCAGTCTATCAGGTGCCTGCAGCATATTGACTTATGTGCGTTTTGCTATCCTCGTGAGAGACGGGGAGATTAGCAACAAGATCCTGCTACAAAATGTGATAATGCAAACGCTTGGTCGTTCTATCTATAGACAGCGTGTCCTACATACACATGTGAATACTGTATGTCCAGCTCTCTCTGTCACATGAACAAGTTGCCTTGTTTGGAACAGACTACTAGCTACTGAACATTGTGCAGTACTTTATACGGTATATATAATTTAAAAAATAAAAATAAGAGTTATCGTCTTTGAGTGTAGCTTTTGATACAATCATTTTGTCTTTAGCAACATGTCGCATGTAGCCACATGATTAGATGATATCAACACATTTTTGAAATCTCACCCACAGTGTAGGTTTGTAGTTCAAATCAACTTCCACAACTGATATTTCGTTATTTTCACCCAGAAAGTTATGGAATTCAGCTTAAATTTATAAATTCATTTAATTTCACAAAATGCTGTAATTTACTTGAAATATGTTGAGTATATTTGAACAATTTAATTCAGGTTTCACTTCTGAAGTTTTTTACCCAAACCTTCTGACCTGGTTTGACCGATGTGTGCCCCAGTTGATCAAATCTAGAACAATACATGGATTTGAGCTTCAGACACAATAAGGCTTCAGAGTGGTTCCATAAAAGAGAAAAAACAGGAAGCAGATTTCAAAACAGGAAGTGCAGTTTGATAAAACCAAAACACCAAATTGTTTCATAAGCAACTGGATAAAACTGTGTTCCTCTGCAATATTTAATGCAGTGCGACATTACCAGATGAGATTTGATTGACAGGGGATCAGACTGTGTGCACGGATTTATTCAAGAAAGAGCGATGAGCCATGATGTCAAACTGTGCACTCAGTAAATATGCACAATACCAATACACAGCTGTATCCCGGCTAAGAAAGAGTAATTAGCGCTTTCACTGCAGGACATGATGTCATTAATGGGGAGTGGGCGCTTGGGTGGGCAGGATCAATGCAAGTTAACCGTGACCTAATTGTCCACTGATCGATCATGGCTTAAGATGACATTAAGTAAAGTCTATGTCTTGATCAATCGATTCTCCACTAGAATCTCAGGAGAATACACAGGAACAATCACACCATGTTATTGCCATGTATGGGATATTAAGTTACATGTTTAACAAAACAGTAAAGAATGTTGCTCAACAAAATCACTATTGCCTATATGTGTTCGTTTCAAAACCTCTAGCGCTGGATTTTGAACTTTGGTGCATAGCACGTGCACATCATGGATGTGAATGATACTAATAGTGCAGAGTTCTTATGTTAGACTTGATTTACAAAGAAACTGTTCAGTCCTTCCCATTATATGGGGAGCGACAAGTTCAACATGTGAACATTTTATAACTTCTTGACAGCTGTTGGTGTTTTCATAAATGCAGCGTTTCCATTACAAACTATAAAAATAATACACTGGCCTTAAGTTGGTTGGTGAACACTTGGCTCAAAGGATAGACCAAAAAGGTCAAGGGGTGGGCTTTTTACTTGGGCCAGTTAGAAAACACCAAGTACCCAAACAGAGCACCCTAGCAACACTTTAACAACCCCATACCAATGCGCTGGCAACCAATCTAAAGTCCCATCATGTTTTGGGCCACTATTTATCACGGTTTACTTAAATAGAACACATCTCAACTCAATATCATGTCATGCTCACAGACAACACTAAAGCAGGTGTTGTCAAGAAGAATATCAGTGTTATGTAAAATGTTAGATAGCATTCATAGATCATGAGACAGTTGTGTAAGGTATTATAGGAAGTGCTGACTTAAACAGATTCAGATCAGGTTTATTACATAAGGCCAGTAGGTGATGTGGAGCAGCTGATATATTACAAAGATTCTAATCCCTTGCAAAGTCACAATACTTGTCCACTGCATGTGAGGTAGAACAACAGTAGAACCAGCAAAGCTTTTGCATTTGTAATAAGATTAGGCCCCACAAAATGAATGAGTAAATATCTTTTTATTGCGCTACTGCAACAAACTGTAGCAACTTGGCATATTAATACAAAGGTTATCCAGATGCCCACATATACGTGAACACACACAGAATTTAAAAAATAGCTCTTATAAAGACATTTATGTCAACATTTCTAATCCCAATATGGTTTCTAGGCATACATTATTAGTAGTAGTGATATCTCTTCCCTTAATGTCACTTATGTTTGACTAGCAATTAAAACGCCCAGATGAATAAGAAAACTGTGCTTGTTTAGCCATTTCCTGGGGACTTTAACAACACTCTGACACTGTGACCATTCACACGATAGCCTTTACATATAGACCCTTTTCGCGCCGACGTCTCACGCATACGTCACAACATTAGCTGGAGGCAAAACAAAGAGAAAACCGAATGCGGCCAATACAAACCAGCAGGGATTCTACTACATAATGAGTTTGATATTTTAACACATACCTGCTGCCGTTGCCAAACAAAAACACTGACGACTGCTGTAGTTAAACACAATAAAACTGAACAGAAACAATCTTCAAAAATGCTCACGTTTCACTTCATAACATTTAAGATTAAAATATTACTGCCTTTTGTTAGTAAGGATTATTATGTGAAGTGTCTAAAAACATCTCACTATGTATGCCCAAACCAGAAACTGGGGGTCAAGGTTATTTTTCAGGTAGCGTTAACTTTTGAACGCATATGGTATGCTAGCTAACTTAGTAAGTTATACAACTAGTAGCTAACGGTTGGGAAGAAACTAAACATAAAGGAAACTGTTTGTCAACTATTTTTCTTTAACTGTCACAAGTGCATTAGTATTAAGGGAGAGGGAACAGTGAGCAGGCTTGTGTTATGTGTCAGGTTCAGTGTTGGGTGTAACTAGTTACTAAGAAATTAGTTACTGTAATTTAATTACTTTTCCCTTGAAAAAGTAAAGTATGGGATTACTCATATGTTTTCTGAATTTTAATTACAGTTACTTTTGATGTAATTAAACTAAATACTTTGTGAAATATATGCGTGTGCAATAGTGAAATTGACATCAAAATTCAAAGTCTTAATTTAAAATCTGTGCTTTATTGTATAATTCTCACATTTGTAATACTTTGGTCAGTTAATAATATTATTTATTTGAATGAATTAAATAAGCCGTTTCATGTCTATCCTTGAATCACTTAACTATTCAAGGTCGATGTAGGATATAGAAAGTAATTAGTAATGAGTAACTAAATAGTTTTGGACAGAGTAATTTGGACAGTAATCTAATTACACTATTGAATATGTAATGAGTAACTAGTAATCAATTACTTTTTCAGAGTAATTTACCCAACACTGGTCAGGTTTGTGTTCAAGTAAATGCATTTGCTAACGTTTGTCACTGCGTGAGTGCGTACAGGTCGGCCAGGTTCCTTGTATTTCTTTTCAAAAACAATAGCGGTCCAATACAGGTTTACATGTTAACTTACATGTTAAAATTTTATTAATTTTTTTCCAGACATTTTCAAATAGCAAGCAAACAAAACAGGCTACCTAGCAATATTAATGCGGTCAGGGGGATCATTCTGCCTCTACCTAAGCTCCGCCCATAAAAACCTGTCACAATGTTTACTAACAGTTCAGGCTTCTATATTATTTTCTTATTTCTTACTAGCTTTTTGAATAGTTGCGCATGCAGTCTTTGCTTCAAGCCAGCCATCAATGTGATATTTTTCACCAACATGCTGAATTAGCAAAAAAACACTGACATTTTTACTTGAAAAAGTAACACTGAAATTTCAACATCATCGCTTTGGTTTCCTTTAGTAGGCGGTCCCTCCACACTTTTTTAGCAATTCTGCACTGTTGAAACCATAAAAGTGCAATACAGCGTGACTTACTGTACTGTGGCACTAAAGTTTTCCTGTGTTTTAGTTCACCTCACACAACTCGTTTAAAAAACACAACTCTATATCACATCAGCACCTGAGTATAGCTGAATTTTAAAACCCTGTGGAGCTGAAATCTATATTAAAAATGATAAATACATGTTTTATCCAACAAAATGTTTAAAAGGCTATGGGCTATTACATGGAAAAAACTGTATCAGTGTTAAAACAACCAGTGTGAAATAAGCTGTTGCAATATACTGGTCTTGGCAATAACCATCATATTAACAAAGTGTTAAAACTTAAAACAACACGTCATTTAATAATATTGTAAATCATTCTGTGCCGGTTTCTGGTTGACATAACCGGATGTCAAACTCGGACTGAACGTGTCAAAACAATAACATATGACACATGTTCACTGAAGCAGAGAAATGGCTTTAAAACTCACCATCATTATGAGTTCAAACGGGTATTTATAGACCCTCACGGGGGACTGATATTTCTGCACCATCTCTGCACCTGCGCAAATATAAGACAAATCCCAAAAGAGGTCAAACGTTATATAAAAGCACTGACAAACAATAATCTTCACTTCTAACGTTACACAAGAGAATACTTGTTGTGATAATTAATAGATTATAGCTTTCAATATCTAAGGTTATAGGTAAGGGTTACATATAACGTTATCTTTTGAAATGACAGATAACGGTAACGTTATCACTGTATTTCAATAGTAACGTTACTGAGGCAGTGTTAGTGCGGTGTACACGCACATTACACTGTACTTAAAATCTATATTTTTATGTATTTTTTTATTTTATAATCGACGTTGCATCTAAATGGAAAACGGCGAATTAAACAGTAAACACCGACGCTAATGCTAGCTAACGTTAGCTTGCGAGCGAGCGAGCGAGAGAAAACAGGCAAAACTGTAAAATGAACGTTCAAACTTTACCTTTAACTTTAAATGTGCGCAGAAAGACGTTGCGTGGAGGACTAGATCACCGCTGATCTAAACGCAAGAGCCCGTTCCGGTTTGTTTTAGTTATTCGGTTCCATTTTATCGGAGAAGTTGAAGGAAGCTGAGTCACGTGATGTTACAACCTACGTCATTCACATAACTCGCACAAACCCCGCCTCTCAGCATAAATAGGTGGGAAGAGAACGCAGTATTAGTGTGTATATTATTGCGAAGAAATGTGACTTACAATTATTTTAGCCGGTAGATGGTGCTGTGGACGTAGTTTAAACCAAATACTCTTTAAGGAAGCTGTCCTCACTCGACTCTGTAGCAAATTTCGGGCAGTTATTACAGTCATATGAGATCAAATCATATCCACTTGAATGGGATAAGAGAAGAGATTTATCTCTGACGTCGCTCGCTAAAATCAACATCAAAGAACATATTTTTTAAGCTAAATTTGCACAAATAGACGCATTCCGCTAATGCACTCGCGTGCTAATTATCGTAAATATGAGTTTCCTTGGTAAACATTTCACATGAACGCTCATGGCCATACCCACACCTGAGGTATTTCCAAGATGTGTAATAACAGTAGTTTTACCAGTTGCCTTAAGGAATAGCTGTACCCTATTTAGTGCTGCCGCCTAGATGACTGATCTCAGTATAAACACCTTAGACTAGTTTTACAAGTTAGTCATTTATATTTATCTTCTAGAAGGGTCATAACAACTTCTTTAAGACAGTTACTTTAAAAACGTTGGTATAATTGAAATATGAAAAGCAAGAAAAAGTTGTTAAGACACCAACCTTAAAGGGATAGTTCACTCAAAAATGAAAATTCTCAACATTTATTCACACTCAGGTTGTTTCAAACCTTTATACATGTATTTGTTCTGTTAAACACAAATAAAGATATGTGTAAGAATGTTAGCAATTTTCAGTTCTGTGGACATCATCTACTACCATAGTAGGAAATCAAATATTGTATATCTGTCTGTATGTATCTGTTGAACACAAAGTGAGATATTTTGAAGAATTGACTATCATTTATGTTTTCCTACTATGGCGGTTAATGATGTCACAGAATTGACAATTGCTCACATTCTTCCAAATATCTTTCTCTGTGTTCATCAGAACAAATTATTTATGAAGGTATGAAATGACATGAGGGTGAGCAAATGATTTTTGGGTGAACTTTCACTTTAAAGTCCCAGTGAAATGTTTCATGAAATATTGCAGCATTTATCGTAAATAGCCTACAGTATTCGTTATTCTATTTGAAAAATGTATGTGCCCTGATAATCTTCAGTTAAAACCTGAAAATGCACTTTCGCCCTGTAGTGACTATCCATCTTTAATGACATGGAGCCGTTGTTTTTATACATCCACTCAAATCGCAGCTAAAAACGCAAGCCACTAACTATTTCTACTCATTCGAAATTAATTTTCACTCTGAAATGCGTCAAAATACAGAAGTAAAAACTGTGGCTATACTTCTGGTTCATGGGCACTTAATACTCAAGAACACGAGTATAGAGACCACAAGAAAGTACCCGGATCTGTTTTGGATATCAAGGATGCATTGAATGCAGACTTGCACCTCTCGAACCCCCTTGAAACCCCATAAATCACCGCAGCGTGCTGTACAGCACTTGTCAAAGTCAATCTGGTTGGGGTGGCCACTCAAATGAAGGAAGGCGAGGATTTCAGTGCTCAATACAGTTCTCAATACACAATCTTTCTCCAAGATTTGTGTAAGTTTCTGAAAGCAAACACAAAATTCTGGCTGCGTCCAAATTTTGCCACTAAATAGCACGTCCACAAGACAGAAAGTAAGAGCACGTCTGTCCAATGTCTTAAAAACGCTTCAGAGTGGTATTCAGGGCTAAAGGGGATCGTACACCGGATGCGGAAGCGCTGCGCAGCATTGGATAGTGCTATAGTTGTAAAAATGAACATATTGTTTTCTCTGAGTGTACACTGAGTTCTGCAGCGTAACCATAAGCCACGCATAATTTAACATTAAATTCAATGTTGTTTGAAATCATCTTTAATGTACAGACTAACTTGACCATAAACTGGATGATGTATTTATCTGTTTGGGGATAACAGAAAAATAGCGCATGAATACAGAAAACCTCTCGATTCTACCACATTAATAGCAGAGTTGTCCTAGACGTGATGCTGCGCTTCCGTATCCAGTGTGTGACCCCATTAAGCGTATCCCATCATGCATCATTTTCATAAAAATAATGAGACTTTGGCTCGGGTCTCGCGAGATGTTACGGAAAGTATTCCAATGTAAATTATACTACTTTTTAAGGTTATATCTTAATTTATTCTGCTTGGCTAACAAGTGTATTTCTTTTGTTTTAGTTTTTTGGGTACAGCTGCTTTGATACAATACAAATAAAGCGCTATAAAACTTTACTTGACCATTTAATTAGATATTATATATCATTTCGTAGTAAAACGGAAAGTGACATTTTGTTCGTGAAAAAAAAATGCTTTCTGCACATAATTAGAAACACCACATTAATTACATGATTGCACTTGCTAAGTGTGTCCCAGCAGGTAAGAAATACTACATACTCACTTGGGATCTTAATGCCCACTAGAACTCTTTGGCCAATAACAGGAAATATGTCATGATAGTAGTCAAGTGGGGTTTTTTTTGGACGTTAGACATGACACTGGATTTGGTCCAAGCGCTAAAATATGCCGGACATGATCCGCACATGAAAGTGATACTGAGTCATATCGTCGGCTTTCTGGTTCTATCTGACATATGGTCAAAATGGAGTTATTCACATATTCTTATTCTGTGACAACTTATTTACATTATGCCATGCATGTTTTTAAATGTGTGCATTTTGGGACTTTTTAAAGAAAACAAAAGTTTCTATCTACAAAATCGTATTATAAATTGATGCTATAAGGTTCATTCTGCGAGCCAATCAGCACTTTGAATGCACACAAGAGGACCAATCAGGATCAGGTGTCTTTGTCATGTGACCGGACTTCTCAGTGACGGGAATATCTGAGGAAACAGTGCAACACAAAACAATGTTTAAAAGAAACCTCAAGCTTGACTGTTTCATTAATACTCTTGTCAACGAGAGCAGCTCTAACAACAGTATTTAATGTTTTGTTTTATATTTTGTTGAGGGCATACATTTGTATATTTATAGACAACACTAGCCATTACAGCTAGCTTCCTTATACCTGTGTTAACATAAACTCTCATAATGCAAATATTGCCAAATAGTCCACGTCAAGAGTCTTTATAACAAAGCCAAACTCATCTCTAAAAAGTAATTTTACCTGTCCCACCTTCTGTGAATAAAACATTTCAAAATAACAATTAGCACGGCCTTTTATGCTTAACTTGAACAAGAAAAAAGCATCATAAAATTTGAAGTAAGTCTCAGAAAATTGTGTAAATTTTTTACACATTATTATAAACTCATTTCATGTTTTAACAAAAGCTGGAAGTAAAGTGTTTGTTTTGCTTGAAAATGTATTACTTTAATTAATGTATTTGAAAATAGAAAAATATTCTATCTTTGAGAATTTACAAATTTCAGAAAATGTTGATATTGTACATTTGAAATACATTAAGGGTCTCTGTCTCTTTCATGTATGATCATTTCATGTTATATCATTTTTGCTATATGAAATGCAAAAACTTTAAAGCTCTAAACTACTTAGACCGCAGATAGAACCTTATAATTTCAAGGCAACGATATGTCTGTGATTTGTTGGCAATCGCCACGTACATTCTGTAAACAACACAAATTTATAGTGAATTATCAGATATGGACGAATAATGCAATAATGTATTGTGTGCTATTGCTTTAGTTCGACCCACTGCATGGCTGTTTTTGGAATTAATCATACAGCTGTATGTGTCTTTTATTAATGTGATCAAACTAAAGACTCCTCTAAGATGTGTGTGTTTCCTCCGCTTTAAATGCAAAGTTACATGACCCATTCATCAAATGGTTTATTTAATTAAATGAACATACAATAAAATTCAACAAATAATTGTCTAAATACAATTATATTAAGTGTATATATTAAATAAAATATGAATATAAATGATTATTAATGTAAATTAAATTAAATATCAATAGTTCTTTTATTAGCCACTAGCCAGACCAAACAAACACTGACCAGAAGTTTTCTTTGCCCATCCGATGAAACCATCTATAGACCTGTCATGATCCCTGTCATTGTGTCCCCAGGGTTCCGCGTCCAGGTGATGTGGAGAGTGCCCTCTTGTGGCTTTGAGAGGGCACTGCTGCTGGTGACTGCGAAAAGACCCCTATGGAATACATAAACGCTGCTGGTCCATAAGAAGTTGCTGATTCAGTTTTTTGAACAAAATTCAACCAAAAAAACATTTACAAATGAATCAAAATGTTAAACAAATATCTTTAAGTTTTAATTATATATGTTAGACTGTAAAGATTGAATGAAGCAAGGAAGCCGGAAGTGCATCTGGATAGTGTTTACGTTATGCAAAGTGGTATATTTCAATCTGGTAATATTTGTATGAATATATCAATTCAACATTATTTACTTTCTTCCTCTGGAGGTCAAATTCTCTGAAGGGGCCTCAGCCCAGAATTATGCTGCCTTCACATGCTCTCGACATTATTGAATATAAATTCCCTTTGTAAAAGTGCTGATGAACGCACTTCATAATTTCAATAATTCAGAGAGTATGTGAAGTAAGCATCTGTGCATTAGAGCCCTGCATCAAACAAACTGATAGGACAGAATTGTGTATTGTATAAAGCTATTAAAGACAGTGAAATAGTTTTATTTCTCAAGACACACAACTCACCTGCAAAATTGATTCCAAATAATCACCGTATTTTTGGTGTTAATGTGGGCGCCGCCATTTTAGAGCTGTTCGCGTGTAGACTTCCGGTGAGTCACTAGCTGATGTTAGTCGTATTGCATATGAGACGCGTGTGCTGTTTTAACTGACTTTTTAATATTAGTTATGAAACCTACGGTACAAGCTAAATTTGTGCAGATAGAGGCTGACATAATAGCCGAACATTTCTTTTGACCATAGTAAAACTTTTTTCTATGAAAACTCTTAATAACTTTATTTTACTTTTTGAGCTCTTATAACTCGCATCAAGCAAAGAAGCAAATGGAAGCAAATATTTTCTTTTTTCTTTTCAGATTGTGCCAGAATGCATAAGGTACATGTTAAAATAAAAAAAATCTCTTTCATTTTCTGGATCCTATGTACTGCCAAGCAAACAAGTGTGTGTAGAAATAGTGTGATTATAATTCAACAATTTATATCACATTTAATATATAATAAAAAAGAACAAAAGCACGTGTTCCCCATCTATATGTGAAGACACTGCAGATGTTCTGCACACAAACCTGTCAGGAGAAATGTTTTCTGTGTGACGTTTCAAGCATCTCACCTCTTGCTCGTGATTGGCTGCTTGTGGTTCTTATCTACAATTGAATGGAGGTTCAAGACCGAGGCTATACAACCACACGCGTGACAGCTCCTGGTCATTAGTACAGTTCTGTCAGAGGTGCAACTAGCGAGACATCGGTTACAACTTCCGCTGTATACTTTTGAGAATCAGCGTTTCATTTAGCGAAAGATCTCAGAGCTTTTCAGTTTCTGATCACAGAGAGATTTCTACACTTTTATTGAAAACATCGCGAAAGCATCAGCTTGCGGTGAGTGACACATGTTTATATCTAACGTATGTGTGTCTAAACTCCACAAAAACACTTATATAAGCATTTTTAAATGTATTCAGTGTTTTTTAATTTACCTTAGCAACATTTTTCCGTTTGTCGAGACCAAAAGCACCATTTAGTAACGTGTCGTTGTTTATTTATATGTTTGCGCGTTTACAATACAACCGAAGTTGACCAAAGTGCTGCACAAAGTATATAATGTTAAGATAACACAACTATAAAACAATAAAAAGCAAGCTGTAAAATGATTGTTGTATCTTGTGTCCTCTGTAATGTCAGTGAAGTAAAAGCAGAAGTGCACATACGTTCTTCTGTCTGGTTCTCAAGAGCACCTGGGCCCAGTTTTTCAAAAGTAATCCAGTGGGATTTCGGATCACGGATTGGATCAAATCTTGGAAAAGGGTTTTCAAATTAAGATCTGAGCATGTAAGCCGATTTTACCTTTTATCTGGATCGAAACCTGCCCTTTGTGTTTTTCAAAACTTTGAACTAGGTTTGGGATCTATTTGATCCAAAAAAAACAGGATTACCCTGATCCCATCAGAAGGGTGAATTCAGTTGTGATTTTTCGAACCAAATAAAAGTGTTTTTACATGAATGATGACAAAATCAATGTTTACTGATGATATATACATTTCTTAATATTTGAAGCATATATGAACCATGTCACATCTAATGAGATGAAAAAAGAAAACGCAAACGTTCCTCAGCTACAAACCAGGATGTTGGCAGTTATAAATTGCTTCTGAAACGGGTCACTGAAAGAGCAGAAGTACAAATCGAACCCAACTACAGCAGAAAAAGTGCAGATGGAGATACATCTCCTTTAGGCAGAGATGGAAAGAGCTGCTATCTGTCCTGTATAGTATTGTTTTTGTTTTATTATTTAACATTATAACAAATAAGGAATGACAAATGTTTCTGTTTCTTACAATTAAAACAAACAATGGCTATTTGTGGCCACCGGTATTTTGCCTACCTGTTGTAGGCAAAATGTAGGCTCTGGTAAAAAGGATTTGGTAATCCTGGTATTTGGATCACAGTGATCCAATCCAATGTTCCTTTAAAAACGGGCATAAAAGTAAGATGGATCTGAAGTGCCCCTGAACAAGACACCTTACCCCTGTTTGCTCTGCAGTGATAGCTGCCCACTGCACCCTACTTTGTTAATCGCTTTGGATAAAAGCGTCTGCCAAATGAATAAATGTAAATGGATCAGGTGATCCTGGATTGCAAAACATGGGATTTCCAAATCCGGATCAATTTGATTCAGATTACATTTTTTGAAAAACTGGGCCCTGGAGATTTGGTTTGATGCTCACACTGCTCATAGTGTGACAAATTATATTTACCTATTTAAAAAAGTTACTTTTAAAGAACAATAAACAAAATAATATAGTGTGATTAAAACTTTATTTATGTTATTTTAAATTAAACTTAAAATACAATGAAAATGTATTTCTTCTTACATTAGTTAATATTCATATTCAACACCAATTTTGAAACCTAAAACGAAAGTTTAAGAGAAGTTTCCTAGAGAAGTTTATTTCGACGTGCAGCGCAGATCATTGCAAAAGTCTGCGCGTGCCGCGTGCTTCTCTAGGAACGAGAGCAGAACCGATAAAGGCGGAGGTACAAATACTCCGGTTTGTCATTAATTAGACCCAGGGTCCGTTTAACACCGGGAACAAACCACATAAGTTTTAGCATCATTCAGTTCTAACGTAAATCTTATCCAGTAATACATTTTGGCCGTCTAAGACAGTGATTGTACATGTGCATTAAAAGCTTTTAACCATGTCAGTTTGCAAATGAGCGGTGTAAACTTATTTATAGAGTGCAAGTTTTATTTTGGGTGCGCATCACTTATGTGCATCCCTGCTTCTAAGTGTAAGTGAAGTCGATGTGAATCTCCCAGTGAGTTGTGTTTTTCATTTTGCAGAGAAAATGATCCAGAACAAATCAAGGCGTTTTAGGCCCGTCGGCTCCATCGATGAGCAACTTCATTCTGGTAAGTTCGGCATTTTAATTTTAAAACTTTTGCTTGAGTTAAAGGAAAAGTACACATGTTTGTTCTGGAAAACCGTATTTAAGCTGAAAATGATTTTGCAGGTGTTGCTTCATTGCGCCCACAAACCCCACCCCAGAGGAGCTCTGTCCCAGACAGAAGAGGTGGTGGGAACATCCATCAGTCCCTACAGACTGACCACTTTCCTTGCGTTTTAAAGCACATAGGTAAGTTTGTTAAAACAACATTAAACCAGCGTGACAAATTTAACATTTTATATTTTGAAAATGGCTTGAAGGTAAAGTACACAAGGTAGATAGTAACTGTTTAAACATGTAATACATCTTTCGAAGGTCAAAACCCACCACCATCTAGAACCCCCCCCTGTGGATCGTTAACTATCAAAGATAACATGTGGCAAAGGGCGTTTGCTAAAAGTGTCCAACGGCATGCAGGTGAGCTCAGAAAACATTCAACCGCTGTGTTCAATTCCCAATCATTTCAATAAAAACAATCCAAATACTAACATCTCTGTAGGTGTCGTCCTGCCCCCGCTGGTACCACCACAGAAGCCTGGAACGGCACCGAAGGAGACATGGAGGAGACACCATTTCCATTTTCAGGTATATCAATCATTAATTTGGAAAATACAGTGTTTTTGAACCTTAAATCCTGTATTCACATTGCATCACATCTAAAACAAACCATAATATTCATTAAGCCGTGTCATATGACCCCTTTAAATACATTTGTATCCAACAAATCATGCTCTTACAAAACTTATCAAACATTTCTCGTCTTTGCTTTGTTTGAACAGGATGGTCGCTATGTAAAAACGCCTCAGGGTGTCCCGAACTACATTGCTGACAAAAGGAAACGCACTTGGCGAAATGTAAGTGTCTTTTGTACATTTTGATCAGGTCAAATGCATATGAACATTTGTAATACGTCTTTATTGAGTGACATAAGGTTTCAGAACTTTTTTTAAGTGACCTCTCGGTTGTGTTGTCAGTATACAGATTTGCAGCTTACTCTCGAAAACGAGAGAAATGAAAAAGTCGCAGAGGACAGAAGGAGAAGAGAAAAGATAGAGAAGGAGAAGCGGCTGGAAATGCACTTCAACTTGCGGGCCTCGATAGAGTCCCTTAGGCTTTCTATTCTTGAAGCTGAAGCAGAGTAAGACATTTTCATTATTACAGTTTTATGAGGCCTTTCATTTGTGGATAGTTGTTGGTTTTCAAACAGAACTGAACCGTGGCATTGGTATATTGTTACACCCCTAGAATGTTTGTTCAAATATCCATAAACATCTTAAAAACAATCTTTTAAGCATCTCATTTGCTTAAGACCTTTGAAGAGTACTGTACATTAAATGAAGATCAGCCAGGTCAAATCAGGCACTGTGGTGTTGAATTAGCTCAATGACCGAACCGTGTCCTCTTGTACTCCAGAGTTCATACTCCCGAGTCAAACTTGCCTGTACTTGGTATTTTTTGTCACAGGTCTCGGAGTGTGGGCAAGTCCATTCGCTTGAAAGACAAAGATCTAAGAACTTTGACAGGAAAGTCCGATGAGCTTAAAATGTAGGTAGACACATCACACATCCAAAATATACACAGTTATTCTACTATTTCTTTACAGTTTATTTGTACAGAAATGGTGCTGCTAAAATGTGTTTTCCTTTATTAACATCATCCCTGTTATGTTACCCGATTGCAGTGAAATCGATAAGCTTGAAGAGAAATCCAAGCAAATCAGCAGAAAAACCGCTCAAGTTATGAAGGATGTCCCACATGAGCTGTGGGATACGATCCTGAAAAACATAGTGGTGAGTTTGCTCTCTTCTTCTTCAATTAATAGTAAACAATGTGATGGCATGTCTAGTGTCCTACTTAGGAAATGCGTTAAGTTATTTTTCAAATGTTTGTGTGTGTGTGTGTAAACAGGTCGACCTGACGGTTTATAAGCGGTTTCAACGACAAATGAAGGCTGAGCCACATTTCTGCGAGTATACTCCCCCAGAACATTGTCGAGAAATGTTTCTGACTAAAAGCGAGTAAGTTGTTTTAACACTGACACTTAACTGATCTAATGACATGAACTCTCTCACAATAATCTCTTTGTTCTGTGGGAACAGTAACAGTACTTGAGTGCGTTTCTCATTTGTGTATTGTGTGTGTCTAGGAAAAAGGAGGTAGAGTCACTTGCTGAGATGCAGAAGAAGGTCTGTCATGAGATAACCGGCAGGTTGGAGTCACTTGACAGGGTGAAGCTGGATATAAACTTCGTCTCCCGACAGATTACGAACGAAAATGTAAGATCCCAAACTATAGTGCGTATGTACTCTCACTCAAACTGAAATGCTAAAGACTTCTTTTGTTTCTCTATTGTCTAACAGGAATTGCTGAAAAGTATTAGTCTCAGACTAGATCGCCAAGGAAAGTCAAGTGCTGCTCTCCAAAAGAGCGACACGGAGCTCCTCGAACTCATCAGATCATCACGTTAGGTCCTTTGTCTGAGCTTCAGAAAAGGCCAAACGGTGGTCCGTGAGTACTGTTGCTCCTCTAACCGGGTGGAAGGATGCTTCTGATAGCATTTGAAGGCAGCATAAGTCCTACATTTTATCTGGTTCCATTGCATGGTTAGGGTCATTAAAGTCACCATGATAAAAGAGTTGCGTTGGATTTTTCTGTATCTTCACGTATAGAAGTGAAACTGCTTCTGAAAGTTGCAGAAATTTTAGTAATGGGCAAAAAACGACCTCTCCCAAGCGGGTTTTCCTTATGCTGTTTATGAGCTTTACCAGCTGAGAAATTCTGTTTTTTAATACTTCCATATTACAGAGAAATGCTAAATCATAATAATAACGCAATGCTAACTCACTTTTGGGTTTTGCATACAAAATTACGTCATCTCTGCGGCTCCCGGGACGGGGACCTTTCTGTGTGGAGTTTGCATGTTCTCCCTGTGTCAGCGTGGGTTTACTCCGGGTGCTCCGGTTTCCTCCCACAACCCAAAGACATGCAGGTCAGGGGAGGGTCGGCCAAGGAAATACTTCTTTGTGCCGTGAAAAGTGAGATATTTCTCATTCAAATAAAGTGAAGTACAGTGAAAAGTAAACAAAAAGTAATACTCAACAAGCGTTCTTAAGTACAGTTATCAAGTAAATGTACTTTGGCACTTCCCACCAAATCAGGGTATTTAGCCTATTATGTACTTTGCAAAGTTCAAACCCAACAAATTGGGATTTCCTAATATAATATTTAATTTTGTCATTTAAAACACCTATCCTCTTTAAACTTTAAAACTGCGCAGCTCATGCTGCACGAAGAGACACATCTAAAACGGTAATTTTAAAAGGGAAGAAAACGTGCTTGTGACTTCACAGACCAACTAATCGATAATGAAATTCGTTGACAGCGAATTTCATTATCGATTATTATCATTATCGATTATTATCATTTTAATCAATTAGTTGTTGCAGCACTACATTCAACTGACTCACTTTATAACTGTGAAGCTCGTGCTGTACAGATGCCTGAATTGATAACTGCCCAGCTTGTGCTGTATAAATATGCGTCTCTGCACTGCTCGTACCAGACGCGCCTCACTTTTAAACGCTGCAGTGCGATGTCAGTGTCCATCGCTATGTTTCACTGTAGCCATCATTCGATGCTAATTTGGTATCAAACAAAACCATATATAAATATATAAGTCATTATATATTATTATACTTATTATTATAAGTCATGAGATATAAATCATTGCATATCTCAACTGGTATGTTACGTTAATAATATTTTTGTCAGTCTTATTAAATACCTGCGGACAAAGCACTGTTTATATGCAATAACTACAGTGACATTCAAACTGCAATCGCTTGTTTAGATTATAAAGAATTAATTCCACAGGGCTGTATTTATTTAAATGTTTATTAGTGAAATAATGGTTAAGTAGTCGATGAAAGTATAACTTAGGGTGTTTTAAACAAGTTAATCTTGTTAAAAGTTAGCTACATGCTGTGGCTATGATAAAGTTTCCTGAGCATCAACCGGTGAGTGAACAGCAATATGAACGATGAGGATAGACAACAAAGGTCATTAAATTCAGATCTTTTATTCGCAACATGAATTATTTCATGGCTGTTTCATTTATGTCATGTAAAGTTACATCTTTATCAGGGGAAGAATTGATAGCTTAGGCAATGTGACTGTGAGTTTGTCTTTATTAGCAAAGCTGCATAATCTACATATCATGCAAAAATTGTAACATCTCATTTGTGCATTAATATAAATTATTAAATATAAGTGTATTAATAAAGTAAGTGAGTATACATATCGTATTGGCGTGTTGTGCAGGGAGTGGGCTCCGAGCTCACTGGATCTATCCGAACCCAGAGCACTCTACCCTGGTCAGGGCAAGTGCGCCGGGCTCGGAACCGGCTCGAGCCCAGAACACTCCCCCCAAATGCTGATAAAACTGAACGTCCACCGAAGTACGCATACATCCCCCCAAAAACCATCCTTGGCGTTACAAGGTGCAATCCGGAAGCAGGTAACTACGAGAGGATGAGGGCCCCGCTGGGGTGGTTGCTGCTGTGATACAGGCATCATGATGGGTGGTGCCTGCTGCTGCAGAACATTTGTTGGAAGCTCGGGCCACTGTGGGGGCTGTCGCTACTGCGGTACAGGCTTCATGTCGCGTGGTGTCTGCTGCTGTACTGCATGAGCTGAAAGCACGGGGCAGTCGCTACTGCTATGCTGGCTCTGTGATGAGTGGTGTCAGCAGCTACAAAGCACTGTTTGGAAGCTCAGGGCCTTGCTTGGTCGGTCGCTGCTGAGATACTAGTTTCTTTAGCTGGTGGTGTCTGCTGTTTCAGAGCACTGGTTGGAAGCTCGAGCCCCTTCGGGATGCGGTCGCTGCTGCGATACTGGCTTCATGACGAGATGTGACTGCGCTGCAGATCACTAGTTGGAAGCTCGGGCCCCTGCAGGGGCGGTCGCTGCTGCGATACTGGCTTCATGGTGAGAGGTGTCTGCGCTGCAGAGCACGAGTTGGAAGCATGGGCCCCTGCGGGGACGGTCGCTGCTGCGATACTGGCTTCATGACGAGAGGTGACTGCGCTGCAGATAACGAGTTGGAAGCTCGGGCCCCTGCGGGGGCGGTCGCTGGTGCGATACTGGTTTCATGGCGAGAGGTGTATGCGCTGCAGAGCACGAGTTGGAAGCACGGGCCCCTGCGGGGGTGGTTGTTGCTGCGATACTGGCTTCATGACGAGATGTGACAGCGCTGCAGAGCACGAGTTGGAAGCACGGGCCCCTGCGGGGGCTGTCACTGCTGCGATACTGGCTTTATGACGAGATGTGACAGCGCTGCAGAGCACGAGTTGGAAGCACGGGCCCCTGCGGGGGCTGTCACTGCTGCGATGCTGGCTTTATGACGAGATGTGACTGTGCTGCAGATCACGAGTTGGAAGCTCGGGCCTTGCGGGGGCGGTCGCACTGCGATACTGGCTTCATGACGAGAGGTGTCTGTGCTGCAGAGCACGAGTTGAAAGCTCGGGCCCCTGCGGGGCGGTCGCTAGACACACACGCAAAACAGCAGCTTGTTTTTATGCAAACAAACTCTAAATGGATTTTATCAACAGGATGTAAGGTATTCAAGGGATCCTACTGATCTCGAAAATGCTGCAGCCAAGCAGCAGGCCCGAACAAAAAGTAACATCTCCACTTACATTTTCCCTGCAGTTTCGGGAACTGATCCACGATGGTTTACATCACGCCTGTCATCTTGTTCGTTCCCAGATGCACTTGTTGCCGGTACGCTAGCTCGCTGCTAAACGCCGGCTCATTGCAAACGCTAGCTCGCTGCTAATGGGACACGAGTGTTCAGATGCCGGCAGCAGTAAACATATGCTAATCAGGCTCGCAAGATCGCAGTATTTTGACCCAATCCAATAACGATACGCTAATGCAAACACGTTAACATTTCAATGGGTGTACACCCATCTTCTGCAAGAGAAACAAACATCTTGGGTGAAATAATTCATCCCATCAGTCCATGCAGTCACTCTAATCAACGCAGACTAATTTTACCAGACCAATCTACCATGAAAAAAAAAAACTTAGGTTTACTAGTGTTTGAACCGCCGAACTCGCCGTTACGCAAGAAGCTGGGCGAGTACAATCTTTTTACTAGAAAATACATTTAGCTTTATCCACTGCCATGCTGTTTCCACGGATGCACTCAAGAATAGCATATCGCTGGCAAGCACAGGTGCACTTCCTCGGCGCCCGTGCCGTTCAGCGAATGTCAGTCAAACGCATATGTTTCTACACAGCATGCCGTTCTCATTTACATCTTGCAGCCGGCCACCTCAAGCCACCTCTGCAGTGCAACCAAGCCATCAGCCAGCACGGGTAGTGCCACGAATTCCCAGGATGCCATGGGCCACCCAGGCGAGAGATTCCCGCAGATCATCCCACCAGCGTCATTCCAGAGCACAGCTCCCGCCAATGCCCTGCCAGCAGCTGGCACTTCTAGCCACACAAGTTACGCTAGCTTGCTACCATGCGGAGCCCTGGCTCATGCATACCCCGCCCAAGGCTCTTGGCCAGCGTTGCCTACGTCGCCCTCTAGCGCGAGGCTGCCTCCGCTAGCGACTCAGGCTCTGGTCCCAAAACCTTACACAGCCACTATAGAAGCCGCCACTAGCGCGAGCATGTCTCCGCTAGCCGCTCAAGCCGCTGCCATCCCCTCCCTTCTCTCTCTTCCATCAGCAATGCCAACACACCGGCAATGGAACCGCCTCCCGTCTCAGGAACCATCAATCACATATTCTGGCAGAAGTTCAAGCTGCTAGCTTCTCTACCAACACCAGTACCCTTATTCGAAACGGATATTCCCGAAAATTACCAACTAAGTACTCTCCTAGACTCTTCACTCAATTCTATCATCCAAGCCGTCTCACTCAGAACCCTTCAGTCTTACCTAACCGCGTGGAGGAGTTTTAAGTCATTCCACCAAACATACAACATGTCTCTTCCTTTTCAGCATCGCAGCAGCAACTGTCCCACAAGGGCCCGTGCCCTATCTACGTTCTACAGCACCGTACATCACTCCCTTAGAGGCCAGCATCGCAGCAGCGACCTCCCCACAAAATCCCGTGCCTCCATCTATGTTCTGTAGCAGCAGACATCACTCCCTAGAGGCCTGCATCGCAACAGGGACCGCCCCTCAAGGGCCTGCGCCTCAATCTACGTTCTGCATCAGCAGACATCTATCACTTAGAGGCCAACATCGCATCAGCAGCCACCCCACAAAGGCACGTGCCTCCAACTAAACTCTTCCACAGCAGTCTGAACTCATCTAGAAGCTGGTATCGCCTCAGCGACCACCCCCACAAGAGTCCCATGATTCATTCATCTCTCTAATCAGCCGGCATCCTTCCTCCAGAAACCTCAAAATTCCCCGCTTCAGTAACATCTGGATTCTCTTCCAGACTCCGCAACATTAGCTTTCATACCAAGCAAGGCCAGGTCACCAGCAGCCTATACCAGCCTCGTTTTTGAGGGGTGTACATATTGCGGCTGCCGTCCTGCACCAGTTGCATCTCTTGGGGGGAGTGTTCCAGGTTCAGGCTAATGCCGGATTCGGAGCCCTCACCCCGGACAGGGGGGAGTGCTCTGGGCTCGGAAGAATGAACAAGCTCAGAGCCCTCTCCCCGGCAGCACGCCAAATACCCTCAAAACTACTCTATTATTTGCATTGGCGAACTTGTGAAATTATGTTTTATTAACTAAGTTCGGGAGGAGCAGGAGCAGATAATCAACTCGGCTGGTCGGCTATCAGCAATCACAGCAATCGACCTATCAGTTCAAAAGAGAGAGAGAGAGAGAGTCTCTATAAATAGTCAAGACGTCTTACATTCACTCTCTCTTCAGTCTCAACAGCACGCCAAATACGCATACCCTCAAAACTACTCTATTATCTGCATAGGCGAACTCGTGAATTCAGCAGGTGATGCTATGTTTGGGTAAGAAGGAGCTAAATGGCAAAGTTTTAACACTGTCAAATCAGCTTGCCTTGTAAGTCTCGTATGTCTTGATTTTATGTAAACTATGACTGTTCAGAGTTTGTCAATGTTTTTTTTCCGGCATAGTTATACAAAATAAGAGTAATATTCTTGCTTCTTCACAGTTTGGCTAATGTTTACGTGTTATATTAAACAATGTAAGAGTACATGTTGTGACTATTCTGAGTTTTGATGTGACAATATGTAAAAGTTTGGCAAATGTTTGTGTGGCATAGTAATTCAGTGTAAGTGTACATAATGTGCCTTTTCAGATTTTGGAAAATGTCTATGCCTTATAATAAAGCAATAATTAAGATTCTTCCCTTTTATAGCCAGGGACATGTTTATCCAGTAAATACAGTGAAAGAAAAACATATTGTGTCTATCTAGAGTAAGCAAATATGCACATAATGCAAAGTAGAAAGTATGTTTTTTATGTGTTACTTTTTGGAAATGTTGAATTTGTGAATTCAAAAAAATCCTTGCAAGATGTATTTCTGTTGTGGCTTATTGTGCATTGAGTAATTAAAAAATATAAATTAATTTTTATTATTAAAGCAAGTTTGTGCAATTTAGTATTTTGAGTTACCTACACTGATAATTGTTAGTTATCATAAAAGATTAGGTTGAACTAACCTAATCAAATAACTAAAACTCTCCAATATAAATGTATGTAAAGGTTAAGTACTTTGAACGTAAAATCTCTTGTTGTTCAACGAGACAAAACGAGTTTCCATAACCTTTTTATGTTGAATCAACGTATATGGGCTTACAGTGTACCTATGTACTTCTACTGCGCCCACGGTCACGAAAGTCTCTATCTCCCCTCTGAGGTGACGGTGTTGTGGATGATTCATTTACTTTTTCAGAAGTAATTGGGGCCCGTTTCAATAAGGAAGTTCAACCAACACAGAGTTTAAATTTGAAATCTGAGTTGATTTCCTCAGAAAATCGCTACTCTGAGTTTTCACGTGTTAATGCGCAAGTTTATATGTCAATCACTTTTATACTTATTTTGTTGAAACTGTGAAAATGGGAATTATATTTAACTCTCTCGCTCTCTCTCTCGCTCTCATGTAGGTGCAATCCTTCTGCATTAAAATGATCTAGGCAGCAGCTGAATATGAAATACAATAACATCATTCATTCAGGAAAGTTTAAAGAAATAAAATGCTCTTTCTAGTAGGATGCCTGATTGGAAAATGTTAAATATACTTCTTAAACTGGCCTTAAAAGTTAAGATAAAACGTCCAAACCGTGCCTCACAATTCTCTACCGACAATTAATGCTGCTTCCTCATCTAAGGGTTCCTGAATAAACGAACATGCCATTTTAAGGTCTGTGTGAGTAAATTGAGCGCAATTAGGAACACGAATAAATAAACAAATGGCGTATGTAATTTCAACACCGCTCTCGCTTCTTAAAGGGGAGGAGATTGTAACAAACCCTGGATTTGCGGAATAAAACCTGCTCCCGACCAGGTTAGGTTCACGGAGTATGTTACTCTGGTTACTCACTCGGAGTATAAGATACCTCGATTTCTGAAATGGGCTTGAATTACCCCGCGATCACGGGTTTGACATACCTCGCATTCTGAAACCAAAAACCCTGAGTATTCCGTTTTCTGGGGTTGACTTACTCTGAGTTTGCACTTACCCTGCTTTCTGAAACGGGCCCCTGGAGTAGACCCACTGAAAAAACATACAAACTTGTGTTTCTAACTTACTAGATATAACATCTGCACATGCATGCATGCACACACACACACAAACAAACACGCATGCATACATACACACGCTTCAACATATGCATGCATACATGCACACACACACACACACATACGCACTCGAACACACTCAGATATACACTTGCACTGCTTTTGTGCGCAGATAAGATAAGAGCACACATGCATCCATACAATTCCAAGCATGTGCATGAAGGCATACTGACACAAGATATGTGAAACTGGTATTTTGAAACACTAAGTCTAAGCCTATTTTAAAGAGCGAATAATTTATGACATGCAATACAGCACGTTCCGCACGCACCCGCAGATGACTCGCAAATGAATGTGAACAGATTCCACACATTTGTCACTTACTGAATGTTTAGACATTTAAATATGAATTAACACATTCTCTTTAAATGCACACGTTACTTAGACCTGACTAAATTCTTAGTCAGGAACACCCCTAAATAAGTATCTTTATTTAAGGATAATCTCATTTCTACCACAGTGCGAATACAATGAAGTTCAATATAACATTTTATAATAACATTTATATAAGTCTTCATAACCAAGTAAAACAAAACAATAGAAATAATGTTTCTGTAGCAATTAGTAGCAAGAGATTTATACTCTATTGTAGCAAAACTGTAGCAAGGTGTGTCCGTCAACTTTCAGATCTGTCTCTCATTGGCTGTAGCGAAAGTACTTACGTCATCACCCCGATTTAATATCCTAAATATCGAACATGTTTGATATGATCGGGGCGGCTAAGATTTCTCTCGGAGCAGATCGGGAGGTGTAAGATTCGTGATCACATTACGTGATAATCTGGGCTGAACCTCAGGCCCGATCGAGGTTCTGGGCCCGATTTTTTCAAAGAATCTCGGGAGGGGGGTCAAATCTGGCCGAGAATCCTCAAATCTGAGCCAGGCTTTAGAGGCTCGCTCAGAGTGGGTATTAGTAAGCAGATAACTAGAAATGAATGATACAAAGCGACAACAGAAGGTCTACACACGGTCTTTCAGCCAATACGTGAGGGCGAATGTGACAATATCTCTTTTTTTATAATTATAAATGAATGCGGAACGGTGAAAGTTAACTCCATGAGTAAAAAAATGAACATAAATGATTATTAATGAGCTAGAACAGAGGCCCGTGTGAAGACGTGAATGAAAAATCATATTTGCCAAAATATGCAGTTTATAGACAGTTTCATCGTTATTAAATAAAAGTGTGACGAAATAGTGTATTGATGTGCGTTTAAATGACAAGCATTGAAATGTTTTTATTTTCTCCATATCAGTAGCTTTTAAAAACAGATTCCACTTGTCAGTTAACGAGTATCAGCCATCGGCGGTGAATGATGGCATCCTCTATCGGCCCAACCAAAGCATATACATTTATACTTTTTTTAGAAAATGACTGATCCTTTCGCTAGATAAGACCTTTATTCATCGTCTGGTAATGATTAAAGTCCTTTGAAGCTGCACTGAAACTAATTTTGACCTTCAACCGTTTGGAGTCCAATGAAGTCCACTATATGGAGAAAAATCCTGGAATCTTTTCAATATAAACCTTAAATTCTTTTTGACTAAAGAAGCAAATACATAAACATCTTGGATGACATGGGGATGAGAAAACAACAAAAGATAGACATACACATGCTCCACACACACAATATGCATACATTGTAGAACTTTCCACCAGGGGCCAGTACCATGATGGTAGTTGAACAAACTCTGGGTTACAGGATTGGTTTTGGGTTGTCAAAACCAAACCAACGTGATCAAGCTTTGTTGGTACAATGAAGCAGCTCCAGGAGTTTCTTTGTCAACTCAAGCTTTGATCCTGAAGCTAAGATTAGTTTGTGCGCGCGTGCACATGAACGAGTGACGTCGGGATCGCTAAACCAATCGCGTTCAACATGGATAGAGGGAGTTCCGTAGGTTTCTTAGGAAATAATTATGCGCAAATGTTAGTAACACAAAAATGTATTTCAGCCACGGAGTAAAACTGTATCTGCCGTCTACGCAAGAGAGAACGGTTTCAGAAACACTGCTGATTGAGTTAATGCACAAGTTGAACGACTATATAGTACACACATTTACTGTAGTATACTGTAGTAAGGTAAATATTACAGTAATGTAATATGATGTGTATTATGTGTGTATGTGCCCCCACAGTGGATGAACATATCCTGCTAACATTAGTTATCATTTAGTTTACCTTTATTAATGAGGATGAAGCACATGATGAAGTGAAACGATCTGTGTGCTGACAAAGTTAAAGAGATAAATGTACTGTACTATTCATTATGGCACAAGTGTGAATGTGAGGATTTATATTTTATGTTACTGGTGTCTCTTTTATTGTAGGACATTTCACAACCTTCCCCAGAAACTGAAGTGTCTACCTCCAAAGGTTACAGAAGTAACACATGTATTTTTTGAACAAAATACACTAGAGAAGCTTACTCTTAATAAAGAAGGTTAAATTAAAAAAATACCAGTATGTGAACTTAGTTGTCAGTTGAAGTGTTCATTTAAAAATCCGATGGTCATCTCAATCCTGACTCTGGCTTGATTGAGGGCCATGTTGAAGTGGTTCTGCGGTCAGGATAGCAAAAACCTCGGGCATACACAGGGACCCCCGTCTCCCACCAACAGGCTATTAAACAGCCCTGTTATACTTTACCTTCCTTAAAGCACTGACAAAAACACAGATGCATAGGGAATGTTGTAGGCATTTAAAAATGTAGGCCTACTTTATGATACATTATTTAAGTTCATTGTAAGTGTAACTTGATAACAGAAAGATTAAAATAGCAGTGTTAAAAAATATGTGATGTCACCGGTCAATTTATGGTTTTGTCTGTATCTAACTGTAGCTGTATAATAGAAGGTTTCTTCAGTGGACAAAGAAGATAAATGTTTCACCCAACACAGTGAAACTGGAAGTGTTCCTAAATGTTCTGCCCCACAGACAAGAATGTAAAAAATGCAATGCAAAGAAATACATATTGTATGTAGTACCATAACAGTATAAATACATTTAATTTCATGTGTAAGGGAAAGCCAGCAAATGTCATCTCTAAAATCAGATTTTACCTATATAGTCACCATTTTTTGATTTTGTATTTGTAATATATATTTACATCATTTTATGTTAGTATTTTTATTTTATTAAACATTATTAAAAATAACTAGCCATTGTAACACGCACTGTGAGTTAGTTGCCTCACTTGTAAGTAAATTTGCTCGCCGCTGATTGGTTTATTTTCGATGTGAGATCTCTAATCTAGATCATAGCCTGCTCCGGAGCAGGTTAGCCGTGCAGCCTAAGTTACCATAGCGATGAACACCGATTAAAGCTGAGTTACTTTCATGGTACCTAAAACCCAGGGTTGGCGCAAAGTAATCCTAAACTTACCTGGCTAGCCACCTAAACCGGCTTCATGGTACAGGCCCCAGTTGTACCTGTTGTTTGTATGTATATAAATATTATGTTCTGGGGTATTTGAGGAAATAAGTGTGTATATTTACAGCTGTATTCCATATGCAGGCCATGTTCATAGTTATGTTATATTTCACATAATTATTAGGTTACCGGTTTGTTTTATTACTGTGTCTGTGCGTTTAAATAGTCACAGTGCGCCGGCATCTCGCCTATTGGTTTCATTTTCACTTAATTGATGGTCAGGACTGGTACGCCTTGCCGGTGAGTGTCTTTAAACTGGCATTACTAGTAATTCAGGTAAAGCGTTAATATCACTTGATGTTGTAATTTCATTAGTTAATTCTGGTGTTCGTGTTTGTGGTTTCAATGCAGGTTTACAACCTAACAAACGTGCAATATCGTCACCATATCTAGCGGATAGGTTAGCGTAGCAGTAGCATTCACGCTACCTAGCTTGTGGATGATTATCGTGTATGTGTGTGCACAATAAAAGCTCATAAAGTGACTTGAGTTGTATCCGCCGTGCTTGTCCTAAAGCCCTTCCAGTGGGGAGTTTATTGAGCTATAGCAGGTAGCTTAGTAGAAAACTGGACATACATGCTTACACACATTGACATAGACACACACGCAAACACACTCGCACACACACACAGTGAAAGCACACATTTGAGATAAAGGAGAGAGAACCACAGGTCAAATATTAAACGGACTATAAATTCTTATATGCAATATTAATTATGTCTAAATTCTAAAGCAGCCCCCCCGGCCAGGCAAATAGTGCAAAACAATATGCAAACGGTGTTGAGGAACCCAAAACTCCAATCGAGAAAAAAAACTTCAGGAGAACTCAGGCCCAACCAGGGGATTCCAGTTCCCCTTTGGCAAAAGCTGCTGCCTCTGCACGAGCTCAACAGTGCTTGCACAACAAGGCTAAATAAAAAAATAAATAAACTTACTAATAAGGTAAATCATAGATTAAAGATTAACATTAACAATCTAATAGCATTTGAAGTGTTGTAGAAAAAATTGTGTCAAGTTGCCGTGTCCTTTATCCAGCTCTATCATCTCAGCTCTTGTCAGGTCACCGCTTCCCATTCTCAGCTCTGCCATCAGGTGTGGGCATGAACTGCATCCTGCGGTAACCTTGGAACAAAGAGACAAGACTGGCTGAGAGTAGAGTACTGTTCTGCACTCTTTGATGCAACAAGTACATCATTTGTTGTTGGATTTGTTCCTGGTTCCGGTTGATCTAAATAATGCAGCCTAAATCCTCTGAGGATTCATATTGTGGGAGTGTAGTGTATGCAAGATTAAAAAGATTCGTCTTTAGTCTAGATTTAAACTGACAGAGTGTGTCTGCCTCCCGGACAGTGCAGGCAAGAATATTCCAAAGTTTAGGTGCTAGATAAGAAAAGGATCTATCACCTGCACTTGATTTTGAAATTCTAGGTATTACTAACTGACAGGACGCATGAGAGCATAATGCACGTGGAGGATTGTAATACAATAGAATTTCTGTGAGGCAACAGTGCTAACCACCGAGCCACTGTGCCGCCCATCTATAGGGAGCCGCAGAGATGACGTAATTTTGTATGCAAAACCCAGAAGCGAGTTAGCATTGCGTTATTATTATGATTTAGCATTTCTCTGTAATATGGAAGTGATAAAAAACATATTTTGTCAGCTGGTAAAGCTCATAAACAGCATAAGGAAAACCCGCTTGGTAGAGGTCGTTATTTGCCCATTACTAAAATTTCTACAACTTTCAGAAGCAGTTTCACTTCTATACGTCACGATACAGAAAAATCAAACGCAACTCTTTTTTTCATGGTGACTTTAATGAACCTAATTATGCAATGGAACCAGATAAAATACCCTATCAACCAGCTATATAACTCTACCAACACCTAATAACGTCTTGGTTACGTATGTAACCTCAGTTCCCCGATGGAGGGAAAGAGACGTTGTGTCGAGAACGACAGATGGGGTTCGCCCTTGAGAACCAATCTGCTCTGACTACTATAGAAAAGGCGAATGAAATTTGCATGCCGGTCTCCGCCCCCGGATGTCCGGTATAAAACGAAGCCGGCGTGAAGCATTCATTTACCTCTTGTTCTGAATAGCCTGAGAGCCTCTCACGACATAAGGGACACAACGTCTCATTCCCTCCATCAGGGAACTGAGGTTACATACGTAACCAAGACGTTCCCTTTCTGTCGGTCTCTCGACGTTGTGTCGAGAACGACAGATGGGGTAACCTATGGAAAACGCCACAACGCTGTATCACGTCACAATCTCTAGCGAAGCTACGGTAACAGGCCTGGGCGTGTCAGCTCGAAGCTTCCGCGAAACTGTAACCTTCCAGTGTGGTGGTCGGGGGGTCCCAGAGCTTTCTTGGAGAAAGATGGATACAGCCCTGACCGGTAACCTTTCACGTACAGGGCCTTAGCTCTCTACTGGCGAGAGGCCGTCCGGCTCGGGTTTACACCGGGTGAGCGCAACCCTTAATCAGAGAAGCGCTGCAGAGGCCACCTCCTACCCGCGGGGAGGGAATGGTGGATATAGGTTTGGTCTTGTCCTTGGAGGAGAACGCATGGAACGTGCGGACTGGGTAGTTAACCGCGAGGTGGAGGCCCACCTGGGGAAGCTCATGGGTTACCATGTGTGGGAATCGTTGCCATGAGGATATATTAGATGGAACAGCCCACGGGGGGGATTGGGGCTTGTTACTGCGTCCGATAGCACTAGGTCCGGTTAGAGCTATCTGTGATAGTTCATATGGTATCCCGGCCTAAGGGGGAAGGCTGCTTCGCCCAGCCAACCCCCAAGGGGTGATTGCTTAGTGATGGATGGAATGCCTGTCCTTAACCTGTGTCTGGGTAAGAAGGAAAGTTGGTGAGGTACCAGTTTCTTAACCATGTGTTT
Organism: Triplophysa bombifrons; assembly: GCA_029783895.1. Taxonomy (NCBI): domain Eukaryota; kingdom Metazoa; phylum Chordata; class Actinopteri; order Cypriniformes; family Nemacheilidae; genus Triplophysa; species Triplophysa bombifrons. The sequence continues at coordinate 22,239,704 of CM056457.1, forward strand.
GGGTAAGAAGAAAGGTAGATAGCACACTGACCCAACCTCTTGGAGGGTGGGAACGTGCTTTCGCAGGCATACGCCCCCCCCGGATGCCAGTCCTACATGTCGCCACGCAGGACTGCTAGAGAGGCGCTTCTGGCCCAGGAGGCTATACCCCGTGTGGAGTAAGCCCTCAGTGGGTATGGGAGATTCTGAGATCGGAATGCCGTCGTAACGGCATCCACGACCCAGTGTGCCAGCCTCTGCTTGGAGACAGCCTTCCCCTTCTGCTGTCCTCCAATACAGACAAAGAGCTGGTCAGAGCTACTGAAGCTCTGCGTGCGGTCCAGGACACAACACGGATGGGGTTGGGTCTTCCTCCCCGATGGGGAGCGCCTGCAAGTTCACCACTTGGTCCCGGAAGGGAGTAGTGGGAACTTTGGGCACGTATCCGGGCCTGGGTCTCAGGATAACGTGAGAGTTACCAGGGCCGAATTCAAAAATGTGGCTAATTGCCACTGTCTGCTTCACCGTCAAAAACTGCTGAGCGCAGTCCTCGACGGTGTTACCAACAATCCACCCTGCGAGACGGATGCACCAAGAAATCGGACATTCTCGGTGTCATTCATCTGAGCAAGGTTCAGCCGGGGGGTGTCTCTCCTGGACCACTACCGTGGACATCGTCCGATCCAGGGCCCGTGCCGCCACCTTGGTTGCCCGTAGAGCGCCGTCAGTGGTAGCACGGAGATCCTGCATTATACCGGGTCGGCCTTACCCTCGTGGAGCTCTCTCAACGCCTGGCGGACCTGCAGGATGGCCATGGCGTAGAGAGGAGGCAGCCTGGCCCGCGGCATAGCAAGCTTTCGACACCAATGATGCCGAGTCTTACGCACTTTGGACGGTAGGCGTGGCCGATTCTCCCCAGGTGGTAGCCGTCTGCGGACGTTCCACCCGGGGGATCTCGACGTAGTCCTTAGCTGCCCCACCAGCGAGGGAAGTAAGGGAGCCAGAGCTGGTTTCACTGGAACGGTCCGTGAGTGGAGCGTTCCAAGTTTTACACAGCTCCTAATGCACCTCCGGGAAAAACATGGCACCCGGGGTGGGCGGTTGGGGAACGTTCAGAAGAGCGAATCGGGGTGCGATCGGCCCGTGAGCACTTGGCTGGCGGGTTTACTTTCGCAGAGCTCCCCATATCACTAACGCTGCTAACGTGGGTGGTCATCGGGGCCGTAGCCACAGATGTCACTGCCCGGGTAGCAGTCGAAATGGTGGCTGGTTTCCGTAGGCAAACAGCCACCCGTGAACGCAACTTCTGAATGACAGTTCGGGCAAGATGTGTCAACGAACGCTGCTTCAGCGTGCTGGACCCCCAGACACCTAATGCAGCGATCGTGTCCATCCCCCTCCTCGATGAGGGTGCTGCACCCAAGAGAACAGCGGGACATGCCGCGCTGGAGAATGCTCAGTCCTGAAAAGGACCTTTTTAGAAAAAATCTCTAACACCTCCGGAACCGCCGAGACACCCAGGGGAAGGTCGCTGCAGGTAGGGACGATCCACTGCAATACGTCGTAGATCCGGCAATGTAGAAGAAGAAGAATTCATTGAATTCGTTTTGTTCGTAGTCATGAGCGAAGGCTCTGAAGAACAAAATGTAAATGAATGCTACACGCTGGCTTCATTTTATACCAGACATCCGGGGGCGGAGACCGGCATTCAAATTTCATTGGCCTGTTCTATAGTAGTCAGAGTTGATTGGTTCTCAAGGGCGAACCCCATCTGTCGTTCTCGACACAACGTCGAGAGACCGACAGAAAGGGAACTGTAATTCACATTCGCCCTATTTACAGATACATTTATACATTTGGCAGATGCTTTGGAAGCGATTTACATTGCATTATCCTATACATTTTTACATAGGTATGTGCAATCCCCTGGGATCGAACCCACAACCTTGCGTTGTTACCGCAATGCTCTTACCACTGAGCTACAGGAAAGGAGATGATTCTACTTTATTAACATACATACATTACAAAGCATTTCTAATCTGGAAGAAAATACAGGAAAATGTTCCTATGAGGGATTAATAATTTTGATTTTGACTGTATGTGATCATTTTTCATTTGCATGTATGCTTAATACAAAAACTGCTCAAAAACATGAACCATCACGTAGCCAATGCAGACATGTTAACTCTCCAACAGAATATAAGAAGACCAGTAGAAGGAAAGAAAGGAATAACATCGAGAAATCTCACAGTGCCGTGACAGCCAGTTGAAGCCGAGCATAGTTGGATCGATTGATGAAGGATTATGTAATGTTGTTATTGAAAATGCTGTTTTTGGTTTACTCTGCTTAGGATATCGTCTGCGTGATTCAGAGTCATTGAATCGTTTCCAAACAAATAACTACTTCCATTCGCATACAGACACATTACACACTGCATGAGATGTGATTAAGAGATTGCAATTCTCTTCAGAAACATTTGCTTTTCCAAACCCAACCCTGAAATTGAAACTGTTAAATGCATGCACACTTTGTAACAGCAAAACACAAAAATGATAATAGTTGTTTCACTACTAGTTTCATTCAACTTATTAAAAACAGTCATTAAAATTGTTCTGGATTTAATGGTTGTATGAGAAAATGTATTGTTGCAAACCAAACGTGTTTGTACTAGTAATGTGTTGGGATCTATTGGTGGGATGTTATGTAGCCGATGCAAACCACCAGTAGAACATCCATTATATTCTATGTGAATAAGTCCGAAACAAGCACATGATTTTGTTATGGAAACTCTGTTAATTTTGTTTTGTTCTGTTCAGCAGGGTAAACTGCTCCTACTTCAACACCATGAAAGTACTGAGACCACAACTCGTGTGCAACTTCACAATATTGTAGTGTTAAAATGTTTTTTGTGTTGTTTTAGTTTAGTCCACTGGAGGGCACTTTGGATTAGCGGTGAAGTATGTTGGGAGCCCAAATGTTTTCCTGCAGTTGTGGATTTCCCACAGGATCATGTTGGGGTGAGTGGAAGAGGAGGTGAGAATTAGATCTCACACACATGATGGGGAGGTGTCACATGTTGCAGGTGTACAGTACAGATTCTTTAAATTCAATATCAAGTTAAAGGACAAGTTATTTTTGTGGTTGTTTTCTTTCCTTTTTCGTGGTTTTCTTTCTATGTTAATAGTTCAGGTTATTTTTATTACTTGTGAGTAAGTTGTATTGGTGTGAAAGCTCTCCTCTGTGAAGGTAAAGTATTTTCTATGGAGGTTTGTAGGATATTTACAAGAGATTTCTTGATGTTATTCCTTTCTTTTTATTCTCCAGGTCTTCTTTTATACAATTGGAGATTTAACATGTCTGCATTGGCTACGTGATGGTTCATGTTTTGAGCAGTTTTTGTATTGATGGGTATTGAGCAGGACGTTCAAATGATAAATGCTCACATACAGTCAAAATCAAAATTATTAATCCCTCATAGGAAGATTTTTTTGGATTTTCATACAGATTTACAAATGCTTCGTAATGTGTGTATGTTAATAAATTTGAATCATCCGTAAAGAGGGCGTGCATGCACGCTCGTTCACAAGGATACTGTACTCAAATTACGTGTCCGGGAATGCTGTGAAATCTTCTGGACTCCTTCACTAGTTTTGACTACGATACTCCAAAATCCATAGAAAATTAATATGCTTGATATAAAATATTTAATTCATATGTGGTCCACCAAAGCGTTTTCAGGCAAATGCATATATTCCTGATTCTCCTCTGAAAATGACCAGCTGGTGGAGCCTGAGAGGTCTTTTGAGGCTTTGACAGAGATTGCAAAATGACATGCATCCTTCACTCAAAGAGATACTCATGTTTAAAACACAGGTAACACATAGTTATCTCATACTAATAATCTCATATTACTCTTGAGTACCTATAGAGTAGTGTTGCATATTTCGTATCTTAGAAGAGTAAAAAACACACATATTTCCAGCCGAAAATCCTCCTGTTCCCATACAGTGTTATACGACTGGAAATTGGTCGGTTTGGGTGTCCCAAACGCTCACTGACGCCATCTTGTGCAACAAGCAAATGATGTCAACTGAAATGAAGAAATATATTGCAAAATTTTGGCCATATCGTCCAGCCCTTGACCAGATATATGCATATCATTATACACAAGTTGTTGACACAAATTGTGGTGACTGTTTCCTGTAAGAAGTATGAATTACATGACATGAAACACGTATATGCTAATGTTTCATTCAAATCAGAGTTTTGTAGTTTGCCTAATTGGATAAAAATGTCAGTCGAAAATCAGTTGTAAAAAATATGATTTTGTCTGGTTACATTTTGCATTGCACTCTTTCAACATTAAAACTGAAATGTTTTGCTGAATATTGTGCTTGAGATCTGAGAATAGTTACTCTGGCTTCTTTGATTTGATTAGTCACTGCTTGGCTCTGGAAACAGTACCTCACGCCTTCTTGCATGCGATTGGCCGCCTCACTTACTTTGACATTAAAGGGATATTTCAGAGGCAAAACCAAATTCCACCATGCTTTACTCTCCCTCAAGGCATCCTAGGGAAGATATGAGTTTCTTCTTTCAGACGAATACCGTCGGAGTTATAAGACCATTTATCTTGGCTCATCCAAGCATTAGAATGGGAGTGAATGGTGAGTGAGATTTTGAGGTTCCAAAAAATCTATCCATCGATCAAAAAACTGCTCTATGGTGTTAATAAAGGTCTTTTGAAGCAAATAGATGCCTTTGTTTAAGAGAAATGTCTATATTTACAACTTAATAAACTGTCTAACTTCTGTTATCAGTCGGGCGCGCATGCACGAGAGAGGGGCGTTCCGGCAAATGACACAGGTTTATCGCAAGTTCAAGTGTCGAACGCAGACTTTTTCAATTGGTTCACTGTTTCTTACACCTGGGTCATCGCTTCATTGTTCACACAGCAGATGAGTTTTTGAAATATTTTTTTTTGGTGTATTGAGACAAAACTTGAAGAACAGCAGGCGTTTAATATTCAAAACACAGTTCCTACAGTTAAACATGGTGGTGGGAGCATAATGCAATAGCTGTTTTGCTGCTTGAAAGTAATTCACCTTCAAAATGAAAATTCTGTCATCGTTTACTCACCCTCTTGTCATCTCAAACCTGTATGACTTTCTTTCTTCCGCAGAACACAAAATATATTTTGAAGAATGTTTTTATCAGCCCCCCAATGACTTGCATAGGATACAATAGAAGTGAATGGGGGCTGTGCTGTTCTGTTACCAACATTTTTCAAATTGTCTTCTTTTCTGTTCTGTAGAAGAAAGTCAGGTACAGGTTTAAAATGCCAAAAGGAAGATTGAAAAATGACAGAATTTTGAAGGTGAACTACTACTTTAGGTAAAGTAAACTTGTCTGAGTGCATGATTTTTCACATGCTGATTTTTTTCGCTAATTTATTTTTTGTTCCAGGTATGAAAATGTACAGTATATGATAGAAAAATGTTTGCTCATTGTGCAGATTTTTGCAGATTGCTCCCCAAAATAAATCAATCTATCAAAACACGGGCCTGTTTTATAAGTGTGCTCTTTTAGTCTGTTGTGTCTGTCAGTTATGAATGACTTTAAACTGCTTCTGTGCTCCTCTCTCTGTTTCTCCACGTTTGCTCATTCACAGCTGAATAAGCAAAATGAATATTCATAACGGGGATAAGTCACAGGAACAGCTGGTGTCAGGAATGGAAACCGATTTCCAGTGTCACGCTGCCGGTAATAAAACATTGAAAGATGTTGTGGGGCACAAATTCAACTCAACCGTGCCAAAGTCCTTGTTCTATGTAAACACAAATGTTTTCATAACTGTCAGAGTGATGACAACTGTTCAGTAATGACAACTGTTCACAAACTCTACTTCAGACTTTATTGTCTTGAGAACTGACTATGAGCTGCTTTCTAAAACATTTTGTTAAAATAAGTGATGGTGCAAAGCGATTGAAATTCAGTATTAGATCTGTCAACCAGTTGACTACATCCATCTGAATACATTAACTATTTTACTTGACGTTAAAATTGATTGCATGAAGCATTGATGCCTTGTTTTATGTATATTTCTGCCAATAAAAAAACAATATAACTTGAGGATAACTGTGATTTTACCATGTTTTGTATTGCCCTGTAGTTGTTGTATACACAAGAAGCAACCACAATATTGCAACTCTAAGGTAATGTTGGTGATTAAATGGCGCACAGAAAATCGCCCTTACCCTTTACCTCACATAATGTTTTGGACAGTACATTTCATATTTCGGGATATTATTTCAATAATCTAAGCATGATCTAAAAGCAAATTAAATGCATATTAGGCTCATGCGATGTCTATCAAATTGGCATCTAACGATGTCAAAAGTGGACGATAACATCACTATTCTGTGTTATGAAGTGAGGGTTGTCTTTAAACAATGCCAGCTGGACAGACATGCGCCATCTTTATACAATGTGGGCTGTGCAGACATATGTCTTTACTGTGCGTTTACACCGCCAGCGACTCTGTCACTAGGTGTTGCTAGTCTTTGGTTGCTCTAGTAACATTTATAAATAAACTCTTTATAAATAAAACATTTATAAAGTTACATTTAAAAAAAATATTGAATAAATAATCTCTGCAGTAACTGACGAGAGGTGATATGAGCTCTGCTGCTTTAATCTTATTGGTATTCACAAAAGTGGAATGTGCTTTGAACGATGAAACGGGAAGAAACAAACCAACACATTCAGACAAAAAACAGCATATTGTCAGGGTTCTGCCATCTTGTCATGTCTATTCTTGGTCTTGGGGCGGAGCCATGGCATAGCCTTAGGTTTCGTGTGGAGGGAGAGCGATAGTTTACCTAGCGCTCTTCTATACTCTCTCTCCGGTCCGCTTCTATGTTTCCTGCCCTTTTGTCTCGTTATTACCTTGTTAATTAGTTCATGTCCCGCACCTGTTTTTGGTTGATTTCACTCCCTATTTATACTCCTCATGTTTCATTGTCCTGTGCTCGTTCATATTTTCTGCTGCTGTTCCTTGTGTGTATCTACCCCGTCAAGTTGTATCGTGGAATATCCTGTTCTGAGATAAGTCTAGTCTAGCCGTGCCGTGTCTGTTTTATTATATGTATCTGTTTATTCGTACCTTGCCTGTCCTCGACGTTGTGTCGAACCCGTTGTGATTTAGTTTTTGCTTTGAGTTTCTTTGTCTAGTTTAGTTTAGTTTTTTCCCCCAGTGTGGGTTTTATTTTGTCCTTTTTGTAGTGTTCTTTGTATAAATAAATTCCCTTTTTAAACCCCTTTACCTCCGTGTCTGCCTGCAATTTGGTTCTCCCTTGTCAAACCCTGACACATATAACCACTTTCAATATCAGGTGACTGGTGGCTGGACATTAAAACAGGAACACACATTTATGGGAGTTAATATAAATGTTTTAGGCTGTTGTGGAAAACATTGCAGTTATCTACAAAGACACTTCTGGGGATTTAGGACCGGGCAAAAGTAAAAAGAATTAAAAGGAACATGGAAAAGACTACAACAGGAAGTGACATGTCATACAAAAGTGACCAAATGATAGACAAAACATGAATATATATAACTAGATATTACTGGTCTCATTTGACAGTTCTAAACTACATTTTTGATGCTTGTAAATATAAAAAAAGCTTAAGCTGGATTGTGTTAAGTGTCCATTGTGACAATTGAAAGTTTTGTTTACTAAGTAAATAATGGGAGCTAAAAAGATGGGTGTATCAGATGTTCCAGCCCTCATTCTTAGCTTCTTGCAAATCCCACATATGTTCTGTTTAAATCTAAATCTAACACCCTGCTTTATTCACAATTTATCTGCAGTCTGACCTTCTTTTCAACTGCATTAACCACTGAGCTCTTTCCATTGAATAGCACTAATACTTTGATTGAACGTAATTGAATGTTTCCCTCTCGGTTCAGACATCTCCACGGCTCTACTGAGCACCAGACGTATCATTAAAAGCACAGCTCATTTCCTGAGCCTTAAATATAAGAGCGTTCTTGTCATTACCTCTGACATCTTTATGACCATCAAGAACAACTGTATGATAATTTGTGGCAGATCTCTGACTCCTGCTGAAAATGACATGTATCTTCAGTATTTTAGTGTTGTTTGATATTATTCAGACTTCTAACCGTGAGTGTTGAACTCGGCCAAACCATTGGGCTACAGAGACAAGCATTACATCAATGCTGTTAATATTGTAGCTGTTAATACTGTATACTTGTTTGAAATGGACATGAGCTTCAGTTAGAGACTAGAAGAACATGGAACAAGGAAACCCAACTCACTCAAAACGTTCTTGCAAGACAACCATTCAAGACATCATACCAGCTTATCAGCTAGTTTTATATCACCACTCTCACATTTAATATTTTTAGGAATAACAGTTTTTATTTCTGCTTGTGAGATCAGACTGTTAGACTGTAATTAACCCTGCTGGTGAGTTGGTCTGAAGGGAAATCTACTTGCATGTTATGAATAAAATGTTTTCTTTCCACTTTTTAATGCAAATTATTTTTAGTTTTCTTTTTGACGTTTTTGGAGTCTCTCTGGAAAAGGTAAACTCGAATAGGTTGCCACAGGTCTATAAGAAATGAAAAGTAAGAAATTAAAGTGAGGGCACTGAAGCCAACTTGACAGAAAGCCCACATTTAAACTCAGAGGAAACGGTTCAAAATCCAATTATTATGCACCAACTCTGAGACTCCCTTTCCACCACAGAACTGCTGCTGCATACAGAGTTACTCACAGAGGAAATGAAAATATTGCTGTGTGCGTGTGCGTGAGTTTGTGTGTGTGTGCGTGTGTGTGTGTGTGTGTGGAATCTATTGACAGGAGGAGCTTCAGTGACTTATGCTGGGGATCAGAGTGCAGTATCAATAACTCATTAAAACCACACACACACACATTGACTTACCTACATTGCATATTTCATAAAAATACAGTCAGCATGCACCGTTTTAATGACGATTTGGTTTTACTTTGTTTTACAGTCCTGTTTCCCATGTACATACAGTGTATTTATTACAGTAAATATAATAACTGGGTAATGACTAGGTATTAACCCTGAACCTACCCCTGAAAGAAAACTAAAACTAATTTGTATTACTGTGCGTTCAGACCGCCGCCGTCTAGAGCGTCAAAGTGGCTGGAAGTCATTCATTTTCAATGAGAGCCGGCAGTGGCACAGTGCATCTTGGCTGTTCAGGGCATCAAGGAGAGTTAAAATCAGGTCAACTTTATGGTAATGAGCTATGACGTGGTTCGGCAGCAACCAATCGGAATGTAGAAGTCCACCGCTGGAGAGGATTCCAGAGAACGCAGCCCTGCAAACTTTGGTCTATGTCAGAGCGTCCACAAATCTTTCTATAGCGTTGTGGGCAGGGCGGCCAGAGCGATTTTTGACACTCTCCATTGTGGCGGTCTGAACGCACAGTTAAAAAGTGGAAAGAAATAATTTTCCCACCCACAGCTCAGGCAATTGTATCCCCAACCTAGAGCGAAGACTACTTGTCACATCAATGCTAAGTGTACAATGATTAGTATTAAATGCTAAACTTACATCACATGACAGCAGTTTGAAGTTATAGCTATACTCAGTTACATTATGCCATTATTATTTTCCTTGCATATAATATTTGTATGTTGACTGATACCGCGATAATTTTTTTATATAAAGTCGAGACAAATTAGACCCAACAAATGAAACATCCAAAATCATAACTAATAAACTTTAACTATTCTTCATAAACATTTATTCAGTAACTTTCAATCAAAGTTACTGAGTGCAGCTGTGACAGGTCAGAGGAGATCTTGCCCTCCCGACTGAGACTGGTTTCACCCGAGGTTTGTTTTTCTCCATTATTTATCATTGGAGTTTGGGATCCTCCACACAGGGCATTGTTGGCTGGCTTGCTCACCGGGAGTCAGCAGTGCTTATGAAGGGAAATGTTAGGCTTGTTTTAAATGTGAAACTAAAATGGCCAGCAGGTAGCGGCAATTTTTCTACCATTTGAAAAATAGAGCGGAATCGCAGGTATTTTGAAGCTTTAGCATAGTGATGCTACCGTAGGAAAGGTACACCGTGCAACCCTACAGTCAGTGCCTCCTTCAGTGGAAATCATGAATTTTTATGCCTATTTTGTCATCCTACCCGACAAAAGGGAAAACTTCTTATCTTACTGCATAGTCTGAGGGGCAAATCATGTCCATAGCCCTAAGAATTATACGTTTAGTCATAACAACAATTACACTGCAAGTTACTTATATGGGCTTCTCATGCATAAAACATGTGGGTGGGTTCTCCCCGGGAACAACTTTTAAAGAATAAAAACAACAGCTCTTTAACAGCAGTTTTTGATGGTGTAACGATGATGCGTTGTTCTGACACTATTGAAGTTAGTTCACTTTTCTGTATTTTCACATCACATATCAGATTGTACAGGCATTTATTTTCAACAAAATTAAGAAATATTTGTTAAATTGCTAAAAGTGGTTTAATCAAAGCGTATGGTAATGTTACAGAGTAGTAGGGAGTTATTTATTCTTCCAATTAGTTGGCATCCATTTACCAATTGTATTAAATATAATCATTAAGACTCTATTATTATTGCATATAATAAACAACATTACTTTGTTTGTCTTGCTTATCTTGCTATGTCGAAACAGAATGTAGTTTTTAAAATTTATATGGATTTTGAATTGGGTGACCACCCATCATGGTAGTGGCCTGGCTACATTTATGATATGGCACATTGAAAGAAATAGATCATTGCTTGTTTAACTGAGTTTATAGTTCAACTGTGAAATTATATTGATGCATGATAAACATTTGAAAGAAAATGTTTGGATTATATGAGTTGTATATTTCATATCGTCCTTGTGGAAATAGTGTGAACATGTGTTATGGTTGGAGTTGACTCTTTTTCTTACATGGCGAGAGATCTCATCATTATCCGACATAGGACCACAGACCTCATGCTGATCCATATGTATGACTGAAGAAACAGAGGAGGGAGTTGTCACCGGCAGTATCCATCTTATGAATAGCAAACCTCCCCCAGAATGTCAACGTAAGACGAGAACACCGGCTTGCGATTCTAAAGTTTGCTTAGATTGTTTTCCCCGACCGTAGTGGAGAATGTTGTTGTGTTATTTCTGCTTTGCTTCGGCAGCAGTACGGAAGCCCCAGGGGCTGCTTTAGCTTTTTAGAACAATCGAAAAAACATCTTATTGTTTGGATATTATACAGCATTCATTTCTCACTGCACTTTCTGCACCCTCGACAACTCAAAAGTTTACGCATATAAATCCACACACGCCCACGTAAAATGGACACTAGGGCCAGGACTGAAGTCAGAACTGAATTGAGAAGGCTTTTAAATTCCAAAGTCTTCCCTGAAGTCAAACAGAAAGGTAGTAAACATAAGGTAGAATTGGTGTTGGGATTTGAGTTTAAGAAAGTAAGGTAAAATTGAATCATAAAAATAAGCCAATGAACCTCACATCAAATATTTCCAGAAACATTTGAAGATCGTAATAAACGATTGTTCAAATTCCTAATGAATTTCTACACATTGTGTTTTATGTATTAACTCTTTATGCTTTTATGCCTGTTAAGTTTTGTTTTCAATTTATTTGACCCTAGTTAATATTTATTTTGAACTCTGTAATTTACTCTTTTTGTAAATGGTAAAATGGGAAGGTGCTATTTCATGGACTTATGAAGAGTATTCCCTATAATGTACAGTATAATTTAAGTTGTATTTTAATCAGATAGGAAGCTGTTTTCTACATTTCAGAAAAAATACAAAATTACGTGAAAAGTAATAAAAAAACTGTTTTGGACTAATGATGTTAGTTTGTGTGATGGTTAAAGAAGATCGTGTTATAGGTCTTACAGCAATGTGCAGTTTCTTTTTCCTTCTGTTTATTGAGACACAATCAAGTCATTGGTCATTTTGAATAGTACTTGCCAGACAGATGTGTGTGTGTTTAAAGCCTGTAGCTACTTCTTTTTTTTACGTGTACGCACGCGTACGCGTTTAGCCGAACGCACAGCCTTGCAAAGTATACTGCTTTTGACTCATATGTGTACGCACGGGTTTTGACACATGAGCATTACGACATCTCTCCAGGCCAACAGGGGTCAGGTTTTCCTCAACTATATTGAATTGATTCTCTCAGAACACATTTGCCACCTGATGGTTACTACAAGAAATGTAATGCGCATACGCAACCTGCGCGTACTTTATATGCGAGGTACTATTCATACTATTCTGTTGATGAAATTTGCATCATGCATACTGTACGTTGTACCTCACATACGCTTACAAATGGAACTATACTCCGGGCTTTAGGCTGAACATTACCCAACAAAACCAAATGTGGGAAAGGTAATACGTTTGTGATGTACACCACTGAAATGTAGCCAAAAACTGTCATGTAACGGAATGAAAACATTTCCAGCCCATAAAAAATGTTTGATAAGTAGTCTATTGACTATCTGACGTCTTCTGATCCATTGGATGAAAGTCGGACTTTAAAAGATTGTTGCGCTTTGAGCTCATTGGGCACTGTGAACAGGGTTGCTGCTTTTGATACAGCGCTATTAATTTGTTAAACAATGACGCAAGCAAGCGTCACAGGTACTTTTGGGTAAAACACGTTTTTTAATGTGACTAAAAACAACAGACTGTTGAAAATGTAGGAAATTTTCTCAATATGCGACGTGTTGGACAAGGAGTGAAAATGCTGTACGCTTCAACTCAAAGCGGGATGGGTGGTCACCCTAGCGTGTATTGATGTTACAGCACTGTTATGCAGTCAGATCTATATTTATTTTGCATGCCTTGCAAATGTTCCCTCTTTTCAAAATGTGATTGCAAAAGATGTCCTGATCGCTGGGATAATGTGATAACAATGAAGGCCATTAGCAAGGAAAAATTATGCCACAAAATAACAGAATTAATTAATACATGTTTGCATTCTGACAGCGTACATTAATGAATGATAGTGATCTTGCTCAACTGGGAAAAACTTTGTGTTATAAACCTTGTTTGACCAATTCATAACAATACCATTGATACCTTAAAAGTTGGCTCGCCAAACCTCATCCAAAGATTTTAAACATTGGTCTGGAACTCTTTTCAAAAATCCAATCTTTGACGTTTAAAAACACATCATAACACACATTACTATTTCAGGTTGTCCCGGAACGTGCACTTTTTAAATAGTTATATGATAGATATATTGAAGTTTAATTGAATGGAGGCCTAATGTTAACCTGGGGTCAGCTGCATAAGCGTATAGCTGCTTAGTTAAGACTGTGTCTTATCAACTGGTCAATTAGAAATTAGTTAGGACTAATAAGTCTTACTTTTCGGATTTTAATTAGACCAATCTACCTTTTTTATGTGACTGACTTATAATAGTATAATAGTAGTTTTGCATTAACCAAAACTGAAAACATTGTTTTCATTGTGTAGCTTTGGTATTGATAAATTACTCTCAGTGGTTGCTTTCAAAGTTGTTATTTCTGGAATCCATTTGTTAAGACTGTTGGTATTATCATGTTGTAAGTGATGAAACGGTTTGTTCAGACACCGTAGTCTGTATCCGGAGTATATGCATCTGTTGTTCACTACTACACAAAGATACTAGTTTTACAAACCCTGAGTTTGTCAGTTGCTGGCAAAGAGAGAATGGATAAGTATTTTCTCATTGTACTTCACCTTACTTCTAAACTCACAACATGCCTTGCATCATTAAAACATGGCAGCTTTTTTGCACAATCATGAATAGAGTGAATTCAAAACTTAATTGTTACAATGCAGTAAAATGTGAAGAGTTGTATTAATAGGTAGGGTTACACAAAAAATATTGGTTATCTGCTTCCACTGTTCAAGAATTATCAGTTATACTTATGGGACAAAATGTACATATCGGTGCATCCCTATTAATAAGAATCTCAATTCAAATTTAAATTACGAATGGATTTTATTTGAATCACTTGTCGTCATGTTCGTCTGATATAGCGTCCCAATCCGCTGCCGTCTAATTAGTGAGCGTTGACGAGACAGCTGGAGCTGACGTGCTCCTTAAGCACTCCAAATGAGAACAATTAGTGCTGTTCAAAGCAGAACATTACACATGCCTCAAGATGCTCATCTGTTTATCCTCCAGCTGACACACAAATGTCGATGCTTGATGTTATTCCAACTTGCTGTCAGTAACGCAAGGCGCTGAACTTTTCCTCCGACTCACGACCAGAGTCACTTGTGATCTTTTTCTCAAGGGTAAACGATGATAGGGCGACTGTATGACAGTGATTATCCCTGCGTTCCCTTTTAAAGGGCTCATCCCTGTGCCCTTATCCCTTCCAAGTGTTTAATCTCCAGAGTGAAAGCTTTAAAGGATGAAGGGTGAACGGGAAAGAAAAAGTGTGCCCTGCAATGCGCTTAGAACGGCATCATCTTGCGGAACTAACTTGAAGACTTATCATAGTTTTACTACTAGTGTCTGCAAAGTGAAGCTAAAGCAGTTTGATCACCCCCTGGTGGCTGGCTATAGTAAAGATCGTAAGCCCCGCCCTCTCCATGTAAACGAACAGGAATCCCTCCAAGCTGAAAAATCCAATTGCATTTCAAACATATTTTTGTGAAAGATGGTATCCGTCAATTTAGTTAGTTCTTATTAGAACCCTGCACGGACCTCAAATTTAGGCCCAAGCCCAGCCTTGGCACGTAACGCTCAGGCTCTAGCCCGGCCCTTGTCAATCAGTTTATATGAATTCTCATCCCGAGTCGGACTGAAGCACGTGTTTTTTTACCTCCCCATTACAAAGCATATTGCAGTCATAAGAGTAAAGCGCAATGTGCCTGGGCTTTGCGCTCTCCTGGCATCGGTCGTCGCTAAGCAACGATGGCCACGATAGCCGTTTAGACGAGGAGGTAAAAACAAAGGATATATGGATTATATGCACTGAAAATACGTTGCAATAACTCTTGGTTCTTGTCACATGACCTGCGCCTTTCTGAAAAGTTGAGATTTTTTCATCTCGATGCAGCGCCGGCGCTCATGAAAGAAAGAGCGCATCGCACCCTATTTTTCCCAATGGAAAAGTTGCGGAATGTAAATCGGTCCTTAAGGGCCTGGCGCACATAAAACTCTCCCTGCCAGCTGAAAACAAATAAAAAGAGGGGTTTCTAACCAGGTTGCGCTGGACTTTTTCACTGTCCGTCATTTTGATGGAAAAGCTCGTAAAAAATCAGGATTTTTTTTACCCGTCACTATGGTGCAAGGTGACATCATCGCAACGTACACGTTCTTTAAACTTTCAAAACTTACTGTATTTTAATACCTAATAATGCCGATGTTGTTTACATATTTAATGTTTCTGTTGTCACACGTAAAATACTAATTACAGATAAATGTTCATACGTCCAGTCAGTAACAATGACAGGTGCCTGTACATTCTATTTTGTAATCATTCATTCACTCACTTACAAGTAACTTAAAACTGCTGTTAGGTCATGAACGGAGAAGATGCAGAGAGACATTTTTCCACTCACTGAAAGTTATGGTTTATCCAAAATGACGGTAATCACTATCCCTCTCTAAAGAAAAAAAAGTCTAAAAACACCACACCAGTGGTTTGTGAGCGCCTGTGTGTTAGAGAGCACGCGGCGAGAGGTAGTTATAACACGCATTTGGAAAGCGTAAACTCCTGTTATTCATACGCAGATTGATGCGACCGGGAGGCATGACAGATGCATGCTTTGCAGAATCAGATCCACAAACAACGTAAGAGATGGCTGTGATACCATAAAAAGTGCAATAAGATTTTCAGTTTGTTTTGAAACTATGGCGAAACAAATAAGATGGTGGCAGGACGTCATAGTCGCCTTGTTTATACACGCCCCTGGCTCCCCACTTGGGGTCTCATGTACTAAGACTTGTGTTGAATTCATAATAAAACATTGCGTACGAACAAAGCTGTAAATGAAAATTCACACGTTAATTTCAGTGTTAGTACATCAGACAGTGAGCGTGAAAGCAGCCGTACGCAACGTTTTTGTGCGTATGCAGGTTTGATACATGAGGCCCCTGATCCCATTTGGGTTTATGAGTAGTCTAATGAAATGGAAACGTACGCGTCCCTTCGATCACGTTCTGATGAAAGGAAAATGATCGGATGCTACCAACTTGACAAAAAGGGGAATTACAAACTGCGCTCATTCTAATCCGTCGAAATGATGGATTGTTAGGAGAAGGTTGTTTTTTTATTCGACCCAGCACAAAAAGGCTCGTACAGGGAATCATAGACACAAAGACAGATAATCAGAACGTCAAGGCAGCAAAAGTCAATAAAGGCTCAAACGCTCGGCCGGGAGGTTCAAGGGCCAAGGAAAAGTCCACCTGCTGCAGACAGGTAAAAACAACGTAATTCCGCCCCCGTGAGGACCAAGGATAATTCCACCTGCTGAAAGCAGATCAAAACACGTAATTCTGCCCAGCGAGGGCCAAGGAAGAATCCACTTGATGACGGTTCAACTGGTGTAATTCCTTCCAGCGAGAGCCAAGGAAGAATCCACTTGATGATGACCATTCAACTGGTTTAATTCCTTCCAGCGAGAGCCAAGAAAGTATCCACTTGATGATGACGGTTCAACTGGTTTGATTCCTTCCAGCAAGTGGCTCGAGACGAATTGCTGTAGCTACCTCGAGCGGAAGATGACGAGCATAACCCTGGTACTCCCGTATGCTTGACAGTGGAAGTCCTTAGCCTCAATCCCCACAACCAACAGCCGGTTCAGAACCAAGGGATAAAATGTCAGGACGGCGGTCACAAGTGCGGCAAACCAGTGGGTACCCCAGGCAGCTGGAGGTAGCAGCAAGATCCCTCGAGAAGAGGTAATGGCAGTCATAGATAGTTGAGTAAGCAGAGAGCAAGACAAGGGTAGATTCCAGTTGAAGACTAGGTGATATTAATCGCAAGACAAGACAAGACTGGACTGGACTGGACTGGACTGGACAATCCACAGGTGATTAAACCAAACGGACTGACATCGGACAAGAGAAGACACAGGGAATATAAGGAAAGTGAGCCGGAAGAAAACAAGGAACAGCTGGAGAAAGAGCGGGAAAATCAGAAAATCCAGGTGAAGAGTATAAGCTAATGATGAAGCGACCTCTGCGTCTAACAGTAAATGACGCGTTCTGTCTGATCAGGCGTTTACTGTTTACCTCAAAACAGTCTATCATAATAATGTAACGCATGCTCCGGGAGGGATCGTAAAGTGATGCCCTGCAGGGGAGAGGGAACAATGGCATGGTGAAAAAGGCATTATACCCGGGTTTTGAATATGACTTGAAAACTGGCCCGAAGCCCGGCCCTAGGAGCATAACTTTATCATGGCATTCGGGCTGAAATGCAGGGCTCTGGTTCTTATCATACTGATGTATGTTTAAATTTTTGTTTGTCCAATACATTTGTTTTTAGTTAGACAAAGATTTTCATCATTGACTTCACACATATTACATTCTTAACGTCAAAAAAGTATGTCGATGCCCTGTGGTTTCTCCTGTAGATTTAGAAGCAGAGAAAGCTTTCCTAAATGACACAATAATGGTGTGGTTGTCTTCTGCAGGTGTTGATGGGATTGTTTATAGCACCACAGGCACGGACAAAAGGGTTATTGATGGCCGCCTGGTTGAGCTGTGAGGTTTTTATACATAGAAGTTTGAGTGATAATACAGCTAGAAGGTCCTCATCACAGAGCTGCAAAAGATTTCATTCCCTTTCACAGACAACAGGCTAACAGCAGACGATACTGCAGGCCAATGTGGATTATAAACATCACTGCAAGCTCGAGGCAAGGTGTGAAATTATACAAGCAACCAATTAGCAGGCAAATTGAATTACAATTACAAAAGTGTTCTTTTGTGTGGGTGGTTTAATAGGCAAAGTGACAATCCGTGGAGAGGGCATGTCACTTCTGGGTCAGTATCAAATGAAACATTACTGTGCTATTTGTGTCCCCCAATAATGAGGTAATTGTCAACAATCTGATTTTATGAGTTGACTGCATGAGTTTTGCCGTCCAAGATGATTATAGTTCAGACTTTATTTTCATTTCTATGCTTAATTGTAATTGTTAATAATAAATGTCTTCTAATGTAAAGTTTCAACATTTACCCACATATTATACCACATCATGTTTTTTATCCAGGAAATGGTAAAACACCGTCAACAACACAACAACACAAGGTCCAATGTGTACTATTTTGGAGGATCTATTGACAGAATTGCAATATAATATACTTAACTGTGTCTTGATCGTCTTCAGAGGTTTATAAAGAGCTTACATACCGGAGTTTATGTTTTTTATTATCTTAGAATGAGCTATTTCTTTCTACTTTCCTGCAGCTCAGTGGTTAGAGCAGGGCGGTCATGGGTACGATCCCAGGAATTAAATACTTAAAATCAAATGTATAATATAATGCAATGTAAGTCACTTTGAATAAAAGCGTCTGCCAAATGCGTAAATGTAAATGAAATGGAATCCACCATGTTGTTTCTACAGGAGCCCTAAACGGACAAACTGCTCCACAGCGTGTTTCATAACTACGTTATCTCCTTCTGTAAAAAAGCGAAAACGTGACTTCATCGTAATCATGTCAGCCACCAAAACGCTTTGAAAGGGAGGGGAGTGAGCCATTGGTTGCAATGCGCAACCTCACCACTAGATGCCACTAAATTTCAGTATAGTAACTTGCATGCTGACTTAAAGACAATAATTATGATAAGTGTTCTCTGTTGTTTGGGCACAAAACTTTCAGTAAGCATGTTTGATATACACCACAATACTCTCTTCAGTATTGGATGAATTCTGCATTGTATGAGACAATTCTTTATTAAATGGGGTGGCAGGCAACCCTATCTGTCAGTGTCAGATTTTTTTTAGGTGGTATTCCTTTGGTTTGACAATTCACACAATAGCCCTCTAAACAAATAGCTCTCAATTAATGAGACAGATAAATGTGTGCCGAGGTCACATTTCGGCGATCAACATTTTAATATGTACAGCATAAAATCTGTTTTAGCATTCCCTCAATGGTGTGCTCTTACCCTTACGATTACTTGTCACTTTTTAATGAACAGATTCCCTCTCATCCAGCCTAGAAAAACATCAGACACTGACAACACGTCAATGTTAGCACATGCAGTTTCCAGTCTTCTGTGTGGTAAGTACACCATAATTGCACATATTGTGAGAGTGCAGCTGTCTATTCTGTAAAGTTTATATTCCAGAATTTCTGCATATATACTGTTTCACTTACTAAATATATTCTGAATAACAGTTATAGCCACATGAGCTAATGACACAAACAGTTGTCCTTTTCAAGATTTTGTTTTATTTGTTCATTTAATGGCTTTTTGAAATGTGTTTCAATATAGCCAATGAAATAACCCACATATTAAAATTACAAAACACAATGCCTGGAAGCAACAAAACTCTTTTTTTTGGTTAACTGGCCTTTTTATAAAGGGCATGCCTCTGTCCAAACTTTAGTTTTTCTTTTAAATCCCTTTATACAGTTTGTGTTAAAATTATGTATACATTTTACTGCACATTTTGTGTCTGTCATGTTTCATGTTTCTATAAATTCACATTGAGACTAACATGATTGGCCCTCAGAGGTTCTGCGTACTTTCTCCAAGAATGGCTATCATGCAGAGGTCATTTCAGAGGAAAATTTACTTTTATATATGTAGCTTTGTAGTTTGTTTTCCTTGCTGCTGTTGCACTGAAAAAATAGCAAAAGTGCTATACAACGTTATAAAAAGTAAGAAAGAGATGGTTCTTTAAAGATACAATGATTGAATGGTTCTTTGTGGAACCAAAAATGGTTCTTCTATGGCAAGGGTACCGCACACAAAAATCTCATTGAAAGTATGACGGAGGAGTATCATGGGCTGATTTGCTGCCTTGGGGCCTGGAAACCACAACGAACCCAGAAGAGTATCGAGAAACATCTTATAGGAGAATGTAAGTGCAGGAGAAACTGGATGATGCAACAAGACCCAAAGCTAATCAGCTAATGTCTGAAGAAGATTTGTGGTTTGGAGGAGTTTTAGAGCTATTGTTTTATAGCCATTTCGTACACTAATGTTCCTTATAGAGCTTATAAAGCTTCATGGCGGAAGTTCCAGTTGAGAAACTACATTGATAATCTTGAAGTGAGATCTAGCAATCAGAGAAGTCCCTGTTGCCATGGAAACAAGAATCACAGCAAAAGGGTGACACCCAGTCGCATGAACTTAAAGTTTTGTGTCATTAGAAAGTGTGGGACAATATTAAGATGCAATATTTAATGCATCATATCATATCACCACAACACGAAGGCATGAAGATATAGCAGGAAAAACGTTTATTTATGCTTATTACTTTTACGTATGCTAATTTGATGCTTAAAGTTGAGTTGTATGTGGCAGTCGAATATAGTGGGACTTTAAACAGAACAAAAAAATAAAGTTATTAACCGGTTATGTTATTTTAAACCCAAGTTTTTAATTAAAACTATTTAAAAACATCATTTCAGTTCCATTTTTGTTCCAAAACACTTTGTCCTTTAAACTGTTATTAAATTCTGCTCACATTTTAAGCAATTTAATATACTTCTAATGATTTAGAAACAATTACAACTATTTGTAACTATTAATTTAAAGAGGATAGTATGAAAGGCAGATGTTTTATGAACTCCACACAGTGGTATTTATTTGTCTACATAAAATGTTATGCTCTTTGTTTTTATAGGTTTTACAAGTTAATATCGGGAGCTAAAATAAAGCCCACGCCATATGATTGTGTGTTATCTAAAACACCCCTGTGCAATACCTCACTGTAATTGGAAGCAATCGTTCATCCGTTAAGGTGTTTCTGCATAATGATGAGCAGATGGTGAGCCGCTTTGTGCCGGTGAAACTTAAGAAAGTCTAACAGGCAATTACACTTCTCCTATGCACAATTTACTCAGCTGTAAGTAGACCAGTCATGCTCCTCTGAGAGGTGAAAGCCAATTTCTCTTCAACTGCTCCACCAATTAAAGGTGGAAACACACACGGATACCACGGTCACAGAGGAAAAACACAAGGAAGTGAAACGGGCAAAGAGGGAGAGACAAAGGGGATTGACAGAATGGGCATTAAGAACAAAAGTGAACAGAGTTTAGTTGGACTCTGAAATGTAAAGTTCTTTCAATTCGACAACAGCTAGGAAACAGCTGCAAATGAGGGGTCTACATGTGTGCGTGAAGTGTTTCTTAATATAACTGCTCAAATGTGTCATTGAGATGTGTTTGCTAATGTCTTGGGCATGCTTCTGTAGTTCCAGCTTCGGCCACCAGGGGCGCAATCCATAAACTCGAAAGCCACAAATCGTTTGTTGCTGACTCAACTTCCTGCGATTTCTTGCGAGAATCGCCCGTCGAATATCTCCCCAGACGCGTTAAATACATTAATTATGTGCTACCGTTTAACCGATAAGTGACACAGAATATTAACAACTAGGGCACATGAGTGATTTTGTTCTCCGCAGGGTACAGCAGTTTAATGCGGTTCACATTCAACCCCCCACAGTTGGTAATTTCCCTCTTTTTCAATCCAGTGTGTTTTTAAATGCCACGTGATTCTGATAATAACCAAAACAATGAGGCGGTCTTGTGTTTGTCTCGTAAGACCGTGTGGATGTGACGCATCACATCAAAGTCTTCCTGATGAAGCCAGATTCCTCTTTGTGATGGTCTTCAGCCCTGTATGTGTTCTCTGGTCCTCCTCGTTTGTTTAGCAGCTGTATCCAGCTCTGTTTAATGGCTCGCTGTCTGCAGGAGAAGCTTTATACCTTCTACATTTGAGTTGAGAGTATATGGAAAGAATTAATCTCACAAGCTTTTATATCAGTGTGATGATTCTGCAAAATGAAATGCGACAAGTTTCACGGTAGATGAATATGCCGTATAAAATCTTTTTCTGTGCAAGATCTTGCCTGCATTTCGATTTGATAAGAGTATTAATTTTAACGAGGGTATAGTTTCATACTGGCGTATACAATATATCTAAGTTTATGGCTGCTATTAAAGTTTGTAGCTATAAATGCTAACACAATGGATTATACGAGTGTAAGAAATTTTGTTCTCCAGAATTATTTGCATTTCTGCATGAATGGCTACAAATAAGTGATTTGATTTCCATATTGAGGAATTATATTATAATTGGGTTTCTGCTATTTGTGCCTTAGTGTAAATACTGTATACCAGTGGTTCTCAAACTGGGGGGGCCCAGTAGGATCCAGGGGAGCACAGATTTTGTGGCATTTTATAACAAATAGAAATGTATCATAAATGTTATGCCATCAAACATCAGAAAAATAACACCACCAACCAAAAGAATTGATGTTCCATTGTAACTTAATACGTTTTTGGATTAATTAAAATTCTACGTTTAAGATTGTCTTTATTTGGAGGCGCCGAAAAACGATGCAATCTACACAAAGGGGACCATACAACAAAATAGTTTGAGATCCACTGCTGTATACAGTATTAAAAAAAAGGTATAATGTAAAACAAAATCTACTATCATAGTATAGTCTAGAGATGCGGCTACTAGATTTCTCCGCCGGGATGATTCTAAAGATTGAATTTATACTTTAATTTTTTAATGATGATTTGCTTTTTTCTGAATGTTATTAATTCATATATTGACTAGTAATATTGAACATCAAATTGGTAAACAGATTACTGGCCAACATATCGGTGCATCTCTATTAAAATCTATAGTTTTTTTGTCATTATAAATTATTTTCGTTTTCAGAGACAGTGAGAGTAAAAACATGTTTGATAGTGAGAGGAGAGGGGAGGGGTGTGTGTGGTCAGATTAAATAAACGTGAGGTGACCTGAACATACTGTAAGAGTCACCCTGCAAAATTTCTTCTTGTGTTTCTTTTAATGAACTTTTCTGCCAAAGTCAGACTCTGTAATGAGGTCTTACCCAATGACACAAAGCATATTGTCTTGACCTTTGTTCATCTTCACAGTTAGTCATCTCAGGACCGTGTGCATGCTGGGAAGAGTTTTGTAAAGCGCAGAGCTGGATGGTCTCTAGCACCGGGGATTTGTATTAGTCGTGTCTAATTAAACCTCTGAAATGAATTGGCTGTTTGTTCTGCTTCCTGCGAAGGTTAAAAGGACAATTAGAGTTTTGTTGGCTTGTTCTATTAAATTATTAAAATGTATTATTGGACATGATTAGAATGCTAAATAATTCAAGAGCACGTACATAATAGATCTGAGTATTCTCTGGAACAGGTGCATCTGCAGTAATTTGTGCTGATTTGTTATTTGTATGACAACTTTATGATTAGGCGGATAAATTAAAATGAACTCGTGCCCCTTTTTATCAGCAGCAGTTCTGTACCCTGTATTTTCATCGTAAGGAAACACACAGCTTTGACATTTTGAAAACAACCTTTTGTGTTTCACAGGTTAAAAATCTCATGAGTTTGGAGAAACATGAGTTGAGGATGACAGAATTTTCATTTTAGAGCAAATGATGCACAGAATGCTTGACAGATGAAATAATATTAATTAATATAATGTCATTTTCGAAAGTAATTGAATTCGTTTAGAATCTACTTGGCATGAAAACGAAAAGAAAGTGAATAAGACCTCAGTTTATAAAAACATTCAGAAGAGCTCTCTATGGTGTGCTCAGACCGTCAGTGATTTTTATAGGAACTCAAATTGTTTGATGAATTTTTCAAATGACAGATTGTCAACTTTTCATTTCATCTCTGTATACGTACTGTATCTTATCAACGGCATCTGTTCTATTTTTACTATGCGAGAAACATCTGAAAGTCTGTCAAACTTGTGAATATATATCTGTTTTCACAGATATCAGACTACAATACCAGACACTTGGTTTCTTTTACCTATCATCATTTTTTTGTAATTGCTGGATTTTGCCTTTTCAGTCAAAGTCTGAGTCTCAGTCAGCACACTTGTAATATATACAGTCTACAAAAAACCCATCCACCCTCCACCCAAAAGAAAAAAAATGAATGTATAAAACTGAATAGAAACAGGAGAAACAGTTAAATAGATGTAAACAGTACTTGTAATTAGACAATTGATGCAGTACTACACTTTTTTTTCTTAAAATAAACAAATCTTACTTTAAAATGTAAACGCATTAACTACACATTGTAGTAAAAATGATTTTAAAAAGGGAAAACCAATACTTTTGTAGACATTTCATAAAATTGTTAACTAAAAATCTAATTTTATGAATATTTCATATTTTAGATCTTTTAACAGTCATTTAAAATGAAATTGTCATTCGCATTTGAAACCCTTACCAAAAATGTCCTCCCCATCCTACAAAACTAAGCCATAGTAAAGAACAGCACAGTCTGTGTGGCTGAAATGACTGCAGTATAGAGGATAAAGGTTTATTTGAAGACATGAGGTTTCACATGAAATCGTGGACTATCGAGCTCAGGGCTGCAGATCTTCTCTGCCTTCAGCTCCTCACGCTTTCATTTATTTATGTCCCATTCATTTTGCCCCTGCAGAGATCCAAGAACTCTGTTACCTGCAGTGCCAAGAAATAAACAACCTGCTTCTGACATCACAAAGAGACATATGAACACAACAATGAATACCGCAGGAACACCGAGACAACCCTCTCTTCAAACATACAGGGTTTATAAAGTTATAAAAAATTTACTAAACAATCTATGATTTCAAAGAAAATTGAATCTTGGTTTGTTTTTCTAACAAATGCTCCAATTATTTGAACCCCCTTCAGATATTTTTTTCTTCTTCGCCGAATTCACAAAGCATTTGAGTTTTTTATAAGAGCACGTCACCGTTGGGTGGCAACATAATTGGATCTATTGAAATGTTCATGTTTCAGCAAAAAAGCATCAGCAACAATCATGTTAGCAACTAAAATAGGCAGATTAATAGTGTTATTGACCGTTTAACTGGGAATGGTTTTCAGAAAGGAAAACTAGAGTGTGATGAGAAGAGCATCTTTTCTTTGTGTCTCTCAGTAGGGTTGCATGAGTTTCTATTCTCAGCAGGGTCCTCTGATGCTCAGAAGATGCTCCTGATGGCAGGGAGCCGCATCATCACTGCCAGATATCCTTCTGCTTTGAGATCATCAGCTCAGTAGCATACAGGACTGAGCAAGAAATATCAAATGTACTGTATCTTAAAAAAACTAAAATCTTTCACTAAGACTGGTCGGTACCACAGGATAATATGACGATATGAGTAATCCGATATAACACAAAATACTTGTTTTGCCGGAAATCCAATATCATACAGGTCATGAAACATATTAAATATATGTGTGTAATATTGATGTAGCTCCAGAACCAACAAAAGCAGATTGTGTTGTGATTTATTATATTTTGGTTGGGGAAAATAAAACCCATTTTGCTACATTTGATGACAATAACCATACTGAGGCTCACAAAGCCACATGGTCCTTTTTACGGTCCACTGTCTGCCCTCATTCGCCAACGGACTACAATACACATAATCCGTTGCACCCGTCACGCTATGTTTTATTACACCTGCACCTGTTGCACATCTCTGGACACTTTATACATTCATCCACTTTTGTCATTCATTGTCCGGAATTGTTGGTGTTTATAGTGTTGTTCATGTTCATGTATCTTCTTCATCTCTGAATATGTTAAAGTATATAATGGATTATCTTCGTCTCTTGAGTGTTTGTCTGAACAAACCATTACAGTTCTTAAGTCCTCACTTACAGTGGCTTAATTGTTTAAACAAAATGTAAAATATGAAAAACTATAGGCAGAGTATGTGATCATTTTTGATTCTTTCTGTGAACTGCTAACTATATTACTCCCGCATTTCAAATACAAATATCGGGTCTCGTTCACTAATAATTGCGTAGATTTTAAGTATTTATACGCACATTTAAACCTCCCACAAAAACATCCCACCTAATTCACAACAAGCACGCGCGCACGCACATAAACTTGTTCTTAACCCCGTCCTAATGTTGCTGAATTTGGAGTATTCTAAGGGCGTTTTCAGATTGGGCCCGTTTGCTGTGGTCAAAACTTGAGTGCGATTGTTGCAGATGGATTTCTGCTGCTTGCAAATAGACAATTTTGAGGAAACAGTGGACATTGACCTGCCGCTCTGATTCCACTCACAACGCTGAAATACGGTGCAGACTGCACTCTCGCTCGAATCCAAGGTAAATCATCAACATTATCATCTCTTACATGTCTTTTATTGGAAGATACACCATAATGGGCTTTAACGCATGCACTGGTCACTTTACTTCCTCATCAAGTGAGCATCCGGGTCCGTGTTGCTTTCATATTTATGCAAACTCCGCCACAGTTCGAAAGCAACCAAACTCAGACCACCTCCTTCAGGAAGTCTCGGGTTCGGAAGCCAGGTGCGCACCTGGGTTCGCTGGACAGATTACTGATTTTTCATGCCAACTGCGCGTCGTTCCGAAGTAAACTTCAAGTGTGAAAGCCACCTTAATGAGCGGCTGCATGCACAAGTTTAGCCATTTGAATTAAACACACCCTGTCCATCTCCATATTAGAGCTTTCAGCCTACTTTTCTTAAAAAATAATTAAATATACATCTACGCGTAAATTATATATATACACTGTTTATAATCAAAAATGAAGAATCATGTATTTAGTCATTTTGTCTTGGAGAGAGAAGGAAAGAGACTGGTGATTTTTGCATAAGTTTATATTCAACTGTTCCTATCTTTTCTCTTTTTAGATTCACGTTTTTGTGAATCTTGATTCTTCCCTTAAAAATGTTTGTACGCAGGTTTCACGCACAAATTAATGCGTACGCATGCATAATGAATGACACCCACTGTTTCTATTTTCATTCATTTTCAGAAACAGGCTAACATAACATAAAAGATGCTCTGTATTTTTTAGACCTCAAATACTGTAAAGAAAACAAGTTCATATTCACTTTTAAGCAATACAACATATTTAAACATGTATTCAGGAAAATGAACAAATATTTTTCATGTCAAAAGCAGGATTTTTAACACAGTTTTCATGTGTCTTGTCATGCTGTCAGTCTTTCACATTGCTGTTGGATGACATTGTCACTCCTTAGGTTTGATTTTGTTGAAATTTAACAAACAATGGACTGGACACTGTCAAATCACACTTCATGATATTCAACTTCATCTTCAGAAGCTCTGAATCTGCTGTTGTGTAGAAACGCAGATGTGTGTGGAGGACAACTATGCCTCACAGTTTGCCGTCCTATTCCTACAGTGCTTCATGTCTTGCTCTGATAGTAACAGCTGTAACCAACTTGAAAATAAAATCAAGCATTGGACATGGACAGGCTAGATAATGGACATGATGTTAGCAGACGTTCCTGTCGAAGAATTACAAGACCGATTGCACTTCGCAATGAATGGACAGCGATTAAAGAAAATGTCATTTAGGAAATCAATGCAGAGGCCTTTTAGCAAGTGCTTACGATTCCTGTTCCTGTTTTAAAGCTGCTGTTATTTTACTGACAGCAGTGTATCAATACATGAAGAAATGTATTGATTTGAAATAACAATAGTGATGAAATGATTCAGAAGAGAAGTGTATTATGTTCTGAACATCATTATGCTTATATTACTTCAAGGTATAGTGCAGGATGTTGTATGCATGATGATTTAGTCCGATGAAGCACTCCAGGCTCTGAATTTCAAGTGAAAGAGGAACCCGCTGCATGATATATCAAGTAGCCCCACCCCTTTTTAAAATAACTACTGTAAGAGAACAAAGCCGCGAAAATTTGATGAGAACTGAAGTGCAGAACGATGTCATCGAAATACTAAATTGTGAGTAACGTTTTGAATGCTTCTACTGCAAAAAAGGTTGTGGATTTGATTACCAGGGATTTGATTCAAAGTAGATTTTATTATGGGTTTAATTCAAAGTAGCTTTGCATAAAAGTGTGAGCTAAATGTATAAATGTCAATATTATGATAGCCAAAAGTGTATACTCTAGAATAGCAGATGTCTCGAGACAAAACGTATCTTTAACTAAAACATGTGTTGCACAAACGTCATTTGGATGTTTGCACTAAAATGACAGTAAACAACATGTGTGACTGTCAGGGATGAGCTTCCGAATATATGTTGAAGCTTACACGAGGATATGAATTGTCAGAGAGACTGACACAAAACAAGAAGAGATGACTGACTAAGAGGAATGCTAATAAGCAGGATCAAAGTAACATTAAAGAGACTGGGATGATGGGAGATCTTCAGATGAGTCCAGGGACTCCACTGCACAGATGGCTTCTGCATGATTGTCTTTCATACACACAAACATAACACAGAGCTTCAGATCACCCAGACAACTCAAAGTATTCATAATTAAAGAGATACTTCACTCAATTAATTGAGTTCATTTTATTACTATATCATTCCACTGTTGTTTCAATTTGTTTTCTGAGGAACACAGGAGTTATTTGGCCGGATGTGAAACAACACAAACTCACAGCAATTCATATTTATTTTACGCTTGAAATGAATTTGTATGATCTCATTGGTACGTTTTAGTGTTATTTGATTTCACGGTAGTGACGTCAGGTTCAGGGGCGGGGTTAGGGGAGGGGCTTCAGTATTGCTTTTTTTCAAAATAATCGTTCGCGTTTGCATGATTTATACTGCACAAAATCATCGATACACAACAATTGTATTATAAAAGTACCATGCAAAAAGGTCCATCCAACCACCTTAAACTAAAGTTAGATTTGTTGAAAGATATTTCTTTAAAGCTGACATCTGCAACTTATTGGTTCAAACAAACAAAGCAAAACTTTATTGAGACGGTACATATACATCAGTCCCGATATCTTACCCAGATTCACTGCTAATAAGCTCATAATACTAATTATAATTTGAGACCAGGGTATGATTTCATTTTTATTGAACATTTCCATTTAACATTATGGACGTCATTTGACTTCAACCTACGTGAATATAAATTTGAATATAAAAGGCTACAGCAGACAAAACTAATAGATCACAGCTTTAAGTAATTTAACATTACCGTAACGACTACCGTATTGTTTTAAGCATTTTTTAAACCTAAAGCTTTCTACTATGTAAAATAAACCCGCATACACGATCTCAACTAACAAGATCTCCTTTCGTGTTCAAAAGTAGAGAGTCAAACAAATGTGGAATGACATGAAGGTGAATAATTGATCACAGAATGCATTTCAGGTTCCTCCTTTAAGAAACATACATTATACTTTTTTTCCAAAGCTACCCACATTTACATAGTTGGACCAGCCTCTTGTAACCTGATAATAACTATTTCTGGAATTTGAAGATAATTTTAATTCATATTATTAGTTTAAACTAATAACTAATGCATCTGTAGGTTATTACTGGGGTGGTGTTTTTTTACTACTTAAAGCTAAATGAATCCCAGTTCGTTCTTAATCTCAAAAAATGGCTTAGGTCACTTGTTCAATGTATATCTCTGAGACAGCCAATGTTTAATCCTTAGGGGGTCGTTGAAATGTCAAGTATGAGCTATACTGATGTGATGCCATAGCAAACAGCACTAATGAGACTGAATCATTAAAAGCTACATTGATGTATTACAGAAAGGACAAATCAGCCTCATTCACTTTCTGTGTGAAATATAGAGTTTTCTTTTACAGCTGGCAAATGAAAAATGGCCTCTAATTGATGCTTCAATAATTACAATGCATTATGCATGTGGCTGTTGCGGTGTGAGCAGAGAGAAACAAATATTCTCCATTATTTATGAGATAGATCTCAGGATTATACTGTAAATCTCTCTTGAAGACTGAAGAGCACATCTACAAGAGTTTGAAGAATCTCTGAGGACATTCAGATGCTCACGAAGATTTTTACAGAAGCTAAAAATTTATTTAACAGAATTTTTTTATAACATTATTTAAAGGATATATTAATGTTTTTTAAACGTTGAGACAACAATGACTTAATATTAACCACATTTCAACTTTGAAGGTCGGTCAAGTGCCAGTTGGGAACACTCACAAAAAAGTTTGTTGAACAAACTTAATTAAATTAAGAAAAACTTTTCCATGAAATTGAATTACATTTCTCCAACAAAATCAAATTAGTTTGAAAAGATTCTTTACAGTCTTGTTGTATGAACTGAAATTTTTTAGTAGTCTTGATTGTCACGGTTCCACTATCATGTCATGTTTTATTCTTGTCTCAAGCGGAGCCATGGCATTGCCTGATGGTTTTATGTGGGGAGAGATGTTTTTGACACCTATGGTCTTCCATACTCTCCCCGAGTCGCGTGATTGTTCCCTACCCTCCTGTTTCATAGTTAGTGTTAATTACCTTTCCCTATAAAGAGCCCTCATGTTTCTTTGTCTTGTTGCTCGTGCATTGTTTGATGATCGTGTTCTTGTACATGTTCCAGTCTCTGTACCTGTTATATTGCTGTTCCTGAATGTTCTTGTTGTCGTGTCAAAAGTAAGTGTTAGTTTAGTGTTGTTACCAGTGTTTGTTTTGTAGTTTAGTGAGTCAGTGTTTCTTGTTAAAGTATATATATCCCTGTCTTGTTTTCCCCCACGTGGGTCTTTGTTTTGCCTGTTTTGTTAGTCTTGTTATTTGTTTAATAAATATTCATTGTTACCATCTATACCGTCTGTGTCTGCCTGCAATTGGGTTCCCACGCCATGTCTCACATTGAGATTCATGACACTTGATTAAATAAATTTGTATCATATACATATTTTACATTAGACCAATACAAAAAAACTCTTTTATCGATTAGATTAACTATTGAAAGGGTAAAAGAACATTTTTTTTATATTTTACATTTTTAATATTGTAACTCTCAAAATAACTCTCAAAATGCAGTTATAAGCAAAGTATGCTGGGAAATATAATTCCTCTGCCCAATTGTAACTATTTTGTTAACACAACACACCTCCAACATGAATGGATTCAGTTGGGATCATGTTGTGACCACATTTTTCAAAAGTTGTATTGATTTATTTAAGCAAGTAAAGAAAAAGCAGCTGTAGTGGAGTAGGCGGGGCGAGACCGTGAGTCCAGGCCGGTGAGTGTTAATGAGCGTCAGCTGTGTGCGCACCGGTCTCGTATCACGGAGGAGATCGGGATCATAAGAGGACGAGCGACCGGACCGTCGATGAGAGAGGACCAGGCCTGGGTTTATGTTGTGGTTTGTTTCGCCGGCAGTCGTCCGTGAGGGGCTGCCGACTGTCTTTTACTTTTTTGTGATTGATATTAAATGTTTAAATGTTTGCCGGTTCCCGTCAACTTCCTTCCTTTTATATTGAACCTTGTTACAGCAGCCAAATCATTTTTTTTGTGAAGGACAGTCAGATGCAAATATTAAGTGATCAAATTAAGTGATTTACAAACTGTAAAAACATCTATTTTTTCATATTATTTGCATTGCTTTATTTCTGTACTGTTAAGTGTAACACAAGATAGGAATTTCATTGAATGGCAAGTTTTGCAACAAAACAAAAATACGGTACGTTCATGTATTTTGCCGATATGTCTATCCTTTAATGGCTGAAGAAAACCAAGAACTCTTCTTTTGAAGTTGACTGTGCTGTGGGAGAATGTTCTGAAGAAGTCAACAAGAAGTCTGAGAGTGTTAAGAAGTGCATAGGACATCACTGAAGCATTAAGTAGAGCCATCAGTAACATCACAGAAGCAGTTGAGAAGACCTCACCAAGGCCTGTTGTAAAGAAACATCTGATGCAAGAAACAGCATGCAGTACCGTGTCTGATCAACTATGGTGTTAAATGTCTCAAGACAAGAGAAACATCAATAAAATCTCACAAAATATTTTCCAAAACTTGCGGTATCGTTATTCACACATATTTTCATGTGTGGGTGAACTATTTCTTTAAATGTGGAAAAATAAATAAAAGTAGTAGATTAAGTCCCTCTAACACTTTGAACGTGTAATTATTTTCTGTGAATTACACTTCGGCGTTTTGTTTGAGACAGTTGTCATTTCAAATGCAATTCAAGACCAGAAATGGAATCTTAAAGGGATTCTCAGTTCTGAATGGCACATAACCCCTTGACACACACCTACACGCACAGCAGGTATCTGAGGAGTGCACCTCCTCTCTACTGAAGATCATTTTTCAGTCGGGAGAGTTTCACTGGGATTGTCCTCCAGGGATACGGGAACTGCCAAATCCAAAACTGATGGTGTTTCTGAGCAGATGATTCTGGAGGGAATGTGTCAGACAACACAGATCTCTTGCTAAACTCACTTTTGCTGTCTCATTACAAATTCTGGAATGGTTTTACACACCTACATTTCTCATCTGTAGAGACCACGAGAAGATAGAAATAAATGCAAATACAACTACAGGCAGGTTTGAGCTCTGTTAAAACTCTCTTCTTTTTAGGAAAAGTATATCAGGCATTGGAGCGATCTTAAATGTGGTGGACAAACGTCATATGTCTCTCTAAATAGACATTATAAATCGTTAGTTTTTAATGCTACGATTACTGTACATCTAATTTAAAAGCTGAAAAATATCAATCACTCTTGTATTCATGTTATACAAGTTTACACTTAACATGATATGACTTTGAATATGAATAGTGTGATACTGGACATTGAAGGTGTAGGAACCATTGCTGGTTTAAATGGCCAAGGACCACCCAAGAAGCCGTGTGATTGACAGTTAAAACAAAGTTTTGTGCCACCTCTTATGTAGAGATGTGGAAGTGTAACAGTAATGGAACGGTGTACATCCATGAATGTGTTTACAAAAACAATGTTTATGAGTTTATGCCGTGAACCTTGCATACCTTTAAGAATTTATGGTTTGGTCGATCGTGATGAATTCTTATTGGTACCGATGTAAACACAACAGCTTATTTCTTTGGTCAGACTATTAAAGATCACGACACGCACGTCTTCCATGAAATCCTGTAGAATTCAACCAATCAAATGACGACTTTGAATCTGATGAAGTGCTTCTAGTTTAATGTGCTAAACGGTTTCACAGTTGAAGATGTCTCAAAGTATGTCTTGTATTTGCTGTATGTTGATTTCACGGCTCTATCCACCTGTTAGCAGTGAGTGAAGCTGAAATACAACCCATTTATTTAAACGGGGTGTCCACAAACATACTCGGGCGTGGTTGCATAAAAGATGAAAAGAAGAGAAAAAGCAAAAGTTTCATTTCATTACATGTGTTTGTTGTCCACACGTTTCATTTCCTGTTATCGTCTTCAGCTCAAGATCATGCAGCTCAGTGGAGTGAAGTGACTCATGACTGGGGATATCTGATCTTCTCATCTGCTGGATGCATTACAGATAAGAACACACACACGAGCGCACGAGCGCAGAAAGAAATTGTAGTCCACACCTCGCAGCAGGATGACTACTAGAGTGTGTTTCTCTTCATTTATTATCTTGCTCACCTTCTGTCGGACTAAGACACACACAGATTGTAGAAAGTCTTGTTTCAGCAGTCTGTCGCAGGAGGTCAGAATGCAGATCAGACTGCACAACACCCTTGATTATATCCACAAAAACAGCACAGTGCTTCTATATATGAGCAGAATATAAAAGCAAAAACATTTTCAAGGAAATGTCTGGAATAAAAGGACAACTTTATGTAAATTTCCAGTTTCAACTTTTATTGTTCAGATGTTGCTCTTTCATACCTCAGGAGATTTGATGGAGGTCTTCATTTTGGATGGCCATCCTTAATTTGCATACGAAACAAACTAACAAACAAAAATCAGAAACAAATGACATAACTGTTCAAATACATATAGAGTATGGAGTTGTAAAATGAATGAAGATTGTAGAGGTAAAATAATCTGGATTTGGGTCATTTTTAGGAGAAATAATTTACCTTGGGATATTGGGATCTTCAATAATATTGACTTTTGATTGCAGCGTTGCCTCAGTTTGAGACTTTTTTGAGATCTCTTAAAACACTCTATTTGTGACATGTGTGAGATTATAAATGTACATTTGCTCTGCAAATGGATGTCTGAGACAAATTGAGATATTCTGATTTTCATTCTTATGCTGTCAGAGAAATTCAACTTCAGTTATCCGCCAGATTTTTTGCATTGCACTGGAAGTTAATTTGTAAAGCTTGGTTGGTTTTTAGGTGATAAACTCTTAAAAAAGGTGCTTCAAAAGGTTCTTCAATATTTTTCAGCCCGCGGCCCCCAAAATAACAGTGCCAGTCACTCGAGACCCCCGCTATCATCAATGGTGGTTAACTTAGACAAACGTTGTGCACAAATGTGCACATGCACCTATTCCAAAAATGCACAGTAGAACATAATATTATTTTATAGTTATTTACTCATAACATTACTTGTTGTTATACATGAACTATGAAATATTACTACAGATGGACGAATTTCATCAAACTGATTCGATTGCTAATGGATGTGCCTCTTTTCTTACCTGAGGATCAGTGTTGGGTAAATTACTCTGAAAAAGTAATGAATTACTAGTAACTAATTACATTCAATAGTGTAATTAGATTATTGTAGAAATTACTTTCTCCAAAAAGTATTTAATTACTTATTAGTAATGACTTTCTATATCCTACATCAACCTTGATTAGTTAAGTTATTCAAAGATGGACATGAAACTGCTCTTTTAATTAATTCAAATAAATAATATTATACTACATAGAGAAGTATTAACTGACTAAAGAATTACATATTTGAGAATTATACATTTTGATCACAGATTTTTAAATTAGACTTTAGAATTTTGATGTCAATTTCACTATTGCACACACATGTGTTACAGAAAGTATTTAGTTTAATTACATCAGAAGTAACTGTAATTAAATTACAGAAAAAATAAGAGTAATCCTTACTGTACTTGTTCAAGGGAAAGGTAATTCAATTACAGTAACTTATTACTTAGTAACTAGATACATCCAACACTGCTGAGGACGATGGCCCCTCTGACTGCTGCGCTTCTCCACCCTCCTCCGCTGGACTGCCTCTTTTGTCGATATTAATTAACGTTTCATTTCGACAAATAAGAATATCCTTAATTTAAAGCATGAAAAATAATCTGCGAGCCCATAGAATTGTTTAAGGTGGTGCTGTAAATGGACTTGCTGCGCATTACGTAATGTCGTTAATGTGACTTAATCATCTCAAGGGTCACGAATCACGATCGAGGGGGAGGAAATTCCTTTTGATTTTCCTGGTAAATTTTGCACATAATTTAATTTTTATATTTTGATACACTTATTGATTACATATCCTATTTCTAATAATGTAAGAAAAAAAATGATTTCTGGAAATCATCTTGCGACCCCGCCCTCGTGACCCCCACTTTGGGAACCCCCGACATAGAAGAACCTTATGGTTCCATAAAGGATCTTTCTGGCGATCAGATTATATTCAGATTATAAAAAAGTAAGAAAGAGAGGTTTTTTAAAGAACCTTTGACTGAATGGCTCTTAGTGGAACCAGAAATGGTTCTTCTACTGCATCGCTGTGAAGAACCTTTTAAGCACCTTTATCTTTAAGAGTTTAGCAGTTTGTGGTTGATTCTGGAGATACATCCATGTTCGTCACTACTTTATAGATGGATGACAGGGACCTACAGTATATGAAGGTTTTGTCATCTTATCCTGTTCTTCAAAACCAAAGCTATGTAAATAATTGTTGACCTCGATGATGTGACCTTTCATCTGGCTTTTCACCATTTCCACATTTACCTACATTAATTTTCTATTAACTTGATGACTTTGCAGTCCAGCGATAATATTTACAGCTGGAATCGAGTCTCTTGGAAAGTAAGTAATCTGCTTTTGATGAAGGGGATGTTTCAATTTTGCGCATTAAATCGACATTCAATTGACTCTTTTTTTCTCATCTTGTCCTGAAATACTTCAATATATTTCAAGACACTGATTCATCCAGTTCACAAAATAACACTTGTTGCCTCCCGCTGTTCCATAATGTGATTTAGTGAATCTCTGCAGGCATTAGTGTTCATACACCTGCTGTACACACCTGTAGAGTAAAACAAGCAGCACGGCTCATTTGTAAGTTATACATTCAGGAGGAATTGTTTGTGTTAGTATAAATGTGTCTGAAGCCCGGCGACAGGAATGCGTTTCCCATCTCTGTGGTCCAATATCGACTGAGAGCCATCTAGAGTGACCTGTGTTCAGATGACCTTGTGCTGAATGTGTTCAAAGAGCAGCAGAGTAAAGCTGATAAGAGACCAATTTCCCATCTGCTGCTCGCTCTATCAGTCATGTGTCGTCGAGTGTGTCTGAGAATGTGTGTGGGTCCATTGTCAAAGCTTTCCCACTCACCATCTTTATCGCTAACAAATAAGCTGAACAGGGTCGACGATGAGAGTGACCTTAAACCGGTTTTCTCATAAGAGAAGCTCAAAGCTTGTTGTTTGTGTGCTGGTATTTTAACATTCTCTTTGGATATACAATGTGTATACCTTAAAAACTTATTTTCATTTTGTTTCTGTATATTGAGAAAAAGTGTGGCTCCGGTTTTGACATCAGTGACATCATTGGCTCTAATGGGACTCCATTGTGAGGCAGAAAGTTTGAATATGTGAAAGTGTGAATGAGATTTAAACGCTACTCAGAATGGCAGAATAAATGACTGGTGGGACCATTTTAATCCTACTCGCTGTAATCCAGTTTGACATGCCCTCAAAATGGAATTAACAAATTCATGTAAGTCAAACACACATCACAGCTTTGTCTTGTGCGTAGGTGTCTAGTTTGATCTGCTTTGCAACAAAGTGAGTTTTACTTTTCTCTTGTTTTACTTTAAATTGGTTCTGTTTAATAGTCAGTGGAATAATAATAGACACTTAATTCAGCTGAACAAACTCTGATTTGTTTAAGTTCATTATGGAACTGATAAATTGGGCTGCCTAATTACTTGCACCTTTATTTATCACTGACATGTGACACTTTGCGGTCTCACATTCTGCTTCCCAAAGATACCAGACTGGCCTTTCATTTTGACTTTCTTTTGTCCATTGTTTTAGAGGTAGGTGTAATTTGCTACTGTTTTTAACAAACCTGTTTCTAATTTATGCTGGGGATGATGATTGACAAGCAACAGACCAATAGCTGCATGCAGGCCTTGTAATTGCACAGTTGACCAGTTGTGGAGTGCAAGGTCAAAAAAGGTCAAAGCAACGCAGCATGCACAAGGAATTATTGCTAAATGTAGAAGAACATTTTGAAAAACTTCAAAGAAGTCATCTGATGCAGGGCTATGCGACATTGTTAATTCCAATCTCATGGAAGATTATCTTTGGTTGTTCTGTCACGGTGTGGGAATCCAGTGCGGATCCAGTTGCAGTCATTTAATAAAAAATAAACAAAGTACCAAAACAACATAAGAACAGGAAAACAAGAAACCAGGAACATTGAAAACATGAAACACCAACATAGCAAGTACATCAACTGACAAAGGACAACTGAAACACTGGGGTCTAAATATACAAAACCAATGAGGGATCTAACAAGGAAACAAGACACACCCAGGAAGCCAATCAAGGGGAACCAATGAACAAAAGTGCACAGGAAAGTAAGGAACAAAATACAAACCTTAAGATCACCTAACAAGACAATGGAACATGTAACGTAACAACATCAAACTGTTCAATAGACAACAAAATGTCCTTACTATAGTCAAACCCCAAACCTAACCATCCCAACATAGGGAGTAATTGGTTGCTTTATGTGTTGGTCCAACTGAGAGCTGTAATAGAGTCCAGACCTTCTGCCGGCAGTCTGCACTCAATACTGAACCTTGAAACTTATAGAAACTTATATTTTACAAACAGCAAAAAATGATTCAAGACCACTTGAAATCGTTTAAAATCATCTTTCATGTTCATCTGTGTACACACACACTTTCTTAATGAACCCACAGAGTTTACATTAAATGATGCAAGTATGTGCCTTTAATGTTAATAACATTTAGGAGTCTGTTGGGTATCCCTGAAGGCATGCAGACAGAATGAATAACCGTTCTGCTGTTATCAACCCACTGATCAGCATCACACCACAATTCCCAGAAGCCACGCAGGCCAAATCAAGCTTTTATAATGCTTATAGTTTTCCTATGTTTACATAGCTCCAAACAATTTCAATGCTAATGAATTGATTGTATTTAATACGACGTGCACTCTTAACTTTATGAAGACCTGGGAGATAGAGATAATTATCTGGTTCACACCCCCAAGTCTACAATCTCATTAACACAACACGCTATGCATCTGCATGCTAGCTCAGAAGACTTTCTGAATGCTGTATGACAACATAATGTTCTCCTGCTGTGTCCTACATTTTTGATTGCAGTGAGCTATTTAATTTCTCCTCACTTACTTTTTCCTGTACAGTTCAGCTGAGACATGTATGGGGTTTCAGAGAATGTGGGATGAAATAGTGAAAGCAAATGAAACGATATTTGTTTATTGGGCTTAAGCAAATTTAGCCTTTATTGGTAATAAATTGACAACATTTGTATTTGAGAGAAAATCATACGAGAGAAGTTTAAGAGAGAAGTAAAAAATGTTGGGTTATTTTAACCTAGTTGGGTTACTCAACAGGTTCCTTTTAAACCATGCAGTGGTTGGGTTTGTCCACATTTGACACAACCATTGGTTGAAACAACCCAGTAGTTTTTAAAGTGCAACTTTAATCATAAAAATTGGTATAAGAATAATATTTGCATTATTCACATATTGTTATAGGCAATATAGTTTAGGTCAGAGAACAGTCACACCAACATAATCTCCTCAGGAATTGACATATTGGTTGGTAAGTGTTTGTGCCATAAAATCTGCCCTGCTGTAGTGAATTACTGTCCAGAACCACCCATACCTCTAACCTAACAGCACTTCTGAAAGTGAGTCTGGAATCATTTTGAGATCACAACCCTTTTGGTCTCAAGATGAACTTGTCTAGCCAGCTACATTTCTATTCGATTCCTTAGAAATCAAGACATTATTACAAACTTGTCACTGTGACACTGACAAGATGAAACAACAATGTTTTCGGTGTTTAATGTTTCATTTGAAAATGTCTAGCGCATTGTTTTGCAAAAATGTAGCTGCGATTGTTCCAGAATCAACCACTGGGGGAAAGATGGATATACGGAGAGCACAGATCAGGTTCTCCTCCTGTTTCCAAAGTGAGACAAGATTAGGTTGGCCGCGTTCAGAACTGATGTGGGTACATGGTTCATTTCTCATTTCATTGAAAGCACTCTGTTCCAATGAAATCACAAAATAAATTGCAGCCAAATACTCCAGATTATATTTAATTTGTTTATTTGAAAAAGTTAATAGTCAAGCAAGATTTATGTCTCAACCTTGATGTTGAAGACTCAAAATATTTCTCTGAGCAACCTTAAAGTCACCATGAAAATACATTATCGATTGACTTCTCTGGTCAATCGAAAATGTAGGGCGAGGCTTTATTTTGCCCTTCCCTTTTTGATTGGTTTGTTGTAAGTTGGGCCTGCAGACGAAGGCAAAAAATGCCTGGCTATTGGACTCAAGTGGTGAAGAGTTGTTGGTGATAGGAACAACAAATGTTTTTGATTAAAGACTACAAGTGCAAATTAATAAATAAATAAATATGGTGTGCACGGATAAATCATTTATAATAATCAAATCAACACTTTGGAAAACTCTTGGTGACTTTAACACTCTCAGGTAAGAGTCTGAGCCCGGTAAGACTGAAATCGAATCCACCCCACATCATGCATTAGCTTTGAATGAAAAATGGAGTGGTAGAGTATTGCCCCAGGTTTGACGTCAACGACACCCAAATGCCAGCTTGAATTAGCAGAAAGTAGAGTGAGATTTGATATATGCAGTGGAGGGAGTCATAGCTCACTGGTTCCATCCCATGTTGCAGGAAATGAGTCAGGTAAATGTTTCACAAAACCAAAACAGAGTTCCAGCACATCCAATTACTGTCCCACAATAATATCCATTACTTGTGGTGAGAGGGACAAAAAGTAATTTAACATGTCATCAGAATTTGCAATTGCACAATAGGGATAGATAAATATTTTGAATTCATAAGAGAATAAATATAAATTAAAGTTTAAATGAACTAGAACATCATAAAACTAGGTTATTAAAAAAGGCAGCGGACTGTGTACAAGACCCTGTGGGGCTCCACCAACCTTACGGCACCCCTGAACCAGTGAATTCATTCCAAGAGGTGATTTAGCTCCCACTGAAAGCCAATGTGTAATTGGTCCACTGTGCACTGGTGCTGACTAATAACAAGCGTAGTGAATACTGCTGAGCGAGGTGTCAGCTGTCAATGCCCTTGTGACATGTGGCATTAGTGCCCGATACAGAGCTGGCGATAAGGAAATCTCTGTCTGTCACATTCTTGCACTTTCACTCTCTGTCTGTGTCTCAGGCCGCGCCTGCGATCGCACCTGCAATTCATCTTCCTGTCCAGAGGGTAATGAAAATGAGAGGGTCACCGTTAATGAAATGTCAATGTAACACAAGCTCCATCTGTAAAGAGGCTCATTCAAAAGGAATGTTGCAGTAATGGTGCTACAAGAGCACTAGGAAACATGTGATATTTAACATGAAAATAATTGTAATTTGGTAATTTTACAAATAAGTGTGAGAAATCTGTTTTGTAACCCATGGTCATGATAAAGACATTGCGCATAACAAGTAACCCATTTTGAGCCAAAGGCTTAAATAGATGTGGAGTTTAGTAACTGAATAATCAGTCATAAATGGATGAACATTTATCATTTACACCTTTGGCTAAGCGTTTACAAAGAATATGTTAACCAAATAACTTTGACTTCCATAATGGACACAAAATCTTTGTTGAAAGTCATCTACAGGGTTTTAACTACACAGTGGTGAAGAAATGTTGACAGAATTTTTATATTTGGGTGAACTATCCCTTTTTAAGTTGCTGAAATACCCTGTGAAATTCCCTCACCGCGATTGGAAGCATAAAATGGATGACAGTGTTTATTGAGGAGACAGTTGTCTGTGTCCCTTTAAAACACAAAGTGACTAATTGCTGGCATCACCGACAGCAGCCTTAATAATGAATTTGATTTACTGTGGTTAGACAGAAAGGACACTTATTTTTGTGAATCTCTGCTGTGTTTTGAGCCTGACAGCACACGGCCAGCGGGAATAAAGATGAGAACAGAGAAGAGCCGCTGCTGTGGAGGAGACAGAACCATAAACCTCTCCAACAGCTGGAGGACAGACATCTGCCTGTTCCCTACAGAGAAG
The DNA here is from genome assembly GCA_029783895.1 of Triplophysa bombifrons. Classification (NCBI taxonomy): domain Eukaryota; kingdom Metazoa; phylum Chordata; class Actinopteri; order Cypriniformes; family Nemacheilidae; genus Triplophysa; species Triplophysa bombifrons. The sequence continues at coordinate 22,281,161 of CM056457.1, forward strand.
AGAAATGAAGTGAAGAGAGAGAGAGAGAGGGAAAGCCAATCAGAGCGTGTTGCATTGGAGACCAGGGGTGCAGGTTTCATCTTTATAGGTGTGAATGGGAGTACAGTTTCTGTCACATTTAGGTCTGGTTTCCAGTGATGGAGAAAAATAATATGAATGAAAAATACATTTTATTTTAACATTATTTTATACTAAACTAAAGGTCCGGTGTGTGAAATTTAGCGGCATTTAGTTGTGAGGTTGCAAATTGGTTGCAACCCGCCTTTTCAAAACACTACGGTGGCTGACACAGAACTAAGATGTCGTCACAGTTTTGCTAATTTGCCAAAGGAGATAACGTTTTTACGAAATGCGCGTTATAGAGCAGTTTGTCCGTTTAGGGCTACTGTAGAAACAACATGGTGGATTCCGTGTAAGGGGACCCACTGTGTATGTAAACAGAAATAGGTCCGTCTAAAAGGTTATAAAAACATAATGCCTCATTATGTGAGGTCTTTATACACCTATGAACTCATTATGTATATGCATATTGTATTGCTATTCTGTCAATAAATCCTCCAAAAAATGTTACACTGGACCTGTAAATGTTCAGACTGTCTAAGGTCAAACATCTAAAACCATGCTGACTTGAGTTCTAATCTTGTATAATAAAAGGGGACCACGAGATTGCATTTATTTCGTGATATTACTGTAAATTATTGACTGTACTGTACTGGTAAAGATATGTTAAGTTAATTTAGTTTTCTTATTAAAATAGTTTTGACTCTAAAGAAATGATAAGAACTCAGACACATAGCTTTAGACTGTAATGAAACTCTATACTGTACACCGTAGGCTACAGCCCTTCATGTACACCACCTTGTTGAGATTGTAAACAATTGTGTCATGCAGTTAAACTCAGAAGTTTTAATAAATGTTAATATCATGTTGATGCACTTTTTAAGTGCTTTTTAAAAAATTACGTCTAGGATGCATCATTATGCCTGAAAATGGCTAACCTTCACCTTTCTTCAGGCCTGTGCCTTCTTGTCAAAACATACAAACTGAAAACATGACACTCTCACAGACAGTTTTCTTCTGTGAGCATTTATTTCATAATATATCATATTCTAACATCTGTATGTCTGTATCGTGTGTTTATATTGTTGTGGCTTGGTTGCATTGAGCGAGTGGCTTTTTAGATTTGGATGACATTAATGAATTAATAATGTGAATAAATGTCACCCTCTGTTTTACCTACAGCCATACTGAGTAATGACTTCCACAACAGTGTTACCATATTGTTAGAAATGTGCCATTAAAACAACTTACAGTACGCTAACATACTTTATTATAAAATCTTACTTAACCAAATGCAGAATTCAGCAGATGCTGGATTGCCAAATTAACTGTATTAAAAGTGAAATTGCATAATTATTTGCACAAGGCACTGGTGCGTATTGAAAAGGGACTTAAAAGTGTAAATTATTAACAGAAATCACAAATATACTGTTTAGGTTTATACTGTATATTCGTGTTTATTAATGAGCGCAATGAGAAAAATGAAAATGTTTAACATAACTATGTCACAAAAGGGAAAAACATTATAATCTTCAATCATTTCTTATGCTTATCATATTCTTCCCTTTATCGTTTTATGAAATCATTTTTGGGACCTGAAACGGGACATTGAAAATAGATCGTCTTTACTCAAACGTCAATCAAACATATTTGAGAAAAGCATTAAGAAGCTTTAAAATATTATATAAAAGTCCTTATTATATATTTCACTGCCGGAAATGTGAAACAACATGTGATTTGTTGGATTGAGTATGGGTATCATCAGCTCCATTCAGTATATTCAGATGATAGTCCATCATGTGATGGAGTCTGGCCAGTATATTGGTCACTGGCCCCAGCTCAGGGTTCTGGTAGATTTGCTATGGCTGTCTTCACTAGCAGGATGTGAGACAAATGACCCTACAAAAGCTTGTGATTAATGCACGTTTAAGACATGTTTAATATACACACTTTATCTCTGCACCTCCAGTTCTCTCATTCACGATACATGTGATTCATGAGGGCGAACATAACCAGTACACATGGGTGGAACCAAAGCACGAGAGACACAGATTGCCATTAATCATGCACAGAACAGTCTATAAAGTCATTAAAAGCAACTTTCATTAGTGGAAGATTGATTACACAAACTATACACAACAACATCACAACAAACACGTTTTCAATCACAACAATGTGAAGCAGGACAATCAGACACACCATGATCAAAACTTTGGAAAGCGTTCAATTGTATAAACCAGCTCTTTACATTTGTTAAAAATAATGTTTTTAAACGATCATTTGTATTATTACATTCTTGTTAATATTGCTTGTTATCTATGACAGGCCATGAAGGACTGGTTAACAGAAGTTTAAAATTAAGCTTTGTATGTGGGTTGTTTATGAGCCCACTATTTAATTGTTTCATTTGTGCAAATACATTTAAATACATTTTCTCCCAATAACAATTACAGATCATTTGATCTTTTCACATGTGGCCCAGGTCCCTAGTTTCATGTACAGTATATCACGACTTACATTGAAAACTATCAGAACACAGCTGCTCAACGTGAACATGGTGTGTGATGAATGATTCTATATGCCAATGTTTAGTAGGTTTAATATTTGTTATACATCCCTAAATAAGTAATACCGAGAGTGAATACTACAATACAAACAGTAATAATCCATCAAATGTATTACGTTTTTTGAGTCTTGATTCTGTTATTATCATCATTCCTGAAGGTTTTGTGTCAAAAGGACCAGAGAAGTGCAGTCTTCCATAGTATCGTGATTTTAAAAGCAGCTTTCATACCAAATTTGAAAAGGCTCGGATGAGCAATGTTAAATTAGATTCTCAGTAGTTGCAGTGGGTGGATAGCTCTTAACATACATGAATGAATGAGTGCGTTTAGAGTAAGGGTAAGATCTAATTGAAATTGATGAGATGTGAGCCTGAAGTGCTATATTGGCATCTAAACACACAAGTTGACTGGCTGGCTTGTGACGAGAAGAACGAGACAAATGAGAAGCTATAGGAGGCAGGTGTAAAATCGAGATTGTGCACTGGTACTGTGTACTTCCGTGTGTCAATTCAGCAATGCATGTAAAAGGTAAAGAATAATGTTATTTAAACAGTTATATTATATTGGATTTATATAACAAGTTCTCTTTAAAAGCAAGTTAGGGATCGCATTTACATTGGATTCAAAGAGATAAGAATTATTTTTTGTTTTTGGTCTTTTGCATCTATGTATGGACAGGACAGTGGAGAGTGAGACAGGAAATTTTGGGATGATAGAGAGTGCATCGGAAGCTGGGAAACGACCACGAGCCGGGATTCAAACTCAGGTCGCCAGAAGTGCTGCTGCACAATATGTCGGTGCACAGTCCACTGGACCACTTGGTGCCAACAAGCATAAGAATTCAAATAGTGTCACAGAAAGAGTGTCACTCCAACTGGAGTCATTTATATTTCTCTTGTTTCTCGTGAGTCACCTTAGAATTTTAAAAACTATGTGGAAGTTATAGAGCTTGTTAAAGACATTAGGCTGTCCTCAGGGTGTTTTTTAAACAAATAGTTAAAACGGTCTTCTTTTTTAAAGCAGATCATTTCAACTGAGCTTCAATTAGCCGTTTTCGAAGCATATCTAAGCTGGAAGTCAATTATGTTCTATGTTGCTTAGCAACCTTAAACATCCCACAGTTATTCGGCATACGAATCGTTTATTCTGATTATTGGTGGGGCTTGCTAAGACAAGAATCAGTTTGCGCTACAGGCGTGTGCTCTAAAAAGTGCTGGGTTGTTTTTGACGCATGCTGGGTAGATACTGGACAGAACACGCTGGGCTGTTTCCACTCATAGTTGCACCCAGCAGTTGAGTAAAAAAGAACCCAGCATTGGGTAATTTTAACCAAGCAGAGTGTTCTGTCCAATATTTCCCAGCATGCGTCAAAAACAACCCAGCACTTTTTAGAGTGTGAGTGATATAAATGACTATGTGCATTTTTTGATGTGAATGATAAAATAGTTCAAATCATACAGATTTACGTTGTAGGAGAGATCTAAGAAATATGTCACATAGAGACTTTGGCTAGTAAACAACCACCTAGTAGCAACACCACAGCAAATCTCTAGCAACCGCTCACAGCACCCTATCATTACTGTGTTGAGTTTGGACAAGTAGCACTCACCATTTATTTACTTCTTGTACTGTAAAGACCGCACCATGTTATTTTCCCTCTTTACTATTTATTTTACATTTGAGGAGCATTTCATTGCATTATTGGTGTTGTATGATGTATTTGCATTGTTTTTTTAAATAGCCATTTTCTTTCTCAAACACGCTTCCCTCAGCAACCATTAGAAAGTCTGCCACCCTGCAGGTGCACTGAAACTATATGGATTCAGGATTATATGGATTTCACACAGCCTGAAAGTTCTGTACACCACTGTACTTTTTTGTAGTTATACTGCTACTGTGCGATTCCCGCTCTGGGAAATAGAGAAGTATTGATTTTCTTATTTTGAAAGTAGATCCTCAGCATCTTAAACTGTACAGAGAGAGTCTTTCATTAATGGCTGATCCGTCAGATTCAGCGCTGGATATGAAGTGTGTCATCTGGGGGTGTGGGATGCACTGCTAATAGTCCTCTGGGTTCTCGTGGCTCAAATATAATGTCGATGAGACCAGCAGAAACACAAGCCGTGCAAGAGACACAAATGGTCTGAGGAAGCTCTCTAAAAAAATACTGGGTTAAAAAGGGACAAACTCAGCCGTTGGGTTGGCTCCTCTTTGACCGAATGCTTCATTTGTGTTTATTGAAATTTTCTTAAAGATGACTTTCATAATGATTCGTATTGGTGTAATACAGTAATGAGAAAATGTCTTCTTTCCTAGACACAGACAAATCACAAATTAATTCATCACATGTTGGTAATAAATAAATGGTTCATTGAAGGCTATTTGCGATCCTGTAAGGTTCCATTAGGAACCAAGCGCATGAGGTTCTACCAGCCCTGACACAACACAAAAATACACTGTCTGGATGAAATAGCCTTATTCCTCTTGTGCCAGATGAGATTATCACGGTAAATTGGTATAAAACCATGGGATGGCGCTCTTGACGTCTCTTGCATTGAGCGCTGTCCAGCGTGCTGAAACTACAGCGGAGCGGTTTGTGCTTTTAAACCATTCCTCTCCAACCACTCAGTCGCGTTCCCGTTACACTGAGAAACCGAAACAATGCCTTTCTCAAAGAAGATACAGGTGATGGCTCATATAAAACAACAAACTCCGCGAATGCCTTTGTAATGATCCGGTCTCGTGGTGACGCTGGGTTTGGTTCAGTTAATGCGCAGTGAGTTCTGGAGGGACGCGCGCGTTCATTCCCCTCAGGGGCTTCTGCTGGACTCATTCATACTTCCCTCATTATTTTCCGACATGGACTGTTGTCTTTGTGGATTGACTTCTGGCGCTGTTTGGAAACTGTAATGAACAAGAGTTAACGTGACCAACAACATGACCTCGTGATTACTTTCCCCAGACATCTTTGGACTTACGGTGCATCGCGTTTTTCGGCAACTCCATCGAAGAGATTTTACGAAAAGGAGCGCGTTTGACTGCAAACTCACAACGGAGACAGGATACAGCAACATGATGAACACAAGGGATGCGTTGTGTAGTTTGCATGTGGTTGTACAGTGGGGAAAATGATTGCTGTTAATACCGAGTGTATAACTATGGGGAGAAGATGCCTTCTGACGTTCAAACCTTTCAGGTAAGACTTACTTCAAATGAAATAGACTGAAAAGGTAAATCCGGGGTTGATACCCTAACAAACGGCTATTTCCCAAAGCGAACCTTCAAATGATCTGTGACCCAATATAACGTCATTCAGACATAGGCTATTTCATAAGTTGTTTTTTTATCATGATACTTAAGTTACAAACCATTGACACGTGAAGTCGGTAAAAAAATGTAATTATAGAATCATTTTTTTTCAAGAACGACACAAACTTTGGTTCTTTACTATCATAGTACAGTGCTACCACATCGAGCACTTCTACAGAGAACATCTCCAAGTGTGACCAAGTGTTTACTTTAGTAAATGTTGTTTGCGTGAAGATGTTATTGCGTGGCACCATGTTCGTCTCTGGAGAGAAGATTTCATCAACTGTAACAATAGTGAATGTATCTGAGAAATGAGACTCATTGATGTCATATTTCGCGCTTTTTCTGAGAGAAACGTGAATCCGGCAGGCGGGTCAGAACCTTTTCTGTCCTAAGGTCATTTTTACCAGAAATACGCGAACATCTCAAATACACCATCTTTTTTATCACAACCCAACGTTCGACGTTGTCAACGTACGAAGCTATTTTTTTGATAAGACACAAACAACCTCTCTGTAAGCTTCTCTTTAAACGCGATGAAACAAAATTCACTTTTCTAAACATCTGTAGTGCTGCTACAAATCGGGATGAATTGATTTGTTGTTAAGGATGTGGAAAGTGGGAGGCCTGTTAAAATGGAGATGTATTTGTGACATATAATGAACTTAAATTGTTGTTCTAAGATTCAGTAGAACTTAATTATTTGCACAATGGCAAGAAAATCAACACAGTGCCTATCACAATGGAATTGAAGAGCTAATGTAAAGGTATGATTAAAGAACAGGCTTTTGTATGTTAAAGCGTTATTAAAAAAGACTTAAAGGATATCAGGCACTCATGTCAACTCACAACATGTTAGAAACGGCTGATCTGAAACAGCACAGTGTGAAAAGGAACACAGGTTTGGATCAAATCACCGTTAAAGGGATAGTTCACCCAAACACGAACATTCTGTCATCATTTACTCATTCTCAGATTGTTTCAAACCTGTATACATTTCTTTGTTCTGATAAACACAAAGTAAGATCTTTGGAAGAATGTCAGTATCTCATCCCCCATTGACTTCCATTGTATTTATTTTCCCTACTCTGGGAGTCAATGGGGGGCGAGATCTGCTCGGTTACCGACATTCGTCCAAATATCTTTCTCTGTGTTTATCAGAACAAAGAAATGTATGCTGGTTTGGAACAATCTAAAGGGTGAGTAAATGATGACAGAATTTTTATTTTGCAGTGAAATATCCCTTTAAAACACATTTGAATAGTCAGTCACCCTGCATCTAAATTGATTTATTGTTGAATTCTTTCAATAGTTTTCTTTTCAAAAGTGCATTGATCACGTTGTATAAACCTTACAAAATGTTGGTTAAACATAAGCATGCTATCCAGGTAATAAAACATGCGTATCATAGATATGTCAGATTGTTGTGCCATATAAAAACAAATGTTTTTAAACGTGTGATTATTCACAATTTAATTGCTTTTGAATAGCTTGCGACTTTGCAACATAAGTTATTCTCTCCACTTTGTCGAAATGTCTGTTGGAAAAACATTAGTTTGCCGTGGATGAATAACGTCACTTTGTTTTAGAGGCGTAAATATCGTCCAGATCTGTTTGTTTTTGAACAAGCCCCAGCAGCGGACAAGCACTCAATGCATTTAAACGGTTTCTTAATGAGAGCTTCGATGTGTCTGAGGAATTAGAATCTTGGCATTTCTGTAAAATGACCTCCAAAGCATGTAGAGGAGGACCGCAGCTCAATGCGTCTTAACAATCTATTCTCATCAATTACATATAAATAACACGCTGTTGCAGTATTGTATGATTCATTCTCCAAAAATCAATTGTGCTTGCATATACGCTAATTTTAGCGTGCGTGCATATAATAACCTCTACCCCGACCCCAAACCCTAAACATCACAGTTTTTTTTTATTATTTCAGTGTTTCCACTTCATTTACATTTCAAAATACGTGATTCCCACCGAGGGAAATAGTGTTAAAAGAATTGCCGTATCATATGCACACACAATTGAACTTTGGCGTACGTATTACACGATATAGCAAAAGCGTATTATTTATTAAGAATTGATGAGAATAGGTTGTTAAAACACATTGAGCAGCGGCCCTCCTCTCCTCTCTTGCTTTGGAGGTCATTTTACAAAAATGCCAAGATTCAAATAATGATGAAAAAGCACGAAAATAATGAAAAAGAACTCTATTGATGAATACTCCAGTCTAATTAAAGCTGTTTTATTTGACATGAAACAGAATAAATGAATCATGGCTGAACGCTGTATTAGCAGTTCTACAAGGACATTAGTAAGTAAAACTATTGCTGTTGCATGATTTAGTATCTACACCTGTAAGTGTCGGTCTCAATTCAAGGCATCCTGATACTGACGACACAACACAAACAAATAAAAGTACCCTTAATCGTCCAATTGGCATCAGCATTTATATCTTAGTTCTTATTCTGCATATTTGTGCCGACGTCCATCAACCAATGTTTTTGTCACTTTTGGAGACATGGCAACACCCATGTCTCCAAAAGTAATAACCATCTTTCTGATATGAATAACCATCTTTCTGCACATTATTCTGCAACATATTAATTCATTTACATTTTATTTAAATAGCGCTTTTCACATTGTGCATTGTTCCAAAGCCGCTTTACATGAGAAAATGAGCCGGCTGTTATTATTTATATTAAATCTTTATTTTAACTGTCTTCCGGTTCCCGCCTCCTTCCTTCCCTACATTGAATCTTGTTACAGTAATCATAAACTTTAATTTGGTAAAGTAGCCCAGCTCAGCTGTCACACATCACTTAATCCTTAGATGTACGGTGGTATCTGTGGAATCACAGGTTGCTGAATAGCATTCAACATTTTTCTGAAATAACAATATGATATAAAGGTGTGATATGACATGAGGGCTAAGTTTTCATTTTTTTGGCTGAACCACTCTTTAAAGAAAGTGCACTTACGCTCATAAAAATAAAGGTGCTAAAATGTTCTTCAGGGCGATGCCATAGAATATCCATTTTTGCTTCCACAAAGAACCACTCAATCTCTTGTTTACCATTTTATAATCTGAAGAACCTATTTTTGCCACAAAGAGCATTTTGTGAAGCTTAAAGGTTCTTCTGATGTTAAAGGTTCTTTATGGAACCATTTGAACAAAAACATGTTCTTCTATTGCATGGATGCACCTTTATTGTGAGCGTACCCTAAATACACTTTCATTAAAGATTGTACGTGGCCACACCAGAGATAAAGCACAAAATTGTAATTAAGAATTTATAATGGTCTCATTATCGTCTGGGAGGGCACCCTCTCACCTACACGCTCTTTGTGTCAGCCCAGTACATTCATACATCTCTCTGTCTTGTTCTCTTCACTGCAGGATTTTTGTGGCGGGCATCGGCTTCTTCAGTCTGTGCTTCTTAATGACCTCTCTGGGGGGCCAGTTCTCGGCCAAGCGGTTGGGCGATTCCCCATTCAGCATCCGAACCGAAGGTACATTAATAACACGTTGGTCTTTACGTCCACCTGCTCTGGGCGTCTGCGCGTCTAATTCATCTGCTGGCATTTAGAGAGTGTTAGTTTATGGGTTATTTAATGGGGGTAATGGTGGGTTTTGTGCTGGCCTTTAACAGACTTGATTATACTGAGGTCTTTGAGCTGCAAATAGCAGTTCTGTCTGCGAAGCGCACCCATTCGTCTTCGGTCATCACTTTTTACGGGTATGAAAATAGATCATGATAGAGGCCATATCCCTGTCAGTGATGTCATAAAAGAACATGTCCGTGAGGAAGACGCATAAGCCTTTTAGAGAGAGAGGGAATATTTTATGAATTAATCTGACAAGAAATTGTGAAAAGCAGTTTGTTAAAGCTTTTTTGGGACAAAAGACCCACAGCCTGTGCTTCAAGGCCCTTAAAGTGATAGTTCACCCAAAAATAAAAGTTCTGTCCTCATTTATTTACCCTCTTGTCATTTTAAACCTGTATGCCTTTCTTTCTTATGCGAAACAGACAAGATGTTATGAAGAATATTGGGAACCCATTCAGTTCCATTGTATGAACGCAAAATCGGTGCAAGTCAATGGATATCATCACAAGATTCTTAAAAATATCTTCTTTTGTGTTCTGCAGAAAGAAAGAAAGTCAAACAGGTTTGAAATGAAAAGAGGATAAATGAATGATAGATTTTTATTTTATTTAAGGGTGAACTGTCACTTATTGTTGTGAATGTAAAATGTGTGTCAATATCAGGGATGTTAGTGAAACGTGTTCAAGATGTATCACTACTTATGCACATATGATGCCGTTTACAGTTTGGTTGAAAAATGAGCCATTTTAGGGCCTGTTGTACCGTACCTAACTCGTACTAGTATCTGAAAACATAATCACATTTGCCAAATTATTTGAAAAACAAACACCTGAAGGGCTGAGAAATGTGTAACGTTTTATAAACTACATCTTTCCAATTCCGTGGAGATGTGCAGAGCTTTCTGAGGACTTCTGCGGGCAGAGAACCTATGAGGCAATGGCCTGTCCTCTGGGATTCAATTAATAAAAGACTTCTGGGTTGCAGTTATAGTGTTTGACTTCACCTCGCTCTCTACCGCCCACATAGGCCTTCAAAGGGAGCATCCTAACAGACAGAGATGAAAAATTAAAATGCTCTGCATAGGTATGCGGCATATAAAAACTTGACCGATGTTACATTTCTGTGTGGTAAAATCTTATACACTAACTGTGATTTGAAGTATTAAAAGTAAAATGTTCAAATTGGTGTAACATCTTACATCTTACAGGAATGTTGTACTACTATTGCTTTCATCTTAACAAACAACCCTTTGGAAGCGTGATGCCTTAAAATGCAGCCAACGCTAAGTTTTAGTACAGAGCCTTTGTATGTAATATTACATTTTTCGGGCTTTAACAATGTGCCCAAGATCAAATGGTGTACTGAAGTGTGGAAAATAGGTCTTAGTGTAAGAGCTCCATTTGGAAAACTGCTGCATGGTGTGTTCAGCGAACCCCCATATAAAGCTGAAAATGATGGATTAGCGTTCTGTTATGTAGTGAGAGTGAGAGAGAGAGAGAGAGAGAGAGAGCACAATCTGATTAATTAACCATTCCCAGGCTGACGTCTTGAAAAAGCAGCTGTGCACAATTCGCTCATTAAACAGCACCTGCTGATCAGCCTGAGAAGGACATCGTTGAGTTTTTGAGCTTTGCCCCTCTTAATGTCTCAAGCTTCAGCGCTGAAAGAGATGAGAGGGTTACTTTAACATTTGTTCGGTTCCGTGTCAGAAAGAATTTTAATTGGTCCAAAAATGTGCCACCATTTAGGTGTTACTTTAAAACGTCTTGACTTTTCCTAATCTTTTCAGAAGTGATTACACACGAATTGCGATTGGATAACACTTCATCTGTCCTCTGTAATGTTACACTAATTACGTTTGGGGTCTTGGAGAGCCCATCTGCAAGCGAATGCTGTCTGCACTGTTCAGTTCATTTTCAATTAGCGTTGTGAATGAAACAGAAGATCAGATGTCCCGATACATCACCCTGGATGACCGATAGAGAGCTGTGTGGGGTTACAGCGTTGCCTGTTGCTTTTGTTACATATGCTTTATTCCTCCACTACTTTTATTTTGTAAGAAAAATAAGGGCTACTGTATATTAAGTGTTATTTAGGTATAGTTTTGATAGCCAATTTCTCTATAAGCTTAAGTCAACCAATTTATCCCAACCGTACATTTCATCTTTCTAATCAGAGCTCATACACCGCGCACGGGCAAAAAACTAGAACAAAACTATGTGACAACTGGCCCCATTCTTCCCGATAATAAAAGTGTAATAAGAATCGTCATGTAAACAAAATGTTTCTCGAATGTTATTAAAATGTATATTTTATTATTAATATTCAAATTGTGTGGATTGTGTTAGTGAACTGCAGCTGAATTGGTAGAGCATTGCATAATAAAATGTTTCCCAACTGGAAAATGGTGGGTTAGGGACCGAGTAAAAAGTTCACACTTTACTTGTAAATGAAAACATATGTTTTTGTTTTGTTTTGGTCAAATGGCACATGTAACACAAAACTAGTTAATTGAATGCACAGTTCATGGCTCCATGCACAATTTTAGAGTAGGACAGGCTCTGTAATGCTCCAGTAATGCCCAACCCCAGTAAAGCTCAACTCCAGTGATGTTCAGTTCCACAAATGCTTCATGTTCTTGTTCACGCTTCCTGAATGGAAGCTGTTCTTTATTAGTTCCTGAATGGCTGTTGTTTCACTAATACTCTTTTCACGTAAGGGATCCTTTCAGTTTTCACACTCTTTCTATGACCCTGTTCTTCATGAAGTTGCTGAATATTATCATTCTGCACAGGTTCTGGGATTAAGCCTCTAATGGATACTAATGGCTGTGCTAGAAGAGGTTTGTTTTTATACATTTTTAATGAACATTTGTGAGTGGGTTGATAGAGAGAGCGCTTTACATACCAGGCTTGTGTTAGTTAATCGAGAAAAAGCAAAATGTCTAATAGCTTAAAGACTAAGGTTTCAACAGTCCTCTTCCATTATGATTCACACGCAACTCCCCGAAAACATACCTGAAATTTAAATGAAGCACCTTTAAAATTCAGATTGCACACCACGAGTTCATTCAAGGTTTTTTGTACCTTGTAAAAGTTACTAAAGACTATCTATAATCTTCAAGACCTACATATCCAGCTGTTTTAATTTAAATGTTTAAAAAAATTAAATGCCAACAAATCATGTTCCAAATATGTGCCTTTGTGTGCACATTGTCAGTTTTACATCTGTGATAACACACAGCCAGTGGAGCATTATCACGAAGCAACCTCCGACCTCACACAAAGCCTCACATACCACTTATTACATTACAGAGTTTTTTTCTTCATTGACAACCATTCAAAAGCTGCTGTGCATAGAGTTGCTGTGCCAGCCGACCCACTTTCATCAGGATGAATGGGCACACTTTGGATAGCTTTTTACCAAGTATTATCGATCAGGGTTGTTGTGTTGTTGATTTATTAGATTTGTATAATTTTATGCCGCCCAGTCCCTAAAATATAATTTATTTTACTGTAGGATTTTAGATTCTGTAATGGTGTAGCTCTGGCACTATAATATTTCGTTATGGTGTTCCCGTTATTGAACTCTAATCTGGGTTGGGTCTCCCGCACACCTTGCATGAGAAGCATGAGAAGAATCATTTCATGACAAGCCCACTGCTTTAAAGCTACGTTTGGAAATGTTTTATGTTTAGCTGGCTATTGTTCGTCTTTTAGTAAAACCAGTCTTTATACTGACACCTTTTGATGTGGATGCGTGAAGTTGGACCTAAAAGCCGATACTCCATCTTTTCTTTTGTTGCTTTGGCCATAGTTTTTTATTCATTGTGCACAAATATATACATTAGATAGTACATTTACATTTACATTTAGGCATTTGGCAGACGCTTTTATCCAAAGCGACTTACATTGCTTTATCCTATACACTTTACATAGGTATTTGCAATCCCCTGGGATCGAACCCACAACCTTGCGTTGTTACCACTGAGCTACAGGAAAACTAGATGCGCTGTTTAATAACAATTATTTTATGGAATATTTTGACGGTTTGTACTGTTTGCACACAGACAAGACTAGCATGATCTCTTGTATGAGCTTATGTTTCTAAAAGTGATATTCATTTCTTAGACTTTATAAGTACATTTGTACTTCCATCCATCCATCCATTTTCTACCGCTTATCCGAACTACCTCGGGTCACGGGGAGCCTGCGCCTATCTCAGGAGTCATCGGGCATCAAGGCAGGATACACCCTGGATGGAGTGACATTTGTACTTTTGAAACTTATTTCATAAAAATATGTTTACACCTTGTTTTGATGATCCCTTTTAAATAATGAGTTGACTAACACCGTGCATTAGAATCCATTAGAATTTAAAATTGTATCCACACTGGATGCGGCGCTACACGACATACCCATTAAGAACAAGCAGGTTGTCGTGTCTCAAGTCAGTGAATTTGAGTAAAATCACAGGAATCATTTATCCCGTGCGAATGCGCCACATGAAATACAGATGTGGGGAGGTCATTTATAAATCACACGAGGTCCACAGATATTACTAATCCTGTGCAAATAGGGTGAATGTGTAACCTAACGTGATGTCTCTAACCAAATTCACAGAAGCCTCCAACTAAGTTTAGATCGCAAACTGCTATCCAATCATAGCAGTGGGCGTTTTCTTCCAAGTCTTTAATGCGCCACGCCCATTAAAACGGAGCGTTTGTCTTATTTATTTTGGTGTTTTTTTCAGCACCTGTGTCTCAATGGTTAGAGCATGGCACTAGCAATGCCAATGTCATGGGTTCGAACCCAGGGGATTGCACAAAGTCAGAAACAAAATGTATAATACAATGCAATGTAAATAGTTTTGGATAAAAGCGTCTGCCAAATGCGTAAATATAAATGTTTTTTAATGTAAAAACCATGCGATCGTCAGAATTAGACACATAAGTTGTGTTAACATATAATTGTTACAACTAAGCAGAGGAGTTATATTTACATTTTGAGAGCGGTCTCATTTTCTTAATGAAGTGTTGTTTTATGTGTTTTTCAGTAAAGAGAAACACTTTGTAGTGTTTAATGTTCATTAATCTTTGAGAATCAGTGGAGTTTCTTATATTTATGTGGTAACCATTGTTCAGAAAAGCGTTTCCTTTGGTAAGGAAGTGGGCTGATATATATTTTTAACTTTTAATATCAATTAAGCTCTATTATCTTAAAATAAAATTACAAAGATTTTAGGAGGATCTATTGACAGAAATGCAATATAATATACAAAACTATTTCTTCAGAGGTGTATAAAGACCTTACATAATAAACCGTTATGTTTGTAATACCTCAGAATAAGATGTTTATAGCCACACACAGAGCGGCTCTACACACATTGAATTTGCCGCCATGTTTTGTACAGCAGCCCTTAACGGGTAAACAACTCTACAACACACGTTTACTCTTCCTCTCCGCTGCGGTATAGTGGGGAAACGAATCGCGGGATGATCCGTGATTCCTACAAATCATGCTCTATGGTTTGGTAAGCATGTGACCTGCAGAGCAAAAGTTTATTCATCATTGAGTAAGAGAGTAAAACACGCTCTCTCTCGCTCTCCAGTTACAGCTCTAAAGCGCTTTCGCTCTCTCTCTCAAGTATCTGGACAGGTACAATATTAAAGCGGTTCCAGATAAACAATGAAGCTCAAAACTGCTCCGTCACACAGTTAATATTACCACAACAACATATCTTGGTATCTTAGTATGTTACTCACATACTGATCCAAATCAAAGCAATTTTCTTTCTCTCAAACGTCTCTCTGATAGAAAGTACCTTCATAGATATGTTTCAGCATCTCTGCTAAAAGCCTTAGTAGTACCGAGGGTCCTAACGCGTCTCTGCTGGAAACACTTCATAATATAAGTGCAGGTCCAAGCTCCTGCCTGACTTTTATCCTTCTTTTTATACATAAAGTCTACAGACCTTTTATTTTAAGTAATACATAAGGCATCGCTCTTTCTACAGTCTTTCTAATGCCCGCATGATCTCTTCCCTGCGTCTACATGAGAACGACATCTTTTTGTACTGTGCTGGCCACCGTTGTGTTTGGACTGAGCAATTCATTGCAAATCTATAATACAACACTAGTTTTCGCTGTTAATCATAAACTGCGCCTTTAATATCTTGTTAGAGCTACAAAACATTTTAAGTCACCCTAACTAAAAACACTTATGTTGAGAATATTAAACGAAAATATGAAACATTAACATATAAATTCATGTTTGTTTAACAACCTTAAATTTGGCAACCTGAACATAATGAAATTATGAATTTATAAGCTTTATTATGTGCAACCGGTATACATAATTTCTTCATGTTAATCCAATATATTTTTGTTCAGTGTAGTCATTTTTGTGTTAGAAATTGTGTTAGCAGATATTTAGAAGAAAGCCAACAGAATGTTCAAAAGGAACCATTAATCATCACACAAGCACACACACTCACACACACACACACACACAAACGAAAAGATTAAACCTTTAAAGAGTGTTTGCCTTTTCTAGTCAATATAGGCAATAAAACCATAAACTCACTAGACTTTGGAAAGGCACCATATTGTTTGCTTTCATTTATCAAATAGAGAAGGGGCTGTAAAAAAGTTTTTGTATTAGATAGCAGATATCTATAGTCCTTCAAAATAAAATCACAGATGGATTCTTTCATGACTGTCGAGATTCAGTGCAGGGTTCAAAGACTGTAGCCTTTGACAGTTGACAGTTGACGGTTGGCACACAGGCACAGCAGGAGATACTTGCAAATCTTGTTCCTTCAGTCTGGTCAGTTTCTATACAGTCTAAGAATATTCTATATATTCACCTGCAAGTGAATATCTCTCTTGCTTAATGTTTAAATACCACATTGACATTCTATCTGAATGAAAGAAGGTGGTTCAATCAAAGGAGTTGAAAAGAAGAAAAGGCAAAAAGGAAACCATTTCAGGGATTTATTATCAACATTTACCAATAGAAGATGATTATAGATAATATATTTTTTTTACTTGCAGTAACATTTGTTAAATTCCTTTTGTATTTTAATCATCTGTTATGGTTTCAGATGGCATACTTGACCATTTACAGAGGTTCCCTAACTTTTCAGCTCGTGACCCCCAAAATAACAGTGCCAGTGACAAGAGTCCCCCACTATCTTCAGAGGTGGTTAAAGTATACAAACGTTTTGGGCATTTGTACCCAAACACGCATAATGACAACACAAAACAGCACAGTCTAGCATAATATTATTTTATAGTTATTTACTCATAACATTACTTGTTGTTATACAAAAACTATGAGCCATTACTGTAGATGGACGAATTTCATCAAACTGATTGGAGTGCTGATGGATGTGCCTCTTTTCTTACCTGAGGAGGATGGCCCCTCTGACTGCAGTGCTTCTCCGCCCTCCTCCGCTGGCCTCCCTGCGTTGTCTTTGGTCGATATTATTCAACGTTTCATTTCGACAAATAAAAAATATCCTAAATTTAAACCCTGAAAAATAATCTGTGTGCCCATGGGAGTGTTTAGCATGGTGCTGTAAATGGCCTTGCTGCACCTTACCTAATGGGGTTGATAATGTTGTCAATGTGATATAATCACCTCAGGGGTCACGATGGAGGGGGAAGAAATTCCTAAGGCCGATGGCTTTTCACTTATAATTTTATATTTTGTTAAACTTATTAATTAACGTTACAAATGCTATTTCTAATAATAAAAAATGTTTCCTGGAAATCATCTTGTGACCGTGGCCTTGCGGCTCCCAATTTGGGAACCCCTGATATATTATATATTAGTATTAAGGATGCACAATATATTATCGCACTATATCAGTATCGACCAAAAACATATTTTTTGTGTTATCTGCATTGGCCCCATAATAAGATCAGGCTGACATATTTAAGATGATCAGTTATGAATCTCAGTTTTGATTTTATTCTGGTTGAACCTATTCTGTTGCACCTTTAAAACCCAGTACAGCACTGAATATTCACTTACTGCTATTAGCAAAATATTGTTGAAGTAGGAACAGTATGTAGATATTTATGAATGTGTTAATTATAGGAACAAAAGCATACTGTTTTGAAGCACTGTTGGAATGTTACTTGTGGCTATTGAGATTCTGGGTTGCACTTGAAGAACATCTATGATTTGTTTATTAAATAAACATTATACCAGAAAATGCCTTATTCTACATTAGATAAGTTAGACCCTATCTCACTGAGTATGCGGCACAAATCCTTGTCCAGGCCCTGGTAATCTCAAGGTTGGATTACTGCAATGCTCTCCTTGCTGGTCTTCCTGCAAAGGATATCAAACCGCTCCAGCTGCACACCTCGTCTTCCAACAGCCCAAAGGGGCTCATGAGAAACCCCTTTTCATCTCACTCCACTGGCTACTGGTTGAAGCCAATATCAGATTCAAGTCATTAATACTTGCCTACAGGACATCACTTGATCTGCACAGGCATAATTTCACACCCTCCTACACTCCTACACCCCACCAAGATCCCTGCGTTCAGCAAACCAGCGGTGTCTATTGCCTTCTCAAAAGGCAGTAAATCGCTTTCCCGCTCATTCTCATTCATAACTCTTTCCTGTTGGAACATTCTTCCTAACTCAATACGGTCAACCACATCTCTCTCAACATTCAAAAAACTACTTAAAACCCATCTCTGCTATGAATACTTGACAGACAATTGAGGAAAACAACTAACTCTCTCTATTTCTCTCAACAGGTAATGGTCTAGCTTTTATTGAAACCAGTAACTTTGTATTGGCACTTATTGTATTATTGCTCCTGTATGACATGACGCTTATTGCTGACTGAATTCTCTGTAAGTCGTTTTGTATAAAAGGGTCTCCTAAATGACTAAATGTAAACGTAAAAGTTTAAAAGTTAAAGAATCTTTAACTATTGTAAAGTAGGCTTGGCACATGACTTTCGGTTATCGGCTTCCAATGTAAAAGAATGATCAGTTATCATTAGCGGCCCAAATGTACATATCATTGCATCCCTATTTATTATTGTTGTTATATTCACCAAACAATCAATCTTGGGGTCAAATGAGAGGAATATTCCACAAGAACATCGGCAGCATGATTTAATTTTATGTCAAATTTTAAATGTGGGCACATATGTGTTCATAGTGCTTCATATAGCTTCACATTTAAGTCCCTGATGCTAAATATCTTGGACAGATGTGGGCACACATTACATTTTGAGCTGAGAGGAGTTAGTGATTGTGGAGCTGTGAATTTGACCTGCTGCTCTCAAGAAGCCCTTAGGTCATGTTACAGCTGGTGATTCATCAGAAAATCCATGCAGTTTAGTGGCAGAACGGCTTCTTCCCTTTTATAATGTACTCCCACAAGTACTGGGAAACAGCCAAGAAAAAAAAGAGCTCCAAAATTCCACACTGACTCATCAGACAAAAATTCACATTTGTTTTCTTCACATGTTAACACCAACATGACTGAGTTGTGCCAAATTGGTGGAATTATTACACATAGAATGAGCACTTTTGAAAATATTAGTGAGGAGTGCGTATAATGTGAATGTGAAACCACCTCTGCATTGTATTTTCAATTACATGAAGTCCATGTTCAGTGTTATTGGAAAAAAGCAATCTGTATTTTTTTCGTCAGTTTTGTTATTTTTTGGGGGGGCATGTTCAGTCAGCATTAACGGAATATACAGTCATTTGTCAGAATAGATGATGTGTGTAATCACAAATTAAATTTTTGGAGATTTGTTTGTTTGGAATCCAACCTACAAAACCTCCAATACCATTTGGGACTAATCATAACTAATAAAAGATTGTGCTGTGTGATATTCAGCTCTCTTTGAGTAAAACTGTGGCGATAATTCTGTCACCTGAATGTATTTTTAGCTCAGAGAGACAGAATGAGATCTGGAACCTGCAGCATAAGCACACTCCAATTTCATCTCTTTTGATTCTGGTTCTTACAAAATCTACTCCAAATCTACAAATAGAACTAAAAATCCTTTAAATGCTTTGTCCAGGGTTACAGGACTCTGACATGTAACTAATGTTAATGATCATTTGATGTGTTCTATCAATTCATACGTACTGTAGTGAAACAATGTGACAATTTTGCCTCAGTTCACAGTGTGGGACATGACTTTACTGAAGGTTTCAAACTTCTTACTCATTTAATTTTGACTTCACGGCAATGAAGTTTTATTTTTGCCGTCAGATGCACACACACACAAGTGACTGGATTTCCTGCAGTTTAATGGTGTTTCTGACAAACATCATTTTGAACAAATGGTTTATGTGACAAATGTATTTTCTCAGCACAAACTCAGAAGAGAAAGAAAATGAAAGCACTTTACAATAAGGTTGTATCTGTTAACTTCAGTTAACATGAGCTAACAATTATCAACATATTTTATGACATTTATTAATCTACTAATGTTAGTTAATGCAAATACAAGGTGACAGAATTTTATTTCTGGCTAAACTATTCCCTTAAAAAAATGCAACCTTATGCAACCTCACTGTAAATTATAGAAAGGAGATAAATAGATGATATTATAGAATACACATTGTAATAAAGTTCACTATAAAGGAAGGAAGGAGGCGGGAACCGGCAAACATTAAACATTTAATCAAATAATAACACAGAACATAAACAGCCGGCAGCCCCTCACGGACCACTGCCGGCGAAATAAAACAAACCACAACTAAAATCCAGGCCTGGTCCTCTCTCATCGACGGTCCGGTCGCTCGTTCTCTTATGCTCCCGATCTCCTCTATGATACGAGACCGGTGCGCACACAGCTGTCGCTCATTAACACTCACTCACCGGCCTCGATTCACGTTCTCGCCCCGCCTACTCCACTACACACATATTATATGTACTGGTGATGGTGCAAAATATAGTGTACCATATGATGTGAATTAGCACTTTTATCGGTAATAATCATCTCTCCTTGAATCTTCATGTAAATGTTATTTATGTTGCTTTCCTGTAGCTCAGTGGTAAAAGCGTGGCGTTATCAACACCAAGGTCATGGTTTCATTCCCAGGGGATTGCACATACTTAGAAATAAATGTATAGGATAATATAATGTATGTTGCTTCTGATAAAAGTGTCTGCCAAACGCATACATGTAAACGTATCTTAATTTGACCATACCCTACGCCAGATGTGTACCCTACTTTATTTTGTTATGGTTTAGTTCTGGTTTTAGGTCTGTTCATTACTATGTTATTAGTCATTATAAATTTATCACTCTCACTTGTTTGTCCCTGATTATCTGCCGTATTTAAGTCAGTGTCTGTGTTAAGTTCATTGTCCGGTTTTGATTTTGTTTTGTGTGTTTGTGTGATTTCTTTCTTTGGGTTTATTAATAGAGACCCTTTGGATAACCTTCTTCGTCGTGTTTTTGTATTCAAACAAAATTCCATTACACTCAACGCGAACCGCAAGCACTGTGATTGGTCTGTTTGATCCACTGCCTCGGGTAAAATAAACTTTCCGCTATTGTCGTGTTTACTCAAACGCATTTCCGAATAAATTATCCAAGTAGATTATTTGATATTCTGTGTTAAACATCTCAAGCTGCAACAATTGGCAATTCTATAATAAAACATTACAATATCTGTAAATGAAGCGAAAAAAGGGTCTATTAGATGAGCATTTTTAGCCCAATCCCAATTCTATTTTATACCCCTTCACTTACTCCTCGCCCCTTAAAACACAGTGGCAAGGGGAAGGGCTAAACACATTCCCCTAAGAAATAGGACACCACTACTACACTTACATAGGCCTACGTCATTATAATACGTAACTGACTGTACGGAGATGCGGCAATGTTTTCCAAAATGCTGCTATCAGCTTTGGTCATATTAGTTTCGTGGATTACAGCCTAAAAAGTGACCCTGAACTTTTTCATCAACAGCAGCTGACTATCTACCCTCATAAGGCGGAGCACGTTTTGATTAACCCAGTGTTTGAGATCGCATTCCGTGGATTACTCCCTCTGTCCGGGCGGGGAATCTGAGAGTGAACGCGAATCTGACAGGGAGCGTGTTCTTCTTCTCCGGGTTTGTGATTGTATTCCGGAGACGGCCATGATTACAAATACTGTTTTTCCGGTTGTGAATGTTCCGTTTCAATCGTCCAATCATTAAAGAGTTAAGTTAGTCAAATTTAGCGACTTTTTATAAACGTTTCAAGTACTCAAGAAAAAAACTGAACACAACATTTAATTCAACATAAACTAGACGATTATTAGCTGTTTAAATCCTTATTAAAGCCCAAATAAAGGCTTACATTATACTCACATAAGCAACCATGTTGGGAAATTTCATAACCCTTCATTTGAAGTGAGGTCCTGCAAAATCTTTGTTTGAAGGGCTAAATGGCCTCTCCCCCTAGCCATCAAAAGAGAATGGAGGGAAAGTGTAGTGTAGTGGTAAGGGGTAGAAATGGGATTGGGCCCTAGTGTGTTGCGACTCTCTGTCTTTAGGTTTGTTTATTCTTGCACTTGTCTTTGGACTGTGAGTCTCTGGTGACTCCACACGTGTCCCCCTTAAACAGGTGTTTGCGGCACATCACGTCAAAGCCCTCACGCTATTAGCATCATCGCTCATTTCAACGCAAGTTTCGCCTCTGCTCGCCTAAAGTTGAACCTTATAAAAACTATTAAAGCTTTACAAAACAATCTGACTTCTGAAATACGTGAGAAGGAGCTTTTTTAATATGCGGACGCAGATACCTGCATCCCTGCACGAGCCCTGCGGGTGAGAGAGAAAGCGTCGGACTTGAGCGAATCACAGAACTACAGACTCAAAGAAAGTCAAAAAAGTATTCCCAACTTGCAGAGCAACGAGTTAACCACGCCTATTTTTTCACATTCACTACGAATTTGAAAGTGCGGCCAAACTTTTGATTTAAAAGACGATAGCGCATCTCTAATTTGTTGTTGGTCCGCCATTATGCTCGTATTTCCTCTCTGCTGTGAATAACAATTTCTGTTCATCTGACCATCCGTAATCTGGGAGCGTCATCACAAGAAATATGTGGGTACTGCCGTTCTGGTAAGCACAGTGTAGGTATGAATTTAGATCTTAAAAAAATAGATACTTTGTGCCTGAGTAGCGATAAAGTCTCGTGGGCTGAAATGTCGCAATCTCGCCACTATCACTGCTAATGCTTCTCAGACAGCGTACACAACGAGCTGCTTCGTCTTTGGCTCTTGTCCTGGTTACACAATTAACGTTACACAATTACACAATTAACGTGATGCGGTTTTCACTTATACAATTATAAGTGAAAACCGGCGTGTTACACCATAACGTGCCCTTTACTCGGTCACAGAACAAGATGATCACCTCTTGAAGTAAACCCCAGAAAGAGTCACTGAACAAATCAATGAATGAATCTTTTCAATCTGTTCTTCATAAAAAATCTACTGGAACGAATCCTCATATCATGTCGAGGATCAACCTGGATTATGGAGAATTAACATAATTATAGTGATTCATTTTCTGGGCAGTGATCTGATCGTGATTAATTAGCTTTCATCTGATCATTCCACTTTAACTTAAATGAGAAAATCCCATTGACGCGTGGGGGAATTCAAGCACGCCGATTACGCCCACAACACAATGAACCTTTAACAGAGCTAGCAAACGAACCACGATGGGCGATGTTGTTATTTATGACACATTAACGGTTGAGCTTTTGATGCAGACCCAAGTCTGTTGGACGTCACAGTTTGGTTGGTTTGATGTGTTTAGAAGCTGTTCTCTAAATTTCAATACACATTAGCTTGAAACGGTGATCTGAAGTATACGTGTGTGGTTCAGCGTGGATCGAAATTGGTAAAAACAATCCACTACTGTTACAGACATAATTTTCAAGCTGTACATAGTTATATAGAGCCATTCTCATTGCTGCACGTCTCGACTGAAATCGAAGCTTGTTCCTCACCTCGTTCGCAACGCTCGTGCGGTAATGTGTATAGGTATCCCAGAGGCACAGCAATACTGATAAAACAGAGAATGTGACGTCTGTACCTGTCAAACAGCTGTCACTAGTACTCTGGGAAACACATGTGTTGATGATGCAAACACACCGTTTGAAGCAAATAATGCAATTTGGATCAGGTTGGGACAGAGTAATCAAACCGACGTGAAAACATATACGGTTGTCAGAAATCACCTCTGTTCCAAACCTCAATGACATGCTTCACCGCCTACTGTTTACATAGGCAGATGTCTTCTGAAACAACAACCCAACCCAAATGGAACCTTATAGGTGAATAATCTCAAGCAGTAAACATGTTCTTCATTGATCTTCATTCGGGGTATTTGTAAAAATTCATGTTTGAGGTCTGCTCTTCTCTGACATTCCCACAGGACCTGATTAGACTGTTTGTAGTGTCAAAAGTGGGTGGTGTTTCTAAGAGTTGTGGGTTGTATGAGAGATTGCAGGTTGCAGAATTATTTTGTCCTTTTATTAGAAAAGCATATGAAACTGAAGTCGTTTCCTTTCAAGTCCGAGCTAATTACTGTATGTAAGACCGATCTGTGATGGTTTGCTCATTTTGGGAGTAAAGATAGCCTCCAAGATGTTCTCCAGCAGGAAATTTTCATACAGTACATGCAAGCCAACATCTTATACATCAAAATTTTAGTTTCATCCAACTTTCTCAAGTGGTAAACTTCTGCAATTGATTTGGCCTAACAAACTGACCTTTCGCACATAATTGTCCGATTTTGTTTTACTAAATTTAACATTTCAGATTGTTGCTTGAACATCATCGCTTGACAAGGCTTTTTACGGTGCCATAGAAGAACCCTTTTTGTCTGAATGGTTCCATGAAGAACTGTTTAATGCAAAGAAACTGTTTTCAAAATGTTCCATAGGAAAAGGTTTATTACATTATAAAAATTAAAGAGATCATTATAAAAACCCTTTAAATAAATGAAGAAATGGGGAACTAAAATGCCTCATCTGTGCTCTGAAGAACCTTTTGTAGGACCTTTCTTAAGCCTCTCCAAACAGCCCCCCTGTTCTTTTGCTGTCTTGCAAGCACTTACTGTACTTTCCTTATGGAAAAATTTGAATTCGTGAATTAAAGGTCCAGTGTATGACATTCAGCGGTATTTAGTGGTGAGATTGCGAATTTCAACCAACGGCTTTCGAAGCACTACGGAGGCTGACACAGGATTAAGATGTTGTCACATTTTCGATTCTTTGCGTGAGATATTATTTATATATATTTACGAAGCAAATGGCAAATTCCATTTAAGGGGACCAGCAATGTATGTTGATAGAAATAGCTCATTCAAATTCATTCATTACGTAAGGTCTTTATACATCTCTGAACACATAGTTATATTGTATTTCTGTCAGTAGATCCTCCAAAAAATGACAGACTGGAGCATTAAGGTTAAACTGAAAATCAGTGTATGGCACTTTGGGCTAAAAAAATCCTTCATATTGTGAAGAATCTTTGTGACACTGGGTAAAAAAAGTAGAATTTGGGATTGTGGGAACTCGACCCAGTGACTTGACCAGGAATTAATTAAATCCAATCAGCTGTATGTAGGGAGCAGGTGTACTCTGGGTAAAATTCAGCAGGGGGGATGCTGTAGGATGGAAAAATGGAATTTCTAAAGAGGCAAGAAGGTCAGCATCTTCTCCAGAAATGTAGATGAAGAATTAACGAGCAACACAAAATATGACATAATAAATGATGTGATTCGCTATACTTACAATGTCAATGTGATAACGCCTGCATTTCATGATTAACCTAAATACATTTGCTGTTGATGTAAAATTACTTAAATTTAAATAACGAGAAATGTTTACATTCATTGCGATATATCTGATGGCAAACTTTGGTGTTTTTCGCAAATTGGATCACATTTGGATCAGTACAAGACATTACAGAGATTTCTTAAACTCTAAAGGGGACACCAGTGAGATTACTGGGATCTTTTTCTCATTTAAAAAAAATCAATGAAAAAGGAGACTGCACGAACGTTCTCTCTGTTTTTCACTTTCAATTTGATCCTGTTATCTGGAGAAACAATTAAAGAGAAATAAATGAAATCTAATCGTTTAGGTGTCATAAGGGGCAGTAAAGTGTGTGAGGAGGAGCAATTATCTGAGTCCTTTTTCTCCTTCTGAGGAAAAACATAGTCCTGCCCTCACCTCTGAAAAATCATTCCATAGCTCTTTTGCCCTTTCAATAACATGCCTTCTAATCCCTCCTGCGGGCTTATTCGCGCTCATATCTGCTCCTTGCGGAAGCATATGCTAATTTAAGCACATACACTTTTGAATCCCCAACCGCTTTCATCACGAGCTGTCACGAGACAAAGATGAGACCAAGAGCAAGTATGTGTGACTAGATTTTGAAGACTGGAATGGGGAGTGAAGAAGGTAAATAAACAGGAAATAGTTTTTGATAATTATTTATAAACTCTACATCTTTATTGCGGCAGAGTGCTGCAACGAAGGAAGGGATTAAGTTTTCCGGAGAAAATTGAGAATTCATTTCTTTTCTGTTGCAGACACATTTTACTTTCTCTTCCAGCTTCTTCATCCAACTTCATTATGCAAAATTAAAAAAAAAAACTTTTATTTCATTGAAATTATATTTCATTTAGTTTGAAAAAGACTTTACTATTTTTGATGTTTAATATATTCACATATGCAATTGTGTGCTGATCATTCCCTTAAAAAAAAAATATTGTTTCAAAAATAAAATATTGCTTTCCAGGTTTGTCCATCCATTCTGCACTTTGCATATCTTTAATTCAAACAGCATAAAACACGCAAACACACACAGGCTTGATATATGTGAGTGTGCTGGGTTTACCTACTTTTTTATGTTGGGCTTCACAAAGCACTCTGGCAACCAGCCAGAACACCCCAGCAACCACCAAGAACATACTTTTAAATTCCATGCTCACCAAACCAATCATTGTCATTCTGGATATGTGACACTTCACGAACATGATGCGACTTTAACCGTGTACCAATTAGCAATAACACATCTGTCTTTTTTGCTCAATGAAGCCGAATTCGCACTGTTGAAGATTTCACCCAGCTGTTCTGTTCCCAGCTCTTAGAAGACAGATGACTTGTATTGATCCCCATGGGAACATTCAGAAATAATGAAGCGGTTTTCAGCAGAAAATGCTTTCCATGTGCAATCTTTAACGTTCCAGCATACTTGTGCTGCCCACTCTGCAGAAACCCACCCAGACAGGTCTCATACTTACAACCCCTGGTTTCAAATGTTTTATCCACAAAGCCAGCGAGGCTTACAGCATACTACGATATCAACCCAGAGTCGATCACAGCAGTACACATCTCTATATTCAGGAGCTTGCAGCCGGCAGTGAATGTTTACCCATCAGTCGGAGCTGACTTAGAATGTTTACCTATCAGCCTGCTGCGCGAAGCTGTTCTTAGAGAAGTCTTTCAAAGAGATGTGATAGGCTCTGACTTTGTTGAAGATTGTATTAAGTGTGTTAGCGCAACTGTGAGGCTTGCATTGCCCACTGCCATTCATTTGGCTTTCAAATCTGAATCCATAACTTATGTTACTTCATTGTTTGTTTCGAAAGAAAATTTGTTACAGAAATGTGGATTTTCAGGCAATTTGTTTGCTGTTTATTATTTTGATGAATTATTTCTATTTTTGATTAACATATACTCGCTGATCAGGTCCATAATCCCATGAAATGTCTCCAAAACGTACACTGATCTCACACTGCAGTTACAGATGGACTGTACAAGAGTATCATTTTGAACCATAATATGGCAAATGAGACACCCTACTGTACTGTCGATAATCAGCCACCCTTGATAGATCAACCCAGTCTCATGGGAATTCGTGAAATTGTCACAAACTGAAATCTATTAATTCATTAACACAAATTTCCTCTTTTTTTCGTGTCACTCATTACGACTTTTTTTCAATTCTCAGACCGTGTGTGTATGTACATTTTTCTATTTCTAACCTGATATCAAAATGTTGAATAGGTATGAATTTCCATCAGATTTTGTTGATATATATTTATACATATGAAAGATATCGCGTATTAAAGTACTTTTGATGGAAAGTCGTGCTGGGTGACACAAAATAATTGCGTGCTGACTGACACGAAAAAAGGGCGAATTCCTGTTGATGAACACAAATTAATAGATTACGGTTCGTTACCACTTTACGAATTCCTGTGAGACAGTGTTGGATAGATGGCCAGTACATCACAGGGCTACCATACACAGACAGAAAAACACAATCACAAGTCACATTCATGTGCAATTTAGAGTCTCTGATTTAACCTGACCTGCATGCCTTCTAGGGAAACTTGAGTACATGAAGGAAATCTATATGGCAACATGCAGAAAACATGTCAACTTCACAAAGAAAGGCCCTACGGGTCAGCCAAGCACAAATGAGGGAGCTTCCTGTTGTAAGGCAATATTGTCTCCTCACCTGAGCCACTGTGCTCCCGAGGGCAGACAACAGATAAGTAAAACTACCTTGAGACTGTTTTGGTGTAATGCTAACATTATATGTGGACTCAATCCTTGAGAAGCTTCAGAAATATGTTATACAGGAATACAATATTTATGCTACATAGACAGTTCTACTGTATCAAATCCTTTCACCCACACTTAATACATATATAATCACGGCCTCAAGGACCTTTCACAAAGACACATGCACACACAAGCATTTCAGTCCCGCATCCGGCTCCAGTCAGCAGAACACAGCCACGTGTGGGAGTCATGAATCACTCTATCAGCCCGAGCACGATCCCACTGTTTAACAAATCGGGGATTTTCAGCAGACTAATAAATACATGAGGAAGCTGAGGCAGCATGTGTTAGCGGGATTAGTTTGACTGAGGCAGACACTCTTCACAACATTCACCGATCCCAAGCTTTACAAAAAAGCCAACCTCAAAACAGCACAAAGATCAAATATAACACTTAAGGTTCAGAGCAGGGGGCTCATGTGTAAAACTCACCATAGATATCTCATCGCTTTGAACCACCAGCCTGACAAGCGGGTCTGTGAATGGCGCCGTAATGGCTGCTGGACCGGATGGCTGCTTGCCGGAGCTGGATTAACTTCCCCTGTTGCAAGTCGTGTCTATGGTGTATTATGTGTATTTGTTTTTCTACCCACATTCCTCATGTTATGCTGTATTTTTCTTCTTAATCCATTTCGTTACACTGTACTTGTATATGTGTAATAACAATAAATTGAATCCAAATCCAAAAGTGTACGTACGCACGTAAGGTTGCCCAGAACCTACACACAAATCCCTTTGTAAATCCCAGTCAGAGATAGATTGTGCGTACGTGCATCTCCACCCCGTCTTCTCCCCGAAAGTACTATATATGGAGTTAACAACGCCTAGTTTTCCCATGCATAACCTCCTCTATATACATTTACATGCATTATCCAATCTACATGACGCAATGTTTAACATCGTCAAATGTACAAGACAAAATATGAGATACGGATCAGCCTTTAAATGCCATTTGTGCCAAACATATTACATTGCTAAAAATCCCCCAGTATCATTGTTATGTTTTATCATTTTGCAGGTATTGTTTATGCTCTAACAGCAATATTTCACACTAACTTAAGGTTGAAAAATGGGATTGCGGGTAATGGGACCTTTAATAGTTCTCAGATACTGATTTTAGAATAGTGATCTCACTCTTTTCCACTGGCTAAATATTATTTCAATTGTTTTAAAAATACTTATCAAATTGGATTTATCCAGTTTTGCTGATAAGGTGAACATCTTTTAGCGATTTCAGTGAAAACAGATATGTTGCGATGTAACCTACAATTGTCTGACTCCGCGTATTTAAAAAAAAGAAACGTGCAACTCTTACTGTTCTCTCCTTCAAACACAGTGGTATTTTTCATAATATTGTGGAAATGCCTTCACACGACATCAACCTCTGTGCAGCTGGGGTTTAACAGAAAACTATTATCAATAGACCTTTTCTAATGGACAACCGGTCAAGAAGTGTCCACTATAACATTGAAGTAAGTAATCGTTGTTCAAGCTAAATATTTATATTTTCTCATAACCCAAGACATTGTGCACCTATATCATGCAAGTCTGTCATTAAAACATAGCATGCCACAGAAAGTGATCAAGCACAACTATATATATTCCTAAATTTATATAATTTTTGTTTAACTTTGGCGTAATTTATTGACGAAATATAAGCCTTTACTTTAAGAATGGAATATTTAATGTAACTGTGTAAATCAAAATGAATGCAGAGTTTAAAATCCTTGTTTACTTTATTACTTTTTTCACTCAAGGAAAAAGAGTGCGTACGCAAAGTCAAGATCATGGCAATATTTATATTTATATATCCGGATACGTGCGTGGAAAACAGCACATGCACATTTCTATTCCCATTCTGTGCGTACACCTCATTTATACATCAGGCCCTGGTCTGTTCAACTTCACAAATAAATGAAACCAAATGAAAATGGATGATTCCTTTTTTGTACAACAAACTATAAACAGTACATTTCACCATTTCCAAAAAGATGAAAGAGCTCATTGGCACATCATGTGACACTAAACTGGCTGTAGTTAAAATGCCCCCAAAATACATCAGTGTTAATTTTATGGTGAGCATATACTTTCTGATAGATGGCTAAAATTCCACAGGTAAAGCAAATAAACAAAATCTTGCTCAAAAGAACAGTAGAATTATAAACTAGAGGAACATAAAACAAAGGAAGACATTACATTTTTTTAAACATTGTATGCTAGGTGAGTGCCTCATAGGCCTGTCCTGGGCCCACCCCAACAATTACATAACTTGATGTCTCCTTTACCTTACATTTGATTCAGCTGATCAGCTCATCACTACATACTGCAAGACCCTAAATGTGTATGCCTAAGAATGGTTTTCGCTGCTATAGAAATAAACTGTTTGAATTGAAGATTATTCATATTAAACCAAATGATATCAAAATGAATCTTGTAATGTGTTACATATTGTAACTCAAATATATAAATTCTATTTTTGCAATATTTATTCTTTATTCATTAAGATTTTTTATATCTTGCTTGGGATTTCACTGTGGTGCAATGAATATACTTGTAGATAAGCTATAGCAGTGAAGGTTAGAAATGATGGATTTTGAAAGGTTTGCTATTTCTATGCTTACTACCTTGATCGGGTGATGTCTCTGATGTTCTGCAGACTACTCTGTCTTGTTCAATACAACTAGAACAAATTTCCCTGGAAGAAAACTTTCCCTGCTGAAAATAATTTTTTTTCAATTTTATGTCAACCTGCACTGTTGGTTAGTGCAGGTTTGATGTTGACCTGGTTATTGAGCCAACATAGCCATCTTGCATGTTAGACTGTATAAGAAACCTTCTTGGTACATCAGAACACCAGCTAACAAACATAACTTTTGCTGGAGAACAGTTGAATTGTTTTCTAGGATGAGAAACAAAGACATAAAAGCTGTATTCTATAAAAAAAAAATTCACACAGACACACAAGTGCAGAACACTGTTGAGTCCAGCTCTATCAGTACAATACAGAAAAGACAATTGGGACTTCTCATCAGATGAAGAAGCCCCTAACCAGTATCTCTTCTTGTAATTAAGCAAATGCTGTAGGGTTTCTGTCTGTAGTCTTTTAATAGGGTCGACTTTCTCATGCACAGTAATGACTGAACTGAGCCCCTGGTTTCACTATCTACACTACTTTGCCTGCCTAATAAGGTTGATTAAGGAACACAAAGGGAGAAATTTGGAGTCAAGCTTAGTGCTATCTGCTACTTTACCGCCTGCTTGTTCTGATTTTGTTTTTGATAAAAAAATACATTAATTTCACTGTCACTTAAAGAAGTGTTTCAGGCGAATCTCAATCAAATATATACAGACAGTATTTGTGGGAGTCTGTCGAATTTAAATCAAACAGATTCGATTTAACAGGCTAGGCAAATGGTGACTAAACTAAATATGCTCAAATATGTCATTAATTAATTTTACATTTGAGTTATTCCACAGTTTAAGTTAATTTACTGTCACGTGGGGAAAATCCTACAAACACACTATTTATGTAAATATTAAGTGTTTGCTTAATATTAGTGGTTGCATACAGACTTGTTTTGTGTAATATTACAGATAATCCAGCAAAACTTTTGCTACAGAAGTAACATATGTTTGGTATCCACTTAAAAACTAGTTACTTTAGTAGCCATTCACTACTGGACACATACAATGGCACTAACTTTACATAGAACACTTGTTGCATCACACATTTGCATACAGTTATTTAGAAATATTATTAAAAATTTGAAAAATAGTCAAATGGTGGCCAGATGGTGTACCCCACCAGTGAATTGTAGAAGTGTGCTTCCATGCATCCAAAATACCCCCTAAAAAACCTGTTCCTACTTGACCATCAAATTGGTTTTAGACTCTTCAGGCTTGATGCGTTTAGAAGATTTTCTTCGTGGCTGAACATTGGCACCACCATGTTTACATTACTTTTAAAACCCTTTGGGTTTCTCTGTAAAGGCATCACTTTTGTTATTGTTACCCATAACAGAAAACGCAGCCATTGTTTAGTAACACTAATGGCATGCTGTTTATTTCCCCTTACTGGCACGATGCCTGTCAACCTTCACAAAGATTCATAATCCAATCCATGATGCAATACATACTGTACAAACTGTGCACTTTATTCCAAATCTTCTGAAGCAACAGGATAGAAAACAAAATGAGGTTTGTTACTTACTGACAACCTCTTCAATCTAAAATCTTGTATGTAAATCTTATTCCTTCAAATGACAATGCAGATCTAAGGGAAATCAGGCAAGGAGTTCTTTGTCTTATTTTTTCTAAAATAAACTCGGCTGTTATGTTCCATCGTAAGCCTTGATCATAAGATGCATTCAGTTCAGTACAGATCTGTAGGCCTACTGACCTCACAGTGGATATGTTCTGTTTAATTGGCCAGGTGAGAGACATCCATTCACTCCTTCCACCGGCTCCTCGAGAAACAGACGGATGGAAATTAAACCCGACTGTCATCCTAATTGGTCCCTTTTCTGTTTTGTGCTGTTTGTGTCGTTTCTTCAGTTATGAGAGATGAAGTGGGCTGCGCTCCGCTGATGCTCTGGAGTAAGAGACTGTGCTAATAAGAGGCTTAGAAAATCACCCCACAGCCTGCCCTGTTGTTTTTATTATCTATTAATACAACTAATATGCCATAGAATTTGAGATCAATCTCCATTTATGTCTTTTGTTTATCCATGACCCATTCTCCTCAGAGGAGAGTACTTTCCAAACCGACATTAGACGTTTGTTGCTTTCTTCCTTTGCTTAGGCCATTAGATCATTTTCCATCATGATTTAGCTGGTGGACCAATATACCCATAGTTTCACAGTCTTTTGTTATACAGGTTGTTATTTGTTAAGTATTTTACTGGTTTTCCTAATCATGGACAGCTCATTCTTGCGTTGTATCATCTGGTAATATAAACCTGCAAATCAATCATATTGTCACGGTTATTTGTTGGTTTGTCATTTCTTTTTCTGTAAGGATGTTGCCCAAATCGTGAAACTGGGAGAAGGATCTAAGTGCAGCTTAACTCTTTAATAAAACCAAAACGTGAACAATAATCCACGACAAGAGAAGACACGACACGAGACGAGACAGAGCAAACATGACTAGGCACCCCTTACATACCTACATTCAATAACCGTCACTAGACACATGAGAAACCAGACTAAAGACTAACAAGGCAAACCTGATGAGAAGGAAACAATAAGGCAGGTTATCTCAAAAGACAAAGACCATGGACAATGGGCATTTTCCAAACAGAAGTGAGCAACCCTTTGCTCTACTCCCTTTGAAGTATTGAGCCTTGAAGTCAACATTTTGAAGGGTGTAGGGCATCACTGTCTCTTGTGTGTGCGTTTGGAACTCCCTAGACAAAGGGAATGACAGACAAAATGTTAGCTTGACAATGTTGTTTTACACTTTTAATACTTCTTGTGAAAGTAAGTCTTATATCACCTTGTATCTTATTATTAATAAAGGAAATGTTTGATTTTTAAAGGAAACCTTAAAACAAGTAGCTATTTTAAAACGTAATAATTAAACTTTCCTGTAAACTAAATTATCTTCATACTATATTTCAACAATCTCAAATCATATTTATTACTGACAAAATAGTTTAAAACAAACACAAACTAAATGATTTTACTTACATTTGTAGGTAACCAAACGATCTAAATCCCGCTCTCATAATCATAAACTTCAAAATGTGTTGCGAGAACCTGAAATCTAAGATCACGTGATCACAAACAAACCTCACTTCCTTGAAGTGACCATGGCATGTACCCTTTGCTAACGGACTTCTGAAAGGGCCCTTTGCAAAGGGATTCAGGTGTTCACTTTCGTTTGAAACGCCTTGCAAATGGCGTCCCTTTCGCGATGGGGCCTTCAAGGGCGCATAAATACCGTTTGAAAAATGCCCAATGACAACAAACACTTCAAAATTAAAGACATATATGTGGTAGCAAGTAAAAAAGTATTTATTAAAACCTTCAAAAGAGGTACTGTAGAAGAGAAGATTTTTGAGTCAATTTTGAGTCAACAATTCTTAAAAAAAAATTGAAAATAAACAACATACAATAAATGACAAAGTGTGACCTAACAATTGCTGCGTTTCCAGTTATGGGTAACAACAACTAAGGTTTTTAATGAGTAAAAGAGTGATGAAAGTGGGACTAAAGACTAACAAGGCACGCCTGATTTAAGTGACATTTAAGTGACATGTATTCATTGATCTTTATGACAGTGTTGGGCGGTCTGGAGTCTCGTGGTGTCCTGCGAAAGATCAGCGATATGTTGGAGATTATCATGAAAAGGATCGACACCCTATCAAAGCTGAGCAACAACAGCGAGTCTCAGAGACTGGAGGAGTTGAGCTCTGCTCTCCACAGGTAAACCTTCACACACTCATGATCAGAGCACAGCAACAGCTAGGCTCAGTCAACGCCTTCACACTCACGATTACAGCAAAACAACACCTCAGCTCCATAACACTCTTGCTTCAGTTCATTTTGACATGATTGGTGTCAGGAGATGTAATTAGCGCTGGGAAAATCAGGGATATCTGGAAACGCTGACTCTTTGAGCTTCCATGGAAAAGAAAAGTAGATTTCTCTAGTACTGTTTCTCCTAGAAACCAATCAAATGAAATTAAGAGCAAACAAAAAAATAAGCTGAAGGTACAGACTATAGGTGTTCTGTTGGGCTGGGGCATGGTACGCATGTGTGCATATAAAACTGGAAACATGACATCAATAATAAGGCAGTTCGTTCATAAATGGGTTTATTAGAGGTCTGGTTTATATACTTCCACTGTTAAACCCTTCTGAAACTTGCAGCACGATTATGTGCCAATTCCCAAGAGCCATAAGTGATATATTTATAAACATAGGCATGTGAGAGGACTGTGTGCCATTGCAACCCCCCC
Source organism: Triplophysa bombifrons (assembly GCA_029783895.1). NCBI lineage: Eukaryota > Metazoa > Chordata > Actinopteri > Cypriniformes > Nemacheilidae > Triplophysa > Triplophysa bombifrons. The sequence goes on from CM056457.1 coordinate 22,316,316, forward strand.
CCCCCCCAATGACGTAACATAAAAAAACTGAAACTAAAGAAAATTATAACATGGATAACCCAGTGGCATGTACCCATTGGATTTTTTTTTGTCTGTACAATAGTAGATTGGTTACTGCCATTGTGTAAAGATTCCATTCCTCGCGATTCCATTTTTCAACCTTTAGTTAGTGTGTAATTTTGCTGTTAGAGCATAAACAATACCTGCATAAATGATAAAGCTCAAAGTTCAGTGCCAAGCGAGATATTGTCTTAAAAAGAATTCGCTTTCCAAGGACTACAGAGAACGCCTTGAATCAGACTACAGCCCTCTACTTCCCGGGTACATGATGTCACTATTCCGAGTGATTTTAATAACCTCTGCCCAAAGGAATACACCTAAGAAGGGTGAGGTCTTCCCTAGAGAAAGAGGAAGAGCCGCTGGAGTAGTGTTCAGTATCAGTGTTCAGTATCAGTGTTCAGTATCAGTGTTCAGTATCAGTGTTCAGTATCAGTGTTCAGTATCAGTGTTCAGTAAACTAATTTCACTTTCATCACAGTCCTACAGCTGGTAATAAGATTTCAGCTAAACACATTCTAAGATAACCAACTTTCATTGACAGCTTCATGACTTTAACATCGGCTGTGAAAGTTGTTCTGTGTAATATTGTGTGTGTGTGCGCCTACCTCTTAAACACGTCTATGAAACGTCCTTTGAAGTCCTGCATGCAAATGTCTCCTGGTCAATCTGCTTGTTTTATTATCCAACTCGGGTCCAATATAAAAAGGCAAAGCTAACGCTTCTGTTATTAGTTTTAATTAATATAACCAGTCTGACGGCATTCAGTCCGGTGTCATTTACCTCGCCATAGTAGGAAAAAAATGTCCGATCTCTAACAAAGCTTGATGTTTGCACATTCACTCAGTGGCAGAGCTAGAGTTTTTCACATGGGGTGTCATGGGGGTGGCCAAGACAACTTCAGGGGGTCCATAGACCATGATAGAAAGTCAGTGTGTAATAGTTATGCGCGGATGGCGGTTAAATCCGCGGCCGCTGTGGATGATCCGCGGGTCAGGTGGGACGGGTAATAAAAAAATACATTCTGATTAATTGCGGGTGGGTCGCGGGTGGATGATATCATATACAATATTAACAAATTTCTCAAAAAATACGAATATGTTTTAGATGCATTTTAAAGCAGGCGCTAATTTGCAGTAATTTAAAAGAAATGCGCGTGTGGCGGCGGTAGAGGACAGTATATTTCTTAAAGCAGAAATGGAGGCAAAACAGATCTGAGAGAAATTTAAAAAGGGAGAATTAAAAACAAAACAAAAGGTAGGAAAGAAAAGTACGGTGTGGGAGCATTTTAGCGAAGTGGTTAACAAGGATGAATCAAGTGCTGGGCAACGACTGTGAGGCACTTTATGTATATGAAATAAGAATGGTACCTCTTATATGGTACATCATGTGTGTGCTAAATCGAAAGATTAGATTTAAGCATTTACAGACAAAGACAGAGCTAGAAAATTTACTGAGTAATTAAAGTGACGATCGGATACGGGTCGGGTGCAGATATCTATATCAGAGAAAATTATACGTGCGGGCGGATGGCGGGTAGATCATTTATTTGAAGCAGCGGATGCTGGTGACATTTTAGCTTATCTCCGCATCTCTAGGTGTAACCCTAACCTGGCATCAAAAGAGAAACAATAATTTACTTAACCTGGTGTTTGTAACGGGATTTGGCTTAAAAAAAATTATTCACATACCATGAATTGTCAGAGTCTCGATCACGTAACACACAACTAGATTCGTTACATGGCTGGCCGTACTATGGAGTAACTTAGCTGTATTTTATTAGCCCTTTATGATATGTATACTGGCTATTTGCAATTGAGATAATCTTTTGAGTATCATGACCAGATAAATAGCTTAAGAATTTCAAAGTTAGCTTAACATTTAAACACTGGTGGTGGCTGTAGCTGACGTTAGCCTACATTAAGTAAACATGCAAATAGTGTAATGTATTGGCACTGGACTGTCTATGTGTATATAACTAGCACAAATGTAACGTTAAACATAATGTTTAGGCTAAATCGGGAACCGATCTCTCTTACCTGATTAACCCGTCTAGCACACACATTCATGTTTACTCGTAACAGCGACTTCACTTTCAAAATGATTTCTGCAAACAAAATCCCGATGCCTAGTCTGAAAACTAACCTTATATGCAAAATTTCATTAGTCTTCTGTTACTCGCATCATTTTTGTCCTTGATTAATTTGAAAGCTGCGCGCGGCACCGGACGCTTTTTCAGCAAGTGGTGAAATGAGATGTCAATCATCATTAAATCGCCCAATAAAATGTGACCCACCCAGGACACCCCTCTGGCTCCGCTTCTGCATGCACTAGCAAAACTCTGTTACACTTCGATGGATCTGCATGTTTTTAACTGATAAAGTGAAGTTGATGTACTTGTTACTGTTTATTGCTAAAAGTTTATGAATTCACGTGCACTGAGAGGGGGACCGACCAATCACAACAGGCTGAGAAGCTGAAGCTCGCTGATATGGTATGGGTGGGACATCTTCACACACACACTCTAAGCAGGGAACCAAACACGACAGACCTGGCAAGCTTTACCAAGAGTGTTTTGGAAGGAGGGACTTTATATAGACCGGAAGAAATCCAGTCGTTTTGTTTGAAGAGGGACATCGGTGAACAATAGACTTTTGTGAAATATTAAGCGTTTTTTTAAATTAGAAACATAAACATCCATTGTTAAACACCTCTAAAACATAATTAAAGCCTCATAAACAGCCAAAGAATGGCTCCTTTAACATGTCAGTTCTGATGTGAATTGTTTACTATGGTGGCCGCTAGGTATCAATGCGCTGCAGCAGAAGAAAACACATGCAAACACAAAAAAACACAAGCAAATTCAGAAAGCATCTTCATTAGTTTGACGACACATGACCTGCAAATACTCGAAACACAAACAAACACAGAAACGCGCTGCAAATACTCGCAACACAAACAAACACAGAAAAGCGCTGCAAGCTGCACAGACGACAACGGAAGTGTTTCCGGGGGACCGGAAAAACTGATGCACCTGATTGAGACACACTTCATTTTGACTGTTCAAATTCGTAAGTGGAGTTGTCAGCCACATTGAAGGTAATTGCTTTATAACTTTATTTTAACTTTCTTAACATACGTCCGTAGGATATTATTAGCCTGTCGATTTGAGCAGTTTAACAAAAACTATGAGACGTAGTAGCTACTCGACTTACTTAAACAAGTGTCACTATAAAAAAGTTTAAAGGTTTAAAAAAATGATTAAAAACTCAATGTGGCTGACAACTCCACTAATGTTAATGTTAGTTTACTTTTCATTTTGTTATATTTGGACTAAAAGAGCTTGGTCGGGTAGGAAAAATGTAGTAAATAAATGTGAAATTGCTCATTGGAATTGACATGGACTCATATGGTGATTTCAACTTTCAACGATGACTCAAAAGGAAACCCATTAAACATTTCTAATCTCGGCGAGACGGACAGCTCTATTTGCTCATAAGTTATTTGAGACACTTCATAGAGTTTTCACCTGTCACCATGGAAACAAAAGCCCGCCAGATCAGACATTCAGAAGGTTTCTGGTGTCACTGCTTAGACATGACTTCAAACAGCAACTAATCACTTGCGATAAAAACACCCACGTTGCTTAGAATCCTCTATTTGAAACCAGTTAATTTAAATGGTGTTTTTAAAATAGGACAAAGACAAAGTTCCGCCACAAAGGAAAATTGGCTACAATTAATACATACAAATACATCAGCTAAACACTAACTGAAATTTTTAAATATAAATGGTCACTTTATGCCCCAACTTGTTGAAGCTCAAAAAGCATATACATTAATCATGAAAGTTAAAGTTCTAAGGTTAACAAATGTCTTCTGACGCAAAGAATATGTTTGTGTGAGAAAACATTTCATATTTTGAGCTTATTTAACAAAACTGAAGCCCATAATAGAACCAAATTTAATTGATCAAATTTAAAGTTTGTAACTTCAAACACACTCTTATGGCAAAACCATAACCCATTCACGATGTGACTTATTTTGGGTAATTCGTTTGAATTTGCACGATCTCATGCATACATTTCAGTACGATTTGCATTCCCGCCAGTGACGTTTGTAATGATCCTCCTTTGTCATGCTTGTCTTGTGGTAGGGTCATGACATCCCCACATGTTTAGTGTGGAGAGAGACATGGCATTGTTTGTTTTGGCATGCCATGCGCTCTCTCCGGTCTCGTCTTTTGACCCCGCCCCCTTGTTTCCTGGTTTAGCTCTCCGCCGTTGTTTCATTACCCACATCTGCCTATTGTTATCTACCCTTGTTAGTTCCCATATTTAATGCCATTGTGTTTCTTGTCCTGTGCTGTTTCGTTACTCCCCATTGTGGGCTTTTGTTTGTATTTAATAAAGTTTTAGTCTATCTTTGTACGTTGCCTATGCTTGGGTTCTCTTCCGTGAACATATCCTGACAATGTTAGGTTTAGGAGTGGGGCTTCAGTATTGCTTTTGTCTAGAATTCAAACACATTAGCCGCCTCGTAAAATGGTTACGAGTTCCCTAGAGATCAGGTTATAACTTCAAATGTCATTGGTTCTGCCGTGTCTAATAATGAGTTAAAGAAAGTATTTTTTTGTCACAAGACACGCAAGAGTCATATTCAAAGGAATGGATGTATGCCAATGGTTTAAATGAAAATCACTGACATTGGCAAAAGAAGAAAAAAAAACATTTTAGAAGTACAGTGATCTCCAAAGTCAATCCCGTATGTGACATTGAGGCCTAAACCCTTTTTTTGTCTTCAGCTGTCCGGTCAGAAAGGTCAGGGTTCAGTCCAGGTGTTTTGTGAGCATTCAGCTCTGTACTGCGTGAGGTGACATTTACTGGTAGTGACAGAGTTGCTCATGGAGGGGAGCCGCTCGGTTCAGCATGACTCTGGGAGCCGCAGGTTGTAGGCGGCTCAAGCCAGCAGTATTATGAAGACATCAAAGTCTCTGGATGAGCCAAAGATGGCAACGCATTCTTTACTGAAAAAGCCGTTCCGATTTTTTTTCTGACAGAGAAAGTCTCTTGGGGTAGGCTACCTGAGATAACACCAATTGCGGTTGGAGATAAGCCAGATGTCAGAGTAAAGCTGAAGTACAGGAGCAGTGGGTGCTAGGTTTAATCTTAACATGTAAATAATCTAACTTTTGTGATTTCAGCTTTTTGTCAGGAACGGTATGTCCGGAAAACTGCCCGATTTTCAAGATATTTATTCAACATAAGCAAATGTGTGACATTGTCCATGTAGCTCCTTTGTAGAAGCACACTACACCTTCTCGTCATTCTCGAATCATGCTGAGATAACATGGATCATCAGGTTTTGCACAAACCAGAATTGCTGCTGTCATTAAAGCATAAGGCGGGAAATACCAAATAGTTTGATATGCAGTTATGAAATTCTATGTTGACTTACAGAGTGAACAATCTAATGAAGTTGTTTGGCAGCGCTTCACACCATGATCGGTTTTCAAGATGACCATTTAAAATATTTTGTTGTAAAGGCTGAAATCTTCCCTGTGGTCTGTATGCCCTACAGCCCCAAAAAAACCTGTTAGTTTCACAGTCTGCTAACAGCCCTGTCAACCACAGCATGATATATCAAAGTATCACTAAATGACTCACTCCCCAACCAAAAAAATAAAAAATGATGCTCCTTCTTGACATTGATTATTTTGAATATATTTTTTAATAGTCAAAGCCAATTAATGCTGGACTAGCCAGCAAACAAAATCTTCCTACGATAACCCAGACTACATTTTCAAAAAACACAAAGTAAACAGTACAATCAGTTTGCATCTCTAGGGAATTTATGATTCAGTAGCAGATTGAATCCGATCGCATTTTAGATGTGGGGGACAGATGAGCGACTTTCTGCTGGATTTGACAAAAATGGAAAAGTTAATGGAATGGAATCTTTGAAATACATTTTGTTTGAGGCCATTCGGTTCAACAAAACAAGACTCCAATTTGTATTTATTTTTGCAACTTTTTACAGACAGTGACACCAGCATGTTGTAGCCATTATTGGGCTCTATTATTGGGGTGTTATTATTTTCAGATGTATCTCCCCCTAAACGAAACGTGATCTGTGGTTAAATCTCGCTTCGACCTAACTGAATATTAAAAGTCCTTCTATCCTCAGAAGATCATTTAACCCTGTAAAATTGAGGTGCTTGGAACTCTATTAAGCTCATCTTAGTCTGGTCCTTATGGGAAGGTGAACGCATAATGGTTGAAGATCCAAGCTGGTTATTCAAGTTTAAACACTGTGATTGATGTTTATTGAACTGTTTCCCATCATCACTGTGCCCTTGAAAAGAGACGCTTAGCTCCAGTTTACTCCATACTGTATGTTCATATACTGTAGGAAATACAGTAAAAGTTGGTTTAGATGAAAAAAATCGTAACATTTAATAAATATACGATTCCGTGTTAAACGATCAAACATTTCTAGATAACATAGATTTTCCCATTTCTGGATGGTTTGTGTCTTGTATAATTCCTAATCATTTAAAATGTATTTGATATTTTGTTGCGTCATAAGTAAGACTCTTCACACCAGGGTCCTCCTGTCATCAATTATTTTGCGGTAGTGAACAGACGACTGCGCATTATGCCTTGCGTATGTTTCTCCTAATTTGAATCCAAGTTTTAAATCTCACCGATCATTTCTAAGCATTCAACAGCGAGGGAATAAAGTCGCTACCGACTTAATTGCTGTAACGTCTCTATCTCCCGGGGCTCGGCCTGAACGTACCAAACGGCGTTTTCATTATCTCCAGGTATAAACGGTGTCAGTGCGGAGGCTCTGCTTCTTTCACGCTCCAAGCAAATCTCATACAATTAGCTTGTCCGATGGGTAATCACACTATTCAAGAGTGATACAATGCAAAGGCACAACAAATAGAGAGAAATCTACTGCAGCCCAAGCTAGACGACACGTTCAGTTGAATACATGCCTACTTTAGGTTGTAACATGTGCAGGTCGGTTTTCATTCAGATTAGATACAAGCAATCTGTTTGTAATTTTTTCCACATGCGTTTTCCACAAACAGGGTTTGCTCCATTTCTGTAATGCATGTTTAAACAAATGCAAACATTTTTCTATCTTTGACTTGCCATCATTTTATTCCAAACCCATGTTTTTTTCCCCTTATTTTCTGCAAGGAATGTTGGGCAGAATGTCTGAGCTGCAACAACACATCAAGATGATGATTTATGTCATATAAGCCTATGGCTTGTAGAGTATGTATACAAGGAAGTCATCCTAAGCAGCTGTCATGTCCACATTTGCCTCCAGACAGTTATTTCAGTCATAGAAGACTTGAATAGGAGAAGACGAGTCATAATAAATCGTTATAATACCAGACAACATTAAACCTGACATCAATTTTCACCGGAAATACTAGACGATTCGAAGAATTTTTTAGCATACTTTGATTTGGGACCTAATAATTGTAATTTTAAATACTATTTAGGATGGATAGTATGTGAATTGGGAGTAAGGGAAAGGTCAAATTGCTTTTTTAAAGAAAGTCTATCTTCTCGGTTGTTCACAACGCTCCAGACCTCCTTCCCCAGAGAGCGCCATTTTTTTGCGATTTTACTGGAAGGCAGAACTTACATAGCTAGTGGCCATATAGAGTGGAGCATAGATGACGTATTTTTTATGCAAAAACGGGAAGTGAGTTAGCATTTTATCACTTCCGGTTCCTTCGGCCCAAAGTCTATAGGTTTTTTGAAACGGTGTTTGGTAAATCGCCTGACATAAGATTTGTGGTTAGCAAAAACTCAAAATATTTTCATGTTTTAATCTATGACATCAAACACACCGTTGTAACTTTCTTTCTAAGCTTTATAATTTCTTAAATACTGTGGTTGCCAACAAGTTGCTAAAAGCGACGACATCCTTTGGCGGGGACGTTAGGTGTCATCACATATATAAATCTCGGACACAAATCTCTAAAAGGGTGGATGGGGATTGGGTGGATGGGAAAAAGCAAAAATATTTATAGTAAGGTTTAAGAAAGTTGTCAGTGGCTTGGTGGTGGTGACCTTGATATCGAGCGACTGTAGTTTAGTCTGTTAATAGCGTCCTGTTAGCCTTTTACTTTTACCGATTGTATTAAGACTTCAAAAGTAACAAATGTTGTGTTCATTTGCAAAGATTATCTTGAGAGACAAATCGTATAAGTATCATAAACCTTTGATAATCACAAAGCTCATTTTTTCACAAACACACCATCTCTGCGATACCCTATTGAGCGTCACATTTTTCCCTATAGTAATAAAACTAAAACATCTTGTTAGAATCAACGATCTTTGTTGCATATAGCTTTGTTTGTCAAAAACAGATATTTAAAGCTGATCATTTCCTATCATTGTGTTTGACTTTTAAAAAGTTGCTCCAATACACATTATATCAGGTTTGATGTCACCGAAGCCAAATCTCATTGGATATCATGTGACATGCGACGTATTATGACAGACAAACATGTTTGGAACATAACCAAATGGGGGCTGAAAACTCCAGCAGAGAAGTTTATCAGATCAAAATGTCCGTCCATTCCTCACCCAAAGCAACTGTAAGATGTGTGAACCACTCTATTAATAGCACTGTTGTTGATGGACATCATCTCTCTCTCTTGCTTTCTCAGGTTCCAGCCGGTAGGTCTGGTGGAGCGGATCCAGGCCATCGCCCAGAATGTGTCAGACATGGCTGTACGAATGGAGCAGATTCTGAAGAGGATAAATATGCCAAGCAGAGGTGTATGTCTATTATCACTTCTGTTTCGGTGGCAAAGATACATGATATAAGAGGAAGGAATGATCACAAATGGGATCTCTTTATCTCAATTGTGTCTCCGAGGCACTAATGAGATAAAATTGACAGATAAAAGTCCCTCCCTAGTAAAAGAAGCCAGTAATCCTTACACTGTCTCAAACTGTTACCAAGGATACCAAAGTCTGTAATCAAAAGTCAGGCGTTCTAGTTATTATCTCATAAAAAAATAAAATGGGTTTTTTGAGTCGTGACCACAAGTAAGTATTTGTGCAAGGCCTTCAGCTGTCTTGATACAATTTTTATATGACCCATTTTGAAAGAAACATGATCAGTCAATCAAATTTGATACTTTAACATCAGTGAACTTCATAATATCCAAAGCTGTAAAACCTCACCCTCAGGGCAATAAAAAGTTATTTCTCGGTTACCTTATTGCACATAACAAGAATAAGTGAGAAAAACGATGTGATGAAAAAACTTTATCTTAGTTTCATGCTTTATGAGCAAAAATTATACGAATGAGCCACGGGCTGAGATCTGGGCTCAGAGCCATTTTCCAGGACAATACATTTAATGCAACTCAATTGGAATTCATTGCAAAAATGCCAATCATCCTTTGACGCTGTCTGTAGAGCGAGCCCCACTGTGTCGCGTTAATAAAGATTGCATAGAGACCTTTTTTGAGATCCTGCAGGTTTTTAGTGAGCAGAGTGAACATATGTGCAGGCGGGGTGGGAGGTTTATTTTAGCTTCTAAAATAAATCAGACTTAATTCTTACTTGTAAGCTCAACAAAGTGTTGGAAGAATTCTTCTAAAATGAGGGAAAACTGCATTGTGTCAATGTTTGCCTGTTTAAGTCAAAGTTGAGAATCACTTTTTAATACTTTCTATTGATTTGATACTTGCAAAAACCCAGTGACAAACATAAATGGTGACTAATATCAATGATTTATGGCAAACATAATAATAATAACAAAATATATGGAGATACAGGGTTTCAGAGGGACAACAGTGATATTTTCCTTTTTCAATTCACAGAACAACAAGAAAGTATAGTGGAAAGGGAATGGGATACATCATAGTCCACATTCACACCTGTATCATCCAGTCATCACACAGTATATGTGTCACATAATGATAAAAGCTATTTCTCATTGAATGATATGGCTGTGGTGTTTGGCATAGTCTGAAATGGCGACAATGATTCATTCATTCTGTTGAGACAGATGCTGGGCTGTTTATCCCTCAGTGTCAGTCTGTTCCTTTCAAACGCTGAAGGTGTCTTACAGTCCCGAACAGTTTTTAGATTTGCCAACCCACAAGTCTACATTCAGTGTCAGACAATATAAAACATAACTCTAACATTTCTCATCAAATTCTCGTAAGAGCAAATTATCAGAGCTCAGCAATAGCTTTAGATCTAAACAGTGTTATAGTTCTATACTCAACAATTGATTTATGTCTGTTCCTCCAAAGTTGATATTTAATTAAACTGCAAATAACTCAAATTCTCCAGAGCCATAACATTTCCTCTGGGTAGATATCCTACACAAACAGCCATCCAAGTCAAGCCGCTTTTGCTTTAGGGGGTTGTGCGTGTTGTGTTTTTAATGTTGTTTACTGTCTGTTCATGAAGAATTTTCCATAATTCCCTGCTTGATTGATCAAGCCTATTGGATGAAGAAGCACCTCTGTTTCCATTAATTAGGCTAACTGGGACCACCGGCTACCATTGAGCGATGGGAATTGTATTAATGAAGGCTATGTTTTTCCTTCAGTCTTCAGAAAGCAGATCTGTACCAAACCCCAAAGCAAGCCTGAAGCAGACAGTGCCAGCGTGAGGCCAAAGGGCCACTTTCATGATGCTTAATAAAGAAAGCTTGAAGGAAATTGAGGAGATGGGAGAAGATATGGAGGCTCTCCCAAAGCTTCATTAAAGCAGAGAGCAGTTTAGTCCCATTGGCGTTCCACAGCGGAGCAGCTCGTAGAGTTGAAGATTGCTCCAGTATCGGACTGTGACAGCCTGTCTTTTTCATCTGCAGGCCAAGATGGAGTTACGGGCCAGTGCGAGGTCCCCAAGGATCCTGGGTACCCGGATTGTGCCAGCAAAGTGGATGTGAGTAGACACAGAGATTTTTCAAAAAAAGTCGCACACTCCTTTAACACTCTCACGGTTGCCTTAGAGAAAAACAGATTGGTAAAAGCAACACAGACACCCGACAAATGGATTTCTTGTGGGGTGTTTTCACACCTGTTCCATTGATTGATGATGTGGTCTGTTTAGATGTCTGTGTGTTGTTGTTTATTCTAGCACAGTTCATCAAAGCAATTGAATGAAATGGTCTTAGACTTGGCAATATAGAATCAGTTTTTGTATAATATTGTATTAAAAGGGTATTTAATCGTTTTTATTATGTGCATTAATAATGTATACAAAATAAATAATAGTCAGCGAACTTCATATCTTAACCATGCATTTTAATAATTGTGACAGTAATATGCAACCCAACAGGACTTCATCATTATTTTTAAAGCTTAAGGAATATCTTTTCTTTTCTTAAACACTGTCTAATACTCAGTTCACTAGACGATTTTAAAGCAACAAAATAAACAAATGTTACTGCACATGCGCACTTTATGGCCAAACTTATCTTCTGGTGCAAATTTGCAAATAATTGTCAATTATTTCTGATAAAAGCAAAATAAATGACAACTAAATGTCATTACCTAGCTAGTTAAAAGTATGTCTAGCCAGCATTATGTTGGGTTACCAATAGAAGAACAGTTACTTGGCTTAACTTAAATGCGAAAAAGTTAGAAGACCCAGTGATCAAACTGTTTATTCAACAAAATATAAAATATCAACAAATTGTTTATTTAATACAATTAAAAGAAAAAAATATTAAAACTGAATTCATTAAAATAATAATTATATTATTCGCCAACAAACACAGACGAGAAGTTAAAGGGATACTTCACCCCAAAATGAAAAGTCTGTCATCATTTACTCACCTTCGAGTTGTTCCAAATCTGTATACATTTCTTTGTTCAGATGAACACAGAGAAAGATATTTGGAAGAAAGCTTAAAACCAAACAGATCTAGTTGACCCCTATTGACTACCATTGTAGGAAAAATTACACTGGTAGTTAAAAGTACCCCAGAAGTGTTTGCTGTCCTACATTCTTCAAAATATCTTCTTTTGTGTTCAACAGAACAATCAAATGATAAAGAATTTTTTCCTACCGTGGGAGTCAATGGGGGGAAATATATGTTTGGTTATAAGCATTCTTCCAAATATATTTCATGTTCAACGAAGACATTTATACAGATTTGGACTAACTCGTAGGTGAGTAAATGATGACAGAATCTTCATTTTTGGGTGAAGTGTCCCTTTAACTTCGGGCCAGATGCGTTCGTCCAATAAAAACTGTCTTCATTAATAAACCTAAATGATATTAACATTATGTTCATGCTGGACATTAAGTGGTAATGATGTTATTCGTTCCATGCCACAGTTGCCCTTGACTTGCCCAATGAAGACCTAAAGATAAAGATGTTTTATTGAACTGCTCAACAGGGACTCTAAGACAGTTAAGGCACTACAGCTTTATTTTCTCTAAAGCTGCTTTGAAACATGGTACAGTTTATTGTGAACGTGCTATAACTTGACACCATCAACCATGTTCAGTGGCTGTTAAATGAACGAGAGTTTAAACATTTGTTCAGCACTTCTTTACAGAACGAATCCTGAAGGAACCCAATTCAAAGCAGTCGTTGCCAATGAAGCGCAAACATTTGAGAAAAAAAACACATGCATAGAAGCCGGCTTTGAAATCCACAGTTCACCCTTCTCGTCTCGAGTGTGCAAGCATTGAGATGAACCTAAAACAAACCTGAAATTTATCATGATAAATTCGTCTCGTTCCGCCACGCTCAGATCAAACATCTCATTGTGACACAGTCAAATTGGAAATGCCCTAAAGTGTTTCTCATCTCCTGATGTTCAAGTGGATGAGATCCAGGTGGACGTCGGACCCTTGCTATGCCTTTTATGGAGTGGACGGCTCTGACTGCTCTTTCCTCATCTACCTTAGCGAGGTCGAGTGGTTCTGCCCCCCGCTGGCCGGGAAGAACCACAGTTCCCATCCAACTATCAGCACCCCACCAAAGAGACAGGTGAATGCCTTAAAACAGCCAATCATTTCAATTTATGATTCCTTGCTACAGAGAGACCAAATGCGAGTCTGTGAGGAGCAACGGTGGCAAATTCAACTTTCTATGATTCCATTTCAAAACCTGATGATCTGTGTACATACAGTGCAGTGTAATGCAACGAGTTAACGCAGTTATAACGCATTTCAACAGTATACTGCTTAAAAAATTGCTAGACTTTTATTTATGAAAAGTCATACATTTTATATATTATATGCTGTAAAAATAATCATAACAACAACCATAATAATTAACATTATGATTATTATTGTTACTATTATTAATTATGTTGTTATTATTATAATTATTGCATTTGTATGCAGCCTCAGCCAGCAAGGCAACCCATTATAATTTTATGTTTTTGTGTACAGTGTGGCTTTTCACGGGTTTAGTTACTCTCACAGTGTGTCATTTGAAGTAAACGGGTTCCAGCTGTCTAACTTACACACAACATCACTGAACCCTGCCAGGGCTGAAATGAGACATCGCTTTTATTACGTTTATTTTTTTTGGGGGTATAATATAGTTTTTTACACCAGGTGAAATCTCCTAAATTGACGCAGCTGTTGCCAGTTTGAGAAGGAACTATTTGAAACTGCGTCATGTGTCATTTGAAAACGGCATGTTTTTTTCTCCGTATTCCTCTGGATGGCTTTTTTCTTCGTTCTCTTACTATTCTTCTCTTTCTTCAGGCATTTCTCCGCTTTGATCTGGCTGCGCTGTTGGAGCGGGTCGGCTCAGGGAAGGAATCTTTAAGCTTTATGAGGAGGCGTATGCGCAGATTGGCCGTGCAATGGGCCGCAGCCGCACGCAGACTTGATGAGCGTCTGCGCAGTCAGTACAGAGAGCAGAAGAGGGTGAGCTGTCACACACTGTCTAAAGAAGGTGAATTAAAGGTGCTAAAGATATAATGGGGTTGTTTGTTGTACAGTAAGGCTTACAGTAGCACTATTCAGACAATGATCAGTCATGTGTTGATTTGGATCTCTGTAAAGAGTGAGAGTCACATACACCATTACAAAACCTACCGAAACTGAAAAGGTGTATATATGATTTATATAATTCATGTGTAATATAAATATAAAATGTATATAAAAGGATGATACCTGACTCCACTTCTCAGCGAATAATCAAAGCAATTTCTGATGGAATTTCACTAGTGTTTGGACAATTTCCTGTTATTGAAATAGACTTGAGAAAAATGATATGTAGCAATCCAGATAATAGGATTTGATATCCTGGTGGAAATTACAGAGTTTGCCAAAAAGACTTTGATTAATGTTTTCGATTAAAACTGAGGTTGAATTAAAAATAAAATAATCAGTTCAGACAGGATTAAAACCACAGTATGGGTCAAATAAGTGCCATATTGAAAACAGCTACTTGGACAACAAAGCCAGTCTAATGGGTCAATTTCTTGAAATTTATATAATCTGAAAGCTAAATGAATACGCTTTCTATGGATGTATGAGTTGTCAGAACAGGACAATATCTGGGTGAGATATAACCGTTTAAAACTCTGGAAGCTGAGAGTGTAAAAAAATCTAAATGTTCAGAAAATTGCCTCTGAAGTTGTTTATCAGATGTAGTAGGCCATCCACTCACATACATAATGTTTTTATATTTTAAGGTTGGAAATTTACAAATATATATCTAGATGGAACATGATCTTTTCTTAATATCCTAATGATTTTTGGCATAAAAAAATCGATAATTTTGTCCCATACAATGAATTTTTGTCTTTTACTTAAAATGTTCCCGTGCTATTTAAGACTGGTTTTGGGATCCAGGGTCATATATAGAGTTATTGTTGTATAGAAAGTAGTGGAATCCGTATTTCCTTCATTTTTCAAATAATGGTTAGCAGAAAACCTAAACAAGACTGATACTTTAATTTCCTAAATTGTTACCAAGCCAGAACAAATGTCTTCAACCTCTTTAGACTAAATACAACTGTGCTACCGTTTAGATGCATTTGCTCTAAATGAACTCTTATGTGTAAACAGACTTATTCTGTCGCGTAAAGAATTTTTTTGCTTGACTTAGTTTTGAAAAGGCATTTGCTTAAGTGAAGCATACATTGCTTTCAGGATGGACATGTGAGTATTACTGCATTTCAGCAATTTCAGCAGCCTGTGAATCAGTTTGTGGATGCAGGTTAGATTTCCCGCATGCGATAGCTGTCCATTGTGTGTTTTCTGTTTGTCTCTCTGATATTGGTGAGACATTGATGTCCAATTTCAAGGCATTTAACATCCTTTAAAGACCTTTGGTCATTCCATTTTTAATCAATACTGAGTTTTGATGATACACTGTTTCACACAACTACTTTTGAGAAGCTGAACTCACTCTAGTCCATGGATGTAAGATGTTTGTGAAGCAGAACCAGACTGTGTTGACATGAATATCATAGTGTAACGATTTGGTTGTGTTTCTGGTTCATGTTGTCTTGTCTTTTATTTTGTAGTTGTTTTGGTAGTTCTTGTTTGATGGGGATGTAGTTTCTTTCATTTGTCTTTGTGATAAGCAGAACGGGACGAGGGCCGTGAGGGAACGGAATGAGGCCGGTGACATGAGTGATAATGAGCGTCAGCTGCGCGTTGCACTGGTCTTGCATCTCTCATGGAGGAGCTCGGAAGCATAAAAGGAGGAGAAGGACGGGAGAGAACCAGGCCTGGATTTGATGTTATGTTTATGATGTTTGTGTGGCCGGCAGTCGACCGTGAGGGAGCTGTCGGCCCTTTACTTTTGTTTGGTTGGTTTCTTTGTTTATTTTATTAAAAGTTCCTGTCTCCTTCTTCATAGTCCCGTTTACTTAGAGCTTTGTTGCATAATAAAACATAACAAAATGTCCAGGCCTGGTTCTATCTCACCCTTCACGGCTGTCGCTCCTCCTTGTATGCTTCCGAGCTCCTCCGGGAGAGACGCGAGACCGGTGCAACACGCAGCGTTCCCTCCCGGACCTCGTCCCGTTCTGCTTGTCACAGTCTTGTTCTTATTGGTTTATTGTTTGATTTTCATCAGGTGTGCCTTGTTGGTCTCTACTCAATGTGTTGATATATATACCACAGTGTTTCATGTGTTAGGGGTTGGTAATTGAATGAAGTTTGGGTGCTCTGTCATGTTTTCTGGTTCTCGCTTCATGATTTGGATTATATCAAATTTTTGGGAATATTAAAGAATATTAAAAAATATTAGATCCATCACCAACTTTCATGTTTTTGGCAACATCGTCACACATAGAAATACTTGAAAAACTTCCCCTAAAAATGCACGTCAAGCAGTACTATTTCAGAGATGTCAGCATCTCGTTGGAAGTTATGCAACTCTTGCATACATTACATCATGCAAATGTATATTTGCGTCTTACGGTTCTGAAAGGCTAAAACAGAACTAGTTTCATTTAGCATTGAGTTAATACTTAACTAACCAGAATACAGTGGTCTTCTAAAAAAACTGCTACTAAAGTTTAATGAAAGCATTTGTTCAGAAGGTGTCCTAAGCTATAATATCAAAGGCAGCACCCAGGCAAAACATATAGAAGATACGCTCATAAAAGACTTTTATTTAAATAATTGTGTTATTTATAGTATAATGCGATTTTAGTTGCTTTAAAAGAAATGTCTATTTTGAATACACAGCTACAGTTGCTTTCTGATGCTTTTTGCCCTCAGGTGTATAATTGCCGCATCTACCAGCAGGAGACAAACTAGACGTTGCTAGCTTACCAAACCTTCCCCAAGAGCCATTGATCAGCATTTCCAAAAACATGTAGTGTTTATCGACTCTGTAATAACATGAAGCTTTAGGCATTTATTAAATTGAATTGCAGGGTAATTTGCTCCAATGCTTCTTTTGCATGATTAAAGAGTACAGCAGCAGTGTTTTGTGTCTTGGCCTTGCCCTGGAACAGTAAAGCCTTGCGATTGTCCCACCGCTTCACCGAGGCGTTTACTCTTCTTCCACTGAAATGCTGCTGGATTTTATGCCAAAGCCAGCGCTCAAGTGACGCTCAGCCTGGGGATCTGCAGGCCCCTTAATGGACCACGTTTCCACTGACTCGACAGCCAAGCGATGATGTAACGGACCAATAAACATTTCAGCATCTTTATTCCATCACGACCTGCTTCTGAGGCAAATTTTGACACAAAATGATTTTCTAGAATTGTCTGTCAACAAAATCTGCACTGCATCACATTTTCAGTGCAGGCAGCTTTGTTCGCTGTAATACTTTGTGATCTAGTTTTGAGTTTTATCATTTCCTGCCAAACTGATTTGTTTTTACTTACTGGCATTGTGGAGAAATAACAGATTTGTGCTCTTTTTTTTTGGCTAGTGTTTATCCATTAAATCTGTCAATGACTCAGCTAAACTTAAGGCCAAAGACTTCACAATGAATCTCGTGTGTGTTGGGAATATGAGTCACAGATGTATACAGGAGTCTGCAGCTGCAGAGAATATCCACTGCTTTTTACCCAGTTTCTGGTTCGTGTTGCAGAATGTTTAATGGCTCATTAGATTGAATAGCTTGTGATGGATCATTCCACAAGTCACTTGGGCTTGAGTGCTTGATAAATAAATGAATGTCTTGGCTACACTTGATTATTCATTATAAACATATCTTGAGGTACCAGTCAAAACTGACTAGGACTTTTTCTAGACTTCACACTATACCTGGAACTGGAGAAATTATATTTTTGACATATGCTACGTTATAAATCTTCATATTTTGGTTATTTTCAAAAAAACATATACTCACACTTTAGTCACAGACATGTTAACGTTCACAAATGAATACTATTTTAGTCTCTTTAATCTCTTTACATCTGACATAGAGAAATATCAGAGACATTATAAAATGTCATTTTTGCTTCTTAAACTTGATTATAAACTCCTAATAGTTTCATTAATTGCTAAAGTTAATTATTGCCTTTTTATATTATTTACTTATACTTTATGTACTTTATATATATATTTTTTTAATAATTCAAAGTTGAACTAGGGGGGCACGGTGGCTTAGTGGTTAGCACGTTCGCCTCACACCTCCAGGGTTGGGGGTTCGATTCCCGCTTCCGACTTGTGTGTGTGGAGTTTGCATGTGCTCCCCGTGCCTCGGGGGTTTCCTCCGGGTACTCCGGTTTCCTCCCCTGGTCCAAAGACATGCATGGTAGGTTGATTGGCATCTCTGGAAAAATTGTCCGTAGTGTGTGAGTGTGTGAGTGTGTGAGTGTGTGTGTGAGTGTGTGAGTGAGTGTGTGTGCCCTGCGATGGGTTGGCACTCCATCCAGGGTGTACCCTGCCTTGATGCCCGATGACTCCTGAGATAGGCGCAGGCTCCCCGTGACCCGAGGTAGTTCGGATAAGCGGTAGAAAATGGATGGATGGATGAAAGTTGAACTACTTTTATGGCATTTCATCTGATACTCATAAAAAACTTGGGTTTTGATTGTAAAATATTTTTTATACGTTTTTAACAATTTCGGTTCTTTTTAAAAAAAATGTTTGATCACTTTTATCATCTTTTTTTTACTGGCTTGGTGAAAAAAACATTCAGTACACATTTTGTACCGCACTTCACCTTGAGTTTAACTAATTAATTTATGTGATATTACAATCTGGTTCATTATGCTTTAAATTTAAATTATTTAATAACAAATTGTATTTATCATTTGTTGTTTTATTAATTATGAGCAACAATCAACAATAATATAAAAAAGTTGTATATCAAAATATGTTTATTACTATTATTGATATGTTTACTATTATTCTATCATCTTCTAATAGAATAGAATAAAGCACATATTAAAAGGACAAAATATAGGAACAATAAATATGTTAATAAAACAAATCCATTGTTTAAATGCATGCAAATCTTACAAAATTCATATTTAGTGTCCGGTGTGCACATGGTGCAACACTGACATAGTTTGCAGGAAATAAGTGGCTCCACACAAAGTCCTGTGTGGTTATTTTCACATATGATGTTGATTTTTACGACTGTATGCGTTTATAATAGTTGTTTTTGTAGTTAATCTTTCTTTGATACCGTTTGTACTCTTCCTTTCAGATCTTGATACATGTGGGCTTTCTCACAGAGGAATCTGGCGATGTGTTCAGTCCAAAGGTGTTGAAAGGGGGGCCACTTGGAGAGATGGTTCAGTGGGCCGACATCCTCACCACCCTTCATGTGCTGGGTCATAACCTCAAGATCTCACTCTCAGTTAAAGAGCTCCAGGGGTGAGTCGACCAGAATACAGTAAAACAGTGTTTATTCATACTGAAAGCATGCTTCCCCTCGGATGGGTTTTCGGTGCAATTTAACCCATTTCCACCTGAACTGTAAAAAAAGCAACACCACTACACTGTCAGCCACACACATGATGATAGACACTATTTTGGTAGTTTCTTGTGTTTGCTTCTTGAGAGGACTCATTACTTTTAAGATTTGATCTCACGCGCAGCTTCAACTCTTTAAAAGAAATCTTAATGTCTCTACCGTAGATAATTTGCATTACCGGAATTAAATGAGTTTGCATTTGCAGTCTATTTTGGGCTCTTATTGGCATCTTTTTCTTCACTACTTGGTCCAATTCATTAATGAATCTGTTCTTTCATTTGTTGGTTCATTATTGGCCTGCAACCCAATTTTCCGTCTTTTTCTTGGACCACATTGTAAACATTACAAGGTAAGCCAGAACTGCCACTGGTAGCCCCTCAAAAAATAGGCACATGAAGCCCACTGATATGATGCTACAGGGTGGCTTTCAGCACCATAGACAGCTCCCACATACACATTTGTATCTGGCCGGGATTACTGTAGTTTTACACAAAATCTCTCTGGAAGGTTTTAAAGCACTTCATTTATAGTTGTCATGGAAGCTGAATTTGATAAGAGCCGAAGAGAAAGCTATTACAAAATACCCTAGGGGTGACGCTTGCTTGAGTTTGTGCATGTAATGAGTCTGGCTTGGTCAAGTAATTGACACAGAAACAAACACACTGATACAGACATACTTATACATGCTCACCCTTACAGCTTGTGAACTGTAACATGAAGCACGTTTTTTTTATCTCCTTTGATAAATGCATGTAGTATAAAGGAGGTTTAGTTGTGGGAAAAAGATAGCATGCAGACAGTCAACTTGGAGTGACACAATTAAGTCACACGCCCATATATTTAAAGCCCCACAGAAACTAATTTTGAGATAGACAAGAGATATATAAGATTTTTTCCAGAGATAGATGTATTAAGGAGGAACACATATCTTTGTCTGCATTTGAGGTCACATTCAGTATAAATGTATTATTGCTTTGCATTTCTTTTCAGTTGTTTTGAGGTTTGTGCTTTTGTTTCTCATCTAGCGTATTTGGTGTCCTAATCTATCTGGTAAAATGTATTAATGCACTGATTTAAAATGATCATCAATCGACATGCCATTCAACTTTAAAAGCTTATACTGTATAATACTCTGTCATATTCAGAGTCACTGGAGCAAGAGATTGCACACATATCCTATTATTATGATTATGACATTATGTTAATTGCGCACGTTTCATGTACCATTCAATGTACAGACAAGTATGTGGTTTAGACAGTGTGTGACTGCTCATTTGTCTTCAACTAACCTGATGACAAGATGTTTTTATACCAGTAGGACATATAGGGCATCTTCCAAACTGCATTTCCCGCCCTTGAAGGGCCCTTTTTTTGAGTTTGCACAACTCATCTTGAAGTAAATATAGTGTGGAATTTTGACGATGCACCTTCAAATCTAAGTAGAATAATTCAGTTTATATTTGTCAATAGGGTCAAAAGAAAATTAGGCTATTCTAATTTATAGGAAACTATGTTCATTTATAGTGTTTAAGGAAGTCATAGGGATTCTCACTTCCGTTTGAAAAATGCCCACTTGATGCGGGGACACAGATTTAGGGATGTGTGAGAGTTTTTGTTGAGCAGGAATGTAGATCATATGTTCTTCTATTTAATATGGCTGCTATACCAGAAGGAAACGGGTAAATCGTGCCAGCAGAATATAAAACAATTCAGCGAAATGTCAACACATTTTAACCTTTGTGTGGTGCTCTGGTCCCCCATAGTGTTTGAACTGTTGAAAAAAAAGCGCATTGTTTGTTTTAACCTGAGACTTTTTGTTATTTATTTAAGATGTGTTGCGTTTAATTGTATTTTAACAACATACTAGGTTTCATGATGGTCTGTTAATTCTCATAGCAGTGCTATGTTCTCCATGTTTCAGGTGGTTCTCTGGACACTGTAAACATTACAGTTTGAAAATATATGCAATTTTCACAAAATATGTATGTATTATCAGGAAACTCAAAACACACTCTTTAACCTTGAGTTGATTTGACTCACTTTATCATACAGGGCTTTGTTGATGTAGGTGCATTGTAGAAAGAAAGAGCAGATTAAACATTAATGCATAACAATGCTTGTGGTGAATGTAAATTAGAGAGTCTAGACACTCATTCCAGACTCAACAACAACCAGTCTGACCTTCTCCTGCTCAGTTCTTTTCATTAAAGTGACAAAACATACAAATGTTATAATTGCACGCTACAGGCAGAGCCTATCGAAAAACAAACATCAGATGGCACCACACAAAAAAATGAGAAGCTATTAAAATACATATAACATGGTTTTTTTATATTCCTTTTTGATTTAAAGTCAAATCTTCTGGGAGGATTACAAACTGAGTACAGTTGTATGTGTCAAAGTGGAATTTAAACTGAAACACACATCGTAATGTGGTGAATGGGGTCAACATGGACGCAGGTTTGCGCTGTCATTTTCTGTTAAACTATTTTGTTCTGTTAAATATTTTATCAGTTTTTCTCTGAATAATGATTCTGCAGTCAAAAGCTATTGTTCTTGCGTTTCTTATAAAGTTCAAACTTTCTTTTTGAAGTTCAGCATTTTTTTTTTTGTCATTTGCTTTAACGGAATGAAGGATGTGGCAATGGCTTTAGTTCTGATGTTTGTGTTTGACTAGTAGACGCTATTATTTAATCTATTTTGTTCGTGCTAGCCCGCTTAAGTTATGGCCTTTGCTGATTCATATCTGTGACAGACTTCAGTGCACTGCTTTGAAGTTAGATGAAATGTAATTTATGCAGGCTTTTCACGGGGAGAAAAAAGAATTCATTTTTCGTGATCTGATCGGTCTATAAATTGGCCGTGAAACTGTAATACTGAAAAGCCAAATGCTCCTTTGTGAGAAGCAAAAGAATAACACACTTTACAAATTCTTCCCAGTGTCTAGTAAAGTGATTCTTCTCAGCTGGATGTGTGTCACGGTTGTCGAGACGTATTGATGCTCAGATTTATTGAACTGAATTGGTTAGATTCAAGTATTGGCTACGTTTACATGCAATCTAACAATCTGTTGATAATCTGACTGCAGGCTCAACTGGAATGAAACGCTTTCCTGTAAACACCTCAGTCTGAAAAAACAATCCGAGTGAGCTTCATCTTAAACAGAAGAACATTATTAGAAATGTAAACATTCAAATCCGTATACTTTTCTAATCAGATTCAAATATGTAGTCCAATTGTATGTGTGTTTCTTTACATTTTAATCATGGCAACACACATGGGTATATTCAGCAGGACACATTATGTTTTTCATGACATATAAAGAACATGAAGCTTCTTTATTTAAGCCCCCAAGTAAAGGTTGTGTTGCCATGTCAAATTTTCTTCGTTTGCCAAATAAAGAAATCCATTCTGGCATATTTTCACATACAATATGTCAGCAAAGCAAAAATACCAATTAGGGACTTTGGCGGCATGCTTGCGGTGAGTTTCTTCACTTCTTAAGAACACAAAAGCTTTAGTCTGACTACACTGGAAGTGTTAAAGGGATAGTTCACCCAAAATCGAAAATTCTGTCATTATTTACTCATCCTCATGTTCCAAACCTGCATGTCCCAAATCTTTGTTCTTCTGAACGCAACATGGATGAATGCCAGTGACATAACAGATCTCTTCCCCCATTTACTGCCATGGTAGGGAAAATAAATACAATGGGAGTCAATAGGGGACGAGATCTGTTTGGTTACAGACATTCTTCCAAATATCTTTGTTTGTGTTCAGCAGAACAAAGACATTTATACAGATTTGGAAATGACAGATTTTCCATGGGGGAACCATCCCTTTACATCTGCAGGAATAACACAATGATGGAATCAAACCATTCAGTCTAGCGTATAAAAAATACTTATCGGAATTTAAGTTCAGTTGTTTACATATGATTAGAAATCAAATATGAGTTGAAGGGATGAAAATGTAAATTATTTTTGTGTTGTCTCATACCTGTATACATTTTATTTATATGCAAATATATTTAGAAGATTATTTGAAACCAAACCATTCTGGGTCACTGTTGATTACCATAGTCTGAATAGAAACTACTATGGTAGTCAATGCTGCCCCAAAACTGTTTGGTTTCCCAAATTCTTTAAAATGTCTTCTTTTGGGTTCAACAGAGCAAACAAATGTATACAGATTTGAGGTTGAGTAAATTATGACATTATTTTCATTTATGGGTGAATGTCCCGCTAAAGTAGTGGACCCGACCAGAAATCAGAAACATCAGAAGCTTGCTTTGATGTGATGTTTGCTTAGATCAGAAGTTATTTAAACAGATCAAAATTAAGTGAGTCACACATGCTGTATGATACTTTAAAATTTTACAACTGGTCCTTCTAAAATAAAATGAAGTGGGTGAAGTGCAGAATGGAGTTAGGCACATCAAGAATCGACACAGGGATGCTTTCACTTTATTTTCACTAAAACAGATTTACAGGTTAATGAGGGTAGTTTGCTTTGAAGTGTTGCAAAAAAACTCACGTCCAGTGTAAACACAGCATGAGCTTTCAATTTGACATGACTTTGATTCAGAGAGTCAATGCCCAATACCAAATCGCATCTCATTGTATCTCAATTTTACAGCAGTTCTTTGGCAACGTTAGTTTTACATATACTGTTGGAATAATTTTGAATGCCTATCTAAAATATCTACTTTCATCTGCCAATAAAATACAATTAAAGTGACATTGAACTCATTGTCCGTCAAAAGTGGTGTTAAGTTGATGTTGATGTGAATTATTAACTTTCACGATTGTTGTTTCTGTATAAACACAATTATTTGTGTGAATTATAACATATACTTTTGTTAATGTGCCCACGGTAGGTTAATCTTCTCAACAAAAATTGTAACAGACTTTAATAAGCTGTGTTGCAAAAATAATACATTGATAAAAAATATAAAATAGAATACAGAAAAACAATATAATAAATATTAAGATGACATTTTATTATATATTTTTATTTTTTACACAATTAAACATATTTACATAACATTATTATATATTTAATATAATTATTAGATTCATAAATAAGGCTAATTTTGGAGTAATACAATCATTTTCGTAAAAAATAACAACTGTATTTCTATTTATCTTTATACTTTGTTTGTTGATTTAACAAGCCATGAAGAACACTTCATTTATATGAACTTTTGTTTGCTAAACTCTGTAAAAGATACATGTAATGGTGGCTTAGAAATTTGCCTTAGGAAGTCAGCACAACTGGGCTTGTTATATATCCGACAGTGCCCTCCACTATTATTGGCACCCTTGGTAAATATGAACAAAGAAGGCTGTAAAACAAATCTGCATTGTTTCTCCTTTTGATCTTTAATTTATTCAAAAATCTACAATATTCCAACATTTCATCAAAGTAAAACAATTTGAAGTGGGGGGAATATAACATTATACATTATTTTTTCTCTCATACACCCTGGTCACAATACTTGGCACCCTTGTATTAAAAACTTTCCTTCAACCTCCATTAGCATGAAAAACAGCTCTGAGTAAATATAAGTAAATATGAGTCCATTCCTTCATACAGAATCTCTTAATATCCATCAAATGTTGGTTCTTTCTTATATTGAGTTCATCCCACTCATTTTCTGTATATATGTTGGGACCATCTCCATATCTGCTCACAGTTAGTGGAGTTTTACAGGAAAGTCCAATATGTCCTGACTCTAGATGAATGTATGGAGACTCATACACGCACTCATTTTCTCTGGGTCTCACTAATGCAACGCGCTCTGATTTGCTTTCCCTCTTTCTCTCTCTCTCTCTCTCTCTCTCTCTCTCTCTCTCTCTCTTCACTTCATTTCTCTTCTCTGTAGGGAACGGGCAGCTGTTGGAGAGGTCTATGATACTCTCTCCACCACAAAAGCTGCTCTCTGTTCTCATCTTTACTCCTGCTGGCTGTGTGCTGTCAGGCTTAAAACACAGCAAAACATTCACTGGGAGCGCACGCGATACCAATGTTCCCTGTCTAAAGCCGAGCACATGCTACAAGACAGAGCCTAGTCCCCTTTCATCTTTTAAGCCCCAGATCATGGCCAATTCTCAGTGTGTGTCCAGACTGAGCAGTCACAGGCACTTTGGAAAATTCAACCTGATCTCTACATCTCAAGTAACTATTATATGAGGTGATATTTTCTTAATTTGAATGATGAGAAACATACAATTACTAGAAGAAAAGAAAGATTGTTATCTATCTCATACTGTTAAACCAAACCATCACTGTGGCTAAAGCAGATTGCACTAAATTGAATGAGATTAAAATGACTATTGAAATACCTTAATGCTATGGAGTCTGTTCTGACTACTTATTGATCACATGACTTGAATTGCTCTTGCTCTTGCTCTTGGCTTGTCCTCGTGTACATGGCAGGAGGAAAGCTACTGTTTACAATCCATGCCCTGAAGGATTATGTGTCTCAATCTCTAATCGGATGCAGTTTTATTGTTGAGCCTAATTTTGTAAATCGTTTTAATTGGGTGTTTGTGATGCAGAGCATGATGGGTATTTGTTGTTCTGTTCTCACCCTTTGGCATATATTACAGTGCGTTCAGTTGTTTCATTTTGGTTTTAGAGAAGTATCCTGGGTATCCTGCAGAAAAAATGCACCTATGGTTTTGCCTTCTCATCGTCATCATTATCATTTTGCGATTGTACCTCAGACGCAGCTATTCAACAGCTATTGCTTTTGCAAACATTGGAACTAAATTGCTAATCTGAACAAAGTAACATAAGTGCATTATTTTCAGTTCTCAGTCTTTTCTTTAGTAGAGTCCCATGTCTATTGCATTGTGTGCTCACCTCATGGAGTTTAGTGTTATAGGAGGTTGAGATGTTAACTTTGGGCCAAAAGAACTATGCCACATTCAATACCACATTCAGTATATTCTTCCTGCACAAGCAATTTGGTCCAGGGTACACTGTTTTATGCATTAAACATGAATTGATAAGCTACACAATGAAAGATCAGCCAAAATCAACAGTTAGTTTGTTTATTTAATCAAGAATGATTCAAATTATATTGATAATGTCATGGTTCCACCTCTCCTTGTCATGTATTTCTTGGTCTAGAGGTGGAATCATACAGGATCCTCTGTTTCATGTGGGAGAGAGACGATTTTGGCACTTATTTGCCACCATACTCTCTCTCGGGTCTGCGTCATCGTTCCTACCCTCCTGTTTCCTAGTTCGTGTTAATTAGTTTATGCCCTGCACCTGTTCCCTCTTGATTTGTCTCCCTTTAAAACATCCTCGTGTTCATTGTCTTGTGCTGGTTCATAGTGTATGCTGTACGTTGTACCTTGACTTAGCTGTGTGCTTTACCTTGTATCTCCTGTTGCTGTTATCCCGAGTCTTAATAAGTGTAGTTAGTGTTTATATCAAGTGTTTGTTCTTTTTTCATAGTCTAGTCAGTCCGTGTCTTTGATTTCTGTTAAAGTTATCCTGTCTTGTTTTCCCAGTTGTGGGTTTTGTTTTGCCTTTTTTCTAGTCCTTGTTTAATGTTAATAAATACTTGTGTAACCCCTACCGTCTCGTGCTTGCCTGCACTTGGGTTCTCTTGCCACGTGATCCCTGACAGATAAAATAGCAAGAGTAAGGAAGCTTTCCCAAAAGTCTTTTGCTTTGTTTTGGCAGTAAAGATATATTTTTGTTTCGGTACTCGTAGCTGATTGTCAATCTTAAAAGGTTGCTGGAATAATGTGTTATGCATTCTGACTTCTTTAAAATGTTAAAATGCTGTCTTCTCATGCTTAACATGGTCAACTTGTCAAAAAATGAGTTGGGCGTATGACGTAGTATTTCTGCTCGATACTGTAAATATCAGTATAATGAATAAATGTTGTCGACAATTATTGCCATTCAAAGTTTGGTAATTGTGAATTCTTTATCGTATTTCTACCTTACAGCAAATAAAATAGATTACTTGTCAAATTAGAGATATTATTACTTTATAAAAAAAAACTAAATGTCAGTTGTGCGGTCCATCATAACAGCAGGAAATTCAGCAATAAATAGTTCGACAGGAGTTGGGAAATTGGTTTGTACGAATAGATGAAACATCCATGTGTTAATAGCAAGGAGTCTCCGGCATCTGCGGAGAACAGGTTCAATAAGAGTAAGAGCAGAAGTCACTTGAACAGACAGTTTGTCACAGAAGCGGAAATGCCATGTGTTACAAGACAGCAGAAGTGACAAGAGAGACCAAGACAGCTGTCACGTCGCATCAGGGATCTTCCTTAACCAGAAGTAATTACTTGGCATCACTACATGTGAGAAGTAAATGAAGATTTATGCAGTGTTAATGTTTATAACAGTCGGATCATTCGGGACAGTGGAGTAGTGTGTTTTCTTCTTTTAGCACCTATTATCATCATAATCCCTGGAGAAAACAAGCCAGGGGAAGGTGTAAATGGTGATCCTCCTGCTATGACAGGACAACAGTTTAGTTCTGTATTTTAAATCTCAGCTGTCCTTACGATGTTAACGATGAATGCCATTTAAAGCAGCAGTGCACCCCAAAATGAACTATTTGTGCAACGATTCAGATTCATGTGATTTCAAGACCTTCAGAGCCAAATTACACACATCTACATTATTACTATTTTATGATCATTTAAATTAGCGCTGCAAATGAAAATTCTTGGTTGAAGCCGAAGCCAAATGAAAATACACTTGGCCGAAGACTGACTACAGAATGCTGAACGTGTTTTTTGCATTTCTTCTATTTATTTAGCTAATGTTTTCAAACTAAACTAAGTTTTTATATTTTGTCTCACTTTTCATTATAGTGTAATTGAACATAAAGGGGTCATATGGCGCAAACACGTGTTTTTTTGTGTCTTTGGTGTGTTATAAGTTGCCCATGCATGTATTAGACACGTAAAATTCCAAAAATGAAAGTGTGGGAACAAAAGATGCATTCTATCTAAAAACGAATGCCTAAAACCCCCATATGTAACCACACCCCCACAAATCTACGTCAGTTGGTGGTCTGATTTGAATTAGACCGCCCAAATGTAAACACAAGTAAGCTGGTGTACCTGTCAGTACAATTGCTCTGGTACCTGATGTTCCAAATATGGTAAGAAGAGTAACATTTCTGTCACATGGTTGCAGTATTCCACCAATCATACGCACTGGTTAACTGGCCAATCATTGCACACCTCGCTTTTAAAAATCTGTGCGTATCAAAGAGGTGAAGCAAAGAGGAAATACAAACATGCACGGTATGTGGAAAATACAGCGTTTTTGAACCATAGATCGTGTATAAACATTTCATTACATCAAAAACAAACGATAGTATTAGTTTTAGCCCTGTCATTTCACCCCTTTAAAGTATCAAATTGAGCTCTTCAATGGACTTACAGACTCCAGAAAGAATGTAATGTACTCTGTTCGCCTACAACAAAGCAGTTCATTA
Organism: Triplophysa bombifrons; assembly: GCA_029783895.1. Classification (NCBI taxonomy): domain Eukaryota; kingdom Metazoa; phylum Chordata; class Actinopteri; order Cypriniformes; family Nemacheilidae; genus Triplophysa; species Triplophysa bombifrons. The sequence goes on from CM056457.1 coordinate 22,345,243, forward strand.
AAAAGAGTCATTTACATAAGCAAACATCCATGCAAGCAATGCATGCTGAGGTTGACTCTAAACTCCGCCCACAAAAGCTGACCGACTGTTCTCTAAGAGGGTGTACTGGGATACACAAACATAGCTTGACCTTTCAAGTGAGTTTAGTACCGCAAACTGTGTACACGCTACCACAGTGCGATGTCAGAGGATGTGGGGAATGGCGGGGCTTCAGACTGCCCGCTCCCGTCTGTCAAGTACAGTCTGCCGGTAACAACGCTTTTGTCTGGAAATTTACTTCTGCGCCGCATGTCCCGTGTCGTGTCTTTCTCTGACACTTTAAAATGCTTTCGCACACTGTGTTTGATGCATTATAAAGCGTGCGCGTCTCTCTCTCTGCGCTGCTTGCTGCATCAGACGTCATGTTCAGTAAAATGTATTTGGCCATATTTCACTTATTGGGCCAGACACCGGACATGGTTTTTCGCTATTTTCGACCGAATAATTTTGGTTGCTGAACATTTGGTGCATGCCTAATTTAAATGTACAGTCACCATACTGTAAACGAAACACAGACACTGATATGAAATCATGGAGTTTGTCAAATGCATTCGGTTTTCCTTTCGATAATAACCTCTTTGAGTTTCAACACTCCGCGCTCTCATTATTTTCTGTACCCTACTAAAGATAGCAGTCAATGATGCGTAGATGCTCCACTGTGTTTTCCTTTGAATGCACGCTCATACCCTTCAAACATTTCTCTCTCCTGCATTAGCTATATCTCAGTGCCACAAGGACACTAGCAGGCTTTTGTGTTTCCTTTCCTCCCATTACAATAGTGTTTTGTAGATGTTTTGATCTGAGCTGATGAATGCCATGTTACAGGGCCACCAGCGATCTTTGCCAGAATAAGATAACAGTTATATCATGCAAAGACACATGAGATCTTTCATGGCCACAAAACTTATTCTTATAATAACATTAATAACTGATAACAGATAAAATAATGTACAGTATTTAGAAAAACATCTGTGTCCTGTGGTGCATAGATTACTTTTTCACTAAATCTGTGTCTTCAGTGGTAAAATACAGTATGAAGGAACTGAGCCATTTATGTCTTCTGCTCATGACGAAGTAGGGGCTTAAGATGTCGGATGTTATTACACCAGTAACACCTTAATAGAAACAATAACTTTCATGGATACAGACCTAATTCACTTTTACAATGTGACATCAGAAAGTAGTAAGAAATAAATGTTCGGACCAGGGAGAATTTTTTTTAATTCTACAAATTTCAATACATTTTCATACAGTAGTAAAATAAACTCTCATGTAACCATACAAAACAATCAGAATACATTTAATCAAGGTTATTGACTTTTAAAAGAATTCAACTTCATGGATGAATTTGGCATATAAACACATAAGGTTGATTTGCTAGCCAATTAAGTTTGAATTTAACCTTTCATTGAATTACCTTAAAATTGTCAGCAGTATGAAAATCTACATTAAATCAAGTACCTGGTATCTCAGAGATCAAAAACCTCGGAATCATTTTACCAAATTGCAATTGCATTATTTTCTGATAGATAAGAGGCAAGTGTTCTATAAAAAAGCAATTTAAAATTAAATCCTCTGCTTCATTCAGGAAGACCAACAACTTTATCGAGTAATGACATTGGTAGTATTGTACAGGGTGCAATGACAAGGGCTACCTATTCTCTTTTAGCCTTTTTGCAAGAAAATCATTTATTTGCTGATTATAGACTAAATGTACTATGTGGCCGCCTCTTCCAAGGCCAGAGGAGTTGCTAGCATGCTGATGTCCCAGAGCATTTAGGAAGGTCTGTCATGTGGGCGGTGTTCTCTTGTCTGTCTTCACATAAGAAGGTCAGCTCTTATTTGAGATCACCCCTTTGAGCTTTTTATAATTAGACCACTTCCACTGCACATGAATAGGTTACCTGCTAAATACAAGCCATAGCAAAACAAACATTACTAAAACTATAGCTTTTTGCATTCAAGAATGAACATTTAGCGTTGATTGTTCTTGCTTATTGTATTTGCTTTCAATTTAATTAAAGAAAGAGCAAGAAAGTGAGTGATTTTTAGAATTATTGCTTGTCAGTATGCCTCTCACATCTATAAGTTTCAATGGAAGACTGAATGCTCCATTGCTCCTTGCTGTTTCAATTTGAGCTCCTGTGACCCCTTGTGCAGTTCTAGGAGCTGACAAGAATAACTTTTTTCAGCTATATTTATAGACCCAGGGTCACAGTGAAGTGGAAAATGCACTTTACATCCCTTCTCATATTCTTCATTTCAGGAGGGAGATTAGTAGGGCTTTATACGATTGGCAATGTGTATAAGGTCTTTGTACTCAGCAGTGTATTACAAGAGCACGTACCGCATCCTGTAAATGTGCATCCGCATTCAGTTTTGTCAATATTTCTCTCAGTGTGGGTCTGATCCCCACCACATGCTTCTGGAAAAAAAAGGGCCGAACACCAAACCCTGCAGAACACACTTGAAGCAGATGTTTGTAACACCAGATCAACCAGGCAGGAAACCGGTTCCACTCGCAGTTTTTAAAAGTTAATTAAATAATAACAAAATAAAGATCAAAACAAAGTTACTAATAATCGACATGACAAACTGAGAGCTAGAAACATAACAAAAGAGATAATGAGACAAAACCAAAAAAAAAAACATACAACGCCTGACAAAGGAAATAATCTAAGAAACTACAAAGAACTACAAAATGACACGGGGAAACAGGAACTCAGGAATACAAACACAAAGGCCCCTTTTTTTCCCTGTTTTCAAAGGTTTGATTGTGATTTTTGGGTGGTTAACAATGGATGCTCATGTTTGTAGTTTCAAAGAAACCTTTATATTTCACATATTTCAAGTCTATCTTCCACCACTGTCTCTCTTCTCACAAAACGAATGGATTTCTTCCGGTTTCTTCAAAGTCCCGCCTTCCGAAACGTTCTGATTTGTAAAGCTGACCAGGTCTGTCGTGATTGGTTCCCCGCTTACAGTGTGTGTGTCTGTGAAGATGTCCCACCTATACCTTATCAGCGAGCTTCAGCTTCTCAGGCTGTTGTGATTGGTCGGTCCCCCTCTCGGTGCACGTGTATTCATAAACTTTTAGCAAGAAACAGTAACAATGGCGTCAACTTCACTTTATCAGTTAAAAACATGCAGATCCACCGAAGTGTAATGGGGGTCTGTTAGTGCATGTGCATGTGCAAACATCAATCTTTGTTAGAGATTGCAATTGTTTTCCTACTATGGCGAGGGAAATGACACCAGACCGAATGGCGTAAGACCGGTTATATTAATTAACACTATCAAGAGAAGCCTTAGTATTGCCTTTTTATATTGGACCCGGTTGGATAATAAAACAAGCAGATTGACCAGCAGACATTTGCAAGCAGGACTTCAGAGGATGTTTCATAGAAGTGTTTTAGAGGTAAGCGCACACACACAGTATTAGTGTATTACACAGAACAGCTTTCACAGCCAATGTTAAAGTCATGGAAGCTGTTATTTGACAGTTGGTTATCTGAGAATGTGTGCAGCTAAATTCTTATTACCAGCACATAGCTCAGTCACATGTTTACAATCTCTGATAACCAAACACTACTCCAGCGGCTCTTCCTCTTCTCGAAGGAAGACCTCGCCCCTTCTTTGGTGTATTGCTTTTGGTGGAGGTTATTAAAATCACTCGGAATAGTGACATCATGTACCCGGGAAGTAGAGGGCTGTAGTCTGATTCCAGCCATTCTCTGTAGTCCTTGAAAAGCAAATTATGTTAAAGACAATATCTCGCTTGGCACTGAACTTTGAGCTTTATCATTTTGCAGGTATTTTTTATGCTTTAACAGCAACATTACACACTAACTAAAGGTTGAAAAGGGGGATTGCGGGGAATGGTATCTTTTATACCAGGAAAGGCAGTATTTAGGCATACATGTTTCCAATGATTATAGCTTCATACAACCAAAAATGTGAGACCACGTTAACAATCTAGGGATTGGGAATACATTGAAATCTGTTAATAAACAGAAAAGGTTTTGCTTTCATTCAAATTCAAATCTTTTATTTGAATGTTGCTCCTTTAGACAAAATTAGAAAAATAGATCATCAATGACCTTTTGTGTGAATGTTAATATGTATGTAGTGCTCATTTTACAACTCTTCTCTTATGCTACATAACTGCAAATGTGAACCCCTGATTGCTCTGCGTTTCCTTGATGGAATTAGCATACATCCCTACAAGCCTCTAACAGTGTTGATTTAATGAAACTGCAGTCTGCTAAATACAGCCTTATGCACTTCCATTGTAACACATTCATTCTCGCTGTACCCCACACCGGCACTTTTTTATTGATTTCCCTCTCTCATAATTGTCCATCTATTCATTAGCGCTCCTCCTTCTAATCTGCATAATCTGTTGCATTTGTTAAGAAAACACAAGTTTCAGATGTATTAAAGACCTGCTCTGCTGTGAATGGGCCTACAATTCCTTGCATTATAGGAGAATAGGCTTTAGTAATTTTTTGTGCAAACAAACAGTTCCTTAGAGAATATGAACTGAATCACGGGTAAGGTTGACTCTATCATTTTGGAATATTTTTGCTCTTATAAATGTAAGAGACTAGAAGGTACTGTAGATTCTACACTGTATTTACAGAGCTTTTAATTGTTTAACGTTTATTTATAATCAGGCTCTTTTGGCAGCAGAAGAAGCATTTTGAAGCTGTGAAGCTGAAAACGAATGAGAGGAATTTAAACGTATAATGGCTCCACTGCTATGACAGCTGAACCTGAACAAGTAGGCCTACAGCAATGAGATACTGAGGTGTGAGGAAGCTTATGTGTGGATGACTGTATTACTGTGTGTGTTCATTGTTGGGCAACGCCACAGACCACAGTCTGTTTACTATCTGATATTGCACACAAAACTATGAATATATTATAAAATATAAATATTTATTATAGAAACAATACAATATGTATTAAAATGTAGTATAAATATTTATACTAGAACTATTATGTATGTAGAATATATTAACTACAGCAGATATAAACGAATGTGAAATCTGGACATATCACTACCTTTTACTTTTGAAAAGAAAAGATCTGTTTCTAAAATTGTTGTAACAATACTTGAATCAGTACTAAAATTATGTTTATTGGCATTTGCAACATGAAAAAAGGGGTGCGCTGTTCACAAGAGGGTGCACTTATGTGGCCCAGCTTGCATTTATCAGTATAAAACATAAACACAAAGTACTATCCAAAAAGGATGTGAATTACGATGGTTTTATAGTCGTGAAACATCTTAAACGTCACATAATGTATCATCACATATATATTGTTAGCCACACGTATATAAATGTCATTGCATTTGCAATTGTCATGACTCTGGCTCTTCATGTCTTGTCTTTCTTGATCTTGTGGCAGAGTCATGGCAAAGCCTTATGTTTTATGTGGAGAGAGACATTTTGAATTCAATTCTATTCCATTTTTTTTCCATTCCATTCTCTACCGCTTATCCGAACTACCTCGGGTCACGGGGAGCCTGCGCCTATCTCAGGAGTTCAATTCTATTCAATTCAAGTTCATTTATATACCTCTTTTCACAATGTGAATTGTTCCAAAGCAGCTTTACAGGGGCAAACAGGAAAAACAGAAAAGGTTAAACACAGCACAGTGCATGGTGTTTATAGAACAAGCAAGATCATTCTAATAAATAATATCTAATTAATAAATAAATAAATGGAGTCTCCCAGTGAGCAAGCCAACACTGCCCTGCTGTGGCGAGGAACCCAAACTCCAACGATTGATTAATCATGAAAAAAACCTTCAGGTTCAGCCGGGAGGGCAAGATCCCCTCTGACGTGTCATAGCTGCACTCAGTGACCCCGACCAAAAGCCAGCGAGCAAATATCCACCAGAAAACAGAGCAACAACCAGGAAAAATAGTAATGGCATGTTGTAGCTTTATTCCTCTGTTGTTCGACATCGACCACAAAACAAGGCCAAACCGGACCCACACAGCCCCAGCAGATGAATCCCCCCAACCAACGAGCCCCCTCACTCCCCACAAACACGCCCCCAACAACCTCCAATCAGGGCCACTGAATGCAGCTATAACTTCAAACTGCTGACATGTGATTTAAGTTTAGCATTAAATACCAAGTGTAATTTCAGCATTAATGTGACAAGTAGTCCGTCTTTGCTCTTGGTTGGGGATGTAGTGGTCTGAGCTGGGATGGTCCGATGGTCGTATTTCTCTTGGCTGATGGTGGAATTGCCTTAGATGGAGCTGTGATGGTCAGTCAGTCTGCAGCTGTAGCTGGCGTAATCTCTAGGTGGGGATGGGCATATGTCGATCATCTGAACCTGGCGGAATTTCGTCCTACCTCGGGATGGGCATCTGCATTAAGTGAAAGCTTGGCTGAAAAGATGTGTCTTTAATCTAGATTTAAATTGGGAGAGTGTGACTGACCCTCGAATAGTATCAGGAAGGCTATTCCAGAGTTTAGGTGCTACGTATGAGAAAGCTCGACCCCCTTTATTGGATTTAGTTATCCTAGGTGTCATCAAAAATCCTGAGTTTTTAGATCGTAGAGAGCATGATGGGTTGTAATGTGATAAAAACTCAATTAAGTAAGTAGGGGCTAAACCATTTTAAGCTTTGTAAGTAATTAAAATAAATTTTAAATCAATATGATACTTAATGGGTAGCCAGTGAAGCGATGATAAAACTGGGGTTATGTGATCGTATTTTCTTGACCTGGTAAGAACTCTGGCAGCTGCATTCTGAACTAACTGTAGTTTGTTTATTGATGATACAGGACAACCACGAAGTAGAACCACTAAGTTTGAACCTTTTGGCTTTCAATATGCTCTTTCGGTCTCGTCTATGGCCCCCTGTATGTTCCCCCGTCAGCCTTCCATTACTTTTTCATCCCCTACACCTGTTCCCTTGTTAATTATCCTTTGTTTGTCTCCATATATAATATCCTCGTGTCTATTGTCCTGTGCTCATTCATTGTGCTTGTATGCGTGTTCTCTTGTTTGCCTTGACCTGTATTACCTTGCTCTGTGTGCTAGTTCTTACCTGTGGATCCCTTACCTATGTCTAGAATTTTATTATTTACCACACCGTGTCTTAGTATGTTTGTAAGTAGTTTTTAGTTATCTGTCTCCTTTGTTTTTGCCTCATCGTGGGAAGTCTATTGTTTCATATTTGAATTTAGTTGTGCACCTTGTTTGCTCCCCATCGTGTTTTTTTGTCTTGTTTCTTACATCTAAACTGCTGCCTGCATCTGGGTTCTTCTCCTGACTAAAGTGAGAAGCAACATATCAAAGTGGCATCTACAAGCAAATGTTGCATGAGTAACAAATGGACATTGTCCACTTTAGTCTAAAAAGCACGTCTTGTTTTGTGTTTTCCAGTATACCATTTAGGGCCTCTGTATAGTTCAAGCTAGCAAAGGCTGTTTACAGTTGCCACGCAACATAGAAACTTGCAGCATTTATGCAGAATTTCGATGGATGTGCGCCTTTGTGTATTTCACTCACACCTTTTAACAAGGCTCATTCAGTCAGATATTAGAGACGGCAGAACTATCTGTTTTTTAATGCAAGCTTTAATAATGCAAGCTTGGCTTTTGAACAATAGGCTGGCTTATAGATTTTACTTTTCAGCTAGTGTTTGGAAAGGAGACATGACATTCACTCTTCCCTTCTGTGGAAGCTGAAATGAAATACTGCAGCAAATTGACAAATCCATCACAGGGAAATAGAACAGCTGCATATCCGATTTTAACCGTGTGAGAGCATTTGCTTCACTAAGAATTGTTTTATTATGTGTGTGTGTGTCTGTGCCCACAGGAGAATTGTATTACTAAGAGGTTGCTCTTTCATGGCTCAGGACACCTAAAATGCCTTAAGAAAATAAAAATAGACACAAATTCAACATGATCCTGGAAAAATTGATGTCATTGCAAGAGCTATAAAAAAGAATGTAGATGGCATTACTAGTTTTGGGTCTTTGAATCATGAAATGTGATGTGTATGATTAATCTATACTAAAACTCTGTGGAGATTGTAAAAGCTGGTTGTGAATGTCATTTCAATTGGACAGTTTTCGATTCACACATCTCCATTTATTTTTGGTCTAATCTAAAGGGGAAAACATTGACTGAGACACTACTGTGAGCTGTTTTCCACAGCAATGATGTCATCTTTCCACAGCAGTAGTAGATGGGGAAGAGATGTGATGTGTTTATGTTGAATTTCTGTGTACCGCTCACTGTGACAGCTTGTATGTCTGTCATCTGTCACTTTCGCTGAGCTCCAGTGACCCACAGAAATGCGCGCACTGTTGTTTTTAAAGAGAGAGACAAACGTACATACACACACACACACAGCTCTAAAGATAGCATGGAGTGTGACTACATTAAATGGGAAACGCATTGGTTTTTAGCCTTACTAGCCAGAACATTTTTAGTAAATAATAGCTTGTTACAAGTCTCTTGTGGAATTATGGGGAGACATATTGGACGATATTGCAGCTCCCTCCAACAGTCCCAGTTTTCAGGCGGGTCAAGGGTATGTTTGTGGTGTTTGTAAGAACAACCACTACACTGTGAAAACGATTTGTTGTTTCAACTTAAAAAATTAAGTCACCCGGCTGCCTTAATTTTTACTTAATTCAACTTAAAAATACTATTATTTAACATCCACATTTTAAGGCATCCGAGAAACTTAAGTTATACCAACAAATCAATTTGCAAAGTGAATCATTATTAATACTTAAACTTCAACATCAAACTCATTCTGTAATGTTGTTCTATGTTTGTGTGGCTTATTGAGAATGGCAGTGCAGTCATATCTTTAAATATGCATTTCTAAAGTCTGTAATTATCTTTGTTGGCCAATGTTGTTATACATTGCTTTGTGTTCTCAATGTCATTTACTTTCTGTTTGACTGCTACTAAAGATACGTAATTATTGAGATTAGTGAGATCTGACATGAATCAGCTTTAGCTTGTCAATTGCAGCCAACTGATATTACCAGATATTACCTAGCATAGAGGTAGATAGATAGCTCTCACACTCGTCTGAGAATGATCAAGTGGACTCAGACATCATGACATTATATAAAAATCCTGCTTTTATTAACTCATGTTGCTCTAAATCCATATGATGATGTTACATGCGTCAAACAATAAAGGACATGAAACAGTAATAATGGTCATATTTTAAATGCGAGTACAATGAATTACTGAAGCATTCAAGCTTCAAAACTGCAGTATAAATATTTTATTAAACTGGCCATTATAACTGGTATGTTACATTTCAATTGCTCTGACGTGACATCATGTCTTTGTGTAAGGATTGGTACTCACAAAGAACACGTATGTGTGATCTTTCTTCTAACTATTACATATTAGTGTGTCTTTGTACTACAGTGTAAATTTAAATCATTTTTGTTTCTAATATGTAAAGAATATTAAATTATGAGTCTAATTTTTATACTAATTGGTTTCTGTAAACAAACAAAAATTCCAACTTGCAAAATGTTTGCCCTACTGGGGTTGTCACGGTACCATAAACATGTTTTACTATACTATACCAGCTGAAGTATCTCGATACCAAGTAGTATCACGATGCTGTTCCATGTTCATAATTCAGATCTATAAAAAAACACAGCTATAGATGAATCATTTAGTATTGACTATAGTAAACTGTAGTATACTTTGCACTAGAATATGTTGTTGTATTAACTGTAGTCATTGGATAAATTGTAGCAAATACTGTAGTATACTTAAATGTTTACTATGGTAAGATTCAAAATGCGAGTGTCTATGATTTTTTTTGTAGTTTTTTTACTGTAGTAAATACTTAGATACACTGGATCATTTTTCACGTGGGAACTAATTCAAATGTAGAACAAATTTCATTGATACAGCAGTCTTTATGAAGGGAAATATTAGAGTTAATTTATATGCAGAACTAAGACAGTCAGTAGGTGGTGTTAATTTTCCACTGAGTTAGTGAATCATTTAACCAACTCGTTCAAAACGCTAATTTGAATCATTATCTTGTCCGAGTCATTCAAAACACATTAATTTAGGAGATAAACACAGCAAAAAGGCAGATGTAAGTGTTCAAATGAATATCAATGCGCATATCCAATATTAACTACGGTACTACGATGCTACCGTTTCAAAAATAGAGGGACATTGCGGGTATTTTGAAGCTATAGTATCGCGATGCTACCGTAGCACCGGTACACCGGCCAACCCTAACGTACTCCCAACAAAGATAAATGAGTAACAAAGGAGTCAAATTATTGTTTTATGTATACTAAGCAAAATTTGCCTAAACATGTTTCCAACAAAGATTAGTGTTTTAATTCTTGCTGGCTTAATTTATGCTGTAATATAGTTGTTACTGTTGTTTTTTATAGTGTTTTGTGTTTTTTTATGTTTAACGTGTAAATGCTTGACATATCGGCACAACACTCAACACGTTTAAACTTCAATTCAATTCAAGTTTATTTATATAGCGCTTTTCACAATGTGTATTGTTTCAAAGCAGCTTTACAGGGGCAAACAGGAAAAACAGAAAAACACAGCACAGTGCATGGTATTCATACAACGAGTAAGATCATACTAATAAATAATAGCTAATTTCTAAATAAATAAATAAATGAATGAATGCAGTCTCCCGGTGAGCAGGCCAACACTGCCCTGCTGTGTTGGCCTTAACTGTTAAACCGTATCTGTTAAACTGTCTGAGACAGAAAACAGATACAATTGTAGTTAAAGACAAAAACATTTGTTTATTTATAAACAACCAATCTATATTCTCTATTTATGTTCAGCCAACAAAAATATTTTGTTATGTTGTTCATTAGATAAACTTGACTATGTTGTGACAACAAATGACTTAAACGGTTGGGTAGACTCCAATCTCTGTTTTTTAACTCGAAAACATGCTTGTGATACGTTGCTTTATTATTTTAAGTTGACTCAACTTTTTTTTTACAGATCTCCTGAACTTATTTCTCTACCCTATTTCAATATTATGGGATATATAGTACATTGCATTAGGTATTCAGGACAAACACAGTTAACTGGTATTGGGTCTCGGTGCTCTATCCCATTCTGTGAGTTGGTGGTCATTTTTTGTTCAGGATTCAGTCAATATCTGAGTCACGAGTGAATGCCAAGCCTAAGGTGTGAATGCTTCTTAATCTCTATGGTCTATATTGATTTTAGCAAGGGTTTGTGAGACTGCAGGATTTGGTTGGATCATGTAGCACAAAGACTTGGGGTCAGTGTCCACGCGCGTGTTGCTTGTGTAACAAAGACAAGAGCTGAAGAAGAAGCAGCTCATTTGAGAAGCATTAGAAGTGATGGCGGCAAATAAACAGTCACTTTAGTTGCAGATTTCAGATGTTTAATACAGAAGCACAAATATTTTACTTAGATAATTCATTCGGAAATGCGTTTGAGTAAACATGACTCTATCGCTGATTTTTTCATGAGAAAGGGGTTCAAACAGACCAATCTCAGCGTTTGCGGTCCGCATAGGGTGTACGCATAGGGTGTATGCGCATAGGTTGGCGCGTTGTTACATTTTTGGCAAGGTGCGCGTCAGGCTATAGCCTAGGGTACGAGGCTCTGCGTACCCTACGCAGGTCCTACGCTGGAGTATAAACTGATTTTTCTGGACTGTAGGAAGAATATACAACCAGGTATATCAGATGCATATCAACCACTTCACATTATTCATATAAACACAGGGTTTTCTTGGGACATCTTAATATCAAACCAGCATAGACTAGATCAAGTCTCTGTACTTAGTAGGCAGTCTGCAGCTGAAGTTATTAAAGTTTTTATTTAATTATTAAATGGAATTTTTGTGAAATGGATCGTCTGGTTCTTTCTGAAGGCACATTATAAACAGATGTTTTCAACTTAATACCTCAGCTAAACAAAGAAAGGTGTGCTGTATCTTTCTGTAATATGTTTTACTGACTGCTGCTTTCTGCTAAGATCTTTGTCTCTATAGGCTATTGTATCCATAACTATTAGAGCAGATAAAGGAAAGAGACTGTTGTACAAGCACCTCATTACGACAAACAGTTATGCCTTAAAGGGATGGTTCAACGAAAAAATGAAATATTGTCATCAATATCTCACTCTCAGATTATTCCTAACCTGTATACATTTCTTTGTTCTGTTGAACACAACAGAATATATTTGTAAGGATGTCAGTAACCAAACAGATCTCATCACCCATTTACTGCCATATTGGGAAAATAAATATTATGAGAGTCAATGGGGTAGGAGATCTATTTGCTTTGACGTTCTTTCAAAGATCTTCCTTTGCGGTTAGAAAAACAAAGAAATGTATACAGGTTTGAAACAATCTGAGGGTGACAGAATTTTCATATTTGGCTGAACTGTTCCTTTTAGGATGAACGCACTCTAGCGCCAGCAGTTTATTACAACCTATGGTTACGTGCATTGACGTGTCAGATATTCCATTGCTTATGGTTGTTCGCTCTATGCATTTCATTCTTCGCATTTATTTTACCATCAATGATTTTATCAATATTTATGGTTTTAAATATATTTTGGAGCCACTAACCCAACCCAACCCCCACCTAAAACCTAACCACTTCTCAACCATACAAAATGCAAGTACAGTTACATGTATTTATTGCATACACTGACCAATCACATCATGACACAATCAGTCCTGAGAGCCAATGACAATTCGTATATTTTGATAAAATATATAGCATATGCATATGCTATGCTTTGTTTATATATTTTATAAAGACGTAAGGAAAAATGGGTTTTACTTTGCTTGTGTGACTGGTGTAATGTGTCATGTAAATACAATTAATCCTGATAGTTTAAATTGAAAGTCACACTTGGAAAATTTTACAGCAATATATCATTTTATAATATCGGTAGAGGCACAAATTCAGTGAACGTTGAGTTAAGGAACAAATGTCTTTTTGGAGGAAAGTGATGTTCTACTCCTACATAAGTTACATTGTCTATGATTGTTGTATATTATGTTGTGACTTTAAACGCAGCCCAGGGATCTCAAATCTAATGTGGACCCACAAACCTGGTTTATGCAAGAGATCATCTCCCTTACAGCGATGACATTTATAGAGAAATGATTCACAGAACAAGCTTTAAAAATGCCTCACCTGTGCCTGAGGGTTTGCAATGCTTTCAAATAAATAGATAAAAATTCCAGTATTATCTATTAAACGCTGGGTGGTGCCATGAAAGGCTCTGACATTTTGACAGTTCGGATTGAAATAAGACCGAAAACGTTGGGTATTCACAAATGAATTTTAACGTCGCTCTAACCTGATTTCAATGCGCTTTCTCACTGTCTCTTGACGAGAAATGTAGGTGTGTAAAACCATTCCAGAATTCATAATGAGACAGCAGAAGTGAGTTAAGCAGCAGATCTGTGTTGTCTGACACATTCCCTCCAGAATCATCTGCTCAGAAACACCATCAGTTTTGGATTTGGCAGTTCCCGTATCCCTGGAGGACAATCCCAGTGAAACTCTCCCGACTGAAAAATGATCTTCAGTAGAGAGGAGGTGCACTCCTCAGTTACCTGCTGTGCGTGTGTGTGCTCTGGGTGATGAGATAGACCAAATTCATCCGCAATGCCTCATACTTCAAGCTTCAATTTTGACTCAATTCACACTTTAATAAATGCTGTTCTTCTCTCTTCTCTTGTTAGGGCCCTTGGTGTGCCTCCGGGTAGAGGAAGTTGCCCTCTGATTGGTCCATTGCCCTTTGACCTCATCTACACAGACTACCACGGACTGCAGCAGATGAAACAGCACATGGGCCTGTCATTCAGACAGCACAGGTAAGTCAAACGCTGCCTCCTCATTGCAATAAAACCTCAAGGGAATTGTTTGTAAATGTTTAGAAGTCAGCACACAACACGAGCGGATCTCAACACGGAAGACCTACAAATAATTTTAAAGAGTTCGCCTATAACATATCACTAAGCTAATGACATGATATTGTGTGAAATCCTTTTAAATATTATATTTTCTTCAATACTTAATGTTAATATTCACAGATATTAAACTAAAATAATGTATACGTAGAGTAAATAAATCAAATTATATTTGAAGAGTTTGGTTGCAGAATGAGATAACTTAAAAAAAAATCTAAAATCATGTTTTAAAGTGCATTACAATTATTATCAAACAAACTGCAGTTGGTTTGTTTTGATTTAAGCCATAATAACAAACGAAATACAGCTATCTAACACAATAAAAAAATATAAACATGATAACATAATAAAAAACTGGATTTTTAAAAAAATAATTTGATTTATTTATGAGTTTTCTCATTTTGGTACCAAACTCTTCATTTAGTTTTCGTTTCCTTTCCAATCCACTTTGTTTTGGAAGTTGAACACAATCCTGTGACAATAAAAGTTTGTATTATTGTGTAATGTAAATGCATTTTCTAGCCCAAAATCTTTACATGATAACTATGAGCCATGGTTAACAGAATGTAGTGGCTTGGTTTTCTACAGTTGTAAGAATAGTTACAGTTGCTTAATATTTAACAGATTATTAATTAAGGCACTATAAAGGTTGTATTAGATTTTTTAAATTGTAGCATTGCAGGATTAAAAAGAAACACAAAAATGAGCATGTTAATAATAAATAAATATACATATTTTGAAGGAAATCTGATTTCCCACTTTATCTCCAATTGATAACACTGTCATATTTACATCACATAATGTGATAAAATCCAGTGCTCGACTTAAGGGGGGCTAGGGGGATCCAGGACCCCCCATGAGTCATTAATGCCCCCCTAAGAAGTAAAAAATAGACTAAGGGGTGTCCCTCAACTATTTCTACTTGAGTAAATGATAATGACAAATCTGAATAAATTCATGAAATGGATATGGTCAATTTTGTGAATTAATTATTTACAATAATTTAAATTCAGTTTGTTTATGGGCTAGTTGTCCTTTCTGTTTAAATTTTAAACGCCCCGCCCCACGTCTAAAGACCGTCAACCAAGGACATGGTTGACATGACTGCTTGATTTGCATCGCTCCAGTGAAGCTGACTTCAGCTAAAAAATTTTGAATAATAAACCTCCACTCGCTATCGGGAAAAGGAAACTTTTTAGAGGGGCTATGACAATGCCATATAAATGCGGGATTCACTCTTGAAATATGTATGATTGACATATTGATAGCAATAGTTAGTTTCTGTATAAAGCAGACTTTTGGACTTAAATGATTGAATAGTTCGCTGACTGACAGACTTACTCATAACAGTCCATTGCCTCCACCTACTGGAAGTAACTATGTAAACTGCACTGAAATCACTGAAAAATCCCCACAACACTAACACACAGACTGACAGCCATTCTTATCACAATTAATATTTTTAATATCTAATAAATAGTTTCTTGCATTTAAACAAGTCTTTTGGAACAAACATTATTGTCACAAACTCTCAACCATCCAGTTTTTTTAGGGAAATAGTCAATACTACATTTGTAAACAATGTTACAATTATTCTGTTGGACTTACATTACTGTTCAAAAGTCATTTCTGTTTACCAAGCCTGCATTTATTTGATCCAAAATACAGTAAAGGAAGCCTATACTTTCATGCAAGCCTGTTTTAAAAAAAATAGTATATAGTCATGCATATTATGATCAAATGTTTTTTGAATAAATTGTATATTGCGGGATTAGCCCCTGACCCCACCAAAATGGAGGGAGCCCGCATAAGACTTGATTCAATTCGAGCCATGATACAAACCACAAAACAAATGAATCGACATGAAAGTATTGATCGATTGAAAGAAGAGGATACAACAAGATATTCAAAGTATACGTGACTGTCAATCAAATTATAAAATCACTAACATGTAAAACGATGTAGTTGATGATTAGGATCCAGTGGCAGGTTGGGGAGAACGACTGGCAACTTAAGTAAACAGACCTGATGCCATATTGTCCCTCCTGCCAATGATGACTTTTTTTGATTTTAATATTATTACAAACAAGCTGACAACGTTTGAAATCAATAAGAAGTAATTAAATGTTTTTTGGATAATGTTTGATCTGTTATCAAGGATCAGCCTGTGAGTTTGTGGTAGGCTGCCCAGTCAAACTTTTCCAGCACTTTAGTGAAAGAAAATGTGACGTGAAAAGCACAGAACTCAATAAAACATTGCTCAAAACAAATCGCATTCACCTGCAACAGAAGTTTTCAATTTTACTGCAGAGAGCAGCTTAGGAGCAGGTACACCGGATTGTTATGCCCGCCGTGGCAAATCAGATGTTGTGTTGTTTTTGTACGTGAGCGCGGGTGCTATCTTTCATTTACGTCATAATTACAGAATTTTAAAACCAAAAGGTTTTAAAACCATACGCTAACAGTACGTTCTGCATGTTCATTGGTGTATTCTGCTTCATTTTTTTGTGTTTAGTTCATAAATACGTCTGTGTCGTAGGCTACTTTACACATTGCATAATGTTTTCAACAAAAAAGCACAATCAAATAATCTAAATTGGTTCTAAAATGCTCACAATATCTTAATTAATTAACAACAGCTATAAGTAAGTGCACCCAAAGGAGAACAGAAGGCTAAAGCACTACAACAATATTTTTAAGAGGCTGTTTTTTTTTAAACGCCAAAATTGCATGTTGTCTAGCTAAGGCATTTATTCATTTAAGAATTTTATTAGCCCACCCTCGAAAGTGTTAAGCCCACCCTTACTACCCCCAAGAAAAATGTCCTGGCGCCGCCCCTGTCATGATCTATAATATAATATTTAACATTATGAAAATGTAGTAGACATACAAATATTTATCCTCAGAGAACATGCATTTAAATGCATTGCTGTCTATTTCAGGGATGTAAACAACAACAGAGAAAAGTGCATTGCGAGCAACTTCATGAAACATTTCCGGCAGCTGGACTTTTTATAATCTAGAACTGTGGAAACATAATTAGTCTAAATAAAAACACAACAAATATACACAAAACATAATCACAATCTGACTTGTTCACCTGTAGTGCTTTACTACAAGAGAGGCGATGAAAGCACGGCACAGTTAGATGCTTATTTTCTCAGCAGCGTTTGATGGATCCCAGTTTAATTAATGAAGCTGTTAACACTGTAAGTGTGTGACTCTGGCAGCTTCATTTATATAATGAAAGGGATCTGAAAGGTCACCTTTACAGTCAAACATACTGGCTTGTTTTAACTCATGGTTGGGTTAAATCAACTGAGCATTGTTTAAGTATAAAGAACAATTCAAACATAACTAGTCCGATAGACTCTATCTATCAAACTTACACTCTGTCGTTCTGTCGTTCTTATCAGAGATGAAAATATCTTTTACTTTCCCCCTTCACCCGGTTGAACAGAATGTAAACCAAAATGTATGAATTGGTCCAGAAAACAGTTTTTACTCAACAGACATTTATTAATTTATTTCCCTTGATGGCTTTAACAGTTCAGACCATGTCAAGTCTTTTCAAGCTGCAAAGTATTGTTTTTTTTCTCCGTGGCCAGAGTGAATGCCTTTTATCTACTTTCATTTAAGGATTTCAAGTATTTTCTGTCATGGTCTGTAAAATAGATGGCTGTAACACAAAAGCCTTCCTGAGCATCTGACTGTCCTCAGTGATTCTTCAAACTTTTGTATGTAGATGTGCTCTGTTTCACACGGAGACACGTACAGCATTGAAGCATCAGCGCACAGATCATTACAGCATAATCCTGAAATTTGCCTCATAAATAATGGAGAATATTTGTTTCTCACCGCTCACACCACGACAGCAACATACATAATGCATTGTAATTATTGAAGCCTCAATTAGAGGCCATTTTTCATTTGCCAGCTGATTTGTCTTTGTGTAATGAATCATTGTAGCCTTAAAATTTTAATTTATAAAGGAAAATGAAAATACTGCAATTTACTCAGCGTTCACCAGTCACCTGTTTGTTATTTTTATTGAATGTTCACACAGCACAGTTTACAGAGACCATGGCTGTAAAACTTCAAAAAGTTTCACTTATGTCATTCGCCCATGGTTTTCCTTAATTGTTTAATATTCACTAAAAATAATCAATTAAAATAGAAATCAATGTAATGTAAAATATTTGTTTTATTATCGATTTCATTATTTTATAATTTTTTACAGTTTTTAAATATATATATATATTAGTGGTGGGCCGTTAACGGCGGACTCTTATCGCGCGATAAAAAAAATGTCGCCGTTAATCTATTCTCAAAGTTGGGTTGTGAGCTGGGTCTATACTACACAAGCTATGATGACTTTCACCTTGATATTTTAGCGCGGATGTATACCAGCTTAACTGCACTGTACGGGGCGAGAACGAGATTTTTCAACTCGCGTGATTCGCGGAAGCAGAAGCCGCCTCATCATCTCATAACCAGGGCTTCATTCGCGCGATTCGCGCAGCAAGTAGGTCTATTGCCTCTTTGCATTAACATATAAATCACTCGCTCTTGACACGTTACTGTGAAAGTACCGCATCAAACGTGACGTGCTAACATGGATGCAGCTATGAAGCCGCCGGGTTTGCTTCAGGGAAAATTAATTTTTAAGAAGCTTCCCAATGGAAACATCGACAAGACTAAGGTTGTTTGCACCTTGTGCAATGCGGAATTGGTTAAAAAAAAAAACACTTTCTCTCAACAGGTCTAGCTTTAGTTGAAACCAGTAACTTTGTATTGAGATCTAATGTATTATGGCTCCTGTATGACATATCGCTTATTGCTCCCTCACTCTTTGTAAGTCGCTTTTGTCTGCTAAATGACTAAATGCAAATGTACTGTAGGAGCTCTTCCAGTCTCAAGTACCACCTAAACGCAGAGCATCCCTTAGCTAATGCGGAAGTAAACACAAGTTCATCTTATTGAACATAATTTAATTTTCATCACCAATTATCATAGTAGAACAGCTTTCTCAAGCAGTTTGAGATGCATTTTGGAAACAGGAGATGAGCCCCAGATCTAATGCGCCACCTGGCTTGAGAAACCCGTTCTCAAAGACTTACTTTTAGTCATTATTTGGGTAGCACACATATTCTGAATGCCTTCCGCAGAATTCAAATGAGCCATTTTAATCTAGATTAATCTAGATTAATTCCAAGATTAATCTAGATTAATCTAGATTAAAAAAATTAATCTATGCCCACCACTAATATATATATATATATATAACATTCCTTAGTTGGCAAGCACCAGCAGAGGTCTGTCTTTTGTTGGCATGTATGGGCAGACTTTTGCATCCACTGTGTCCATTTCAACACATAAATATAAAGGTCTGATCTTCTCCTGTAGACATTTTTATCAGCTAGTCGTGCATAAATCTTACAGTAATACTATCTGGGCAGTTCCATAAAAATGTCAACCTTACCACGAAAATCTTTGTTTTTATCGGCGGCTTTTACTATGGTAACAGCACAGATTTTAACATTTTTGTGAATCAAACACCCATGTGAGATCTCTCTGTAAATTTGTAAAGCATTTGTTTTATTTTTAGTGCATGATCTTTCATAGTCAGGTATGTGCCATTTTCAGGATAGTCACATCCATAACGCTTCATATTCCTCATAAATGGACACATGAAAATGAATATAAAGTAACTATTTGATGTTCTATAAAGAGGCATCCCTTCTCCATTCATTGGGTATTATTGCTTTTTTATGTTTAGACTCTATCAAAAAGGGTTCAGTAAAATATAAACAGATGGTTCATTATAATATTATTATCGTAACAAATTCATTCTCTGAGCATTTTTGTGTCACGTCCATAACGTTGTAATTGCCCGTGTGGTGTATATTATAATTGTCCTGTTTTTATTTCTAAAAGAAAACTGAGACGTGCTTTAATAATAAATTTTAAAGTCATTACAGTAATATTTATTTCAATTATATTCAATAATTCAACATTGAACGATACGCAAGCTAGTGTTTGCCGACAGGAGTCTGTTTTCTGTTCCTGACTGCTCTAATAACAGTGTTTCCCATTGGCTGGATTGCTGACTTCACTTCTTTTCTGTTCAGGAGGCAGTTTTGCTGTGATCGTAACTCTTATATTTGTTTATACAAGTCAGAGTAACACTTTGTTGAGAAGCAGCAGAATGCTTTTACAGAGAGCAATCTATTCCCACTACAGTGCAGTAAGGCCTTAAATAAGTGTAGAGTTTAACCTGTGGATCTGTCAAACTGCACCTTCCCTGCACTATATTTGGTAAGTGAAAACAACACAGAGTCACAGCCAAACTGTAGATGTGATCTGAGACTTTTCGATTATGTTTCAAGCAGAATGTTTGATATTTCAATAGTTTGAAATGTCAATAGTCAATAGCTGTGTCCACCACATCTGTCAAGGAAAACATTTACATTTAATCATTTAGCAGACTCTTTTATCCAAAACGACCTACAGAGAGTTCAGGGAGCAATAAATGATATGTCATACAGGAGCAATAATACAAAAGGTGCTAATACAAAGTTACAACTAGTTGTATTTTAATGTATGTATTCTAATGTATTTGATCAAACTGCATGCTTAAAATGACATATGCCCTTTTATTAACGAAAACAAGCAAAACATGTATGTTGTTAAAAAATCCTTTCTTACTTGAATGATGAAATTAAACTGAATGTGCTTATGTACATAGACGTGATATTACTTTACACAAATTTGTGTTAAAAAAAAACTTGTTTTAAAACGTTAATTAAAATTAAAACCTCAAGTTAATTTCTCATAATTGCATGAACCGGCTTCTGGTAAAGTCCCTTTTTAATAATTGTTAACATGTCGGAGCATACATTATAGCATAAAATTAGCTTTTTTGTTTCAGTGGGATGGATTACAGTAAATGGTCATATTTTTCTATAGGTGTCACATTCGTGTGATCGACACCTTCGGGACAGAGCCAGCGTACAATCACGAGGAGTACGCCACACTGCACGGCTACAGGACCAACTGGGGCTACTGGAACCTGAACTGCAGGCAGTACATGACCATGTTCCGTAAGTCCATCTTTGAGTCCTATTCAGTGTTGTTGAATACTGTTTGTAGTTTGAATGTGTCTGACAAGCGCATCCATGTCAAGTACACACAAACAAATTTTTTAGACACGATCATCCATTAATGACAACTGCAGTAAAAGAAACACCATGAAACAACACTTCTTCCAACTAGAAAATGGTCATGTATATAATTTACAGAAGTATTTTCTGAAACTTAAAGAATGAAAATATAAATTTGATACTTACGGAGTAAGCTATAATTTTCCATTACTTGATAGTAGGTTAGTGTTTTTCACACCGGTGTATAGCTTTTCTAGGAACAGGCAACAGTAAATAGTAAAAATGAAATATGTAAAACATATTGAGCAAAATTACAACTAGAGACATCTTGTTATAATAACTTCCCAGTTTATTTGAAAGCAGCATTATTGTTCAAGCTAGTGATTTATTCTATTCATTGTTGTGGTAGGGGAGAGCGGGGACGAAATAAGTAACATATCAATTTACTCAGAGCCCTGACTACATTTTTATTCCAAGCTTTGACGTCACATTCAGCATGCAACCGTTGGCCTAGATGCCGAATATCACGTGATTTCATCATTTTTTCTCGAAAAAAAATTTGAGCACAGAAAGTCAATTTCAGAAGCAGAGCTTTTTTTCTAAATACAAGTTGTGTTTCTTGTTTCACGTGTCACAGTAATGATCCATCTACAGGTCATTCAGTTCTTTAACACATCCTGATTTAATTTCATTTAATTTTCATATTGTTAATAGTGTTAAAACATTTTATAAAATACATTGATATGGCCAATTATAAAATATTCGAAACAATTAAAGTTTGTACTATTGGGTTATTTTTTAAACATGTGATAAATTTGAAATATGAAATGAAATGTAATTTAATATTTTTTCAAAGAAAAATAACATAAGGTGTTTGCAGTTACATATTATCAAGTTCATATTCAGTTACATTAATAAAAACCAGAGTAACACAAAAAATCTAGCTTATATTGGTGTGTTACTTTTGACCCACCTGTGTGTTACTGTCGTCCCTTCTGATGGGGTCGGAAGTAAAAATGTGCAACTGATCTTCAAAGTGAAATTATACAAAAGTGATTCAACATTTGAACAACATGCCACCTGGTATTGGTAGACCACACTTGTGAGTTACGGACCACAACAGAATAAGTAAAGAGCAATGTTGAGCTTATTTTGGCACAATCTACACCGCCTCTCCTTTGTATGGAGATTTATACACTGTTCACAAGAGAGATGGCTAGATTGCAAGCAAGGTTGCTCATCGATCACAGACTATACTGTGTAAAATGACCCCAATGTTTTTGTTCCCACGAAATACTGTTCAGTTCTTTGAAGAGTAACTTTTACAATCTCCCTAAAATGACATTTGATGCGGTGTGTAATGTTGCTGTGTGTGAGTCTGCCAAGTTGTAAAGCCCAAAGTGAACGAATAACAATGTTATTGGCATGGGAAAAAAAGAGTTGACTGTGAATCACGCAAATTCGTTCTAATTTCAGTTTCGTGAAATGACCACTGCTCGCGGTCGAGCAATCAAAGCAGACTAGACCATCTGACCAATCAGATCAGAGTACATTTACATTTAGGATTTGGCAGACGCTTTTATCCAAAGCGATTTACATTGCTTTATCCTATACATTTAACATAGTTATCCCCTAGCAATCCCCTGGGATCGAACCCACAACCATGCGTTGTTATCGCAATGCTCTTACCACTGAGCTACAAGAAACGAATAACAATGAGTAGGTACAGAACGTAAGGGATTAGACAGATGAATTACTGAACAAATTATTTGAGAGTCAGTCAAGAAGTAAGATAATAATAACTGCATATTATTCAAAATAAAAGTGTTGTTACCTTGTATGTACGTAACATACCTTAAGGACCTTAAAACCACAAAACATTTACTCTTAAAATGTTCTACATGTAGTTATCAGATTATACACTTTGCTTGCAGTATTGCTGATGTTTTTTATCAAGTAGGACACCAAAGATACTATTATTTCTTAACACTTGAAGAACTAATGACAATTGAAATATGGGAATATCTAGCAAAGCTTATGTTGTTACTCCAGTTAAAAGCTTTATTAGACCCGACAGCAGGACCCTGTGTGCATCCTTTCTCATTTCCCATGCAAATAGGGCATAAGGGTTTTACAGGGTCAGAGAGATTATTAAACATTTTTTTAGAAACAAAAATCTTTACTGGCCTCGTAAGTGAGCCTTAGGGAAATAAGTGCAAAAAAAAGATGATACGACACCTTTTGGCACGTCATTGGTTCTCTACTGCGTTTCACCGCCTCTGTATTTGTAATCTGAACAGTGAATGTAATGTTAACCTTTAATGGATGTTTAGTAAGACCACGAGAGCATTGAGTACATGTCTGGGAAGCAGATGCTATAGGAGCAGAGCATCTGTAAGCAGTGGTCCACGATGTGCTCTCATGAGGAGAGAAGCATCTGTTCTCTCACTAAACTCGAGAGTCTTTGTGTGTGTACGAGACACAGCTTCTCATTTACATTTATTAATATCATACTCAACAAGAAAGCTTCTTTCTGAAATGGGGTGTTAATGATTGTTAAAGATGAACATTCATCATTTCATTGATTACACGTTGGTTATACTTAAATGTCTCTAAAGCTTGAGACACTCAAACATGATAACAGCACAATATAAAACAAACATTACAGTTTTTTACAATTGCTATGACAGTTTTTCCAATACTTTTAACAATTTTCTAAACTCTTAACACATCACAACCTCTAGCTGTGTAGGCAATACAATTAACACATTTCTTGTTGCTTTGACACAAAATACATACATTTAAAATGCTTTAACGTCTTTAACACACAAGCTCAACCAAGACCAAAACTATGTATTTTAACTGTCAAATGTACAAATGCTTTCACACTGTTTGTCAGAACAGATAACATCATATTCAAACGTCAAAGTGAACTGCTGAACACAAATAAATCATCTGTATTTTGTTACATTGCTAATGAAAAAAAGAAAATTGACGTTATGCAAATAAATAAATCACAGCTGTAGTATTTTCACGCCTGCTGTCATAAACATGTAAAGTGAGGGACAGAACATCATCGTAAGATGAACCTGAGATCCCCTTCCTAATTTAAAATTCATGTCCAATTCATGTCCAAATTCATGACAATACAGTATAAAGACAACATATTGTTTCCAAACTTACAAATATTGTTGGAGGTATATAACCCTGAAGAGACATTTCAATATGTAGTTGTACTGCAATGCGTAACTTTCTCTTTGAGTGCACAAAATGTAAATATTTACTGGGAATTTACAAATATAAACAGATTTGAATATGTTACATGTAGCAAAAAAAGCAGATAAACACTTAACCTTCTGGAGGCCCCATATCATACAGAGAGGCTGTTGAATGAATATAGACAAATCTCAGCTGGGACACACTGGCATTTACTGTCCAGATTTTTCGAGAAACCAACAGGTATGATATTGTATAAGGGCAAACCTGACATTTAAAATAATGCAGTTTCTGTTATTCCATCATATGTTTGTGTTTTTATGACATTGCGATATGATTGACTGAATGTAACTGTCAGTAGAGAACATGTGTTAGTGTTTTGGTAGAGACAGTGTATTGTATTAGTGTATTCATGAGTTTTTATAATGAAGTTAAGTTTACAATGTGTGATTTTGAGCATGAAATTAACAGTTTTGCCAAGTATGTGTTTTAGGTGTGTTGCTGTGTTAAGGGTTAAGGAAACTGAAAAAATGGTCCTAGCAATTGTAAAAAACTGTTATCTGCTTATGTCGGCATTTAAATCCCTCAAGGGAGCTATGTTTTCACTAGCTGGTTAACTGTCTGAAAAGTCATAAGGAGTAACCATAAACCGATAAATGTACTGTATGTATTAACAAAACTGTCTTTCCTCACAGCACACACTCCTGACAATTCCTTCATGGGTTTCGTGACTGAGGAACTAAATGAGACGGAAAGACTCAACATACAGAGGGACAAAGCCAACAACATAGCAGTGGTTTATGGCAAAGAAGCCAGCATGTGGAAGGTAAGAATGAATGTGGACACTTTTAACCAGTCAAACAAGATTTAGACAAAATGAACTGCTCAGGTTATGAGCAAAATCTTACAGCACTGTATATCAAAGTTTATAGTTAATATTGTGAGACCACTGTGTGTATCTGTGTATGAATACTGCACTGTATGTACAGCAGTTTGCACAATATTTGCTTTTATTGATCCTACGGGTTCAAGAAAAGCATCAATATATTAGCAACTGTATATGGTACAAAAAAAGAGAAAACATTCAACTTGGAGAAGGTGTTTTGTTTACAAATCGATTTGACAAAAGAGAAAACCACAGAATATCAGGATTATGTTTTTTTATACGGAGTGTCTATTTACATGGAGTACAAATAGCCCACCATGTTGGGAGAGACCAGAGCCATTGAGAGAAAGAGTTGCACCAACGGAAGTTCACCATTTGTGCGTGTCATGTGATGTATATAGCCTTCAGAAAGTTCCAGGATGTCCAATAAATGACATATGGCTTTAAATTGGTTAAAAGTTAACCTCAGTTGTTCAGCTCCGCCCACCAATTTGTGATTGGATTAGAGAAACCATTTTAAACAGCGACTCCAGTGGTCTGAGATGTAAAGTCTGTGTAGTTTTGGCACTGGAGACTGGGGTTCTAATCCACATCTCACTGAAAATGCACTTTTACCTTTTTCTATCACATTACAGATCATAAAGACATTTGTTTTCAATAAAATTGATTTAAGACTTAAAAATAAATTGATATTAATAAAGTTTAGATTTAGGGTCAAGGCTTTGATATCTCAATAAATTGACATCCTTTTAATATTTGTTTATAAATATAATGATTTACACACTGTTATTATAGCATAATTTTTAATGCACAACAATACTGAGGTGCAAATAGTAACATTTTCTGTAACACTTCAGTATACTGGGTAATTCTCGCTATTAACTAGTTGTTATTAGCATGACCATTATTGGCATATTGGTTGTTTGTTGATACTTTTAAAGCACATATTGTGCATGACCATACTGTTCATCCCTCATCCTACCCAATACCTAAACCTAACAACTACCTTACTTACGATTAATAAGCAACAAATAAAGAGTTTATTGGGGGAAAAGTCATAGTTAATGGTTTGATAATAGTGAGAATTGCCCCCTATACTGAAGTGTGACCAAATTTTCAGCAAAGTACCAATAGCATCTAACTACTATTTATGCTAAGCTATTTTCGATTATTGTTTCCGTACATATCAAAACATAAAAAAATATATATATTTGAATTCCATGAAGAAATACATAACAAGTCTGTATTTTAGTCCTTTTCTAAAATAAGTAAAAGACTAGAAATTAAATGTACTTCATTTCTTATTTTTATTCTTTTCATGATATGAAACTGGATGGTCAAACACCAAACATAAACTGATTCATAACACATACAACTCTTACATTATGTAACATTTAAGCTCAAAAGGGCAGATCAACAATTAATCAGGGTTTATGTTTACATAATATACAGTATATCTGTCTACTGTGCATATTCATTTTGTATTAATAAACACATTCACCTATATATATATATATTTAAGTAAAATATTCAAATTTAATATAAAATAAAAAAAGGAATAAACAATTATATGTATTACAATTAAATATTAATATAGTCATAAATATTCCCTAAATAAATATGTGCATGTGTACATGGATGTCTTTATAAATACAAAATAAATATGTACAGTGCACAGACATATACAATTATGTCAGTGCATTATTATGACACTTTTATTCTGGATGCGATAAATCACCATTAATCGTTGAACATTGTATCATACTTTAAATTCTGATTGTATGAGTCACATTTGTATCTGGATAAAGCTACATGTTCCTCATTTTGACTGCTCCGTTTCTTTACGTTTGCTCTATGTTTCTTTGTTGTTTATTCATGAAAGCTGAACCCCCCATGATAACAATGCAAAAATATATAGCACTGTGTGAAATATTGCACACATATCTAGCAGCTGGCACTTTATTATTAATTGTTAACATTGCACGGTTCAGGCCTACTGCTCAGCTTTTATAAACACTGTTGGGTCTCTGCTGTAGACATGTTTTGAGCTGGTGTATCTGACAGAACACACAGAGATTGATTGCCTGCGTCTTATCATGGCTTGTTGGGCACACTGATTGCACTAAAGTGGCGTTTGGACGTGCTGACAGCACATAACATCGGCTGCCTTCAAAGCAAGAAAAAAGTGAATATTCTACGAGCATCAAGCAAGAGTCAGCCTGTGAACATCGCCCGAGGAAACGGCGCCCACCCTCTCCCCCAAAAAAATAAAAGATATGACAAGCATCAGACCTTAATCAGAAAGCGTGTTCGAACCGCGGGCGCTCGGCAGCTGAGATTTGGTTTTGATGAGAGCAAATGCTCCCCAGCAGCTACGTGAAGCTTCAAGCCTGTGAAGGATGAAGCCTCCTCGTTTAACCGGAATGTTTTGACTGCCATTTTCCTCAGAGTTGAGTTTTTTGCTGTCTTTGTGCATGAGTTGCGTTTGAGGTGCGTATTGTCGTGTCTGTTTTGGTTGACAGGTTGCCATTTTAAAGCTATCTGCACTGTGAAGTCCCTAAACACTGACAGTTCCCTCCAGGCCTAATGGCAGCCCATTTGCTTCTATTGTGCAAGTGTCACTCGGCTCGGCACAACAACTAAACGCTTAGAGATTGGAGAGACAATCAGCTCACCTTTCCTCCCTTTTTACAGTGTTTGCTTTTCAGTTTTGTGTGAGTGAATTGAACTCTGTCTTGAAAAAAATCTGTAATTTATGGATGAATGGGGAATATAAATGGGCCACATCTAATCTTTTAAAGTGTCCAAAAATCCTTTTTTAGAGAGAGAGAGAGAGTTGAACATAATACAACAAACAAAACAATTATAACCAAATCAAAATGTTGAACTAATATACAGTATTAACGGTAATTAATATATTTACAGTATATATAAGTATATAAGAAGTGGTTTTGGGCCAGTGTTTACATCTTGAAAAGTGGTCCATACTGAGATCAAACACTAATGCTAAATGCTAAAAGCTAAAGTTGCTAACAGGTAGCTTAAGAATGAGGACCACATGGATTTTGGGTTTTAGTGTTGGCTAGTCAGACAACCGCAATATTCCTTATGTAACAATGTTTTTTAAGGATGTTACTGCATGTGCAGGAAGTTTTTGTGGAAAATAGTGTGATGTGTAAGTGCAATGATAACGTTAAATATTTGGAAGGAAGCGTGTTTGTGGTGGCCACAATACTAGGGTACTGTGTAGGGTGGGGTGCGAAACGGTAACTTTTTTCAGTACTTTAGTCTCTGTGTAATAAAAACCATTGTGTTGAAATTTTGCACAAAAGGAACAAAGATTAAAGGAATAACTACAGCATTATTATTACTACTAACTTATTCTATTTCCTCGTCACACACCTCATCATTTATTTATGCAGTGTGAGAATTTACCTAAACCATGAGCCCTCCACTATTAACAGACCATTAGATAATATAGAAAAACGAAACTAGAAAAGCAAAACTTAAATGTTCAGCGCAGTGTAATGTGTGTGCGTGTCGGCCTTCGTCTGAGCACGCATTTCCTTAACGCAAGTGTATGCTTAATTTTCTAAACAAGAAGAAATAGTGTCAAGTGTTTATTTTCATTTTGTATGTTGATTAGGACAGCCTGCTTTATTAGCGGTATTTTCGCTTTGCGGGAAGTAAAATTCTCTCTTTCTCTCTAACGTATCTGCTCTTGCGCAGCACCAGATGCTTTCTCAGGTCCGAAATTAATTTGAATTGAAACTCGTTATTGGGTCGGTGCCCTTAAAAGTACTGAGTCCGGTACCCAACCCCAGTACTGTGCAAGGTTGTCAGGGTGTTGCTAAGTGATCACTAAGATGTCCTTAGTTGTTGTTAGCATGTATCCATGTCATTACGAATGTGTTCTTGGTGGTTGTTTTTCTGGCCAAAGTCAAGCGTTCAACCCAAGTGTTTTTTCACATGTTCTGGTTTGGGGTTTTGAATAACTTGGCAAGCACCACTAATGAGCTGTTTTCAAAAGTGTGTTTTAATAAATGGTCGAAGTGCACTGGGAGATCTACAGTGTGAGCATCAGAGCTTGTCTGCATAATACTTCAAAGTGTTTTGTTTCTACATGAATGGCCGTTTTAAGACTAACTCACACTACACAAAAACATTTTTTGTAGTTTGTTGGTTCTGTAAGGAACCCCTGTTGGTGTTTGTTGGATCAATGTCAATGAAGATTATGAATGTGTCACGGTTTCCCTCTGTCTCTCCACGTGTTTCCCCTTGGACTTGATCCTCCACGTTCCCTCACCAGACCCTTGTTAGTAATCAATGCACCTGCCAGCAATTCCATCATTACCCAGACTCTTTATATACCCAGTCTTCTTATGCAATTGTTGTCCATTCTCTGTTGTGTTAGCTTCCAAGTTTGTATACCTATCAGTGGTCTATAATAAACACGTATCTTAGTCGGATCCTTGTCTGCGCTCGTCTGTGGGGTTCTGTGAGGTTCTGTGACAGAATGTTGGTGTTTGTTGAATCTGTGTAAAACCCTTTTTTTGTGATTGTTAAATCAATGTCATTGAGAATTTAGAATGTTGATGTTTGTTGGCGTTTATTGGATCAGTGTGAATTAGCTTTAAAGATCAACATAAAATTAGATTGACATTACATTTGGGGTTGAATTTGATAATCAATCAAAAATGTGTTGGAAAAAAATAACAACACTTGTTTTTATTCATTTTGAACTGATTGGATTGTTAATGTGGGTGTTAAGTGGCAAAATGAAGTCAAGCTATTCGAGGAAAGGGATTGAATTAGAAATGAATCAGTGGGAAAAAATGTAGGCAGAGACAGTTATTACATTTTGATGAAAGATTTTGTAGACAATTTTTCTGTAATAACATGCACCAGTGAATTTGGCACACTCGGTTCAGAACCATTTATTAAGAAAGTTAAAAAGTGCCATTTCGTTTTTATTCTGCGTTTAAAGTATATACAGAAAGTTTAGACATTTCTTTTTTAATAATACAAAATGTAGGATTGTATTTTGACTCAAAATGAAAAACGGATATTATAAGGCACAATATTTATATATTTTATTACTATTGTGAATGACTATTATGATTAGATTACCAGTTGCTATTTCAACAGAAATGAATGTGGTTACTCAAAAAAGGATAATGCAGGTTTTATGTGGATCTGGGCATTTCTGTAGCAATGTTTTATTCTCAGTGTTGTTTAACTATTGTTTGCATCTAGAGGTCGATACACAGATGTCATTAACACTGTGCTGCCATTCCTAAGATTCAAAGAAATCTTTAATGTTAACTTTAATGAGGGCCGCTATTGATTTTCTGAATGTCACTCTGCCGCTTGTAATAGTACATCACCTGTTTCTCTGAACCTACAAATGCACGTCCATTATGGCGGAGAGCCAAAGCAATTTTGGTTTAAGCAAGAGTGATTGAGTCCTTATACTATATGTCCTTATAAACGTCTGTGGTCACTTTGTGTACCTGTCTTTCTGTTGCCTATGGTTCCAAAGTATAACCAGCACAGGTTCCTAAGCAGCACAAGAACATTTATAATGTTTTTTAGAGGCCCTGATTTGTTTCAAAAACTTAATGGTGTGTGATAAGAAATTACTGTAGGTGTACAATTTGCCTGAGGGTCTGTATAAATTGTTAATGTTGTAATGATTTAAATAAGTAAATAATTCATATTACTCTTTAACTGCAGCATTTGGCATATGTAGGAAATGTTATTACCGTCCAGATGATATGAAAAACACACCCGCTGGGTTCTGGTGGGATGAGCAACACTCACATTTGATGAAAACCTACAAACTCATTTTGGGGCTGCAGTGAACTAAATATCTCTGGCTACTTTTTATGTATATGATATTATGGTGTATATTAAACTGTAACGTTCAAATCATAATGCATTATGCATGATCATATATGCATACATAATTGCTAATAGAACTGTTCATTAGCAACATTGACTGGAATAGAAGTTATCGCTGTAAAAAAAGAAAGGCTTTGTAAGGCTCATTCTGATTTCAGGTCTGCTTCTCATGGTATCAGTAATAATTAGGGCTGTCAGTCGATTAAGCAAATCAATCTGATTAATTACATGATACGGTGATTAATTAGTTGATTAAATAGCAAATAACTGCATATATCAACACTTGCTGGGAAAACCTCCAAAGTGAACATAATGCAGTAGATAATGCACTGAAAATCCTGTTCACACATAAATTGGTTTTGACAATGTTGGTAGTTGCTGTTTTATTTAAGGCAATAAAGTCTGTTCCAATTTATAATCAAGTTTGTCATGGACAGAATTAAGGGTTCATGTACAAGCATGTAAGAGTCGGAACCTTTGGCAACCCGTTCCATTTTGCTATGCTCTGTCTAGCTGTTTTCAAATGCAATGTGTCCTAGGTCGGTGGCGAAAACACACTTTGCATTAATATGAACTTAAATGGGTCTGATGATATAACAGATGCTTATTATGATTTTCTTATAACGTTGTGTTTTTTCAACGAGGGAAATTAAATGTATAGCCTTAGTTTTAATACATGGCAGGGGTGGACTGGCCATCTTGAGTACCGGGTGGTTTTCCCAGTGGGCCGCTAAAGTATGGGGTAGGAACGGACGCTTTGGCTTCTCAGACCGACGTATTATAAAAGCAAATGCACGCAACGCGAATGCAAAAGACACGTATGGATGCAATCCCCCTGCACCATGCTACTCCCCCTTCCCCCTTCTCTGTCAACAGAAATAATGGAGGGCTGATGTGGTCCAAAAAATGCCAGGGAAATTTCCCCTCCCAGTCTAGCCTGATGCATGGTATCATATATTTATTCTGTGGAGACTTGTATATTACTGCAAGCGATTCACATACTGTAGACTTCAAAGTTGAAAAATTGGACAGGGTTGTTGGCATGTGCAGCTGAAGTGAATGTTTGTCTTTGATGTTGCATGCAATGCAATTGTTAATGTATAGCAAAATAGAATCTTACAGTGTTTACCTCTATATTATTTTCTTGGAATGATCCCATAGGACAAATTATTTCTACATCTATATCTATACAGTATTTGTGCGCATTGGACTAGTTGGTGCTAATGATATAATTCCATTTTTCATAACATTCATAAATAAAACAATTTAAGTAAATGTAATAATAAATAGTGCATAAATTATGTATTCATGTACACAGAAATAAACCCTCACACTCACACTATTTTTAGAATGTAAATGTTGCTCATCACTGAGTTGTTTATTGAACAGGGACTGGAGTGCAAACTGATGACAGGTGAGGTTCTTGGCAGCCCAGATCTCTGTTTTTGTCAGATGCAAATGAAAATGTTTCCTTTGACCTTGTAATGCTGTAGGGTTGCATTTGGGATTCCTTTTCATCTTCAGATGACAAGGTGAAGCTGTTAGCAGCTGTGGGTCAATTTCACAGCTTTCCACTCTAGTCATGTGCTTCTGTTTGGGCCAAAGTTCTTTCCGTAAGTCAATCCACTTCTTGGAAACAGACAACGACTTGGAAGCACTGCTCCGATTGATTGGGTATAAATGAAAACAGTTGGCTTATGTTTCAGTAACATCAGAAACACATTTTTTAAGTAGCGCTTAAATAGTCTCAGGATACATTTAAATGATAAAGTTTTAAAAATGAAATAAAGCAACTCAAAGTAATTGAACAGTTGGTAATAATTTTTAATAGTTTAGGAAAGAATCATCATATAAGTTGGTCCAGTTGTTGCACCTATACTTGAATGTTATAAAGTGACATGCTTTCTTTACCGATAAGACAAGTCATATGATAAGGCTAAAACGAATATAATTTATTGTTTTAGATGTAATGTAATGTGTATTCACGAATTAAGGTTCAAAAACACTTTATTTGCCACATACCGTGCATGTTTGTATCTCCTCTTTGCTCCGCCTCTCTGAAGCACACAGATTTTTTACAAAGCTCATGACTCTGAAAAGTGAGGTGTGCTATGATTGGCCATTTAAACAGTGTGTAGTGATTGGTGGAATACTGCAAGCGTGTGACAGAGATGTTACGCCTCTTACCATATTTGGAACATCAGGTTCAAGAGCAATTGTACTGACAGGTACACCACCTTACTTGCTTGGGGCGGTCTAAGTCAAATCATACCACGAACTGACGTAGATATGTGGGCGGTGGTAACACGAAGCTTTTCAGGCAGGTCTGGGTGGTCTCTCACTTTTAGATAGAATTCATCTTTTGTTCCCACACTTAAATTTTTGCAATTGTGCGTGTCTAATACATGCAGGGGCATTTTATAACACATAAAAGTGTGTAGGCCTTACAACATCTCCCATGCTGTCCATTGAAAGTGCTCAATATCTGCTGTCCATGGTGCTGATCTGAAGTCAAGCATTGTTTTCATGTATCTATACTGCACTTATGTTATGAGTGCACATAAAATTCGTAATTTTCTTACTTTTCAGACCATAGACTGAGCCATTTAGTTTCTATACATTTTGTGTACCGTGTATTTCTGCCTTAAGTAATCGATGAAATACTTTCACGCCCAAACTCTAAAATATGCAATTGTTACTTAAGACTTTTATGTTGCATTTAATCATAAATATTTTATAGCTTATGTAACCCTGATGTAGACGGCTAATTTATTCATGTTAAATAATATATTTGTCTTGAAGAATCGTTTTTGTTACCACACACTGATTGATCAGAGGATTTCTTAAAAGCAACCTGTTAGTGTGTGTGTATTTTCTAAAGACAATGAAATTCTGACTTGAAGTACATACAAACATTTTGTGTTGCATCTTTTATTTATTTTATTCTTTAGTATTATTCTTTATTTTGCTATGTATTATCTTTATCCCTAGCAAAAATCTAATTAATTTAAAATGCTTTTTTTTATACTAAGTATAGCTTAAATTATTTCATAGATTTACTGATGTGACTTACTGATATAAAATTATAATTAAACTTTATTTGGGGTACTATTTATACACAATGCACATTTCTTTATAATAAGCCCTGTGTTTAAATAAACTGTGTTCTAATGTAACTTTTGATAAGGATTTTATGAATTCTTTAATAAAATCAATCTTTCAGTGCAAGATATTTAAAGTGTACCTGAAGCATATTTGCAATAGTTCCACTTTAGCACAATCAAATACATTTAAATGTATCTTTCGTTGTACTTCAGCACTATTTCTGCACAATTAAAGTATATTAAGTACAAAATTACTTGTTCCAATTTAGCAGACTTTAAGTATACCAATTAAGTGTAGCACAAATACAATTGCAATGTATTTTCATTAAGTACATAAGATGAAAATGGATTTGCAGTATACTAAGCATGAAATAAATGTATTTCAAAACATATTAGTATATTTATTTTTGACTAGGGATTAGTTATGGATTATGTTATCTTCTTTGTTATATTCTACATTCTGTTGGATGCTGAATTTGTGTTGTCTTCACAAGTAGATATTTGTGTGGTCTTATTCTCAAGGTTCAAAGAAATGGTGCTACGTAGCACTAAAAGTTGTTCTTTGCTACTAATCATCAGGTAACCACTTTTTGTGCTAAATAGAACCATCTCTTGGTGCTTCATCCGTTCTTCAGAGGTTTTTCGGAGGTTATTTGGGGTTACCTGTTAAGCCCCTATGATTACGGGTTTTCTCCCTCAAATATTCCTAGTTCATCTTATTATAACATCATTTCGTCTCCAGCCTGATGTTCTTCCCTTTGGCATCCAAGTCTGCAGGTTAATTAGATCTATCAGTTTTGGCATATGAATAAGGTAGAACAACACTACGGTATCCTTTTGGATCAATAACAAGTTAGTAGAATCTAAAAAAATCTATCAACACATTAGCATTTTGCTCTTTATTATGTTGCTTGAATGCACATCGCATCGCCATTATGACTTTAAACTTTATTTGTGGACCCAATGTCTTAACTGAGCCTCAATGTCTGTGCTCCTGCAGGGTATGGAGAAGTTGCTGACCATCTTGCATCGGTACATGGACATCCACGGTACAGTCTACTATGAGGCGCAGCGCCCACCAGAGGTGCCTGCATTCGTGAGAAACCACGGCTTGCTGCCTCAGCAGGAACTACAGCAGCTTCTGAGGAAAGCAAAGGTATTGCTTCCAAACTTCTGAGAGATATGTTTAAAAATAAAAAGCTTTAGAAGTCTCCTGCATTTTTGGATTGTGTGATCTTTTTTATATTCTCCCAGCTCTTCATGGGACTCGGCTTTCCCTACGAAGGCCCCGCCCCTTTAGAGGCCATAGCCAATGGCTGCGTTTTCCTGCAGCCGAAGTTCAATCCTGCTCGCAGCTCCCTAAACCACGAGTTCTTCAGAGGAAAGCCCACTTCCAGAGAAGTATGTGAAGCACCACAGGATTCTCTTTCAGTTCCTTTGTTGTTAGGGTCGGGCAAAATTCTGATTTGACGTTTATTTCATGCATTTGGTTTTAAAGGCGCAGTTTTGGATTAACAGTGACCACTAGCGTTGTATTATAGATTTAAAACAAATTGCTCAGTCCAGACACGACGGTGGCCACCACAGTACAAAAAGATGTCGTTCTCATGTTGATCATGCGGGCATTAGAAAGACTGTAGAAAGAGCGATGTCATATTTATTACATCAAATAAAAGGTCTGTAGACTTTATGTATAAAAAGAAGGATAAAAGTCAGGCAGGAGCTAGGACCTGCGCTAATACTATATAGTCTTTCCAGCAGAGACACGTTAGGACCCTCGGTTCTAAGGCTTTTAGCAGAGATACTCATAGATATCTATAGAGATACTTTCCATCGGTGAGACGTTTGAAAGAAAGATCATCTTAAAATCACCCACGAGGAGGTACCTTTGATTCGGATAAGTATGTGAGTAAAGTTGTTTTTTCTGTTTGTTAGAACCAAGACATGTTGTTGTTTTTGTTGTAATAGTAGCTGTGTGACGGAGTAGTTTTGAGCGTCATTGTTTATCTGGAACCGCTGTAATATTGTAGAGAGAGAGCGCGTTGGCGCTAAAAGTGTAGAGAGAGAGAGTTTTACTCTTTTACTCAATGATGAATAAACTTACATTTAATCCGTGGGTCACATGCGTATTAAACCGTTGTGAACTCAAATTTGATGAGTTGCGACTCAACTCGACAAAATCAGAGAAGGCTTCATCTTGACTTAGACTTGGACACCAATGACTCGTGACTTGACTATGGACACTATGACTTGGCAAGTCTCTATATTTTAAAACCAAACATCGAAGTTGTGATCACGGTTGCATGTTCTCTGGAGCGGATCACGCAGGTAAGAACTGCGCGCTGTGTTTGGCACTGTGCCACAGAAAGTCTCGCCCATTGTAACGCGGGCGATTGTTATTTATCAAAACTGTTCAGTGTTTTAAACCACATAATGTTATTTAATATTTCGGAAAATGAGTCCATAAATTAGACACAAGTGCTAGTAAACTGTCAATAATGTATTTAAAATACTTTAACTTCTTTGCAGGCAGCAATTATAAACCTTTCAACCTTAAATTTAAGACATTTTATTCATCTCAAAAGCATCCAATTGTGTAGGAAATAATAAAGCTCACTCGTCTCCCTCACGCCCATGTCCCAGCCATTCATTTAGTGTTGGGAGAAATGGGAGAAATGGGTGGATGTTGTAAATCTGCCCGACTTCAAGTGCATTGCAGCGCATAGCCCTAAAAACCTGGCATCAAATGATGGTCTACCTTAAAACACAATATAGATTTACACATGTTTAAACATAAATATCAGAAAATCCACATCTCTGCGCATAAGTGGTAGTCCTTCGTAAGCATGCGGTGGTCTGTTGTTTCATGAATTGA
Organism: Triplophysa bombifrons; assembly: GCA_029783895.1. NCBI lineage: Eukaryota > Metazoa > Chordata > Actinopteri > Cypriniformes > Nemacheilidae > Triplophysa > Triplophysa bombifrons. The sequence goes on from CM056457.1 coordinate 22,382,419, forward strand.
GGAAACTCCAAACTCCAAAATCTGATTTATGAAACGTGGTTTAGACGCTCATAGAAGGTTTTTGGGATGATTTAAACTTGTTGGCTAGCATGTCTAAATGCATTCCAAGTTGGCATTCAATATCCAAGATCATTGCTCTCTCAAACTAGCTAACGGTTGCTATCATGCTTATAATTTATGACCACTTGCTCATAGGGTTGGGTATCATTTTAACTTTAGTGATTCCGGTTCCGATTCTGCTTATCGAATCTGGTTCTTATGGATTCTCTGTTCCGATATTTTTTGGGGAGAGAAAAAAAATAAGAAATACAGTTTTTACCTTTTATTCTTGCCACATTTAGGCTGTAACCAGAAGGCTGTAACTGTTTACTGTGACAATTTGTCAAATAATAAAATAAACAACACTTCCTTTAAGGAATAATCAGAAGCAATTACAAACCCAAACTACTAAGTATAATGCAAAAATACAAAATAAAATATATAACATGCAGTTGCTAGATCATCCATTATTTAAACAATTATTTGTGAATAAAAAACTGGTTGAAAGGGTTGAATTGATAATTCAAGTTAATATCATTTAAAATAAACTAGAGCATGTTGTCCTGTAGCTTCCTGGATACATTTAATTGTGATCACTATTTAAAAGAATGAAGTAACTTAAACAAATCTGATTATTTTTTCATCTCTTTCTGTATTCTGCACCCGAGTGTAAGATGCTGCTAATAGCTGTAAGTTATCTGGTGCGTTAGCAGGAGGACTCGAGGCTGAGAGACTTTTTTAATCAATGACACGTTTTATCATATAAGAGGTACTTCCTCCCTTTCACAAAATATCTTTACCACACGTATTGCATGTGGCAATGCTGTCATCTTTTTACACAAAGTTTAACCAAACTTTTGAACGTTTGCTGCGATCATAGTGGCGATGCCCGATGGTGATGAACTGCACGTGTGCGTACGGAGATAAAGTCCCTGTCGCAGGTCCTGGCAGACAGATACAACGGTAAAATGCTAACTGCCGTTCGCGAGTGATTGAAAAAGTCAGGAACCATAAACAGAACCGAGATGCTCGCGTCCTATCGCATCCCCAGTTCTTTGAAATTTAGAACCGGTTCTAAAATTAGACCGGTTCTCGATACCCAACCCTACTTGCTCATTCTGTGCAATCCAGAGCATACAGCATTACATTTTTCGTTGACTGTCAAAACACATTTCTCGAAAACAAGCTCTAGAGTTTTGCCTGTAACTAGCTAACAGAAATAAAATCTAAAATATTGAAATTGTTTAACGTAATACCACACACATAAATCTGGTGGAGCCCAAACGACATTTAAAGATATCTTTGTATATATTTTTTATAGATTGATTTACAATCGTTGTTTTTATTTTGGAGGGCAGGGAGAGCAAAATTTTGCAAGATTGAGACAGACCGAAAGACAGAGTTGGAGAAAGGTAAGAGATAATGAAAAAAATGAGGGAGCCATTTCTTACAAACACATTGCCCAGTCATTAGTACGCCAGAAAATATTTTCTGGAGTCTTACAAAAATGATGTTCAAAGATGTTTTATAGTCAATGCATTATTTAACATGAGAATTAATCCCAAAATAAAAACCCTTCACCTTCATATTGTTCAATAACATTTTGATTTATGTTGTACACTTTAATTTTATTGGAAAGTTAATAATTAATTTATAACAAAAAATATTAAAATTTATACAATGTATCGTTTAATGAAAATTGCATTGTGTTTGTGATAAAGAAATTTGTGTTCCTACCAGAAACCTTGAATACACTATTCAAGACAAAAGAACAACAATTTCATAACTTAATTAAAACTTACATTCAATTTTCTACAGTATATTATAATATAAACTACATACAGTACAGTAATATTACAGTTATAGAGGTCAGAGCCAAAATTAGAATGGTTAGAATAGCTGGTGTGTCCCATACAGCTATTATCGATAAGTTTATCTTCAGTCAGGTGTGTGGAGTAAATTTCAACCAGTGCCCTTAGTTATCTCCTATACAACATTGTGAAGCATTTCTGACATAAATTAATTTAAATCTAATATACTATTTATTACAGTGATTTGGGATTTGGGAAATAGAACAAATGACTAGTTACAGAAGTTTAAACTTGAGGAAGACTTGGACTTGACTTGGACTAATCTGTCTTGACTTACTTGTGACTTGCAAAGCAATGACTTGGTCTGTACGGATCACGGATCATCCATGGTCTGATTCACCACTATACCACAGGGGAGAGGGAGAGGAAACGCGTGTTGTAGAGTTGTTTGTCCGTTAAGGGCTGCTGTACAAAACACGGCGGCGTAATCAATGTATGTAGGGCCGCTCTGTATGTAGATATAAACATATTATTCTAAGGTATCAGAAACATAACGGTTCATTTCGTAAGGTCTTTATACACCTCTGAAGAAATAGTTTTGTATATTATATTGCATTTCTGTCCAAAAAAAAATATCTGTCAAAAGTTCCTCCATAAAACCCTGTATTGTTCCTTTAAATAAATAATGAAAATAAGACATTCATTCATCTTCATTTGGTGAATTTGGTTGTTTTGCCAGCAAATATGTATTTGTTAAAATGTAATTAATTCTATTCTTTAATGAGATTAGAAAATGAATTGCGTGATATGCCATGGACAGTCCTAATAGAAATATTTTTCACCACACCCACATCAAAATCTGAATATTCTACGAGCCCAAAGGGCTCAATTATCTTTCTAAACAATCTTCATGACAGAAGCATTTGGGTAAATCACCCTCATAAACATTGATTATATAATCCATTGATTGTAGTGCTAATGGCTGTGGAACATTGCAGAAGCGTCTCAGGTAATAGAGTTTGTGACCTTCATTATAACTCAGACTGTAATTTTAGTTCGTCTTCATTTGCATCCCGAGTCTAACTTTATTTACCTTCATGGTAGCAAACTGTTCATAAAATGCAGAGCAGGTTTTGGTGTAGAATGCTCAATATTCATTGAAACTGAATTATAATTGCTCAGCAACTGTCTTGTTATTGTCATGTATTATACATGATTCATCCAAGAATTCAATATTTGATTAAATATGATATACAGTATAGCGTTGCGTTGCGTGAATGTTGTGCCTTTTTAAATCCAGCTCTTCAAATTTAAAGAGATTTCTGTTTCCTGTGTGCGACCTCAATTCAAACTCCAGTTCGTATTAAGACGTTATCAATTCAGTTCAATTTAGCCACACAACCCTGCTGTTCTTAAAATGATATCCAAAGTTATGAATCAGGTCCACTGGTAAAATTGATGTTGCCCTGAACAAAATGATAATGTCTCCCCCTTACAATGAACAATGAACTGACACTGAAGCATTCATCTAGTGCTCTGTCATTATCACGTTTAGACTTGTTGAAGAGCAGGGGGATTTTTTTCTTCTCTCCACCAGGTATCTTCTCAACATCCTTATGCTGAAAATTACATCGGCAAACCCCACGTCATAACCGCAGACTTCAACAACTCTGAGGAGTTTGAGGCAGCCGTTCGAGAAATCCTCAATGTCAAGGTAAAATAGTAATTTGTAATTGTTTTGACGTGCACCCTAATAGTCACCATGAGAATATAAAACTGTAAATACATTAGTTATAACAAAATTAATACTGATTTTGATTAATTTAAAAGAGATCTTGAAAATCATTTCATCTGGAAAGCAGGAGAACACTTGCAACGTGAACCACTTTTATTGATTCATTTATCTTCACGTCTTGATTGAATATTGCGTACTTGTGTTGTGTGATGCAGGTCAGTAAAGAATCAATAATAATTTCTTTCAGTACTTACATGGAACTGATATTTAATAGATTTTGATACTATTCTGCTATAGTATAAACTATTCTAAACCCATTAATTCCTCAAATTCTCATCTTTGGATATGTAAAGCTTGTGAAAATAAATGCACCAGTTATTCACTGGGTTTCATGCTGACTTCTGTTGTCAATTAAGTATTTTTTTGCTAGCTCTTACAGGATCTTACATTGTTTTGATTGACGTTGACAATAAATCTATATACATGACTATGTTTTGGGAGTGAATTCTCTTTATTTCATAACAAAAAATTAGATTTTTAGATGTACTGTGCTAACCAAAGCCACATTTAGCTTCTCAAAGCAGTAAGTGCACAGCAGAAGCTAAACCTGTGTAATGGAGCGATTTTTGACCAACGTGATAATACCAATCCGATCTACAGCATTGTCACGGAGCAAATACAGAAAATCACTGTCAACATACAAAGTAAAGAGATAGACACAGTGTTTCTGTGATTTTCCGTCACCACATCTCTCTGTCAATGTCAAGAAGACAGCAATAGTGCTTCGCTGCTTCAGAGTGCTATACACAGTTACTTAAAGCCAGGCCCTGCTAATCTCAAGGTTGGACTGCTGCAATGCTCTCCTTGCTGGTCTTCCTCCAAAGGCTATCAAACCGCTCCAGCTGGTTCAGAACGCAGCAGCACGCCTCATCTTCCATCAGCCCAAAGGGGCTCATGTGACACTCCTTTTCATCTCTCTCCCCTGGCTACTGGTTGAAGCCCATATCAGATTCAAGTCATTAATGCTTTCCCACAGGACTGTCACTGGATCTGCACCGGCATAGTTTCACACCCTCCTACACCCCATCAAGATCCCTGCGTTCAGCAAACCAGCGGTGTCTATTGCCTTCTCAAAAGGGCAGTAAATCGCTTTCCCGCTCATTCTCATTCACAACTCCTTCCTGGTGGAACATTCTTCCTAACTTAATACGGTCAACCACATCTTTCTCAACATTCCAAAAACTACTTAAAACCCATCTCGTCTGTGAATACTTGACAGACAATTGAGAAAAACAATTAACCCCCTCTATTTCTCTCAACAGGTAGTGGTCTAGCTTTTGTTGAAACCAGTAACTTTGTCTTGGCACTTATTGTATTATTGCTCCTGTATGACATATCACTTAATGCTCCCTAAACTCTTTGTAAGTCGCTTTGGATCAAAGCGTCTGCTAAATGACTAAATGTAAATGTAAAAGCTGCTGAGAAAACTGCAAGCTTTAAAAGGATCATAAAAGATCTTGATAACGAACAAATAGTGTAGTGATTTTCTAGTTTATGGCTATCCCAGAGCTTGTTCGGTCATAGTTCAGGAGACTTGATTAAATTCTCAGTTACGTTTAATTTAAGTCTCAACTTCTTAGTCTCAGATTTAATCTAAAAGTGCTTTTGAGAAATAAAATGAAACAAATGAGACTAATGTTAAAATACATGAAGAGAATGGAGGTGTAAAATGTAGAGATAAAATAATCTGGATTTTGGCCAACAATTCCTACATGGCCCTGATTTCCTTAAAGTATTTGTGTTTTTGTACATTCACTAGTGTTCGCTAACTAAACCAACTTACCTTTATTGGTAACTTTAAAATTGTTGCAGAATTTAGAGAATTGAACTCTTAACTTTAGGTCTTTGTGCTTAAATGACCGATGGCTTCAGTATTGTCTTCTTTGTATAAATGGTCCTGGATGTGTTTTTAGCTAGTACAGGTGAAATATCTGAGTCGACGGGGTTTTCTTTACTCAATGTTTTAGCTGTAGAACGGCAGTAACACCAATCAGTGCAGACCACTCAAGCGTCTCCAGCAGAACCAGCCGACGCGATCGATCAAACCCACACTGTGACTTCTGTGTCTTCAGCAAGGTGTGTCGGGCAGGAAGCAAACAACCCGAGCTAAAACATTTGCCTTCATGACGAAGCAGTCCCACTTTTATATATAAGAGGGAGTCATGTGACAAAATTTTTGGGTAGATGGCAGAGCTGTATTGTGCATCAATGTATAAATCACTATGAATTATTTGCTAATGTATGAGCATTAAAGTAAATAAACTCTTACACTCTTAAATAAACAAAACAGAATAGAATGAATCAATTTTTCTTACCACAAACTTAATAAAGCTCATTTCATGCAAATAACTTTTGAGCTATAGCGCTGTACAATAAAACTAGATTCAAGACAGATCACCACGGAACAACAATGCTATTGCTAGTGCTATTAGTTCAACCTGGTGATATGAATAAATAGTCACTCAAAGCTGAAAATGTTAGCCACTTAGCAGTCATCTGCCATATAAGGCTCACATATAGTACAGTATTACCGTACTCTAGCTGTCAGATAAGAGGTTTGTTGACCCCAGGACATTTTCCTCCAGTATTTAGTATTGTAAATGTGGTTGCACACAGTTCTGGTGTTGATGGAAATTCTGAGCTGTTCAGCTGCTAGGTACCATCTATTGCTCCAGCGATGGGAGGAATTTGGCCCAATACATAAAAGTCCTTTACGAGCACCCTCAATGATGTGCCTTAAAATTTGATGCATTCCCTAAGCATGGAAGCCACTATTAGCACCATAAAGATGAATCTATGTACCCCTGAACCTTTAAAATGCATGAGTCCTGATGAGCAGAATTTGGAGGTGTAAACAAAACGCAAGATTTAACTTAATATCTTGTAGTGATGCACTACGACTTTCAAATCTTGCAATGTTAGCATATTTGAGCAAGATTTGAGATGATAATATCTGTCCCGATTCTCCTTTTGTGTCTGATGTAACAAGATTTCATAATCAATAATGATTTAAAAACATTTATTCTCGCTCAGCATATTTTTTATATTTTGTTTTCACCACGTATTGCAGCTTGTGTTTCAATATGTATGTAAAATATGTATGTGCATATTACGCAAAGCATCATGGAGAAAACACACTTGCAGGCAGCCCCCAGCCCAAATAAAGTTTAAATGTTAGGGAAGGAAGTGGTTCTGGGGGACAAGAACAAAGTTTTATTTACTCAATAATGTCATCGAGAATAATAATTTCATCCTTCAGGCAGTATTATGGGGAAGACAGCTGGATGACCTTTAACATTATCATTTTCTAATGTCACATTTGTGGCTTTTTTGTGTAAAAAATGTGCAGTTCGTGTTGTGAATATATGTAGCAAAACATTTGTCTTTCTTTATCCTCTTTAGTTAATGCACTTAAGTAAACAGATGTTCCTCTATAACAGGGGTTCCCTGGGCTGAAAAGTCTGAAAACCCCTGCTCTATAACACACAACATAAGATGATCATACAGTAAAAACATTCCTGAAGGACAATGTTGATTTTGTGTCTGTTTGTACAGGTGGAGCCCTTGATACCCTTTGAGTACACTTGTGAAGGGATGCTGGAAAGAGTGAACGCTTACATTCAGCATCAGGTAGCCTACAGTAGATTTCCTCTGCTTCCTAAACACATTAAACACATAAATAAACACACAAGAAAAGTTGTTGAACGAACTTAATTAAATTAAGGAAAACTTTTCCACGAAATTGAATTAAATTGATTCTTTATAATCTTGTTGTATGAACTTAATTTTTTAAGTAGTCTTGATTCAATTAATTTGTGTTATATACATGCATATTTTACATAAAACCAATATAAAACACAATTTTATTTATGCCAATAAATGAGAAGCACTCAACAACATCTTTTATATTGTACATTCTTAACTTTAATTAGACATTACATAATTTAACTTCAATAAGAAGATAATGAGTTAACAGTATTCAACAGTAATGCAATTAAAGGATTGTAACCGCCCACAACCTCACCAAAGGCAACGCTTTTCTGAACAATGGTAAACTCAAAACTCCGACAAATTCTTCAAAAACTTAAAAATAAATGAATATTAAACACTAACAAGTGTTTATTTTGACTGAAAAATGCATAAACTAACACTCATTTAAGAAAAGAACTCTCAAAAGCAGTTATACGCGAAGTTTGCTAGGAAATATTAATAATAAATGCCCTCTGCCAAATTGTAACTATTTTATGTCAACACAACACAATTCCTGTATGTTGTCTCAACATGAATGGATTCAGTTATATTATTAAACACAAAAAGAAATCATGTTGTGACCAAATTTTCCAAAAGTTGTGTTGATTTAACTTAAGCAAGTTAAGTAAATTGAACAAGCAGCAAAAATCTTTTTTTTTAAGTATACGTACTGAGAAACATGTTTTTTTATACTTGATGGGTGTAATAAGCATTTTGCTCTATTGTAAAAACATGTCTTTTTGCTGGTGAGGGAAAGTACATACTTATATATATATACATATATCTGTGTGGTAACACTGCCTCAATGTAGTGTCTCTTTACAATCTTCATCGTACAAACCAACCAAACAGCACAGAGAAAAAACAAAAAAAATCCTTAAAAATCCTCCTGAAAAATTTATATTATTTGGTTATTATTTAGACTTCATGGTACAGTAGGTGCGTCTGGACACAGTGCAAGTCTGTGATCTGTGCAAAATAAGAGTCTGTATATTGTTTTCATTAGTGGTGTGAACTGTGCATCTGCTGAGCTTTCCTTTGGGATTTTATGTCAACTTTGACATCAGTTATTGTTTTATTAATCTAACGATACTTTCTGCTACACTTATAAGTCGTTGTACCACTTTTCTTCTGGTTTTATCTTGGTAAAAACCTGCTACACTGACTGGAAGTGTGACGGTTTTGTTATGTTTTAGTTCTGGTTTTCCCATGTTATCAAGTCATCATCAGTTTATCACCTATTTGTCCATGATCATCTGCCCTATTTAAGTTGATGCCTGTGTTCAGTTCATTTTCCGGTTTTGTTTATGTCAATGTGTGCTTATGGTTTATTTCTGTGGATGTATTAAAACATACCCTTTTGTATACACTACTTCCCTGTGTAATAATTGTACTATAGCATTCCGTGACAGGAAGTAAGTTGTCCATAATAACACTCAGTTAATGTTAGATACGCACTGAAAGTTGCATTATTCTATAGCCAAACAAGCCAAGACGATTTATACTCAATGACATGTGAACAGTAGTAATTGTATTGCCAACTTGGGTTTATTCTTTCACTAAATACTGGGTGTCTCCTTCGGCCAGAGAACTCTCTTGAAAGTAATTACAGATCTCTAGGTCAATACATTTTCAATTAGCAACAGTGCTGAAATTTTTTTTGTCATCATTACAGAGGGTTCTAAGCCACTGTTTGCCTCTACAATGAAAGAACGTCTTTCAACATTAAAGAAGTTTAAGGTTATTAAATAAGCACATTCTCCTCAAAAAAATGGTGACAATAAATAAACACCAGTAAAGTAAAGCTGTGAAGATTACCAAACAACAAAACAATTCACTTACAGCAATTACCATAAAGGTAACCAGCACTGCGCCTGAAATTGCCTTCTTCTATAATACGTAGTAGTCGAAAATAGTCGTGAATAATATGTCTGAAACCTCAGAATGCGAAAAACAGTAGACGAGAAATACACAGATGGTCTATTACTCCCGCCGAAATTCGTGAGTCGAGATTTATGAGTGTGGATCATATGGACATTTCTCTAACCCATGATGCCACGGGAGCTGAGCAACGATCAAATTTCAAATGTAAATCAAACAATGAAGTGGAAAACTAAGTTCCAATAAAAAAATTATTGTGACTAAATTATGTTTTTATCAATAGGTTGTTGTTAATACGTCAAAGGTCAAAGAGCATATGGGTGTCATGAACATAAAACATGGCGTAGTATGTCCAAAATGTATTCATACTACTCCCACTCATACTATATAGAACGTAATGTTTTAACAGCGGATCGGTAGGTACGTATTCAAATTCAGTATATACTCTCACAGCATGCCATTTCGAACGCAACCGTATATCATTTATTCTTGGTGCAAATAAAATAAATATTTAAATGCTTGACATGACAGCATTGTTCAACATCGATTGGTTGTTGGTATAACATGTAAACATGTGGAGATTCGCCTTTTACAAAGTCATTCACGTTTCCTGAATTTTTGTATTGTATATATTGTTAATGTGAAAATTGTTAAAAATGAAAATTCTGTCATCATTTGCTGACCCTCTTGTCATTTCAAACCTTAATGACTTTCTTTCAGAACTCAAAAGAAGATACTTTGAAGAATGTTGGTTACCAAACAGCCCTGGCCCCATACACTTCTATTGCAGTCAAAAAACCAATGCAAGTGAATGGGGGCCAGTGAACAACATTTTTTCAAAATATTTGATTTGGTCTTAGATGTCATACAAGTTTGAAATGACAAGAGATAACAGACTTTTATTTTATTTTTGGGTGAACTATCACTTTAGTAGGACAGTTGAAACACGTTTCTAACGTACCTGATCTCAGGTCTTTGATGTGGGTGCTTTTTTCTCTTATACTCACAATGTAGGTCAAACCAAACACACACACACACTTCACTCTTTACAGGCAAGTCCCTGGTCTCTTTTGAAATAGTCAGAGGGGAATTGTTATTGAAGGGACAATATTAAGTAATAAAGAAGAAGCATTTCTTGTGACCAAGTCAAAAGTAAAAATTCTTTCATCATTTACAGTTATTGGACCCCATTGACGCCCATAGTAGGAGAAATTACTTAATAATTTGTATTGTTATGTTGAACACAAAAGAAGATATTTTGAAGAATGTAGGACAGCAAACACTTCTGGGGCACTGTTGACTACCATTGTATTTTTTGCAATTGTGGCAGTCAATGGAGCGCAAATTCTGTCTGGTTATAAGCATTCTTCCAATTATCTTTCTCTGTGTTCATCAATACAAATAAATGTATACACATTTGGAACAACTCGACCGTGAGTAAATAATTACTGAATGTTCTTTTTTGGGTGAAGTATCCCTTTAAATCCACTTTGAGCCGCATGAGTTTTAGTTCAGGAGCAGCTAAAGTGTTTTACACAATGGCTCCCCTTTGAATCCAACCATTAAAAGTATAATACATGGCAGCTCCTCAGGGGTGTAGATCTTTTACTTCTTCTCTATTAATCTGCTAACTTTGATCCTGCACCCAGATACGCTCTCTGGTTAATATTAACACCTGAAAGTCATTTTTAAGGCTGATCTATTATTAACATTGTTCCTAGAACGCTCTAAAATTCACCTCAGCTTCTTCAAATGTCAAATATATAAAAATTTCAGAACAAACAAGATAAATACAGGATAAAATTAACAACGATTTTTACTAAATATCGGTTGTTTGTTTGCATTAAATGTTATTTGATTTGAATATGTTACATTTATTATGTATATTAAGGCTAAAGGAGAAAGAGTGTGCTCCGAAATTGCTCTTTTACCAATAATGCATCATAAGATATGGTCATATGGTCACGTTAAACATGGCATTACTTATAATTCTGATGCTTTTGCTTTTAAATTCCTCGTAGGGTTTTTGTCAACAAAGTCGTCCATTTCCTGCGGTCAATGAGTCGAGATCTTGGCCAGGGAATCCACCCAGCCCTTTCGTCCAGCCGTCGAACTCCACAGCTCTGATCTGGGCTCCCAACATCTCTGCTCCGGCCTGCTGGCCCCCCCTCAGAGCCCTCCGGCTCTTCCTGTCTCCAGAGGACTCGTCCTGTGTGAAAACCTGCCAGGACGCCGGTTTCATCTGCGAGCCAGCTTTCTTTCCTTTCATCAACAATATGGAAGCCTTCAGCGGGTGAGAAGCACAGCTTTCTATTGATGGTGTATATGTGTGAATAAATGAATTTGCTCTTTGAAGTGTTACAGTTAATGTAAAGTTACAATTGTTTGAGGAACGCATACTGTGAAGCATGAATAATGTTGAAAACTCAAGATCAGAATGGTTCTTTAATTAACCAATGACCACAATCGAGCAATTTTCATGAATAAATGTTATTTAGCTAATGTGCACGGATCACTGTCCAAAAATGCTTTAAAGATGTTCTCTGATTCTAGAATGAAAAGACTTCAAATGAACCACGCTGAATAGGCTGTGTTATCTCATGTGACCTGAATCTGGCTCTTCATTTTTGTAGGCTCGACGCTCGCTGCGAATCGCTGGAAGCGGAGAAGAACCACGTGTTTCCAGCGGTACAGGTGGAAAGGAGGGAATGTTTTGTGCAGAAGGACCCGCTGCTGTTCAGCTGCGCTGGGTTCAGTGCCAAACACCAGCGCCTTTGCCCCTGCAGAGACTACCTCCAGGGCCAGGTGGCGCTGTGCAGAGACTGCCTTTGAGACGTCTACGGTTCACCGAGGCCGGTCCTGGACTGTAAAACATTCAAGTTTTCCCAGAATTACCAGGTTAATGGGAACTGCTCGGCGGGGCTGTTGGTTCAAGCATGAAGCGTCCAGAGAATTGTTTCTATTTGCACTTTGATCCAAAGCGAAACTTAGCCTCCGGAGTTCAGATTAACGTTTCCAAAGAAAGATGGCACCACGATGTCTTGGCTGGCGGTGGCTTTAGGGTTGAGTGGTGTGTGAAAGTGGTTCAGGTGGAAAATAAATGCAAATTGCAGTTGTGAGGGCGCAGCTCCTTTGTGATTCAGGTCAGACTCTAGAAGCTATAGTTTTAGGAATGCGTCGGAATTGCACATGTGTTTTGAAGTCAACATGAAATGGCATTCGCAACCAATTTTCTTCCGTATTGTGCCGTATGTCCAAATAAAATGGGTTGTTCGATATAGAATGAGATTTAATTTGAGTGTAGAAAATGAGCAACATACTAAAACGGACCAAGATTTGAATGTGTTTGCAGTATTCCCCTCAAGAAACGAAGCATGCACCAGATTTTGAGGAGACGTTCATCCTCTGAATCATCTTTATTCCAATCCCTTTTCAGTACTGTTCTTTGTTATAACTGCTGTAACCTTTCTTAGATTTAAGTTGCGCAGGCATTAGCACTTCATCACAACATAAAAACGATAATCTCAAGCCCTCAATAGATAGCTCTTCGGCTGTGTGTTAGCACTTAAGCACCGTTTAGACCGCCATTGACACCTAACACGAGGCAATGTCATTCATTTCAATTGTAGCCTAACGATAGTGACCGTTTGCGACATGAAGTTGGCGTGTCTGGCAACTCCACAAAGTTGAGATTTGCTCCACTTTATGCAAATTATGAAAGACTATTGGTAGCAACTACCAATACCAGCAGAGCTCAAGTCACCCGTCTCTCGCCTGTTACTGCAGAGTTTGCATACAAATGTTTCTAGGAACGCCTTCTAACAACCTCGTACCGAGAGACTACGCTCTGATCGCATCATAAATAGCGGCCTGTGCAGCTTAGAAAACATCAGCCGAAAAACTGAAACTAGTTTCTGAGGTAAATGGGGTCAATTCTGATTCCATGGTGACTTGAAGTTTGTGCAGAAAACAGAATAGATTTCTACTTTCAAAACAAAGTGGAAACGAATGGATGTGAATGATGTACAAAAAGCCATTGCATTTACCTATTTCATAAACCAGATTGTTTGTACAAAATAAAATATACTTTTAAAATCTTTGCGTTGAATTTTAGCTGCTGCCTTTAGAATGAAAATGCACTTGAATGAGAATGAAACTGAACGTCGATGTAAAAATGAGTGTTCGAACCTCAGAAAGCGGTGGGATTATTGACTCTACTGGTGGGAGTGACTCATATGTTTGATATCTTTGTTCTGTTCTCTATGTAACTGAGCTGACGTTCTCAAAGCAGGAGGCATTCTGGGATATCTGGCAGTGAGGATGCGGCTCCCTGCCATCGGCAGCATCTTCAGAGCGTCTGAGAAACCTGCTGAGAATAGAAACTCACGCAACCATAGTGAGAGATACTAAGAAAAGATGCTCTTCTCATCACAACACTTCTTCCTGAAAAGCATTGGCAGTGCAGAACATACTTAGAGAGTAACTCACTGCTTACGTGCCTTACTCTTAGTTGATGAACACAAATTATCAGTTTACCGTTTGTGACAATTTCACAAATTCCTGTGAGACTGTTGTTTTAGAACAATACCTGGGGCTTGGCTCTAAATATACAGTATAACTAAAACATTTTTCAAACATTTGACGTTTTTTCGGCTTTGAATGTAATACAAAACTGCCATGACCTACTCACCTGTAACCCCTAGCATGCACTTTAGACACAGTAGCTTTATATGAGGAACATCTTCAACGGAGGTCTCCCATCCGCACTAGCTCTCAAATCTAATTCGTACTTGGGCTTCATTCAAACAACATTCGTGACAGAATGTCCACAACGTCAAATGTTAGCCATTATTTCTTGACTGGCATATGATTTTTGCAATGTAGTTTTTACATAATGGTTCTTGTTTCATTAAATCAGAATTGGAGATGCGCAGTCCAACCTGTAGGAGTTTCAGCGTGATTCACGTGATGCATCTTGCAGTGTGTCTATGATCTGCAGGCTAAATTAATCCCATCCATGTTCCAGACACCCCCTCAACACTTCTGTCTCCATCTGGCTCTCGTTCTCATTTATATAGTCAGGCGATTCCTGTTCTGTTTTGCTTTAAATGTTTGTAATGCTGCTAGCTGTCACAAAACAACATTTAAGCCAGAAGTCAGATTTTAGAATGGTGTGAATACTACATATAATATTTCTTAAATAGACACTTTTTTATTTCTTATTTCTGCCCAAAACTCTTAAAAAGAAAGGTGCCTGAAACGTTCTTCACAGTGATGCCAAAGAATAACTATTTTTGTTCCATAAAAGAACCATTGAGCCAAAGGTTCTTTAACGATCCTTCTCTTTCTTACATTTTTATAAAAAATGTAATCAGATGTAAAATGTTGAATATATGCTTTAGCATTAGCCTTTTTTTAAATAGCATGCCATATGTAGTACTTGACAGTACAGTAGAAAGCAATACTTTGTAATACATACTGTACAAAGACCTCGAAGACACAAAATCAGGACATTTGTGCATTTATTGTGCAGTTTTACATTTAATACATAACATTTTTGAGAGAGAAATAGGAACACACTCGTTGGTAACTCGTAAGTAAAAGGGCTACTATGGACTAACTTCTAACGGTTTAATGAAAGGTTTTAATCCCGAGGCCTTCAAAGATTTCACACTCAAATGCAGCAGCAAGTTCAAATGTCTCACGCTGAAATGCCCATTTGCAGTTACATTTTGACAACTTTTAACAACTCTTTTTTTTGTTAACAGGCTTGCTGTACTCATTCACTTTGCCACTGGTTCTCATGTACTCTACAAATGTCAAGACATTTTTCAAAATATTCAATCGAATTCACACTAATTATAACATTGAGCTTGTATGATTATTTCACGAAAAACAAAACTGAATAAACATGTCATGTGATGCCATTTCACACCAACGTGAGAAATCGTTTGCACAGTCCATTTGCCAAACAAATGAAGCTCTCCAGATCTCCTAATATCTTATGAATACATTATATTTTTCTTTTATGGCGAAGCATCTATCATCCGTTGGAGATGTGCAGTAAACTGATCGCATGCCGTCCACAGTTTCATCAATATTAAGTATGAAGAGGTGCACCCACATTTACATATAAATATATTTTCCACTCACGTGTTTCCTTATCAGTGCACCGCACGAGAATATGCATGATGTCCATAATTACTTTGCACCGGATAACAAAAGATGCAAATCAAGCAACGAGCTGAAGAACAAGATGCCATGAGCGTACACGGGGTTGAAAGGTTGAAGACTCAGATGTATGTTTGCTGCTCGTGATTGGAAATGATTCCTGCTCCTGTGAAGCCATGTGAATAAAAGAATCCAATATATTTGAGTATTTCTGCTGGACACCAGTGCAGTGGGGTGTTGGGCTGTGGTAAGGGGCCATTGCTCAATGGGAAAAACCAAACTGATCCCTGCATGTCCAAGTTGTCCTTTTACATTTTACAAATACTGACCCAAATAAAAAAAATCTTAAAGACAACTGAACAGTAAACACTATCGAGTCTTTCATTTTATTTTTAAAGAACATAAATATCACTTTTTCACAAAAATGACTCTCCTAATTCTGTCGCATAAAAAGTATGCTGGGAACTCAAAATTCACTGCTCAGTAAGTAAACTGTAAACTGAGTAAATTATCATGAAAATGTATTTTGAAAGTGAACTACTCCTTTAAGTTGATTGAACATGATGATATTAAATGAAATTCAATCAATAATTTGTGCATTTCGAATTCCTGAGATTTCTTCTGTAATTTTATCAAAATATTGTGTTAAGTAAAGTTTACTCAATTCATTTCATGATATCTACTATCACACAGAATCATTTTTTACAGTGCACGATAGGCATCTCCACATAGCTTTGCAAAATGGTAAGTTGGCTGACCAGGTGTAAATTTGGTCATTTGTCGACTATCAGAGATGGACAGCAGCATGTTATTAATCACAAAGATATTTGGTTTTGTCAATATTAGTTAAACAGAGGACTACAGTTTGCCACCGTTGAGGTTTAATCCGACAAACACAAAGTTTTCACCAAACACAGGTTAAGAGGACATCATCAGCAGAAGCAGCTTCACTGCTCTGTGATATTTTCTCAGTGGAATAGTTTCAATTGCCCATTTTTTCAATCTAATGGCGTAATGAGAAAGCACCAGAATAAAGTTGAAGCCAATGAACCAGTAATGAAACTTGCTGTTTCTAGGCATTTTTAAATTGCAGCTTTTTGCAGTTTTATAGGCAGAATACATAATGATATAATACAAAAATGTTCATACTATACTATCCAACTGGGCACAAACAGCATTGTATAGTTTTTGTTTTCGTATTACATATTGGCCCGGTTTTGCTTGATAACATATTGATATGAGAAAATGAAATAGATTATTGTATATAGTACACTTTGTGTAGTTACATTAATTTAGGCTACAGTAATTCAAAAAGGAATTTATCTAAATCTAAGGAATTAAATCTAAATTCTACTCATATTTCTTTCCAATTCTGCATCCTGTTTGCTACCTCGGTTGTTTCAGAAATGGACTTTCACATTGGAAAAGGACACAGTTATGTTCTTCAGAATGAAAAAAAAGGACTGCTGGTGCTGTTATCTTTAATAGTTAAAGGCAACACAAATCACGTTGTGCTTATTTTGCTCTTTGTCGCATTAGAATCAAACTATAATTTTTTTTCTTGAAATATGACTGATACATGTTTTTGACAGGAGATTCACCTCACTGGTTTCTGCTCAGGTTGTAGTTGGATTGAAGTAATTTGGTCTGATGACAGTGGCAGTGATCAGTCAGACACATTGGTTATGAGAAAATTATTCGGCGTTTATAATATGCTGATTGTAGTTGGCAGGAGGGAACACGCACCTGTAGGAGCTAGTTATGTAAATGTTTGTTCTAGTGTCACGCACATTGTCAGGTAAGGTTTGAAGCTATAAGCAAACACCTACAGTGGCCCATGTGGGAATACGCGTGTTGTGTTCATCATGTTTGAAAGTTTTATAGAAAGATAATTTTGATAATTTATTAAAGAAATTCTATCTTGTCAGTTCCGATATCCTAGTGGGCAGTGCTCTGCATGTGCTGTCAATGCGCACATGGCAACACGTGTTCGAATCCCACCTGGAGGTCCTTTGCTGATCCCGTTCCCCTCGCTCAAATGTATAGTTTCCTGTCCCCTCTATGTACTGTCCTGTCAAGGCAAAAATTCCAAATTAACCAAATGTAAATATGGATAAAAACGAATGTAACTACAGTAATGTTGTTATGAATCACAATATAAATGTTACAAGAGACCGTATGTAACCTGTAATCTGTGTAGACATCAAATGACACTTGAAGTGTCCATATCCTTTAAAGGGAGGTTTGCCTTCTGACTTCAGAATACATTCAGAGGAATGTTTTTTCTTTTTCTTTCATCTTAAAAGATCAAGCAAATCCTTATGATATGACCCCCTTAATACCTGCGTGTTGGAGAAGTATTGAGATCATATGGAAGAAACTTCTGGCTGAATTATCTCTGCACATTTGATGTCCTTCATCGCACACACGCACAGCTGTAGAATGTCAAGGCACTATTCAGAGGACTGTAGACTGTAATAATGCCCATCGAAAACACAAAGTTCAGAGCGAGAGAAAGAACATTTGCATGCCGTTTTTAGTCCTCAACTCCTAATTATATAGTACATTGCATTTGATACAATTACTTCCATTTACATCTAAAAGCTGAAATGCTATGATTGCATTTAATCATGTGTTTTATGCATTTCCATACAAACCAAAAATGCAGAATTGTTTTTACTTTTCAATTAAAATCATTGTGCCCTTCCAATTTCATAGGTGGAGATCAAATTTATAACATCAGGTTCGAGGGCGAGTGGTCTTCCACGGGGTCCAGACCAGTGTTTAATCTCTGCAGACAAAAAAGAGTCCCGTCTGGGGGAACTCGGATATGCGTCTTAATGATTCAAAGCCTTTGATGTCAAAAGCCTAATACAGTCTGACATAACAAAGCCATTTTGACAGGCCGTAGACTGGAGGTGACTTATGCCCCTATCTTCACTGTTTAGCTATAAACTCCTCTGTGATGAGCAGGAGTTAAAATGCTGAATAAATCAACTGCATGAGAGCAGATTGGAGCAGAATTTTAATGCACACTGGAGCGTGTGATTGCATTGAATGACAGAGAGTGAAATTACCGGCACTGTTAAGGGAGCCATAGCTGTGGGTGGCTGAATGTGAACTGCATTTAACTGCCATAGCCCACTGTACCTTTACCACAAATGTGAAGAGGGGTTAATACACTCATCACGCACTAGTGCCGTGGCCCATTCAAACATCCGGTTTTCTGCTATAGGTAAAGGGCACTAGAGCCACTTGAAGTTAAGAGCTCCTACTTGAAAACATATACCTACTGTAGACGCCACATGGATGCTGGATTATAGATGAACACTGCCAACATATTAAGTCAAGACTGTCCAATAAATACATCCACGTAAACTGGGAACTGTGTTTCTAGATTAAAAGCCCAAATTTTTCACATTTCACAACAGTTTGTCTCCACTTACTAATAAAGATGAACAATTCTCAACTTTGTTGTTGCCAGACACGCCCACTTCCTTTCGCAAATGGTCACTGTTGCCAGAAGTAGCCAAGCTTATATTGAAATGAATGCGATAGATAGGTAGGTAGGTAGGTGGTACATTTACATTTTACATTTAGGCATTTGGCAGATGCTTTTATCCAAAGCGACTTACATTGCTCTATCCTATACATTTTTACATAGGTATTTGCAATCCCCTGGGATCGAACCCACAACCTTGCGTTGTTAACGCAATGCTCTTACAGGAAAGCTGGTAGGATGGATGGATGGATAACGCAGATTATATGGTTGGTTGGATGGTTTTTTGGTTGATAGGTGGATGGATGGATGGATAGATAGATAGATAGATCTACGTCTGTCCAGCCCTATATGCATGAACCTGAGTCGGATGCTGATGGAGAAGAGACTCCGGCAGAAGAATCAACTTTAAAAATTAACCAGGAAGTTGCTGAATGGTGATTTGTCCAATTTGCGATGACATATCAGACATCCCACCTCGCTTGAAACCCTTTTCTACCAAATACCAAATTCCGGAAAACCTGCTATCGTGTTCCCGGGGGGTCCTCCCGCCGTTACTGGCCGGATGTCCCAGAGTCGGTGTGTTCGCCATCACGTTCCAGTGGTTTTACAGGAGAAATGACAAAACGGGAGGTTGGCGGCAAATTGCTGTGAAAAATTTGAGACTCCTGGACAAACAGGGAGAGCTGACAGGTATACATTTCTTTTATATACCTGTCGTGACTCGCGACGACGTTTGGTTCACTTTCCCCCTCGGTTTGTTCGCTCTGGTAGAATGCCCTCATTCTGTTATGGAGATTGTCACCAATTTGTGGGCATCAAGGAGATGATTTGCCACTCCCGGGAAAGGTGGGTTGTCAGACATACGCACACACAAACATGTTGTACACGTTGCATCATGTAATGTTATTAATAACAGGTAGTCATGTGGCAAATGTCACAGGGTGCCTACAGAACAAGAAAACATACTGTATGCTGCATGGAGATCGAACAGGTATCATATTATAGTTTTTTCCATTGCTGTAAACAGATTATTTCCTAACGCAGTGCACTGTAGGTTAGAAGATAGCTACAACCCCTGTTGAAAACACTACCATGCTGGCTTAGGTATGTATTGATGCTAGTTTGAGCTGATCATGTGCTGGTTTAAGATGGTCATGTGCTGGCCTTATCTGGGCTACTTTCAGCCACGACAAAATGTTTGTTAAACGGAAATGGTGGTGCCGTTGAACGAGATGGGAGGGTCTGTAATACTTCCAATTGGAGAACCTGTAACGGCTGACAAAACCCTTTGACATCCATTCAAAAACTACCATCCGGTCTCCTGTCCTGCGTTCTGCTGAAGTTAGGGCATTAGCATTAGCTGTTACGCTTTTCTTTAAAGGGCTGAACACCCTGTTGTGATGACGCAAGAGTTGCAACTATGGCAGCTGAGAAGGCCATTAGTTGTTCTTTTTGAAAAATATTTGGAGCTTAATGAAATCGGTATGAATACGTGTTTATTAGTCTACTGCAAAATACATTTATTATGATATCTTCAATTGTTGCGTAGGCTACACCGAGCTGCAGCGGACCCATTTGTAAATGACTTAACTTGGACTCATTGGGCCTCATTTGTGAAACGAGCGTACGACCGAACACTGAGCGCACGTTTCCACGCAAAAACTTGCCATTGATCAATGTGGACGTGAGCGGTTGCTAATCTCACAACAGGTCTATGTGTAGGCTACGCAAGTTTTGAGATAAGGTGAAGGTCTGTGTAAATTTACCATTTTGATAACTGAAAAGGAATAATGGCAAATAGAAAGATTAGGTTTTTTTTTCGTTTAGTACAATTGTAAATATAGATTCCAATGCCATTTCTTATTTTCATTAATATTTATTTTCCTTTCTAGCCTAATTACATGATCATTTAATTGTTTGAAATTACAAGGTTAACTGGTGCTTTTGTTTAAAAAAAACTTGCATGAGCTTTTATAAAGCAATAAGCCCCAAGAAGCCGTGGGTTACAGTGCATTTTATAACAGCTAAGGGGCGTCCTAAACCCCCTTAGCTGTTATAAAATGCACTGTAACACACGGCTTCGCGGGGCTTATTGCTTTTATAAAACAGTTACTCCATATGCTTAGCAAGGTTTCATTAAATAAAGTAAATAAAATGATATTTAGGCTATGTGGTGCGGTCAGCCATTATATATCGGGGTATTTTATAACGGCTTAGAACTCCCCTCAGCCAATCAGAATCAAGGACCAGAACTGGCAGTTTTATAAGACTACTTCTAAGATGATTTACCACAATTAAAATGCACAATTAAAAGTAAAACATTTAAAAACCTACATTAATCAATTACAAGCAGGTAAGTTTACCTATTTGCAAGGTGATAGCTTCTTTGTTTGACAAATATGCATTTTAATGAAAACAGAAAGCACGCATGCATTTTTTCCTTCACCTAAATGAAGAAAACTGTATAAAAACATTTACATATAAACATTATTCTATAATTAAACTCCATAAAATTATCAGTATATTATGTCTACATTCGTCTTTACATCAACACATTAATGTAACAAAGTTTTTCAAGACTGAAGTCAAATTCATTTTGTTTAAATTTGAATGCATTAAACCAAACTAATCTAAAGCAACAACAATACTTTCAGTGTAAAAATAATAGTGAAACACTAATAATAAAATAAAATATTTGCGCTCACATTTACAAAACAATTCAATAAAAAAATACAAGCATCTGTTTCCAAACTGTTTTTTTATCACTTTCTTTGAATCCGATTTTCAAGGTTAAACTTTACATTCTTAATCGGAAGAGTTCCTCTGTTTTGCCGGATATCGTTCCTCCTGAATTTATAGGGGCGTAATATTCGAATTACGAAAGATTTCAGCCGCCGCATTTATCAAGATACGATTATTCGTACAATGAGATTAGCGGCATACGAATGTTTGATGAATCACAAGTAAAGCCTGTCGTTAAACGATTTCTGCATGTACCTGCGCCCGATTCTCCATTAGATTGATAAATGAGTAACATTGTGCTAACTGTCTCTTTAATACCAGTTATTTTGCCTTAAATGTAAATAAACATGCGCAAAAATATACTTCAATACAAAAACGTTGTGCATCTGTTTAATCTTGAACGTGCCCCAGCATATGAACATCTTAAACCAGCATCAAAACACACTTAACCCAGCATATGTTGTTCTTTTCAACAGGGACAGCTTGAAGTGACTCCCTCATGTATGGTGTAACATCTGGAATGGTGCCAGTTTGTTTGAACACATTCTCTTTACAAAACACATGTAACATTTACAGAGCGGACTATGCTCGCGGTTATGTGGAATGTAACAGTAAGTGTCACAGAATATTAATACAATTTTCAGTTGATGTTATTGAAATCTTAGCTTACTTATTTACACAAATGCATACATACTGAGTACACAAACTCAACACCTATTATTGATAAACTCACCAAGGAAATCACGACACAATTTATGTAACATTTAATTTCACAAAGTGAAAAAGGATAATTTACAATTAAACTTTAAAAGTTGACATGTTTGTAAAAATTGTCCATGCTTCAACGTATTCAATGAAAACAGCAGACATCACTGAATCTCACTCACAAATACACCATGAACGGTCTTATTCTTTACTTTTTTGGCCTATTGCAGTTTTGTGAGCTGGTGCTGAGGTTTCCTTGGACACCAAATACATGGTGTAATTCCAGCCTAGCCTGTGTGGTCCTGAGGGCACGTCGGGACTTTCCAGATGCACAGGGCAGCTATATAGGTTTCAGACCGCCTCTAGATTATAAAGCGAAACCTTGCTGGTGGAGAAATCCTCTGCACTCAGTGGTGGTGGTATGGGGATGTTCAAGACTTCCTCCACATATGGCGCAGGGAGCACAAAGACTTCATCAAAGATGAGGTCTAGCAGGTCATCCACATAACCTGTGCAATATGACAGTTTTTTTGTGCATTGCTGTTATGGAGTATTTTAACAACGTAACATAAGGAAAAAGTTCAGTAACAATGTGTATTTGTTTAATATATTGTAAATAAACTCAGGTTATACATACAAAATGTTGGTTCAGTATTCGCTTCATACACCCGGTTTTGTCCTTTCTTTGCCTTCGGTAAGGTCGTTTTGAACCGGGACTGACCTTCTGCTGTTGTGGCTTGTAGTTGACTGGTGTTCTCATTGAAATGTAGTGCAGCCAGATACAGACTGCCAACAAAGAATACAATTTCATATATCACGATCATGATATTTGAACTTACTTTTATATAAATTACTCTACCTGCACAACATTCCAATAAATGAAAAGTCCACGTTTTTTGGTGTAAAGCGTGAGATAATGCTGTGGAACGACCCTACAGAAGAAGTCTGGAAGTGAGGACGTAGTTTTGTTACATCCTTCAGTATTCTCTTGTTAGAGAGAACTTTTTCCAACTTGTAGAATAGTGGAGTCCCTAAGGAAGTGGGAGCGTGCATGTATTTCAAATATTATAAATCGTAACTTGATTTAGGATTCACTTTTAATTGCAAATTACAAGATGAATATCGTGTCCTTTATTTTTGGGCATAAACAAAACGTCTTCAGTTACGAACCTGCAGCCAGCCACTTGCTTTTGTTTCTGCTCGTCCCTTTTGCATGTAAACATACGGGAAAATGTGGGTTCTCATGTGTGTGTTTATCCTGGACGTGGTTCAGGATTGATGTCAATTTCGCAACTCTCTCAGGTCCTGTGGTTGATGATGCAGCAGTCCAATAAATGTGATTTTTAATGCTAGGCAACCACTTGCGTAGTTTCTCACACCCCTCTAGATTAGCAATTTTGTCGAGGTGTTTTGAAATAGCTGGAAAAGACAGAAAATAAAAATGAAATTCAGCAAGTACGACATCAATCAACGAATGGAAGATTTAAAGACAATATTGCTATATACTGTTCTTGTAAATATATGGCCCCTTTATTATTACAATATTTCTGGAAGTAATACTTAAAATCGCTCATGTTATTCATAAGAGCTGTGAATTTTTGTTATTAAAAATATACAAATAATTTAAGCTCGTTCCCTTTCTAAATTTCTTTAAATTAGGAGCTTTTGAAACAAAACAATGTCAAATTACATGACAACTTGTCAGTAACAGTATGTAAACACAAAACCCTTTATAGTGCAAAGTAAATATATTATGAAAAGGTGAAAATAAAATTCAGAGCTCTGTTTTGCTGGGTTGCTAATAGCTCGGAGTTAAAACTGGAGATTTGATTCCTCCATATTTGTTTGACATTTCTTGCACACAGCATACCTTTTATCAAGTAACTTTCTCGTCTTCGTAAAATCTGAAATGTGTCCAAATGTCAGCTATTGAAACTAGGGGTGCATTTTTTAGCACCGGTCGCTGCTCACCCTCTTCCATGTCTCCTACTGTGTATATACGCACATCTGACATATGTGCCGCTTACTTCCGAAGGTCAAAGTCCATTTTTATTAATTATTTTAAAAGTGTTTATAATTAACAGAAACAACAATGTGTGGTGTTATATTTTATTTACATTTTTAAGAATCGATTATTTCATTATATGCATCGATGCAGAATCGTTTTACATCTGCATCGTGATGCATCGTGAAAATTATTATTTTCCACAGCTCTATTATTAATGACATACAAGAATTAAATACCTTTCTCTATGTGCCAAACATCATAGAACTGAGTTACATTTTTTTCGGTGAGAAACTTCTGTACTTGAGGATGCCGGTCAGTTACAATGCAGTCCAGAGTAACCCCTCGAGCTTCCATCAACTCAAGGCTTCTCTTTAACCCTTCCTTTTCCATGTGAAAGCCTCCTCCCACTTCGTTACTCTGTAAAAGATACATAAAATTTTGGCGTAAAATTACATGTAAAACTCAAGCCAACAGAACCTCTTTTATAAAAAGTTTATTTGTCTTATTATTTACCTGGACCAGCTGTATATCAACAATGGTGTTTGTCTGAAGTTCCATCATGGTGTAACTGCCAAATTTGGCAGTGTGCTCTTCAAAATCAATGGTGCATCATTGTTTCATAATGGTATACTGGTGCACATTGTGTTGCTGTTTAGATGCGTTTTTACTAAACATAATATAATTTACCTGATGAGTTGGCCCTCATATCCCCACCAAGATTGACTTTTTCCATTCGCCTCATCTGATTCAGCATCCCATCCTGCCAGTTTTTCCACTTGCACACAATGGCAGGCTCAATGTACATTCTCGCATGGCTGCGAAAGGTGTTGTACCTGAACACTTGTAGACGCATAGCAGCAAATACCTTAAACGGAGAGAATTTTTTTTGTTTTGCTATTAATTATTTACCTAACTTAGTAAATGGAAACGTTTTTGGTAACAGAAATGTAGTCTCTGTGACTACATTTAGAATAATTCCTTTACTTACCTTTTCTACTGTAATGTAGGAAGCCCCGCACAGATACACAGCACAAGAGAGGTGAATGTTGCCAGCTGGAGTGCTGCCCATAATAGGCTGACTGTTCCATTTGCGTGAAAAGTTGCAGTGTTGGCAGACTTGGTCTACGCGTAAAAATGTCCCATGTGTTTGTGAACGAACATCACAGCGTCCCTGACATACCGGACAAGACTCGAAGAGTTCCATGATACAAGTCTCATACACGATATATTTGCGAACGTTTTGGACAGGAATGGATGCTTGAGACCTGGAAAATATGTAAATAAAGTAAAGTGTCAGTAGGATAAAATGAAAGATACTGTTGATCATCATAAAACATCTGCACACTACAGAAACTTACGAAATGTCTATTGGTTCGGTTAAAGATGTGTCTGCAGGATCATATGTCCCATCTGACCGGTCAGCTGTTACTACAGAAGAACAGCCCGCAATGAAAACATCATCTTCCTCAAGCTCCATTCGAGGTCTTTTTGATGGAGTTTTAAATGGTTTTGGAGACATAACAGTTGCAATAGCTGCAGCTGTGAATGACGACGAGCCTGGCGTCTGACTTGACACAGTAGTCTGGACACCTGTAATGAAAGATGTATTTGGTGTTTTCTTTCACTGTTTTACACCATGCCAACTGTATATCCATTGCAGCAAATGTATACAAGATAGAAATCTGATTAAACCCATGCTCAAACCTGTACTTCTGTAGTGTGATTGAAGCGTCCTTCTTGATAGTTGTGTCCCAACACTATGCAGCTTTGGAGATTCTGTCTGGCAGCCGACTTCTCTCGTGCGACTGATACATGTTTCAGCCTTTACAAATAAACAGCATTTTCAATGGGTTACCTTTACCAAAACCATTCACTATTTGCATACAACAATCATCTTACTGCCTTGTTCATAAATATGAATTACATGGCGGACACAAAAAACAGACATAAACAAATGCTGACCATGATAGTTGTAGAAAATGTTGGCCAATGAGAATTAATCATATGTATGCATTATTTTAACTAACAGACATAAATATGGGTATATGCATAAACGTGCATTCAGAGTAGTTATATATGATAGACAGTTCTGTAAAGATCAGTAACTAGTTGCTATTACGTTGTGAGTAGCAAGTTCTGCTAAAGTTCACTGTCTCTCAAATGCGTACTCTGTTTTTTAAACTAGCGTGACCGGTTTCAATCCATTCCTATGGAAGATGAGAAGCAGAGGTGGGTAGGAACTGATTACGTGTAGTCTGGATTACGTAATCAGATTCCAAAAATCAAGTACTTGTAATTGAATTACTTCACATTTTAAACCGGCCGTGCAACGATGTGTCATGCATTCTGACTTCTTTACAATGTTAAACGTGTGGTCTTCTCATGCTTACCATGGTCAAATTGTCAAAAAACGAGATGGGCGTATTACGTAGTATTTTTGTGCTCCAAACACTCCCCCAGCAATCTTATACATTTCGTAAAGTTTTTTTTCGAACATATAAAACTGTTTCGTAAAAAAAGAAATTGCACCGTCCCAGCGCTAAAAGATGCCGGACACGAACCGCATGGTTTCGGAAATAATCGCAAAGCTGTATCTATCTTTAATAAATGTGATCAAACTAAATACTCTTCAAAGATATGCAATACTACTCTTTAGGTACTCGAGATTAGTGATCAACCGATATTGTTTATTTAAAACAGATACAGATGCAGATTATTTGCAAGTTTATGTGCACATATGTAGAATACAAATGCAAATCGCTTTGGATAAATGCGTCTGCCAAATCTAAAAATGTAAATGATTTGCACAATTTGAGCAAATCACAACATTCGTTGCGAAACTTCATTAGTCATAAATCAAAATAGATTTGTGCATGCCCAGCATTCACAATATATTATCCATTTTCAAAAAAATTGTTCACAAAGGTAATACGTGTGAAAAAATATTGATCAATACTCCATTGTTTCAATTGGATTTAGTATAAAATAATCCCAAGCACAGGGGGGTGATACATTTAGCCTTTCACAACTTGATTTTGTTTCTTTGAGACTGCGTGTACCTGTCATTTGTAATCCAGTCTTTCTGTTGTGCACATTTACATTTGCTATTAGCAAAACATAATTAATGTGGCTATAATATATGCAGGTATTTATGAATCTAATGAAATGATGCAGACAAAAGCTAATGGTTAAGATTATACATTTATTGTCAGATTGCTGTCTGAATACTTTTAGTTCTTCCCATCACTGCACAATTATTACACCCATTTACATTGATTTGGTATCTAGACTTATCTACACTGCGAGGCCTTTTTTCTATCCTTTAGTAATTTCACTGTAGGCTAACTACATGTGCTGTCGTTTTGCTGTCATTCAGTAAGAATTTTAAATGTTCAAATATTAACAAGAAAAGTGTAGTGGACACATAGATACATCAGGTAAAGCTAAAGCAGACACTTCCTCTGACAAACGGTCAGAAGCTGTATTTTTATATCTCTTCTCATGTCTGCAGTTCCTCCATATGCAACCATAGTTCTTCATTCTGACGTTTCTACATCAACTGCATGATTCAAGAGAGGACTTGTATACGTTATTTTACTATGGCTTCCTTTTGGGACTTTTACTACTGCGCTTTCAGACATGCGCACATAATCAAAATTGAGAGAAAACCGGTAAAGTCGTTTACATGCAGCGCGAAATCGGAGTAACGGCAAAAAACTGCCTCTGACGTTCGGTTTTTGGCTTAAGCCGTTTATGACCTTTCCCCGATAAAAAAAAACTTTTACGCGTTTACATATATCAGTTTATTTAGCATAATCCGCGTAACTGTGCATGTAAACGCGCTCATTGTCTTTGGACCAATGTGAAGTATCAGTGATGCTAGCACCAGCCGCTAACATGATAACACATTACTAAAGAAAGGCGATTTAAAACCTGAAGTGCAATAGTGAAAGTGACCTATTTGTCAGATATAATTACCCATCTCCGAAATGTGACCTCTGCATTTAAGCCATCCTGTGAGTGAGTAGGGAACACACGCACAGCAAGACTTGAACACACCAACACCCGAAGCAGTAATACTTACATCTTCCGGAGATGAAGCTTGATGGCGAACAGCTGGTACTGATCCACTCTTGAGAATCAACTTTTTGGCGAAACCCATGCCATACTGACCCGCGTTTAAAAAGCAGTCTGGGGTGAAATGATTCGCACACACATAAACAAACTTTGGTAAATTGAGGGGTTCGTTTCCTTCAAAAATAAAACGTACCCACTGCGTCTTCTGCGGCTCAGATGTCGGGAGTAAATGAAGACTTCTATGTTCGTTTTTACATCCGACAACTGAACACCTTAGTTGTTTTGGAGGCATTCTTGTCACTGGCTACAGCTGTTCTGGGATGGAGATGGCACACAGCGTGTCTCTGGAGGAAGTCGGGGTGTTTCTTATGCTCATAAGGCGGAGTCTGTGAGCGGTCATTGCCGGGCGTAACCAGTGTGACGTCACTTTTCTAGGAGATTGCCAACAGGCTGTTCAGTGTGGCTACTGTAGTTTGTGAGATTACAAAAAGCAGAATGGATGGATTTGTATAATTTCAGGGTGGTCCCGACACACACACTGGTCATTCAAATGTATGTTTTAATAACATTTGAAAGAGCCTTTTCTGGATTAGGGGTCCTTTAACATGCATATACAGAATGTTTACTGTAAATCCAGGTTTCGGTTATTAGCCTCCAGTTGTTTCTGTGCATCGCAGCGCCTTGTTTGCTCCTCTTTTCTGTAGCTTTCATCTGTCTTTATGAAGACAGCGGCGATGTCATGGTGAATATATCAATAAAGTAAATTGCACAACTGCTCTTTCTAATATAAGACGCGTTTGAGCGTTTAGGCAGCATTCAATCTGTACACGCTGCTGCTGTGACTTCCGCATACGAGACGTCATGTTCCTGCCCCTCCCCCTTAAAGTCACAGTGCATTATTTGTGGGTTCACGCTGTAACGCTTGATTGACAAGAAAAACTTTAGATTTTACCCCAGAATTATCAGTGACAATACAGTGATTTATAGGGGGATTATTTTTTTACTATTTTTGGTTGAAAAACACAATAGACTGATTTGTTTTGAATCAATTTAAATAAAAAAAATGTTAAAATTAATTAAAACCATTTATATAATTAATCCTAATACCATACAGCTATCTTTGTAGGATGTTTTGTGGCGAAATTGTTTTTTAGCAACTGTTAATGAGTAGTTAATGAGAAGTTATTTTAAATAGGTCTTATTGTGTAGTTCTGCAGGAGACATACAGCATTTTAGTTGTTACGACTATTAAGTAATAAGTTACTAATTGCTACTTACTTAAAACATCAGAATGCTGTTATCTACTGATTAGTTCATCTTTCTTCCATATTAGTTGTCGGTAACAACAGTGTTGATGCAGCACTAACCATTTGTTCTGAATTAGTTCCTGCATACACCTATTAAGTATGAAACAAATTATAAAGTGTTGCCAATTGTTTTATTAGATTTATTTTTTTATTATTTGTTTGCTGTCCTCCGAGGGGGCTTAAATAACCAGTTTAACTCAGTTTAACTTAGCTTAATAAAAACGCACAGATGAAGAATAAGAGCAAAGAAGGAGCTGAGGAGGAGGAGGGGGGATGCCGCAAGAATTGACACTGGGACGATTATAAGATAACGGGACTAAATGTTTAGGCTCCTCCTGGACCTATATTCAGAACGTAATTTATTGGCCAACCATGATTTTGATATAATTTTTTTTTACTTTGAGTAGCAGGTAACATGTTTATTTTGTCATTTTTATGCACAGGGTAAATGCACTCCTTACGTTCGAAAAAAACACCAAACTTTATCACTGGGACTCAAGTGGACATCTAAAATGTTTAAAAAGTTAACTTGCATGTCCTGAGAGCAAAATCCACACAAATCCTTACTGAGGTTGTCAAAAAGTGTTAAAGATAAGCTTTATATTGTAGAAGACTGGACTTTAAACCCATGTTAGGCGCATTCTAGCTACAAGCTCAGATCCAAAATTTACATTTTACATTTATTCATTTGGCAGACGCTTTTATCCAAAGCAACTTACATTGCATTATATTATACATTTGAATCTAAGTATGTGCTTATGAATAATCTAACAGCTAGACTGTGTTTAACAATAGATTTAAATTTTAGGATACGTCATCTTCAGGTAACAAAAATGCCACTCAACAGCCTGTCAGGACAGATGTGAATGTTGTGTTTTGTTATTAAAAGTCCCATACTGAGAAAAGAGATGTGATTGTTTTATCTTCATAGAAACTTCTTTATCTGTCGGGATATTTTTTTGGATATTTACTCACTTCAAGTCTTGTTTCACAACAGGCTTTATTGAAGACTGTTTTGCACAATTTCAAGTGCTTTATCTGAATTTGAGTCTCGATTTTCATCTCGTAGTTACTTTTTAAAACGGTCTAAAATAGGCCTGTTTTCGCATAAATGCGTGTCCTATATGTGAATGCTAGCAGCAGGTGTTTAGTAGAGTTGCTGAAGAATTTCTTGGCACACTTTTTTCAGTAAAGTATCACTATCAGAGCATTAAATACAGCTCGCATTCGCTCCCACGGTTAATCAGATATTTGCTACAGCATATCCTGTTAGTTGAAGATAAAACTATGAACAATCCTCAAACATACAGCTAAAACAAAGTGACAGTAACAGATGGGGTCCACAAAAAATGTGTCTATCAAAAATAAATCCTCTTACCTATGAGAGGTTTCACCTTCAGAGAGATGTCATGCCGCAGAGAAACTGGGATGACCTGAGAAATAGAGCAGTGAAGTCTCAGCTCTGCTTTCATCTTGTGCCACAATCTGAGCTGTGTGACGGTGAAGCTCTGCAGATCACCTCAGGCTAAAATTACACTCATGAACACAATTCAGCATAAAGCCAAAGATTAAGGTGTTTTTTCTGTTATCAGAAGCACAGGGTGAATGCTAAATTCATGAGGCAGAATACAGAAAATAAGAAAACGATAATAACAAACAGAAAATATACTGAGAAACATAAGAATTTGCCTAAATGACAGCAACAGTCTTAGCTTATAAATTGTAAGCATTGTAATCAAACACATTGTGTTGTATTTTATCTCCTGTCTCCTTTTCTTTTGAGTTAATTTAAGCCTCCAGATCAAATCAAAACATTCTGTTGGATAAGATATCTCAATTATCAAGAAATAAATTATTATATTCAGCAACAATATTGTACAAAATGTTGATCATGTTGATGATCTGCTTTTGTGTTTTCTTGTTTCCAGGTGGAACTGGAGTATTTCATTTAAAAACCCCTGAGACATATTATTCTGCCTTTAATATTGCTATACTGAACATAAAACCAAGAAAATGTCTTTAGGTGCTTTCGTATTGGATTATAACCCTACGTGTTTTTAAAGAACCCAAAAATTCAAATGAGACTTTTTTGGTTTTTAGTACATGTCTGTTAGCTTTGGTGTACAAAGAGTCCTTTTATTAAGAGATGTCTACTGAAGGTCTTTTCAAACAAAAATAAAACAGTCAAATGGACATCTGAAAATCTCTGAAAAAAAGTTTTTGTACAAAACAAATGTCAATGTAGTGACAATTTTACACAAGAAAGAAAATTGCGTGATCGAACATGACTTAAGAAGATATAAGACTTTATAAAGCAACTGGTACTGCTGCCATAGATGTTCATCTTGATCTTCATCATCCTCTTTATACTTCATTTTTATGTTCGTGGCTGCCATGTTTCAAATATTAATGTACACACCAATCTGTTAGTGAATTAAAATAATGTTTACATATTTCAACCGAACAAACTATGTGTACAACAAAAAGACTCTCTTCAGTGACACAGAATCTGATAATTAGTTTG
The DNA here is from genome assembly GCA_029783895.1 of Triplophysa bombifrons. NCBI lineage: Eukaryota > Metazoa > Chordata > Actinopteri > Cypriniformes > Nemacheilidae > Triplophysa > Triplophysa bombifrons. The sequence goes on from CM056457.1 coordinate 22,414,730, forward strand.
ATAAAATTACAATTCATTGTCATGAGGAATTTTGAAAACTCAGGCTTGTTTTACCTATTTTTCTGCGATTATTAATTCTGGAGACATCTCTAATGTAATATAATTTGCTGACGTGCAATCCATTCACTCTGAACAAATACAGAACGCTGATAAAAATGTCATAACAAGCAGACTGATTTTCTCTATCCTGCGCTCTTCAGAATGCTATGTACAGACATTTGAGATTTTATCAAAAGCGAGAATTGCTCAATTTTTGGCAAACTGCCCTGACATTGCGATCCTGTAGTAAGTTAAATAACAATTATTGCTTGAGGTGTAAAAATGGCCAGTCCAGCTCTGTTCTCATCAGTTGACAGAATGGACCTTAGTCAAAGAGGCAATTTGGTTAAATGTACAGTATATGTCAATATCTTTCTGTTGAGCTAATCTTTTGCTGACTGGATCTGTTTGATGTCAGAAAGATGCGAAATTGTAAACAAACCATTTAGGAAGCTGTTTTTAGCCTGAAGAGAAGAATTTTTTAGTTTTACAACCTCTTGAAATTTTGATTCCCCAGGTCATGACCCTTAATTTTGCCCCTTTTCTAGAAATACAGACTATAATCATTCACTCAATCGTTTTTATTAAAAAATCATAATCCCTTCCCTTAACACATGTTCTGACAACCATGCTAATCAGCCAAAGTTTGACCCCTTGTATAGAGAATAAAATGGTGTTAAGATGGTATTAGTGACGTCTTGGTGTGTCTGTTATTTCTTCAACTCGAAAGATGAGTCGCTTTCAAAACAACAACTACAGGCTTTTTTTCCATCTTTCTTTGATTGTTTTGCTCCTTCCATTTATCTACCTCTCCCTGTACGCTTCTTGTCTCCTGCTCCTGTGTGACAGCCAATGTGTATTTTCGCCCCTAATTGGTTAAGAGACTGGAGAGAAATTGGCTCGGTCCTGTCCGCTCTCAGTGGAGGGTGACTGGGCAACTCTCACCAGAGTAAATTGTGCTCTGAGAGAGTTTAATTGGGCTGTTAGGGCTGGAACATTCTATAATAGCACACAATCCTCAGATTCAGTCTGTGTACAAACAACGCTGGATAAACGATTCTTTTCAATCTCTCTTAGACGTCACAATGAATTATTTCAGTCACCGTTCAGAAGCATGTTGTGTGAAATTCACTTGCATTTGCTGGAGTGGTCAGCAGGACAATATGACCTGGCTTTTAAAATGGTGCCAGCTCTTATCGTCATTTTAGGCTCAACTAAACGGTTGACAATTGTCGGCATAAAGTCACTTTTCAATGCTGTCCAACCGTAGTTTCTATGAAATATAGTTGCAAGCACCAATTATGGCAACCAACAAATGCCACAAAGGGAAGTATCAGAGACTGCAGGATTCAGTGTGATTCAGTCAAATAAAAAAATCATGTTATTTAATGGCCACATTTTAAGTAATGCTTTTTCACAACAATTGATTTGTTTGTTGTTTTTGACCAGTAGGTGGCACTTTAACAAAATTCTTATGAGACGGTCTGGACGGTGAGACAATAGCCGGGTTTCTATCATCCTGGTTTAATGTGCATTTTGAAGTTTCGCATCAGAAACGAGTAGTGGAAATGCCAAATTTCAAAGTCAAAAAACGTACAAAAATGTTTTTACTCTCGTTTGAGGGTATTTTCTTTTTTTGCCAAAACAGTTAATGCAAGTAATTGAAGATGGAAACGCATTTGCCGGATAAATTCTGAAGTACCAAACATGAAACCCATGTGCCGTTGTTGGTGTCTGTCCGTTGGTTACTAGGTTACCAATACCACCGTGATCCGAGGAACTTGATGGAAACGTACCAAATTCGCATTAGTCTTTCCTCCTGTTATTGCAAACTTTAAAAAGATTTGCATCACGTTTGGATGGAAACCTGGCTTAGGATGTGCTTAATGTCAAAGTTTCATGTCAATACACCAATGCATTGCCGAGATATAGCCATAGATGCCTGTTATCTAATTTGTTAATGCTTCATTCAAGAATCATTTGGTCTATCTAAAAGATTTAACACATTTTTGTCTTTATCGTTTATGGGTGTTGCATGCAAAATGTTTTGCTAATCAGACAAACCCATAAGGAAAGGCTTAAAATGATGCACAGGAAGCATGGCTGACAACTTCATATTTATTAAAACCTTATCTAGGTTGGCCCGCAAGCATGGAAAACTTTGGCATATCTGAAAAGAGGATTTCTGGGCCCCCTTGAAACAGATGTACTCCGGACCCCTCTATTCATTCAAGATTGGGTTCCATGGTGGGAGGTTCCCCCCTCCGTACCGTCTCCATCATGTTCCGGGGTGATCGTGTTACCCCCTGTCCCACGCCCCTCAATCCAATACTTTTTCAATTTAGCATTTTCTAAAATAGCTTTCAGATCTTGTTATTTCTGTGCAGAATACAGTATGAATCATACAGTCTGTGAACACACTGTGGGCAGTCTGAGACTTGCCATCTGATGATGATGTTTATGAGTGATATCAATGAAAAGTGATGATATTCTTAATAAATGAGAGTTATAGTTTGAGTAACAAAATTACAGAATTTGTAGCCTTTGGCACCAACAAAAATATTCAGTCTGGTCCTCAGTCACACCAGAATATATGATACTGCACCTGTATAATAACAAAGCTGGATAAAAAAGAAGTTGATGAATTATAAACCAGGGAAAGGTCCTGTTGAAAGGATGAATTGCCTCGGTTAGGATGATCCTGTATTATGAATTTAGGAAACGTTTGCTGTCAGGTGATTCATTGCTTTCAATAAACTCTGCACATGGACGCTTCTCCTCTGTCAGATATATTCACCCAGCATACGCACATAATGACTCTTTGTCATTCAAGCCGTCATCTCAAAATGACCAGAACGGATCCTTTTTCATTTAATATGAGGTAATTAATTTCTCCACTACACGTTCCATCATTCTTGACGGTGGCTAGGATCAGGACCAAGGACTTTGACCTTGCAGCTGCCGGAAATTTAATGGGTTTTGAATGGCTTTCAACTGCATCACTGACTGGTGTCAAACTACCAAAGGGTCAAAAATACTCTGGTGCTGAATTGCACTGGTCGAGACATGTTTAAAAGCAAGTTCTCGCAACATTACAGATCTGAGATGTTTAATTCTCAAACTGTGTCTAAACCTTTTGCTTCAAAATGCTATTAAGGTGCAGCAACAGCAACAATAATAATGCTACAAATAATGATGCATCTATAAATTATGCTTTATAAAACGGACAGGTCTGGTCCTTGATTGTGATTGGTTGAGCAGAGTTCTAAGCCGTTATAAAATGCCCCGATTTATAAAGGCTGATCGCCTTACATATTCTAAATATCACTTTATTTCCTTTATTTTATGAAACCTTGCTACGCATATGTAATAACCGTTTTATACAAGCAATAAGCCCTGCGAAGCAGTGAGTTACAGTGCATTATACACACTTCGCGAAGGGCCATATTAAATTATTAAAATTATAAAATGCACTGTAACCCTGTAACACTTCACATAGGACAGAAGAAGAGGTTTTCTGTAGGTTTATTTACAGGGATCGAAGGAAGGGCAGATATGTGAGTAAATCCAAAAGACACCATAACATCCACGGGTAAATACAAAGTAGTCGGCAGTTGAACACATATAGTACAACAAGACCTGACACTGAACAGAACAAAACACAAAAGGAATATAAAGAGTCCAGGTAAGATCAGGTGTGGTGGGTGCAATCAAGAGTCTCAGGTGCTGGTGTAATCAAAGATGGTGCAAAGGATTATGGGGAGTGTGGTGCGTGACTGTGAAAGGTCCGGTGAATGAGAGTTAATGGGGTGAAAATACAGGGAAGGCTGGCAGGGGAACACCAGGAGGCAAACAGGGCCGTTACAAACCCACTGTTTCTTGGGGCTTATTGCTTTATTATATAATAATAATATATATATATATATATATATATATATATTATTGTTACTATTATTACTATTATTTGAAATAATAATAAATACATTATTATTATTATTAGTAGAAGTAGTAGTATATATGTATTATAATTATTATTAATTATAATAGTATAATAATAGTCATATAAATTGATGATTATTAACATTACTAGATTATTTGGCATTGCCAAGTTGTGTTTTAGGCCCTGTTTGTATTCTGGGTTGCAAGCACAGAGATTTCATTCATTGTTGTTTTGAACGTATCCACAACTTTGTATCTGTCTTTAAAAGGGTGACGTGGCTCCCTATAGCCCATTGTCAAAAACACTGTCTCACTTGTTCTGAGCAAAAGAGCAGAGTGCAGTGTTTTACTGTGTCCGATCGCCTAGAGCCAAAGATTTCTATATAAATCTGTGATGCAGCTCCTCTGAGAGAACATGAAGGGAATATGAAAGCATGGTGCAGATTAATTTTTTCAAGTACTTTTCTTGCATGTTTGTGGATAGATGGACTCAGGTAGGAAAAATATTCCTTGGAGGAAGAAACTTTTAGGGGAAAATGTTTGAGAGTTTCATCAACGAAATATAATAGAAAAGAATACCCGTATGTCATTTGAGATTTCAATAAACCAATGGTGGCAGGTGACCATGGACCACATTTCAAATTTGTTTATAGGATATGCCTGCAGAAATGTGTGTCCTGAATAGAATGATCTGATCCCATTGCTGAAATGCATTTCAGATGCAATCTCTGATGTTAGACTTTATCAGAGCTGTTGTAAAATAAATGAATTTTAATGGACTTAAGTGTCACACACCATTACACACAAATCAATTTAGCTTCTACCTTGGAGGATTATGTTTGTTCATAAATATTACAAGATGAACTGACTCACAGTTTAACGTTTAGATGCTTTAAGTAAAAATGTGCTCCAATTAAATACAGGAGAAATGATTGTCTTATCTTAAAGACTGATTCAAAATCAATAAATACAATGTACTTTTTAGATCTTACCAGACAATTCTGCAATATACATAACCATATAGAGGGGATATGTTAGACTCTGCATTGTTCACTGTTCTGAACATGACAACACATATTTTTATTCTCCCCAGGGGCAGCAGGATTTGCACTATGAATTTATTACAGGAATAATGCCCAGGAGAAACCTGGAGTTTACTGCCACAAGAACATTAGACCGTTTCAAAATTATTTTCAGTTTTCTATATTAACTAGGCTATTTAAAGGTCTGTGGTTGGTTAAAATGGCAATTTTTGCTTCATTCTGTGAACTATTAAAAATATTTTTTAAATAAAGATATTGTTTTAATTTGCATTTACTTGTAGAAAGTGAGCCAAAATATCGGGAAAAAAAAATGTTTTATCAGACGTCAAATAATGCAAAGAAAACAAGTTAATATTCACTTTTATGCAATACAACAGTTATATTTCTCCGTGGATTTAGAAAACGTTCAAAAATCACTTGTATGTGATAATTTACAAACATTCTTCCAAATATAATTCTCTGTGTTCATCATTGCTTTGGAACAACTCGAAGGTGATTAAATGATGAGGTTGAACGATCCCTTTATGCCAGTGTCATGGATCTCTCGGGAAGACATGGCAGGAGAACCCAAGTGCAGGCACAAGACAAGGCGGATGAAGGGGTTAACAAAAGGTATTTACTTACAAACAAACAAACAAGACTATACAAAAGGCAAAACAAAACCCACTATGGGGAAAACAAGACAGAATACCTTTAACAAAAACCAAGAACACGGACTAACTAAACTAAGAAAACAAACACTGGGAACAAACACTAAACTAAGACTTACTAGACACCGGAAACAGGAACAAGGCAAGACGAGGGCATGAAACAGAGATACAAGGTTTGATAAACAGCTCAGACGAGGACCAGGTATCACATACAATGAACGAGCACAGGACAATGAAACATGAGGACTCTTTATAGGGCACAAACACAGGATCATAACGAGGAACAGGTGCTGGGGATTAGCACTAAGGAGAGGCTGACGAGGTATGAGTTAGGGAACAATGACAAGACACGAGAAAGAACCATGTCTTTCCCACATAAAACCATCAGGCAATGCCATGGCTCCACTCCAGACAGGAATAAAACATGACATGATAGTGGAACCATGACAGCCAGATGTTGTCAATGGAGCTGAACTTCTTTTGAACCTGGAACATTCCGTTAAAGAAATAATGGTGATGGTTAATGGCTTGTGGGAATTTAACTAGTTGAAAAAATACTTACTAAATCCAAGCTTTTACTACCCCTACCGCACATACTCTAGAGAAAAACCTACTGTCGAGATCCCTCCCTTGAGAGTTTCCTAAATGGGTCAGCGACGGTTGTGGCTTTTACAGATGCCTGATTAGCATGAATTTGCATCAACGTGTGATGAGCTAAAGCTATCGGTTCCTCTTCCTTTCCTGAAAGGGGATTTCAGTGTCACGCATTAAGCCGAGTATCGTTAAAATCCATATTTTATGATTCCATTCTGTGTCTGCTAAGGAGAGGCGTGCATCATACTTTATCTGTGGTATACAGGCAGTTACTCATAAAACTTGTGAGAATTGCTCTGGGATGGTTACATGTAGTCTATGGTACAATCTATAAACCTCTATAAAAGCATTAACATGTATCGATAGGTTTGGACAAGAAATACAAACTGTAACATGTTACAATGTTGTTTAAAGACAAACCCAAATTTCGAAAAATATTAATGGAAAATAGAATTCATTCGAGCCACTTACTAGTCTTTCTCATTAACACTTGAAGTGTTGTAGTCTAATGTCCATGCACCAATTTCCATTGCTCATAGGTGCTACAACAGACAACTAAATGCACGGATCCAGGATAGTGCACAGCTGGCAGGATGTTCAGTATGTGTGTATGAACCAACATATTTTGGGGTAAACAGCAGCGCAATTGAGCACGACTGCCTAGATGCATAATGCTGCATAGCTCATAGGAAAACAACGCAACCTATTTTCAGCACACTCTCAGTTTTGTTCTGTATTTCCAACCCGAGGGAGCATAGTCATCACAACTTTAAATCCTTTTGTGAGGAACAAAAAGATACAGAAAAGGTCTACTCCATTGTCTGATGTGTCACTGTCCAGGAATTCATTAGTCTTAGTCTTTTAAGTCATTTTGAGTGACTTACAAATGAAGAAAAGCCATTTATCATTTCAGATATAAACAGTACATCAAATGTCAGGTGTAAAACAAAGCAGAAGAGCAGTTTTTTCATTGGGTTGAACCTACAAATTGATACAAATATCTGTCACTTTATACATAGGTCCAACAATAACTCCATTGAGTTATAAATCTCTTCATAAGCCAAACAATCATGTGTGATGCATTTGTCAGCTTGCGTTACATTTAAATATGGCGACACATAACTTCAAAATCTCATTGGTTGGTGCGGTGGCAAGTTGTCATAAAATATTTTGTCCCGACACACAAGAACAAGATAAATGTGAATTTAAAGGAAAAGTTCAGCTCAAAATCAAACTTGTGTAATTATTATCCAAATGAGACCTTCCGGTGTCTTTGGAGCACAAATAAAGATATCTTAGCAGGTGACATCAGGTGAGAGATTTCCAGGCCTCCTCATAGACATCATGGTTATAGTTGTTGTCAAGGTCCAGAAAAGTACAAAAGACATTGTTAGACATTGGTCCATCAGCTCAAAGTGTGTCAAAAAAATTCGACAGACAATAGTTTATGTGCGCAAAACAAACCAAAATAACAACTTTTTATTGGATATATTCTCCTCTGTCTTGTCAGTCTATGGTATGCACTCCTAAGAGCAGTTCGACTCGTGCCATTAGGTTTGTGTGCCGAACGCCGCACAGCGCATGACAGAGGACAATATATCAATTAAACTCATTATTATCAGTAATTAACTTTCTTTAAAAACTGTATGCAAAACCTCTAAGTAACATTTAAAATTACTAACTTTAATTAACAATTGTTAAGTAAATTTACTTAAAAAAACAAAATAAAAACTGAAGAATAATAATCTTACTTTTTCGGTGTGCATTTTTTATTTACTTTATGTATTTTTAGTTATTAGTTAATCAAAACAACCCAACTCCAATTTGATTGATATAAATTGGAATGCATGGTATAAAAAACTTTATTGTGTGACTACAAACGTTAAATTATCACAATAAGGTGTAAAGCATTTTTCTGGCAGTCTTTTGAATTTCACTCAATTTAAATTTAAGAGTAAAATTACTGTTATTATTCTTCCGCTCAGCATAAATGAGCACCTATATACTGTAAAATCCCTATTTGCTTCTTTTCAAATAATGTCTAAACCTCTGAATGCTAAAGCTATGAACATAATAGTTAGTTATGATAGTTATGTGCCCCTCTCTTCTCTTCTTTTCTTTTTTTTCTTCATTTCTTTGTATTGTAACATTGTCCCTTCAATTAGTTTGTGATTATGTTTTTCCTCTATTTATATTTTTGCATAATGTTTATTGTTACTTGCAATACTTACAAAAAAATATGAACACCTATATACTGTAAACAGTTTCGACAGTATGGCTACGCTGGAAATACATCAATAATAACGCAAAAGCTACAAAATGAAAGCAACACACTTTAAAATGTTTATACAGTAACACATCCTTAAAAGTACAGCAATACTACTGTGAAAACAACAAAAATAATTGACAGTGTATTTAGAGTAAATAAAGAGTTATTACAATAAACGGAACAAGTTGGAACCTAATCATGGGCATACTTTTTTTATATGTACAAAAAACATTGTGTTTGTGTTTAGCTGAAGAAATGACGTGATATAATATATATATATATATATATCTTGCCATTTTTATCCATAAACCCATTGTGTGGTTTTATTTGTTTGTTGTTCTGCTGTGGCGAGTACATAACGACAGAATTTTCCAATTTGGTTGAACTAGTCCTTTAATCTGTGAGTGTGACTGATCTCCAGCAGAACAGAGGGAAATTTCAGCAGCAACAGTCAGCAGGTGTTACCTCCCCTACTGAGCTACAAGAGGTTTGTGCGAAACAAGCACGAGATCCATCAAATAATTATCCTACCTCAAGTCGTAAGGAAAATGACTTTTGCAGCGCAAGCACGAAATAGTTTTCGCTCTCTGTCCCCTTGTTCCGAGAGAGGCCTTTAAATAGCTTAAGTGGCAATTCAGGCAATGAGAAAAGGTTCATGACAAGCCTAACAGGCTTTAGATCAACATGAGAAAGCAACTGTCCAACAACAGCTCTGCATGATAATGGCTTCCTCTCATGTGTCTCACAGACGCTCTCTTACATTAAGTAGAGGGTGTCCATTTGTTTGTTCATACAGAGAAGACGCTCTTCCGTTTCTCTGGTGTCTAAAAAGCTCTCGGTTCCTTCTATATCACCATCTGAGATGAGGCTGAGCGATCACAGTGACAGGAGTAATTCACAGCAGGATAGATTTAAGGTTCGAGAGTGGATTACAATTATTGATTGCCTCTTTGAAACTCCATTGCTGGTTTTCCTCTGGCTTAATGGTTTCAAGCAAACAAACGCTGGCATTTGTCACACGAGTTCAAATAGAGCATGCGTTGCCGAAAGCTATTTCGAGGGGAACTCCAGAGACATTGAAGACTATTTATTTATCGATTCTCATGCTGAGAAACTCTCATAACGCCTCTCGCTCATAAAGCTATCCCTGCAATAAAAACCCCAGAGATAGATCTTATCTTGACACATCAAGAACAAAATCAGCGACACACGGGGTGCGTACTAAAAAAGATATTGTGTGCCCACAACTTGCCTCTGATGAATCAACAGGATTCTGAATCTGATCACATTAGATCGAAGATTTAGGTTCACAGATTTAAAAACAAATAGGTAGTTTGATTTGAACACAATCCCATGGCAGTCTATTACCATTTTACTGTTTAATTCACTATTGCAAATACAAAAGAACAGAATGTATTTTTTAGACATGGGCTCTCTTCCTTTTCTCTGCGAGCCGCCTCAGGCTTGCGGGGAATGAGCACTCTTGGTTAGACTCTAGATTTTCAAACCTCATGACCACGCAAAAGGTCAAAGCTAATTTCCTCTTCCACCACCCTGTGATCATTCATGCTCAGTTATTATGTCATAATGAAAGCCCAGAATGCACTGCAGCCTTTAGTGAATTTATACTCTACTGGACTCACTGCACGGGTCAATGGAGGCCTATTCTTGTTTCATTAGAGCGTTTAATCAGCAACATATTCATCATTATGATTGATGCGTTCAATACGGCGTTGGAGGGAACAAGCAATTCTTTTCATCGATAGACCTTACACTGAAGACCAGGCTGTGAAAAAAGCTTTAACCACAATATGACTTTGACATTTACATCTGTTTTCTTCAATCAAAAGCATTCACGTTCAATCAGATCTTATTCAAATGATGTTGTGTGTTTTGACTTGTTTTGAAGAACATAAAATATTTTTTTTTTCATTTATATATATAATAAACCTAGTGCTTACCACAACTCTGTAAATTATTAATACATAAATATATAATATTATTAATAATAATAATTGTTATTATTATTGTTGATATTATTATTATTATTATTCATTTTCTATTAAATGATTTGCCAGAAGTGTTGACTATAATAATCACTCTAAACTTAATGTAACATTGATTTATATAGAATGTTGCAAACATACGAAAAATCTAAATAAAACTAAACATCTCTGTATTTATTTAGTCAGACCTCTGGGGCCCGTTTCAATGAGGAAGTTCAACCAACACTGAGTTTAAATCTGAACTCTGAGTTGATATACTCAGAAAATCGCTACTCTGAGTTTTCAGTTTCAGAACAGCTGATTTGAGTTAGTTCAATCCACTCTGAGTAAGTTCACACTAGGTTACGGGCGTGCACCATGGCTATAAAAAGCCATCATCAATTGAGTGAAGATAGCACGATTCACCATGGCAACGGCACGTGACAAAAGCTCTGTTTATTTCTCGCCAATCGAATTGAAGGTACTGTTACAAGCGTACGGTGAATATGAGCACACATTTAGAAAAAAGAACAACACAGCCGCAGCAGCAAAAGAAAGAGAGTTGGCATTGGAGAAAATTGCTTCCTGTGTTAATGCGCAAGTTTATATGTCAATCACTTTTATATTTATTTTGTTGAAACTGTGAAAATGGGAATTATATTTAACTCTCTCGCTCTCTCTCTCGCTCTCATGTAGGTGCAATCCTTCTGCAATAAAATGATCTAGGCAGCAGCTGAATATGAAATACAATAACATCATTCATTCAGGAAAGTTTAAAGAAATAAAATGCTCTTTCTAGTAGGATGCCTGATTGGGAATTGTTACATATACCACTTTAACTGGCCTTAAAAGTTAAGATAAAACGTTCAACCGGTGCCTCACAATTCTCTACAGACATAAATGTAACTCTCTGCGAATTAATGCTGCTTCCTCATCTACGGGTTCCTGAATAAACGAACATGCCATTTTAAGGTCTGTGTGAGTAAATTGAGCGCAATTAGGAACACGAATAAATAAACAAATGGCGTATGCAAATTCAACACCGCTCTCGCTTCTTAAAGGGGTGGAGATTGTAACAAACCCTGGATTTGCTGAATAAAACCTGCTCCCGACCAGGTAAGGTTCACAGAGTATGTTACTCTCGTTACTCACTCGGAGTATAAGATACCTCGATTTCTGAAATGGGCTTGAATTACCCCGCGGTCGCGGGTTTGACATACCTCGCGTTCTGAAACCAAAAACCCTGAGTATTCCGTTTTCTGGGGTTGACTTACTCTGAGTTTGCACTTACCCTGCTTTCTGAAACGGGCCCCTGGAGTTTGATCGAGGTCTGTATGTTTACCACCACACTGTTTGTCTGTATGTTGACTATACTATTGACTGGAATATACAATACATTTATTTGAATTCTTTCATGGTCTATTTTGTTACATTTTGTAACACAGTGCAGAAGGAGGCCTTCGGTTCTGCTGAAAATCTCATAGGTTTACATAATTGTGTTGCTGTAAGAATGTATTCAAATCAAATGAATTTGTTCCGATGTCTTGTGAAAACCTAAATACATTATCTTACTGTTTTCTGTCTTCATACCCTCCCGCACTGTTATAATTTTCTAAACGTTCAGACGGCAGAGCAAATGTTTTCAGCCTTCTCCAAATAAAGATCTGTCTGCACGTCTCTACTGAAACATCAATAAGGACAATGGATCTGTCGCTCTGTGTGCAGAGATAGCTGCAATATCAGGTCCTTCAAGGTTTATGTAAGATTTATTAGATAGCCGTCTAAACTACAGTATGTGTGTTCATCTCAGAGAAACCAATGCTAAATCATGACAACAGAAGACTCTGAGGAAGCCTCCTTCGGTGAGTCTAACACAAGTGAAATGTATAATTGAATTTAACGGAATTGTTCTCAGAGCAATAAGAGAAAATGTTATTTATAAAGTCTTGATCGGGAGGTTTTTTTGGCAGTGTGGGAGCCTGTGACAGCGTACTCACCCTCCTCTTCAGTTGTTTATGTGAAGGGTGCAAAATGTGCACTCGCCAAGTGCCAAATGCACGAAAAAATGAGGAGTTATGGGCCGGTTTGAACATAATGTAATACACACTTTAACTCACAGTTTTTGTTTGTTTGTTTTTGTTGGGGGGATACAGTGGCGTGAGATACAAAGAATTAAAGAGAAACATATTTACTATCAGACAGGAAGCGGTAACATTCACCTCTCTATCGCCGTCTCTGTTTGCTTATGACACATTTTCCAGGAGAAGACTGTGGTCATGATGAGCAACAATACTCAGTTTGTGGCATTTAAATGATGCTAAATGGTCACTAATGTACCCACTAATGTATTTTTATTCTTGAAAAAGGCAGGCAACAAGATTATATCAATGATATAGGCTGGAAGTGTGTTTCATAAATAATCCATAGAGGAAAGGCACAGGCACTGGCAAAGCATTTGCATTCATCAAGATCCTGTCCAAACACTACACAACCATTTGGCAAACTGAAGGATCAAACAGAAGAATAATGTGAGAAAACAAACACTGCTGGTCTTTTCTTGTCTCCAGGATCCATGCTGATGTGCTGGTGATTTTTGGAAAGATTAGGTCACTTTCACAACTTGTGAACAAAGCCGTAAGATTCAGTTTCATGCTGAGTTCTGAAGGAAATGACGCAGGCCTCCACAGCACTCGGGTGTAAGCTTCTAACATAGAAGCAGAAAATCATGATTATCTACAGTAAAGATGTAAAGAAACTGGAGCACATATAAAAGACGCCGGAAATGAAACAGCTTCTCTCCAGATGCAAAAATTTGTCTTCAGATTACTGGAACAGTTTGAGATTCTCTACTTATGTTTGAACGGTGGGAATGAGGATAAAAGTGTGAATGGCATATGTGGTATAGGTTTAAAGGATTGTTTGAAAGTGACCCATTGGTTTTTAAACGTTTCTGTATGCAGAACATTTTCTAACGGACAGAGATACAAACAGAATGTCATTCTTATAATTGAAGTTTTAAGCCATAATACCAGGAATCCTCGGATACAGACACATGAATCAGACATAGGCAGATGTCTCTGTAAGAAGATATTTTCTGAACCAGATGAAAAACATGGAGTAATCAACCTGCAGACACGCTCCTTTGGGCCTCTGCCAGTGTCCATAATCCGCTTATATGTTTACACTTTTCATTTCATGCCCTTTATCGAGCCAATACTTCATTGAGGAGTTTATATAAGTCTGTGGGGCTGTGTAACATATTGTGAAGATGCTGCAGAAAGCCTTTTTATTTCAAATGTTTATACATAGAAGGGGCTTTCAAGCATACTGTGATAAATGCAATGCATTTTCTGTGATAACCTAAGAAGATGCAGCGGCCAACCAGCGACCACTGAGCATGACACGATTAAGTAGATTGAGATAAAGAAACATTAGTGGTCTACTGGGGCCACTAGTGGGAGCTTTACCCATGTGCGCACGGAAACACTCCGCACTGCAGTCAGCATGATATATCTCTGTGATTTATACAGCATAGAACTCACTAGAAAAGGTATAACATCACACAAATTGATTTAAAAAAAATAACGTATTTAGCTTTAGCCTGATGTTTTAGTTAGGCCAATTACTATTCTATATTATCGATTGATAACTGGTCATTTTTGGAAAATTATTTATAACTAATGTCAACTAGTCTATATAAACTAGATATATAAACTATATACTGTACTATATACATAATAGTAAAGAATACATGCAAAATAATTTACCTTCAATTTAACTTCAATAAACTTTAATAATAAGTACAATAAAAAAAATATGTTTACACATAGGTAAATAATAACTGCATTACCCTTTTTTGTTCTGGGGTCCATTAAATGATTTTTTACTGAATAGATTGTATCACAATAAAGCAGAACAGAATACTGTAAGTGTTCAGAAAAAAGCAATAAAAACATTTAGCAGCTCCTCGACAGGCATTCAAAAGCAAAAAAGGAAAATTCACACAAGAATTATATACAGAAGAAAATTCAAAGAGATACTAAAATAAATGATGTATAACACATAAATACAAAACCTATTCATAAATTAATGATAGACTAAAGAATTTATTTAAAAATCGAAATATTTAAAATATAATGTATAATATTTAAAAAAGACCAAGAAAATATCAAAATAAGTTTGTAAGTATCGGAAGCATGATCTTGCCGATTATTATATGATGTATCAGTCATATTTATCTTTGTTCTGGGGAAATGGAAATGCGAGGAAAGCCCTGTACCTCTGTGCGGTATGCATCAGTATGTGTATGTATAATCTCTCTTTGGCAGAATCACTTGCTATGGCTCTCCAAGGAACAGCTGCTGTTGAAAATGCGGCACCATCTGCCCTCCTGTACACAGTTCGCAAAGTTTCCCAATCTAGTATCCATAATTTCATTTGCAAACTATTGTATAAAGTAAAGTGTGAAACCTCCTGAAATGAGCTGGAAGATCTTCATCACTGTAAGAAGATACTGTTTAATAAGCCTATAGCTCACTGTAAAATGTGAGCTACAGCCTTGTATCACATATACAAGGTAATAGCTAGTTAGTTGTCATGTTGTTGTTAGATGGTTGCTATGGTGTTTTGGTTAATTCCTAAGGTGCGATTGAATCGCCCCTGTCCACACCGTGACAATAATCGCGCACGTTTATCGTCGACGTTTAACGCCTCGTGACTAAACATAGGGCTCCAATGTGAGGCTGATTTATAGTGCCGGTGTGGACAGGCCTTGAGGCAGTTGCCAAGCTGGCTGGTTCATAGGGTGTTCTGGGTGGTTGCTGTGTTTTCTCAAGCAAACATAAGTTCAACCTCATTTCACATTCAACAGTAAACATGCATTCACACATTATTTTCAGGTTGACCTTCTTCTCAGCGGTAAAAGCAGCTGTGTTCTTCCTCTTGATTAGCACTAATGCATTGATTGAGAGTAATTGAATGTTTCTGCTATTCTTCAGCTTCAGTGAGCTCAGGGCTAAACACATCATTAGAGACATAGCTCACCTGCCTGATTCTTTGAAAACACTGCCCTTGCTATGAATTTCTCTTATTCTTCCTGACATTTTAATGTTCATCTTTAGGTACACAGTTATAAGTCATAACTACAGTAAATAGTACATCCTACCCAGACGAACTTGATAAAGTGTGCTCCCAACCAAGAAAGTCTATAAAGTCGCTTAGACCTACTACTGATTTAATTAAAAAATATAACGCATAATATCAAGCTATACTTTACTCTTAACTGTTTAGATTTTTTGATTGTTCAATTCAGTTCAATTCAATTTACATGTAAAGTGCTTTTTACAATTTGCATTGGTACAAAGCACCTTTCTATACAATAAGGCAGTATTTACTGTAGAAAAAAGAAATGGATTTTAAAGGAAATAGATAAATAAGAAACTAAACATATGGTATTGTCATGATCATGCTATCATGTCATGTTTATTCTTGTTCTTGGAGCGGAGTCATGGCATAGCCTAAGGGTTTTGTGTGAGAAAGTCATGGCTTTGTTTATTGATTTGAATTGCCATGTGCTTTCTCATGTCTCGTAGCTGTTTCCCGCCATCTCGTTTCCTTGTTACCTTCCCATTAATGTTTCATTACCCTCACCTGTTCCTTGTTAATTATCCTTTGTCTGTCTCACCTTTAAAACACCCTCGTGTTCATTGTCCTGTGGACGTTCATTGTGAATGTTGTGAAAGTCTCTGTATATCATTGGATAAGTCGTTTATGTTTGTAGCTTGCTGTGCCTTCAAAGTTCCTGTTAGCCCAGTGTCTAGTAAATGTAGTTTAGTGTTTGTATTAAGTCTTTGTTTTCTTGTTTAGTTAGTCCGTGTCCTTGTTTTAGTAAATAGTTTATCCTGTTTTGTTTTCCACCTCGTGGGTTTTGTTTTGTCATTTTGTAGTGTTTTTGTATATTAAATACTCTGTTGAAACCCCTTACCATCGTCTTGTGTCTGCCTCTAATTGGGTTCTCCTGCCTTGTCTCCCACCGAGTTTCCTGACATGGTATAATACATGGGATTGCTGTGGAATATATGGATTGCTGACATAACACTCAACTGGAAAACATATGTGACCCTGGATCACAAAACCAGTCTTAAGTAGCACGGGAACATTTTTAGTAAAAGACAAAAATACATTGTATGGGTCAAAATTATAGATTTTTCTTTTATGCCAAAAATCATAATATAAATGGTAAATATAGGACAGAACACATTTGGGGTTAAATTTACCCAAGAAGTTGAGTTATTCATTTTAAACCAGGAAATCTGTTTTTTCGGGTTATTTTTTTACATAAAAATGCTTTCATAAACCGGTTATATTTAAAAATATATATATTCCTTTTAAAGTAATCTTTTAAAGTTAAATAAATCACATGATAAACTAATTATATTGTATATTGTATTTTCCTATTTAAAAAAAAAAACGTACATTACACACATCTACACAAGTCATAAACTTCAAATGATTCCGGTAACATATATGCAAAAATAGAGTTAAAAAAGAGTTAGCGGTACAGTTAAATCAAAAATATAAAGTTATGAAACTTAACTTTGCCCTCAGAGAAAAACGATTTGTAAAAAAACTAAGAATTTATGAAACCAAATATTGACCGTTAGATATGTCCAAAATTAATTATATTTCAAAACTAGCTTAACTGCTAACGTTACAGATATCAGAGCCAGCGGTGAATTTCGGAAGGATTTGCGAGGCGGGATACATGAGCGCGAGCACTCGGTGGTTCCCTGAAGCCTACGTATCCGAAAACATCTAAGCTGTGTACGTTTTTGGAGGATCTTTTCATGTAAAAAATTATGTAAAATCCCATAAGACTGGTTTTGTTTTCCAGGGTAACCTATTATGTTGGATGATCACAAATTGTCTTCAACATCAATAAAGACCCAAACCTGCTTACTTTACCACTAACCTTCAGGTGTAAGGTTTTGAGGTGATTCCAAAACACGATGTGGATGTGATCTAATCATTGTCCAAAGAGATCTTGCTGTCGTAACTCAGATCAAATATTGGGTAGACTATCTAAGCACATCTGCATTTGAGCACAGGGATATCTTAACATTCTCACTATGTTTGACGTCAGTGTGATTAATCTGGTCCTAAAAGAGATTTAATGCGATAGCAGTGTTCCTCTGCAGAGGAAGGACACAACCGCAGGTACAAATAAATAACAGAGATAAAGATGTTCAGATGTCCTCTGTAAACCATCTTGCACATTTAAATTCAAATAAACAGTCTGCATGAGCTGACACATATGCTTATCTCAGTCATACAGCAAATGCTTTCTTATCCAAACACCTATTTAACTTAGAGAACGTACTTCAATGTAGGAGTCTATATAGGGTGACTTGGTTACAGTGTCTTCCTCAAGTGACTCAGCAGCTTTTTACAAATCTGAAGCAGGGAATTTGGACACTTTTGTCCCTGATCTGTAACCACTAATCTATCACCAAACCCTTCAAAGAGAGCTTTCACAGGCCTGACAGTGTCACCAGCGCAGCATCACAAAATTGCTGTTGAGAGACAGCAAAATACACTGCCTCTTTGCTAATCATTTTCTGGACCACCCAGTGGTTACATTCAATAAAAGCACACCGGAAAACGTCCACCAGATAAGTCTTTATTGCATTTCATGACTGTCTTTCTAATAAAACAAAAAAATTTGTTTCAGATACCATTTTTGCGCCTTCCCTTATCCGGGTGGTTGATGATGGCGGGATGGTCACTTTGTTGAGGCTGCACAGATCACATCGCAGCCCTGAGATTTCTTCTACAAATAAATGCAGAAACATTAAAAGAATTGCATGGGAAAGAGGGATAGTGAATATCCACGTGTGATGGCAGAACCCAAATATCTCATCATCCCGTTGGTAACATCCTTTTCAGGAAGAGCAACACCTCTGCATGTCAAATATAGGATTGTAATTCTGGAATGTATTATAATACAAAAACTGTCCCAACCTCTTAAACTCTGTGGACCCTGCAGCGGGTACAATATCACATCATCAAATCCTCAAGATGTGAAGCACAAGGCTAGACGTATATGATATCTTTTGAAAGCTCAGAACCTCAGCTTTCTTCCTAGCCCCATCATTGTTGCATTCATGCTACATACAAGAACCTAAGACAGCAAGGTCTGAATTCATCTTTTCAAAACCCATCCCCTACTCTCCATTGTAAGATCAATTTCATGTATATATCTCAAAAATGTAGGCAACTGTATATAACGCACAAAGGATAGACGGGCTATTGAGCAAATGAAAAAGCTCTAACTCTCAAAAATGTCACAGATTTAACACTTTAGAGTAAGATTAAATGGATAAATTATTGTCAAATTTAGAGGGATTTTCAGAGCGGTAGCCTGGTGGCCAGCGCTCCAGACACATAAAATGAGCTGTTAGCTCACGGGGACTCAGGTTCGAGTCCGGCCCGGGTCATGTCCCGATTCAACACCCTGTCTCTTACCCTCATGTTCCTGTCTGCCTCCACTGTCCTATGGATAAAAGTAAAAAGCTCACCCAAATTGTTTTTAAGCGTTTTTTGTAAAATGAGAACATTGTACAGGTTGGTTGTTGTAATATTCTTCCCGCCCCTCCTGCACTGTGATTGGACGGCTGAGTAAAAACAGTTGTTGATTAGCTTTGTAAGTGTTTTACCCAAAAGCTAAACATTTTTCAACGCACGTCAGCGACTGTTCAGGAAAAAACACGAGCACTATGCAGTAGGGTTGTTGGAACCGAAACTGACATGGTTCTGGATCTGGTTCTGGTCTGTTTTTTAAAGAACCATTAACAATTTATACGTTTCCAACAACGGTTCTACTACAATACATTGCCAAACGCCGTAAGCAGCCTTGACTGTGCGTGCACTACACAGACGCGTCTTGCCTTTTAGAACTTTGCAAGATAATCAAAGTGACGGAAAATACTTATTTTCGCGCATTTTAAATGTTAAAATTTGGAAAGCACTCACTGCATTTCACCCTCTCCTGGCTGCAACCTTAAAGCACATGTGATTGATAAAGTAGCAATGCTCAACATTACTTACTACATAACAGTCAACAATACTACATTCAATTAAGGTAAAGAAGTAAAAAAATATATATACAGTTAATTTAAATTGAAACGGAAAACCGGGAACCGCAAAAAAGGAATCAGAATCGGAACAGGACAATTTTTTTTACGATATTCAACCCTACTGAGTATGGAATAAACCACACAATACCAATATTGCTATGGCCGAAAAATATGTATCAATGCAACTTTTTAATTAAGATCACTTAACAATAGTCCCTGATCAACTCAGAATGTTTCTTTTACATTACTAAAGGTGTGTAGTGAAACCAAATTTGTGCCACTCGGTGGCCATGTTTGCAATGACTGTGGGCAGCTATTTACATCATAGAAAGTCAACAGTCCTATCTCGAATGGTCTTGACTGGTGGAAAGCAGACATTTCTAAAAATAACAATTTTAAAAAATATTTATGATCAATAATTAAACCTGAAATGGACTGGACCATAACCATGTTTGCTTAGCTTAAATTGCCCTAAAAATCACCTTTTTCAAGCTAGTTTCCGTGCGCACAGGCTGAGAGGTTCCTCACGACAGCCCCCCCCAGAGAATCGCTAGTTTTTATCAATTGACGATTGGATGTTTTACTAGAAGGCGATACTTACTTCATTAGAGCGGCCATGTTGCATATCTTCCCATTCATTGTTATGGCAGTGGCGAATCTTGTTAATGTATATGGTGAGGTGAAGCATTAATAGCTGTGTTTTATCATGAATGAAGCAATCAGAATTGAGGACTGGAACTAACTGTTTTATAAAAGTATTGTTACATATTTTTCATGGCTGAATTCATTTAAAAACCGAATAATGCTGTGAACTTTGAATGAGCAACAAAAACATGAACACCAAGGGTTAAACATACACTTGTTAACAGATTCGCACACACATGGAGTAAATCATGTAAGGATTACATAATGACTTACCCTTTTGTTAGTTCTGCACATCATTCTTTAAGTAAAGAGGACAGATTGTTTTCTGATTGCTCATGTGTAAGGAATTAGATATGTTTCTCTTTCATGAGAATTTAATTGAAAGAAATGACTGCTTGTCCAGGATACATACAGTGTCTGCTGCTCTGCCCCAACATCTGCCGGCCTGGCACTGCGGTTCTGCAGATGGATGTGGGTCATCCAGTCTTTAATGTCTTTAATACACTCTGTTAACTTGGATCATTTAGAAGTTTAATCTGGTCTAGACGAAACATAGAGCTGAGTTTCATCAGCAACATTGGAAACTAAATCTATGTTTTCTAATTAGATTTCCTTGGGTGAAACCGCAGAGGATGTAATACAGATCCACACTCAGTACTTTGGTGTCTGATTTACGCAATCAAATGGCAAGTCTTAGAAGTAAGCTAATGATTTTTTTCAAGGTCGATCGTAACTTTTAAGATAGTTATATGAAAAGATTGTCCTCATTTCAGTCTGAGGCCTAAATAATAAATCAGAGAGAATGATGAGAGGTAAACAGGAGCTAATATTGAATCAAGAGTCTCCTAAGTTAAGGATCGGGTAACTAATAACTTATAATTTATATTTAACTAATGTCATTAAAGTCATTGTTGTTGTAGCCTAGGCAGAATTCACAGTATTTTGGCAAAAAGCCTATTATCAGAGCAAGATATAAGACTTTGAGAAAACAATTTTCAGGATACCCTCAAAACCATCAGTGAATGTGATACTTTCCTTGAGGGCTCAATCATGTTGAGAGAAACATGAACCCTTTAAAAGCAATGCTTTTATTTCTTTCCTCAAATGTTGTTTGGAATTCATTGAGCAGATGGGCCAGACAGGTATCTGTTGGATTAAAGTAGAAGGGTGTGAAACCTCCAGCACAAGGGCTCATGTAGAATCTGTTTTTGACCGTCAACCATAAACGAAGCATACAGTGTGTTTTACAGTATATGCTGAGGATCATATGAAACATCAGGCACTTACCCAATTCACGATAGCCATACGTAAAACACGAACGCAGAAAATGCATTTAAATCTTGACTTTTTTCAGCTTTGATGTATTTGGTTTTCCATGGAGTGTGTTCTATTATTCTGCCTTCAATCAGGAAATGTTGCATTCATGAGTTCCATGTACATGACGTTGCGTTCTCCCCTGGAAAACTTATAGAGGATAGTTGCCAAGTAGTGATGTAGTTGGAGGATTGTCGGTATCCAAAACAATGGAAAGCAAACCGTTGTTAAAGGGACGGTTCATCCAAAAATGAAAATTCTGTCGTGAATGACTCACTCTCTAGATGTTCCAAACCTGTATACATTTCTTTGTTTGGATGAACTTAAGGAAAGCTATTTGTTTGAATGCTTGTAACCAAACAGTTCTTGGACCCCATGGAATACCGTAGTCAGAAAATGAAAATTGGAGACAAAAGTGCCCCAGAACTGTTTGCTGACCTTCATTCTTCAAAATATCTTCTTTTGAATTCAACAGAACAAAACCATTTATCAAGTCATTTTTCCTACTATGGGAGTCAATGGGGTCCGAGAACTGTTTGGTTATAAGCATTCTTCCAATTATATTTCTCTGTGTTCATCAGAACAAATAAAGTTATACAGATTTTGAACAACTCGGCGGTGAGTAAATGGTGACAGAATGGTTTGGGGGATGAAATATACCTTTAACGGTAATGCATGTTTTTGCAAAGTCGTTTTAGTTCTGCGAGATTTGAGTCTCTGAATAGATCAGCTTATGATGAGCATAAATACACTTATTTAATACCAGTACACAACTCAAAACAAAAAACTTTTGTAAAGGGTTTACACTTCTTCCACTTTTTATGGTTTGAATGTGTTACGTGTCATCATAACGTTGCACCTGGTTCATAACTGGACGGCACAAGTTTTCCAGGTTACCCTGGAAAAGTGGTGCAAAAGGCAGCGAATGAAAAATTTCTTTCAAGTTTAATTGTGTTCAAGGTGAACTTTATAGTTTTGCACAGTAAATAAATGTGCTGATGGGGTACTTTGATGGCATGTCCACGGACCACATCTAAGACAAACAGTTCCTTCTCCCCATGCTTAACAGGTTTTAAATATATATGCTAAGTGTGAGGAATGCCAGATTCACTTTTTTACGCTTCAAGGCTGTTGCTGAATATTTGGGTTGAGCTACAGCCTTTTGCCGGCCTGTTCACTTTGGTACCATACCAACAATGCTATTTCTAAGTGCAGTGGGTAGCGTTTCTTACCTGACCCTCAGGGACAATGGCCCATTATCTTTGTGCTTCTAAAATGATGTGCACTGGCCCGTAACCGTATCTGAATTACATCACAACATTCGCTAAAGAATGACTGTATTAACTTACCCAAAGTCTCGCTGCAGTGAATCAAAGATCCAGTTGTGATCAGAAGAGAGTGCTCCACACCAGCCGTGCCATAGTGTGTTGTGTGCATTTTGATCATTAGAAGAGCAAACCTATGTTTTTATGTCAGGTAAAAGATCAGATCAACAAACCAGCACTAAACTGATCAATTTCTATAGCTGATCAATGGGTTTGAACCATTGCACAAGCCTCACCAAGGAAAACCAGACAAGATCCTCAATCGTTTCAGACAGCCTGTGTAGGCGGCACAACTTGTCCAGTTGACAGGCAGCCTTTGATAGCACTGTCTGCACATCATCTCACAACGAAGCTTACTTTTTCATTGCACTCTGCCTGTTAATATAAAAAGGTTAAGACAGTTCTTTCACTTTTTGTGAAAGAGGCTCAGGTTCTGTCAATCATATGTTAAGATTCTAGCAGCGATGAAGTAAGAATGTGAGTTGATCGAAATAGGGTGTAGCCTTCTTCTATTATGTGCCTACTCTCTATTCATGAATAGTATGAATTGTGTCCCTTTCTTTAATAATATAGAATTTTTATTTATGTAACCGAATGTCTGCACTGTAAAAAACAACCACTGTGTCAATGTTTAAAGCCGTGCCCCCCAGTGTAATTTAGTGGTTTTGCAAGTGTGCCATGGTTTAGGCTCAAATTTAATTTGATCGTTTTTAATTCGGTATTCTGACACATTTCAGAGTGAAAAGTGATTTCAAAGGATAAAATGAGTGGGCGTGGCTTGCCTATTGATTGGATACAAAAACAGCTGTCAGCAAACTGACAGTGCTAGTGGAGGAGTTAATGGATGCTCCCCCAAAACAAATTTTCGTAATTTGAGATGGATAGTCATTTCCGGGAGGAAGGGCATTTTCAGATTTTAATTTAAGATTATGAGGGCACATGAATTTTAAAAAGAAATTGACCCACATTTATAAGATATTTACAACAAACGCTGCAATATTTAATGAAAAAATAAGAATTGTCATTTTTAATTTCACTGGGACTTTAAAATAATAAGTAAATAAAAAAGACTTTGAATTGGAAAAACATACTGTGTAGAGATTTAGAATCCCAGCATACGTTTATATTTCTGGATTTGGCACAGGCTTTCATCCAAACATGTTTGTTATTATTGTTATGTTGTTATTTTGCATGCAGTTTTTTTGTTTTATTTCTTTTTGTACTGTCAGCCCCCGCAAGCATAACGCTTTAAGCTCATAATCACTAGCCAACCTACTGTCATCAAATAAACAAAAATGGCAAAAAATGGTTATATCGTACGTAGGCACTGCGTGAACCCTCATCAGACTGGTCTGTCTGATAATAGATTGGCAGGCTTCTGATGTCAGCATGTGCTCTACGCTCAGGCACCAGCTAAAAATGAACCCTGTGGAGCCTCTAAAGACATACTTTTCCCATCCATCAAGCAGGAATCCATCAATGGGGAAAGGTAATGAGGCGGTCATGCAGGCACTCCTGCAGGGCACTCGTTTCTGTCTGCAGGTAGAAACTGATCAGAACGCTTTCACACTGCCATACTTGGTCCAAAATTAATATTTTCAATCAGTTTCCATCTCTTGCTGTTATCATAATGTAAAAAAAAGATCAAGCATGGTTTTGCTCCACATATTTTCATTTTTGCTGGCTGAAACGTGGTGTAAATGTCAGATTTTCAGATTCATAAAAAAGTTGCAATTATGAAGTGACAGATTGTGATCATATTTTATGTAATTGTGATCTTATTTTGTGATAATGTTTTATAAGACATCGTTTGTTTCACGTGTAGCCTGGAGTATCATCACTGGCACCTGCCAACACACTCCCTAGAGACCACACAGAGTATCCTACCAACAGTTTATCAAGACTTATCTATATCTCTGCATCAAAACATTATAGAGACATAGGGGTTGGTTTCTTTTCGTATGTTGCATGGACAACATCACTGGCAGCTGCCAAGCCATTCCCTAGCAACCAAACAGAGTACCCTAGGAACCATGTAGCAAGACCTATATCTCTGCATCAGAACATCATAGAGACATAGTGGTTGGCTTGTTTCACTTGTGACGGGGAGAATCATCACTCAGGTAACTGCCCACTTTTGCCATGGCAAGCGCCACTCTATTTACTATTGTGAATTGGTGTCAAATACGAAGACTGTGTTAAATATTGATTGTTATGTACTTGTTCAATAATCAAAAAGTTATTGCTTTGAAACAAGCTTGCAGTCTGTAGATCTGAAACTACTGGTATTAAGATGAATATGAGCAAGCAAAGTGTAAGGAAAATCTAAATGAAAAAGTGCCCCTTTAAAGAAGGCCTATTAATATACAGGCTTATTTTTATTTGCATCCAAACAATGAATTAAAAAAGTACTTTGTATGTTTCTGTGTGTGTGTGTCACGCTTAAAGTGCATCGAACTTGACATGAACAAAACATTTTTTTCATATTATGCTGGAGTACTTAAGTTAGCAGCCAGCTGTCGGGTAACTGTTTTATTTATTTACTAAAATCATTTTTTACGCACATTTGGGACGAGAGTTAGTTTTGGACCCCTGCTGCAGAAACTAACCAAATTAAGGGATGCAAACTCTTAGATTTTGATGTGGCTTTGGACTCTCTCCACTGCCTTCCTCTACAGTAACTTGCCCTAAATATATCAAGGTAATTTCATTTGTTCCTCATCCGTCACCATTTTTTTCTGCGCAGAATTCCCTCGCAACCTGGTCGCACAGAATGAGAAACATTCAGTGCTGACTGTGAGCATAGTGAGCATTAAGGCAGAACCTTACTGCTGTAATCAATAGCTGGTCGGTCACAGCTGTCTGTGAGGAACAGTCCGAAACGCAAGTCATTATTCATTGAAAATGTTCATCCCCTCCCTCTCTTTTTCTAATCTTGTGAGCAAACCTTTCACCTTTTCACCGATCAGTCATGTGACATGTAAGGACTGACAGTATTTGGCATCACTGTTGTCGCCCCTGATATTAATTCAGATGCAAAAATCTGTAATTTAAGCCAAAAGCTAAACAAAGCTATACTGTAATCACAATGTTTTTAGTGCATGTTAATGTATAAGTTCAGTTAAAGAAAATAAACGCATCATTGCAGTTTACTTTTCATATGTTTTTATTTAAGTAGTCAAAAAGTTGAACAGACACTTAAGCAGGCAACATTTAAAATTGCACGCACATTTGTAAAAGTTGCCATCATCAGTCATGTAGCAACATGGCAAACAGAGAACTGGCATGATGGGTATTAATTATTTTATCCATCTATTACTTTTTTACCTTTAAAATGACACAAGGCATGAGGTTTTCAACAAGGCTTCCAGTCTTTCCATATCAAACCGGAGAAATGTTACACACAATGTAAAACATAAAAATCTCCTTGAGTTTGTAGATTTATCAAATAACATGTCCCATGTTGATTTTCCATACTTTAAAGGGATAGTTCACCCAAAAATGAAAATTCTGTCATTGTTTACTCAGATTGTTCAAAGCTGTATACATTTCTTTGTTTTGCTAAACACAAAAAATGATATTTGGGAGAATGTCTGGAACCAAGTAGATCTCGCCCCCATTGACTACCATAATATTTATTTTCCCTACTATGGGGGATGAGATCTGCTCTCCTGACTCCACCTGCAGGAAGTGTGATGAAAGTTTTAGTCCTGCACATCACCCACGCTCCCTGAAGTGCTGCCTTTATATTCATTAACATATTAACAGAGAGTATGATTTAAAGGGAGCTGCTCCCGCGGGGGTAGAATCTATTAGAGCAGATGACCCTGCCATCACATCTCCCCTGCGTCTCATCTGGGTCTCATGACTCCTGACAGCTGAGGGAAAAAGAAATGTGGCCTTCGGTAATGTTTCAACGCTATACCTGGGCAGGTCTGTATAACAGGCACAGACTTATGCAAAAGAGCCGCGTCTTTCCTCCATTTGCTTTCAGTTGGCATTTTGCTTCATTTTAGCTTAAAGAGTGTGTGCATAAAAGCAATGAAGGTGGTACATGTTGAAAATGGTGAAAAATAAAGCTTGAAAACAAAAAAAACGACTTTAGAAGAAGTAAGAAAATCTGAACTCATTGGTCTGGTGTGTTTAAGTTAATGTTATACTTTATGTGTTGCTACAACAACTTGCTTCCGCAGGCGCTGGGGAGTTCATTATTCTCAGAGAACATAAACTAAAAAAGTCTATAGAAGAACGTGTCTGGTTAGTACAACATGACGGATGCATTCATGAGAATCCTTTTACCTCCTCCATCCATAAACCATATGATAAAACAAAATGCATCACACCTGTGAATTTACAACATTTTCTTTATGGATGTAATCTTGCTTTTTTGCATTTCGAAGTCACTGGCAAGTAGATTAAACATGATGAAGCTTCAGCATCACACATTTAAACATACATTTCAAAACTACAGTACATTCAATACTAGCGTTACACTCCCAAAGATTGCTTTGAAAACGTCATTTTACGATTCTATCAGTTCATTTAATATCAATGTCATCGGACTGGAGAAACCTTTTCTGAAAATACAAACTCCACACAGGTTCTTGGCTCTAGGAGACCCAAACCTCTCTGTAAGTTGAAGAAAAACATGAAGTTAATAATAGGAGGAGCACATGCAAATTGTCAATTCGTCTCAGCCATTACAACATCCATCCTATTAGCTTGAGAGAAAGCTGAACAAATAGTTTAACCGCCTTACCTTCATATTCTCTACATTTTTGCAGCATCCCTCCTCCATCCCAACCCCTTTCAAAACATCTTCGTTCAAATATCTTTCTCTGTGTTCATCAGATCAAAGAAATGTAAACAGATGTGGAACAACTCAAAGGAGAGTAAATGATGGGGTGACCATATTTTCATCAGTCTGTTGGTTTTCAGTTGCCGCATTAAGAACATGTTCTTAAACTAAAAAAAACGCACATTTGACGTTTGTTTGGGCCATTTTTTATACCACTATTTAACAGCTCTGTGTCAAAAGCAGCAACCAGGTGCACACCAGTGTCCAACGAGTTCATACAAACGCAACTATTTTTTAAAGCCAAACTTTTATCCAATGTATGAGAAGAAGGCAGTGATTTCAGTCATCAAGAGGCTGTGACATTTGTCAGTAGATCGGGTGGCAATCCTCCAATGTCAACACAAGATTGTGGTTGCCGTATTAAAATAAAAATTATTGGTAAATAATGAAATGCTCTTTTTCATTATTAGTTTGTTCTTTATTCATTGAGTTTTCTCTTTTCAAGAAGATCTTCAAAGTGTAACTGACAACATAACTCCGCGTCTGATCTGTGCTCAAAATTTCAAGAGACAGTGAACTCAAAATGAAATCATCTTTACAATTGTTTTGTGTATGATATTTTATCTATGCCTCAATTATGTTGTAGTTGAAATTGACTTAATAACATATTATTTTTATAAGGTTAAAAATATATTTCAAACATTTTTATTCCGTTATTTTGTCACAGTTTCGCGCTACCTTTAAATGGTGTCCCACACAAACGGATTACCTGTCCCACATTTGCTTTGTTGGGTGGTGGTCACCCTAGTAAATGACGACAGAATTTTAATTTTGGGGTGTAGTATCCCTTTAAGTGCGTGTTCCATTATCATGGTGTACTGTCGCCACCTAGTGGCCGTTTTTGAGTATTGAAGATAGTTATTACATAGATGCCCAGTGTTGAGATTTAGATCTCCATCATCGTAAAGCATTAATCTCTGCCTTGGAGAAAGATATCCCTGTAAGTTTGTGTACTATCTGTAAACATGCTGTATGATTCTGAGAAGTTAAAGTCTGATCGATATAATATGATAACGTACACCCACGTGCAGATAGCAGTGCACACGTCCTATGTATAGGCTACCAAACAAATAAATGTGCAGTTGTAATTTCTTTTCTTGTTATTTGTATGTCAGTTTTACATTTTTTTCAAAGCATTAAAGAAATAAACATTCTGGAAAGGATAAACTGCCTGTGTTTGTGTGCGTGCGTGTGTGTGAGAGTGTGTGTTTGAGAGTGTTTGTTTGTTTGCTTGTTAGCTAGCTGTCTACTTTAATTTCTTCAGAGTTACGCAGTTACAAGGAAATCGTCCGAGTTAGTTTAGTGTTGGAGAGAAACAGTCCGTGAAGCGGTTCAACAGTCAGTTCCTGGTGGAATATAGCATTGCTCCCAGCCAATCAGATTCGAGAACCAGATAGAGCTGTTGTATAATAGATTATATAAACCTAGACTGTCTTCAGAGGACTATCAAAGTAAAGTGAACCCTGAAGGCCTCGGCACAGTCCAGGCGAATTGCGCTTTTGTTCTGCGTTTTGGGGTAAAACGAAGCTCGGAAACGTTGAGAGACGGTATAATGTTTTCTCAGGGTGTACATGACATATGCATATAGTCTCTGCGCAAGTTTCGAGAGTGTCAAATGTTAATGTTTTTTTTTTTAATGTAGACCTTATCTGACCTCACCTCAGCTAAATAAAATGACGTGTTATTTCCCACAGACCGGGTGACGCTACATTAAACACCCAACTATGAACTACGGTGGCTCGAGGGTGTTTACAGGCCAACACAAACTTCAGGTCCCAGGTGGTTGTTTTTTGTAAAAAGCACTATATAAATAAATTTCAGTTGAGTAACGGAAATGGGAAATGGCAAAAAAAAACTTAATTTGCCAAAAAAAGTATTTTGAAAAATGTCTGACATAGCGAACATTAAACCCATTTTTTATTTGATGTTGTTTATAAGGCTACAAATATCACCGTGGAACTTGATGGAAACGCACCAATTTCACATTAGTCTTTCCTCTTGTAACTTTGAAAAGATTTGCATCACGTTTGGATGGAAACCCGGCTAATCGTACTTGAACTGAGAAACATTTTGTTTGGTAACCACTTTCCCCATATGACTTGGATAAAAATACTTGCCATATTAGATTGTGCAGTTTTTTATATTGTTATGGTCATAGTTTCAAGAGAATGCATCTGGTCCAAAAGTGGAGGCGAAAAGAGAAACATTCACAAGAGTCTTTGAAATGGACCGAGCAGGAAGGTAAAAGAAATGATGTTTTTTTCTGTAGGACTCTTTATTATTTGCGATTGTCATCAATATTCAGAGAGCTGCAGAGAGACAATGGATGATTCGATCACACAGTCCACTGCCCGGACAGCTCCACAATCAGCACTGTCATGTTGGTTGATGTTTGTGAGGGGCTGTCGATCTGCTCCGATGCACATCCCTGTCTTTCATCTGCATGAGAGAGACAAGAGCACCACTTCCCCATAATGGAAATGGCACACAGTTCACTTCTAACACCCAATGCAACGATAAGCATACAAATGTTGGTCCTTTTGGAAGTCTTGAAGCGAACCAGAGACCTGGGGCTTCATTTATAAAATGATAGAAACCATCCAGATTATGATTTTACAACAATTTCTCAAATTGTTTGATTCACTGAATGGACATACGCACTGAAAACACGTTTACGCCTGTCAATCAGATGAGAAGTCTATAAATCTCAAATGAATCTCAATTGCTGAACAGTTTCTGATATCCGCCGTTTAACGCTGTCTAATTAATGTCATTGATATATGAAAGAGCCCCTGTCAACGTCCAAATCCTTTACGAGCGACAAGAGGGACTTATATTTCCAAAACCTGCATCACTCACCCAAAAAACGACTATACGTATTTGACCGAACAATGGGTTCAAACAACCCATCAAGCCAAAAGTTGGGTTCCTCCCTTTTTGTCCAAATGGTGGGTTGAAGATAACCCAGCAGTTTTTTCAGAGTGGATTATTTTTCTCTGTTTGTTTATTTATTTTTTACACTTTTGCGTTGAACAGATGCTTTTGTCCGAACAACACTGCAGTCAATATATTTGATCATTGTGTGTTTCCTTGATTCAAACCTACAACCTTTGCGCTCCAAACAAACCGATATATTTATTCAGTACAAGGATCATTTGGAAAATGTAATCAACAAAATGGATGGTCGCTGTGCTATTGAAGTCAGTACTGTCATGAACGAGATGGGACTCAACTATGGGGAAGTCAATTTTATTTCAACTAGAGAAAACACCAACATAGGCAGACAGTCCAGATCAAGGACAAAGTCCGGAGAACACCACAACAGCACCTGACGGACACAGGCTGGAGGGCGGCACAGTGAGGCCGACAGACAGAACCGTCTCTTGAAGTCTAGTGAGTGCAGCACAAGCTCTTATATCAGGAGTCCAAAACGGGCAATTCCAACTAATGAAAGAAAGAAAACACCACACAAAAATAGCCACCAGATGGCTGCAAACTCATTAACTAAAATAAATGAATTAACATTACATACATATGTAAGGCGTTAGCAAATTAAATTCATGCAAGAGCAATTTGATTGGCTGTTGTCACCATGACGATTGCGTCGGCCACGCTTCAGACACACACTCCGTCAAGCGTTGATGCTGAAGCCCCGTGTGAATCCAGCCTTATTCACATCTGGGTCCGCGCTGAACTGACACTGATCAGTGTTCCATAACGAAATGTCACCGGTTTTCATCAATCAAACACTGTGTAATTATAACAAGCCAAGGTTTCAGGAGCCTCACGTAACTGTATGCAAATAATTGATCAAAACCTTTCCATGGGTGTCTGAACCCCTCAAATACGTCTTGTTCACATCAGTCAACATTCAATATTCAGACTGTGACGAAACCAACCTGGATTTCTTCCTTCCATGCTTATTTGTACTTACGTTTAACTTCTGTATTCTGTCCCACTTTTATCTCTGTGATTTGTCATTTTTATTCATAACCACATGAATTTAAAATGGCCGACAAATGTGGCAAAGATTGAAGAATAATATCTAATATACACTTCTATCATAATCATGATTTATATGACAGTCCAAACTCCGACACATGGTGATCTAGTGAACAGATCAGAATACATATATGGGAACACAGATGGGATTTCCTTGATTATTAAATGTATCTTTTATTTTACGGGCTGTTTTTATCACACTTGATTTCACATGCGAATAGAGCTCTCCAATGGTTTAGTTGATAAAGACTTTCACTTATAAATGTGGAGATTTTTCGTATTTATACGCATTAGAACCTCCGACGAAAACTTTCCGCCAAATTCACAATACGTGTGTACGCACATGAATTAGTTTTCTTAACCTCGTCCTAATGTTTGTGAATTTGGATCATTCTAAATGAGCGGCCGCGTGCACGAGATTAGTCATTTGCATAAAACAGGGTCAGTCCATCCCCATATAAGGCTTTTCCGCCAAGGTTTCCTTTACCATCTGTCGTCAGTTAAATCAAAGTTAACAAACGCGCTCTCACAAGTAATTCCAGGTGCACGTTCATCAAAGTCACTTCATACACAATAAAACAGACGCGCAGTTTGCAGAGTTCTCGTGATCTGCGCTGCTTTTCAGAGAGACCGATCGCAGCTCGAGCTGTAGTCTAACGTAGCTTTAAATATTATTTCTCTGTATATGATGAAATCAAAATTAAATATACTTCTACGCGTTATTTTTTATCTATGTATATATATATATAACTCTTATCCGAAGACTTTCTTTTCATTTTTTTTTCAGGGAGAGAGAGAGAGAGAGAGAGAGAGAGAGAGAGAGAGAGAGAGGGAAAGAAGAGACTGGTGATTTTGCGTACGTGTGCTTTCAACTGTTCCTATCTATTCTCTTATATTTAGAATCAATTTTAGTCTGAACGTTTTTGTGAATCATGATTTGTTCATGAAAGCTTTCGTACGCAGGTTTCACCCACAAATGTGTGCGTTAGTGAATGAAATCCATTGTGTTGTGAAGAAATTATGTGGAATAATGTATAAAGTTTAGATAATTAATATCCTTTGTAATGTATATGCTAATGGTGCTGGTTGACAACTATCAGTAAACCTTTAATATTAAAGTTGACCACGAATGATCTGTTCTTTTGGTCAAAAAAATTGTCTAAAATGATCCAATATATATACACTCACCAAAAAGGATTATTAGGAACTCCATACTAATACTGTATTTGACCCCCTTTCCCCTTCAGAATTGACTTAATTCTACACTGAAAAAAATGATTCTGACCCCTTGTAAATGTAACATGTTTTAATCTGGTTAATTTCACTGGTTTTAATGTGTTATTTAATCCTACTTATTTTTTATTAATCATTTTCAAATTCACTGCCCTTGTTTAAAACAAGTTAATTTCATTCAATTAAAAGTAATTAGGAAAAAAATACGTTTAATTTAATTTCCATGTGCAGACACATTTTGTTCTGAAGGCGCCAAGGAGACGGTATACTTAGATACGCCGCATTAAATTGAACACATATTCCTAAATATGCTGATTAGCTTGTTCAGGTGTTTTATATCATACCTGTGGCTAAACTGGGAAGGCAAATGGATCTCGCGGGCCAGAGTTCAGAACCGCACTACACCCTCCTGATAAATGTATAGTTTATATTTAGTTAATATAGTACTGGTGTATTTTGTCATTTGTATATGTTGTGCTCTTGAAAATGGCTGATAAAAGGCTTTCCTCCAAAGTTCTCCTGTATATATATATGTATACAGCCATTGATACAATAAGAGATTAAAAAACCGATCAAAACTATAACATTTCCTATAGCTCATTGGTAAGAGCGCTGCATTAAAGGTTTTGGGTTCGAAAACAAGGTACAGCACATATCTATCTAAGATGCATAGGATAAAGCAATGTAAATCGCCTTCCAAATGCCTCAAATGTAAAAATGTAAATTGATCTGGTTGAACAATTTTAGTGTAGGGAACATAACATAAATAAATTCTACTCAAAATAGTTTAGCTGAAATTATGAATATAATTAATCTGAAATTACTGAACGAGATGAGTAAAACCAATTTATAAAATAAAAATACAATCAACTTAAAAAATATATCTGGGTTTAGATCAATTTATTTCGTGCAACCCCTTGAAATAAAAAAATTAAGTAAATTCAACATAACATTTTTTTCAGTGTACATTGCATTGATTCAAGAAGGTGCTGAAAGCATTCTTTAGAAATGTTGGCCCATATTGATAGGATAGCATCTTGCAGTTGATGGAGATTTGTGGGATGCACGAAGCTCCGGTTCCACCACATCCCAAAGATGCTCTATTGGGTTGAGATCTGGTGACTGTGGGGTCATTTTAGTACAGTGAACTCATTGTCATGTTCAAGAAACCAATTTGAAATGTTTCGAGCTTTGTGACATGGTGCATTATCCTGCTGGAAGTATCCATCAGAGGATGGGTACATGGTGGTCATAAAGGGATGGACATGGTCAGAAACAATGCTCAGGTAGGCATTTCACACCATTACGCCACCACCATAATTGCATTAATGAGAAATTGAACAGGTGTTCCTAATAATCCTTTAGGTGAGTGTATAAAAAGCATTAGAAATACTATACAAATCACAAATATGCATGGTAAAGGTGGACTACTTTAATTTTCCAAGAATGATCATGAGTAATAATTAAAAACTGAATTGCATGCTGGCTGATGTAACATTCACAAACGACATCAAAAACACGAAAGAACAACAAAGTGTCAAAGTATAAAAAAGGCTAATGAAAATCACATTGGGCCTCATTCATGAAACATTCGTAAATATGTGCGTAAATTCCGAGTGATTTGCGCGTGAAACAGACCTTATCGAAAACTTTCCTCCGGATTCACAGATACTACGTAAACGTCAGAAGTTATAGTAAAATGTGTGCATGTTAATGAATTCCAATCGTCCGTAAACACTCACAATTAGCATAATCCCCGCCTATGATTTTACAGCTACGCAAATTACGGATCTAGGAGTGCTGGATTCCTCTGGACTTCATTCTCTGGTTTGACTACATTTTATTGCATAAATGCAAAAGATAATAATAGGCTATACTCTTGCAAAAAAAAATCATAAATTAAACTGTTTCCACCAAAGTGCTTTTAGACAACTAAAATAATAATACCTGGTGCTCTTCTGAAAACGACCAGTTGGGGGCGCCTGAGAACGCTTTGGATTCTCTGCGCGTGTACGCGTTACTCCGGAGATGTGTTTTACACAAAATATCGTTCTGCTCGTGTTTCATGAATGAGGCCCACTTATGGAGAAAGTACATAAAGCACTCGAGGGAAAACAGACATGTAGCTGGAAGCGCTTGGTCACTTTAATGAGAAACACACCAGCAAAACTAACCAACGCACAAACAGTGCTCACCAGAGCCGTTGAAAAACAGAGTTACGACACTTGATCTCTCCGCCGTGTGGTCATGTGGTTTTTGGAGAGCTCACTAGTTCCAAACAAATCCGTGCTGTCAACCTATTTAAATGGATTTTAACGGGACAGACGACAGCAAAACTTTTTGCATACATTTAGCCAAATACAGTATATTAGCACATTGTGTATATTGAATACTACATGGACTACATTTATAGCAGCATTTTGTCTGGGGAGTAATATGAATATGAGTTCTATTAATATAAGATAATAACTCGATAAATGTAAAATATGCGTTTTTTCCCCCAACTCTACAGCAAATGCCTTTGGGATACACTGAAATGGATGGGCTTCAGTGGGCTTTAGACGTGTAGAGACTAGGGCTATAGTGAAGTCCACTGTTGTCGAGTCCATGTCAAGTCCAAGTCCAGAGAGGTTCGAGTCCAAGTCAAGACTGAGACCAATTGACCATTCTTCAACTTATTACTTAGTGTCCCCCAAAGTAACCAAAAATTAAACCACTTTTTTATGGGACTTTTTTTATCAGCCCTCCTAACAGCAAGGCTGTGCAGCATTAAACACCTTTGTGTGTGTGTGTGTGTGTGTGTGTGTGTGTGTGTGTGTGCACCTGCCCGTGCAAGAGCTTGTTTGAACTTCTATGTAGGGGCCGCCAGAAAGAGTAGAGGCCCCAATGCTCGTTTAAAAGCACGTTTCGGTGCCCATCCTTATTTAACATGTTCATATCGCAATGACAATAAAAATACGATCAATCTTATCTTTAAGCCCTACTTTCTAAACTTTTAAAAATACTCAAACTGCAAAGTTATCTCTGAAACATGGCATTAACTTACCTCTCTTTGTGAGGCCTTTGCAGGTGTCTTACGAAATTGGATGTTGTCCCAATGGTTTCCGGAAAGTTTTGTTGTAAAAAGTTTCCTTTTAAGCGCACTGTTGATAAATTCTTTATGGTTTGTAAAACTAAATTGTATTATGCCACTGCTTGCTGTGATCGTGCTTGATGAATGATTGATGTTCTCTGGTTCGCGCTGCGGACGAATCGTTCTTTCTTTTTAGTGAACCGGTAGAACCAGTTCAGCTAATTCGTACTACAGCACTGGTAGAGACACATTTCCCTTTCTATTTTGAAACACTAGTTTATAAATCATAATTTTAGTCTAAGTATCTTCTGAAGCAACCCAGAGGAAGATTTTGTTGCTCAACTCTTTAATATCTCTGGGGGGTCAGATATGCTTCACTTAAGCATTAACTTCAGATGTCTCTCCTCCTCCTTGTTTAGGAGATATAAAAATAGAAACAAAAGAGCCAATTGTAAAAATGCATTATGAGTTTGGAGGTGAAAAAAGGAATGTAGATTTGGGTAAATTGGATGAGAAATGTTTGACATCATTGAAATCTTCATCAGTGTTGACTTCTGGTTGCAGACAAATCTGAGCTCAGCATTGTAGAGATCTTATCTTGAACAGTAAGGAACGTAGAAGCTGTTATGTAAGAAAAATAATGGCCCTTCACTGCAAGCTGTTGCATGTGATGAAACATAATAAAAAATGCCATCTGCTCCCTCATATCTTGTAACCACGAGCCAAGATTGAACATGCAGAATATTCAGGAGAACAGGAGAAGCGAATAGTCATTACAAGTCTTGGTAGAGCGTGAGTCTGCTATTTACCCTGTTACCTTGTTTTAACTGTTGAACTGAACTGTTGCCGGTTGTTAGTTAAGATTACTTGATGAAATAAGATTACTTTTCTCTTTCTCTCAACAGGTAATGGTCTAGCTTTCATTGAAACCAGTAACTTTGTATTGGCACCTACTGTATTATTGCTACTGTTCTTGCTCCCTAAACTCTTTGTACGTCGCTTTGGATAAAAGCATATGCTAAATGACTAAATGTAAATAATAAGCAAGTTTTATTTTGACCTATGCAATTCCAGGGTTCAATGCTTATGATAAGAGATTAAATTAGTTCAAGGGCCTCCTGCTGAGTGCTTCAGAACCTGCCAGCTGTAGAGACAGCGACATCATTGAGCATTTTCTACATTCTTCCATAGGTGATTTTTTCCAAACCAACACAGCATTTCCTAATAAATGGTGAATATTCAAAAAATACGTAGACATTGGGCAGTCTTGCAGCTTCCGGCTCATAATGCTTTTGCTTGTATTAAGTATAATGAAGTAAATAACACCTTAAATAAATTGCTGAGTAACTGAGGGCAAAGGCTTGTTAAAACTCACTATCCCATTATTTCTTTATTATATGGATTTAAGGTAAAATATATTTAATACATGAATACAATTTGATACAATACTGCTAAAGTTTGTAACACTTTAAAA
The DNA here is from genome assembly GCA_029783895.1 of Triplophysa bombifrons. Taxonomy (NCBI): domain Eukaryota; kingdom Metazoa; phylum Chordata; class Actinopteri; order Cypriniformes; family Nemacheilidae; genus Triplophysa; species Triplophysa bombifrons. The sequence continues at coordinate 22,452,307 of CM056457.1, forward strand.
AGCTTTGATTTGCTGAAAGCTGATGATCTGTCAGGAATTGCCAACATTTAAGGAATTGTACATAGTGTTGAGCCATCAAACACAGAGCTCAATACCAATGAGATAAAGAAAAGTTAAGATCTTATGAGGTCCAATATTCTTTGTCTCCACATAATAGACAATATAAATAAATCATCTGAAGAGAAATATTACACAAAATTATGTTGTATTAATAATATTATTAATTATATTTGCATGTGCTAATGACCTATCTGCTTTTATCATTTACAGTAGTTGTGTGTGTATTGTTGTATTATTGGGTGTTACGTTTGTTTGTTTTCATTATCATATAGGCCAATAAAATCATCCTGTTTTATCAAAAACTCTCAGGCTGTGTTCACACTTGACAATGGCACTTTTCGGTAAAAAAGAAACGCTCTCAGCATTATGGTTACAAATAGCAGCCAGCAAATGTTCATAGATAGCATTTGTGCATGAAGGCAGTTTAGAGAGACAGGCTTGATAGGCAGTGTAACAGATTTTTTTTACCTCAAAAGAAGCTCTGAGCTGCAGAAAAAAAGACACTGGCACTGGAGTTTAATAAAGTGCTCATATCTTTTGGGAAAACACGGTGTCAGGGAAATCACACAGGGAAGAACCCAAATGCAGGCAGCGGTACCAGGGTTGACAAAAGGGATTTAATTTAACAAGGAACACAAAACAAAGACCCACGATGGGGTCTAACCAAACAAACAGAATTGCAAACAGGTCGAAGACTAACTGACTCTTAAACTGAAAAAAACAACACTAGACAAAAACTAAACTAAAACACTTACTAAGACTAGCCAGGAGCTACGATAAACAGGAACAAGCTACACAGGAAATCACACTCAGGAACAAGGCAAGAAGATGCATGAGTGGAAAACACACTCAAATAAACATCATCAAGAACTGCATACAACGAACGAGCACAGGACAATAGACATGAGGATATTTTATAGGGGAGACAGACAAAGGATAATTAACAGGGGACCAGTTGTAGGGGATAAAACACTTATGGGAAGGTAACAAGGAAACGAGATGGCTGGAACAAAGACGCGGACCGGATAGAGAGTATATCAAGTCGATAGGCTCACTATCTCTCCCTCCACACACAACCTAAGGCTATGCCATGACTCCACTGCAAGACCAAGAATAAACATGACAAGGCAGCGGAATCATGACACAATGTTTGATCTGTAGGATTACAATGTAAAACTGACCCTATAGCAGCTCCAAAAAAGAAGTGAAGTGTGAACATGGCCTAAGCCTACAAATGTGCTTCTGATGTTTGTTAGGCATTTTGCAAACTATTTTGTAGCCCACAGACATTACAAGCATTATGACATTTCATTCTGTTAAAAGGCTATTTGAAAATGATAGTAAATGAGCTATTAAGACACAATCTTGCTGCCTGAGATGATGGTCAAGTTGTTTTGTCCTGAGCTATTGCACATGAATAGCAGTAGTGTCATCTACTGGAACAAATGTGACACAATCTGCTTTATTTGCTAAAAGAGACAATAGCAGACAGTCAATTTATATAAATAAAAACCACTAACACAGACCGCCCAGCACAAAGCTCAGGTTATCATTGATGACCAAGATTCTTAGACCTTTACAAGCACCCCTGCGCACATGTGTGAAGAACAAAATGTATAATACAATGCAATGTAAGACACTTTGGATGAAAGCGTCTGCCAAATGCATAAATGTAAATGTAAAATATGCTGTAAATGTATGAAAGTGTGTAAACAATCATACTTGCTAAAAGCCTGTGGAAAAGACCAGAGTGAGTGACAAGTGATCTTGTGGCATTTAAGGAGGTTATTAGGATCTTTTGTTGAATTGTTGCATTAGCAAATATATCGGTTTACAGCCTTTTTTAGTATTTTTTGTAGGAAAAGCTACTGCGGTTGTCAATGGTGCCCCATAACTGTTTAGTTTCCCAGATTATTAAAAAAAATTTATACTATAATGTATAAATACAATAGGTTTAGCGGTCATCACGGATATGCCAGCAGCTCCATCCTCCAAACTTAACTATGTAACGTAATATTGTCTTTAATCTGTAAACATTATGACATTACATACAGGCATGCTCAAATTTGTTGGTTCACCTCCACAAAAAAACGAAGAATGCACAATTTTCTCTGAAATAACTTGAATTGGCATCCACCATTGCTTATTCCACATTGAATAAAAATCTGATAAATGATTGTAAATGATAAAACAAATGAAAAATGTCATGGACAAAAATGATGGGACCCCAACCTAATATTTTGCTGCACAACCTTCAGAGGCGACTACTGCAAGCAAACGTTTTCTGTAGCTCTCAATGAGACTTCTGTATTTTTACCATTGGCACTATCCTTTAGGGTTGCACGGTGTACCGGTGCACTGGTTAGTATTCATTCGAACACTTACATCTGCCCTTTTGCGTTGTTTATCTCCAAAATGAATGTGTGTTTTGAATGTCTCGGACGAGTTAATGATTTAAAGTAAGACTAATATTTCCCTTCATAAAGACTGCTGTATCGATTACATTTTTCCAACATTTGAATTAGTTCCTACGTGAAAAATGATCTAGTGTACTGAAGTATTAACTACAGTGAACTACTAAAACTCATAGATACTAGTGTTTTTAAGTCTTACCATAGTAAATATTTAAGTACACTACAGAATTTGCTACAATTTATCCAATTACTACAGTTAATACAACAACATATTCTAGTGCAATGTATAATACAGTTTACTATAGTAGATACAAAATGTTTCATCTAAATCTGTGCTTTTTGTATAGATCTGAATTGTATGGCACAGCATCGTGATACTACTTGGTATCGAGATACTTCATCTGGTATAGTTTCATTAGACGTGTTTATGGTACCGTGACAACCCTACTATCCTTCTGTTCAATCTGGGGTGGATTTTCCTCTTGCGGCCGCACCCAGGGAGGTTGACTACAATTCCATGGATCCGAAACTTCGTAGCCTGTTAACTGTGACCCGTTCCGTATACGGGACACCTAAGTTTGCATCAATATTGTGCATGTCATTTCTAATTGAATCATGACAAACTATATATTTTAGGAAAGATCTAAGACTCTAGAATACAGATTTTTTTGGTGTTTTTTAAAATAATTTATGTAGGGAGAGTAATTGATTCTTTTTTATAAAGAGTGTGCTTAGATTTTTTGTTATCCTTTTGCGACCCGTATTTTTTCATGTATTTTTTAATCAAAGATAAACAAACTTTTTTATTTATTTTTTCAATAAACCTAACAACATACCTTTAATTTTTTGTGTGTTTGTGTGATTTTTTGCTACAATCAGCTACTTTTCTTTTTTTAAAGTAGACAACTATAAGTCTGTATTCCAAAGAATTCATGAGTTTACACAATTTTAGTTCCAACATGCGTTTTCATGTGTAGGCTCAATAAAGGCTCCGACAGTAATAATATTTGCAAGGAGGTTGGTCTTGTACCTTATCCTTGACCATGCTTGTCTATTATTCTCTTTCTGAGCTCCTCAAACAACTCTAACCTTTGCTTTCTCTGCTCCATGTTCAGTGTAGTGCACACAATGATACCAAACAGCACAGTGACTACTTTACTCTGTTTAAGTAGGCTGAATGACTGATTACAAGATTGGATTCATGAGTGATACTAATTAAAGAAACTAATTTGTTTGAAATATCACTATAATCCAATGGTTTATTATCTTTTCTAAGGTGTAGCCTACAAACAAATGTGTCCAGGCCATTTTTGAATATTTTTGTAGAATAAGCAATAATTCATCTCTTTCCGCAGCTTCTTTACTTTATTCTATGACATACCAAAGACATGCATGTATATATGATACAATAGATTTAGAAGGAAGGAACAGACAGGATAGACAGAAGGAATGAAGCATTATTTCAATAAGCTGTAAAGGTACCAGCAAATTTGAGCACAGTTGTATAACTCTAATGCTAAGACCCAGGGGCCCCAAAACGAGGGAGTATCAGGAGTATCTCAGGGCTTTTGTTTCACTGGGGGCCCATCAGAACCCACATGTGTATGTCTGTGTCCCCATAAGACATATGCGGTGTGTGTGTCCCTTTAAAAAAGATGTAAGCAGATCATTCAATGAAGCAGCACTGCCACTGCAGTGCTTTACAGTTCTGTACGTGTATCAACATGCCACAGCGGTAGACAAAATCAGGATATCAGTAAAAGAGAAATAAGAGAGAGAAGAGAGGTCGAGATGAGAAAGAAAACTAGTTACCCAGTTTAAAAAAAAAGGGTGATTTACATTCCCTGTTTTGTTTTATGGTCCTATAAGCTGTTTTAATTAAAATAATCCATAAACTACACACCCCAATGTTTTGAAACACAATGTGCCAGGAAAGTATTTTTATGCATTCGAGAACCGAGTTGATTGTGATGAGCTTTAGAAAAGACAGAAACGCAACAAGGCTAAACTAGACCATTTAGGTATATTAAAGCTTCTCACCTTCCAACAGCTTTAAGAATCAATCATAATGTATGATGTAATCTACTATAGTTATCCTCTTCGTTTCATTTAAGACATTGTAGAATCCTGTTAATAAAAACAGTCCTAAAATAATTTAAGAGTATAGTTGTTTTCTCGAGTTCACTGTTTTAATGAATTGTCGTTATTTTTACTTTACTGGAGTTACTGGTGTGTGAAACCGGAAAAATGAATATACACAAGCTTTGGTCAAGCATTTCTTGATCAAGTCTTATTTAAGGGAGAAAGTAAACTTCTAGAAAATATATATTGTTGTTGTTTCCCATGTTTAAATGTGTGTAACAGCTCAAGTATGTGTGCAAAAGTATTTGTAACTTGTAATGTAATTCATATTTTGGTTAAATAAAGACTAAGATTTACAGACTCATTTTTTTTAATTAATTAATAAACTGTTAAAATGTATTTATTTTTTGTCTCTTATCGAAAGCAATGTGCAATAACTCTTTGGAGGCCCGGAGCACAAATTAGCCATAGGGCCCAGAAACCCAGCGGCACCCCTGCCAAGACCACCTACCATACCTCAATTTCATATCGAACAGGGGAAAAAATGATAGTCAGTAGAAATAAGAGGAAATTGACAGAAATAATACATATTATTATTAATAAACCATCAAATATTTATGACAAAACTGTGCCGACCCATTTACTTGCTAAGAGGCTAAGATCACGCAGGCTTAAAATGTAAAACAATTTAGAAGTAACTGTGCTTTATGTCCAAACCAGAAAATAAATGTGTTCGTTGCTCATAAGGTGCGGTTAGAATTGTTGTGCAGTGCATTAAAAATAGAAACACTTCATCCATTAAGTCACTTCATGAAGTGCTGCCACTTGGCTCTCGGTGTCTATTCATTTCACCATTTTTAGGTTTGGACACCTCTAACGGATTGAGACAGGACAGTAAAAGTGATTGGTTATTACAAAGATGCTCTCTGTTTTTATAATTCAAACAGACTTCCGTTATTCTGCCTATGAAGCCTGTCTCTCTAAGCTGCCTTTGTGCAAAAATGTTATCTTTGAACATTGCCGGCTGCTATTTGTAACCACAACGCTGCAAGCATTTTTTTCAACTTAAAATGCACCATTGTCAACTTTTTCTTGTTAAAAAAGAAGTCAAATGTGAATACAGCCTTACTTGTACTTTCATGGCAATTTTGCACCTTTGAATTATTATTTTTTGGACCTTTGAATTCTCATCTTACTGCCACTTCAGGATGAATCTCATATGTTGCATTATGTTCTATTTCTCATTTGTAAGTTAAGTTACTTCGGATGAAGGGATAAATAAATGATTGTAATTGGGATGATGGTTGAAGTCTGAAGATTTAAGAAAATGCACAGAGAAATAGAGGAACAGAAAAATAAAAAATAAAAGGCCCGTGGAGAAAACTATCTGAGAGACATACTATGCGTGGGATGACAGAAATGTCTACTTTTTCATCACTGCTGTCAACCTAAAAAAGGCCAGGAATCTCTTTTACTTTATGTGCTGCATAAATCGTTTTTCTGTCACTTTCTGTATTTCCAAACCATCTCTCAATACTTATTTGTTTGTAGACAAATATTTCCTGACATACGTGAATAAGATGATGTTGGAACGCCCAATTGAGACAGTTTCTTGGCTTGAGCTAACATAATATTGGTTAATAAAAACAATATGGCAGTGTTTTCAAGTTTATTTTCAGAGAAATTGAAGTATTATGCTACTGATTCACCATTCAGATACATCAGACCAATTGATTTCACTTGAAATAAATACAAAATTAATTTGTTGTTTTTAAGTAAGGCACTTACATGTTCTCGTCACATTGCATTATAAATGAACTAAATGGATGAAAAATGTATCAAGTGGTACTATAAGCAGCTTTTAATAGCATAAAGCTATACACTATGTATATGGCCTAAAGGCATTTCAGTCCAGTTGTGTATGGTTTTCTGGTTCTCATGGGTTCTCATCATTCTTATTTCCCCTGTTGTCCCTGTATGCAAATTCTAGAGCTTTGTTTTGCACCATTAAATGGGACTTCAACGATAAAAGATAAATATCAAGATGGAAATTGAGGTCATTCTTGAGAGAGGGAGACGTGGAACATGTTATTTTGGCACAGTACACCACACAATATTGGGTATTTTTTAATGTTACACTTTAAGTGAATAAAATGTTGTATTCTAATATATTTCCGATAATGGTGTCTCACTGATAGACACAAAGGAAGATTTGTTTAACTGTTCAAAGTGTCAAAAATCTTCAAAAGATTCCTTCACAAAGGTTTCAAGCCTTTGAATACAACATTAAAGACTTCAAAATACCATTTCATTTTGCTTTGTATGAACATGTGATGGTGGGAGGCTCATTGAAAAGGTCAGGTCATTTATTTGAGATTTGATCTATTACTTCTTCACAAGCTTCTGTGTGTCCAGTGGGTTCTCTCTCTGTGACATGCATGCCCAGAAAACTTAAAAGAGCTGAACTTCTCCACGGTGTTATTCCCAGTCCTTTTTGTTTCCTGAAGTCCAGTGTTGACGGAAAGACAGTTTTCCTGAAACACTATTGTGTGAGGGCTCTGACTTCCTCACAATGTTACTGTGTCATCAGCTCATTTTAAAACAATGTTGGAGCAAATTCGTGTGTGAGGGGCTCAATACACATCCTTGGGGAGCACCAATCTGATCCGGAAAATGTTGATGATTAAGCTGATACATCAACTTGAGCAGGATGAAAAGGATTGGTTAAGTTTTTTAAAGAACATTATGTTAAATTGTTAAAAACTATAGCTAACTGTTTTACCTTTTTTAAACGACGTTATAAAGATTTGCCGTTAGTGATCGACCAGTGTTACGCCATGTCTCATCACGACTCAACAAAGACAATAATCCCCATTATAAACACAACATTTGTTGCCTCACGTTGGAACATAATTATCGATTATTAGGTCGCTTTTTCACGCGTGTCTGCACACAAAGAAACATGCGCTACAAACACGACAAACTCTCAAAAAAAAAGTTGTTTACAATGAAAATATACTTACTGGCTGTGAATCAGAAGCGCCAGACAGTCCTTGCACAGTTATAATAGTTGGAATGGCCCCACTTTAAAAAATAGCTTTCATGCACAGCCGGCCATGATCTCTTCGAGGTTCATGAAGCAATCATCTGTGAAATGCGCTGCACACACTTGAATATTTGGATTGTACGGTTCTGGAACAGTATTGTCAATAAAATGTAACCATTCATTTTTAGTTGTATCATCTTTTGGAAGGGCCATCTTTTCTCAACAAAATACACAGCGTCTCCACGACATTCCTGCGGCAGCGACGATACAATGAGATTTACAAGTACGCCCAATGTACTGCGTATAGATTTTGGCCGTCTTTGTCAAATCATACCACCAACTGACGTAGATTTGTGGGGGTGTGGTTACACGAGGTGTTTCAGGCAGTCTGGGTGAACATTTGCTTTTAGATAGAATGCATCTTTTGTTCCCACACTTTCATTTTTGCAATTTTACATGTCTTATACATGCATGAGAAACTTATAGCACACCAAAGACACTGAAAAACACATATTCGCGGCAAATGACCCCTTAAATATATGTAATGAGTGAGTCGTTGCAACCGGTCAGAGTGAAAGTTTCCCAGAACACTTTTAGGGCCGTGATAAGGCTGGCATCTTCAGTCGTGTGTTGCAAGATCTCTTTGATTGAGAGAATTTTAATAATATGAGTGAATAGAAGAGCACAATTTCCCCTTTATCTAGCCAGATGAAGGCAAATTCCTTCAAAGGAATAGTGAATGGAACTTTCCACTGAGAGTGGAACAATTAGATTAGATACGCAATCATTAACCGAGTATTTTATGTTTAATATTTGAAGCAATTGGGGTGTAGGGGGAAATCTTAAAGGCATGATGACATGACTGGGAAAAAATTAAATGAAAAATAGTTTTTTTATTTGGTGTTTTATAAAATATTGAAACTGATAGATTTTCCCACTGTGCATAATCTATATAAATCTGAACAGACGTGTATCTATTGAGTCAATACATTCCACCACTACCATGTTGTGACAATAAATGTAACAGTAGTAGACTTAAAAACCTTTACCGTAAAACAAATGAAACCCATTTCAATTTAAAGGAATTAAAATTTAAACAACCCTTCAATTTTTTAAGTGAAACATGGCTTTATAAGTCATTTGAATTTAAATTACATTAATCTGACTATAAACACTTTATATTTTGTAAATACATTTCTTTAATAAGGGATATGAAATACAACAACATTTTTAAAGTCCGATTTATATACTTTAAGTTCAGATGACTTAAAGCCAATTTAATTTCAAGTAAAAAATCAAGGCCTTTTGAAGTACAATTTTTATTGTTGAAATTTAAAAGATGTATATTAAAGTACTATACTGTGTTATAAAAATGGTTGGTTGTTTAACTCCTTGGTTGGTTGAATTCTTTTTCCAATCTGTAAAAAAAATGTGAAGTGGGTTTTCAATCATGAGCAGTACATTTGATCACAGCCTATATTTTTAAAACATGAATAGATTAAGACTTTAAATGGTTGCTTTTTTGGCTAAAATATACTGTAGGCAAAAACATTATAGCATGCCATTATGTTTATGAATTGATGTGTTATGTATTATACACTACAGTATTGCATATGAATCACTTGTATGTTGACCAATTCAAAACATCTGGTTTTCACATGAAGTTCAAGTACTCCTCCCCTTGCAGGAAGTAGAGGGAAACTCGAAAGACAGAGTGTGTGTTTGTCCTCTTTCCTTTCGTGGCCTTTTTGCCCTTTTTGTAAAACTGTTGGCCGTCAAAACAGGAATGTAAGAAAATACAGGTTGTTTGCACATGTGGGGGAATACCTTGATAAGTAAAAGGTAGGTACATTTATATGGTTCTTCCGAGAAACCAGATCTATTGAAAAGAGAAAGCCTATCAGACAAACCAAAGGAGGTGCGGCCAACACTAGCTGGTTTATTATGTGGCTGAGCATGTAACCACTTGTTTAAACCTCGGGTGAAATTCCCTTCTGTCAGTGGGGTCAGTAGGCAGTTGCACGATGAATATCATCTCCCATTCAACTTAAAATGGATGTTTGGAAAAAGCTTAAAACAATGCTGGTCACTGCAGCTTATTTTATCATTCTTCTGAAATTAGTTAATAGTGCAGGTAAGGTTCAGCTTAAATATTTTTCTTGAATACCGTTTAGAGTTAAGTTTGATAGTTTCAGTTGTGTCTGCCTGTTTTGTAATATTTCAGAAACTTGTTTTAGCAAAATATCAAATTAAAATATACAAACTAAATGAGTGACTTAAAAAGGGCTTTTTAGTTTTGAAAAAGTTTGTATTTTACATGCTTACAATATGAAATTCCAACAATATTCTTAAAAGTGTTTAAAAGGAACGTTGCATTAGGGGTCTCAAACTGTTGCACATCACTGTAAAGAATGGTATTGTAATGCACATGTTAATCGAGCTATGTTAAAAGAACGCATAACAAGGAAAACCTCTATGTTTTGATACATGCAGGATTTATTATGCTGCATGCTCATGGAAACCAGATGATGAACTGCAAAGAGAAGGCCGTCTTACAATGTAACATCAGCTCGTCGGATAGTTCTAAGATCTTAGAAATGAAGTGGGGAAAACATAACGAACGTTTTGAATGTGATGCAAGATCCACCATCAGCACCTCTCCAGCATTTGAGTGTAACTACACGAGGGAAGCGTTCACATTAACAATTTTACATCCTAAACCGGCAGACGTGGGCATATACTTTTGTAGCATAAAAACAAATTCTGGACATGATTTTAAGGAGCTTAATGTGTCTATAGAAGGTAAGTTTGACCTTTGACTACGATTTTGGGGAAAATGCTTCATTACTAATTCAATGGCTTGTTTGTGTCATCTTGTTTAACTTGTGGCTTGATTTGAAAACTAGACTTGACTAAACTTGACTAAGGCCAAGTTAAAGTTCAGAATCAGAAAGAGCAAACAAAGTATGTTTGCTCATACAAGGACCTTGTTTTGCTTACAGGAGCATCCAATACACAGAGACCATAATACAACAGAATACAGTACACATATGATTTAAATAAGGGCCTATGGGTATAAAGAATTAAGAAATGCAATACAATAAACATAAGATAAAGATATAGAGAGTAAAGGTCTTTGCACATGCAGTCCGAAATTTTCGTATGCGCTTTTTCGTATTCGGCTCTCGTTTATACGGTGTCTCTGAATTGTTAAAAAGGCCCCTTAAAATGCTTGACGGATGTGAAAAACGCAGAAAATATAACCCAGTCCGAATTTTTCTATGACGGACGAATATATTGGAGGCAGTTTGTTAATTTGAATGACACAATGTGAGGTCTTATTTATTTTTTAACATGCATAAATTTCGGACGCAAAATTCAATGTGAAACGGCTTAAAGCTATGTGTGCATGTAAATAAGTACAATTAAAGAATAAGAAAATCATATGGCTATAAAAATAAGAAGTTGACAGATATGGCTCTATTATTGTCCCTTCCTAAAGGTTCATTGACAAACTCTAACACATTTTACCCACCTGACACATCTTTCTTGCTCCACTTTGTTTATACAGGAGAATGCACAGGAGAATCCTTTCCAATGGCTGGGCCCGAAAAGTTCCAATGTACCTTCACCGGCATTTACCCGGAGGGCACAATACACTGGTTTCACAATGATGATAATGTCACTTCTTACTCTAACATCACAAGCCTGCCCAACACTGATGGAACATTTAACATCACAAGTGTCCTACAGCTACCACACACTGAACACATGTATAATTGTTTTCTGATGTTGCCTATAAATGGACAATACATTGAAATGCAACAGTTGGCACTGAGGTCCGGAATCAACAGGCAGCATTGCTCATGGACACTTCTTCTTATTGGACTGATTTTGAGAATCTTTCTGCTTCTGTCGTCTTTATAAAGCCACCTTAATAACCCAAACTGGGAACATAATCCAGAGAAACACCTTGCTGAACCTGAATCAAGTCCATTTACTAAATCAACTAATACAGAAATAAAAGAATCTGAGATTTTCCTGAAGAGTTTTTGTCATTTTTTTACTGACACTTGCAATATTACGGAGCCCGGGAGGGGACATGCGCGTTTCACTTAGTTTTGTCGTGGCCACGAGATAGTAACTCGTGGGAACGTGATAATATGATGAGACCACGACATATTATCTCGAGGGAACGTGATATTATGTTGTCGCCACGACATCAGCTTGTTGAGGTAACGACATCCTTATGTTGTGGTCACGACTTAGTATGTTGAGGGAACGACATCCTTATCTTGTGGCCACGACATAGTATGTTGAGGGAACGACATCCTTATCTTGTGGCCACGACTTAGTATGTTGAGGGAACGACATCCTTATCTTGTGGCCACGACTTGCACCTGCGCGTCTAAGCACCTGGAACTATCAGAAATAGATAGGACTATCATCATATTTATTTTTAATTAAGATATAGCGCTGATCTAATTAAAAACAGACACATTCGATTCCTTAGTCGTTTTTATTTTTCCCTGTGATACATGAATAGGTTTAATTGTGATATGTCTGGGCTGCACGAACATATCAAAAGCATATTTTTACATTATTCCCCTTGATATTGTAATTGTAATTATTAAGAATGGTTTTTACATTTTATAATGATTTCAAGGCTCCAATCTCGGCGCGGTATTGCGCATGATTTAAATCATCTTAATAATGCGAGAAGTTCCGTCACAAGTGTTGGCCTATTTCTTTCATCTCGGATTAAATAATGAAATAAACCTACTGACGCGAATGAAATGAAATCAACATGTGAGACAGTCTGTCTATATACTAGAATTTAATTCCACTATCAGCGTACCAGTCTTCTCTGTCTTTAAATTCAAACTGGCCCATATTGCTTTAGAAGTACTCTGCTTCTGGAGCATTCCGTCCTCATCTTGTCCGAAAAGCAAGTTTTGAGCCGATTTCATTCAGAGATCTCGGATAATTCATGCATAATGTGTCCCAGGACTTGCCTCGGAGTGTAAAAGTATCACGCAAATGTGTTGCAAGTTCGTTTGATTTTGGTTCAGACTGCCAGTGATTTTCTGGAATGTGTGCGCGCGTTCACACAAATATCGTAACGTGTAATGTACTATATTACGTGCTATTTTTTGATGAACTGTTAGGGCTGTCATGGTGAATGAAATTCTCTTGTGGTGGTTTAGGTGGCTCAATAGCCACTTTCCTTATTGCCAAATATAGGCCCAAATACGATTTATTGTTGGGTTATTATTATGTAGTATATGTTGTTGCTTTTTAAATGTGAAATACAATACTTTTTATTTATAAATTTATTGGTAATTGCAGATCAACTAAGACCGATAAGAATAATAATTACAATAACAATATCAAGGGGAATATTGTAAATATTCTGACATCCTCTGACAGCCCAGCCATATCGCAATTAAACGAATTAATTTATCACAGGGACAAATAAAAACGACTAAAAGGAATCGAATGTGTCTGTTTTTAATTAGATCAGCGCTATATCTTAATTAAAAATAAATATGATGATAGTCCTATCTATTTCTGATAGTTCCATGTGCTTAGACGCGCAGGTGCAAGTCGTGGCCACAAGATAAGGATGTCGTTCCCTCAACATACTATGTCGTGGCCACAAGATAAGGATGTCGTTCCCTCAACATACTATGTCGTGGCCACAAGATAAGGATGTCGTTCCCTCAACATACTAAGTCGTGACCACAACATAAGGATGTCGTTACCTCAACAAGCTGATGTCGTGGCGACAACATAATATCACGTTCCCTCGAGATAATATGTCGTGGTCTCATCATATTATCACGTTCCCACGAGTTACTATCTCGTGGCCACGACAAAACTAAGTGAAACGCGCATGTCCCCTCCCGGGCTCCGTACAATATACCAGCACTGTGTGTAAAATTATTTTAAAAGATGAATCTAAATGCTCCTTTCTATAGGATTATTTTCTATATTTTTGGGCCAGAAAGAGTCAAAACATGCTCATGCTCTGTAGACAGTACACTGTAGCCTATACTAGTTTTATAAAATAGTAAACCGTTACAGCCGAGTGTGAAGCGGCTGGGATGAGAATCAGCACCTCCAAATCTGAGGCCATGGTTCTCAGTCGGAAAAGGGTGGCTTGCTCACTTCAGGTAGGTGGAGAGTTCCTGCCCCAAGTGGAGGAGTTCAAGTATCTGGGGGTCTTGTTCACGAGTGAGGGAACGGGAGATTGACAGACGGATCGGTGCAGCTTCTGCAGTAATGCACTCGCTGTACCGGTCTGTCGTGGTGAAGAAGGAGCTGAGCCGCAAGGCGAAGCTCTCGATTTACCGGTCAATCTACGTTCCTACTCTCACCTATGGTCATGAGCTGTGGGTCATGACCGAAAGGACAAGATCGCGGATACAGGCGGCCGAAATGAGTAGATCCGCTGCTCCTCCACATCGAGAGGGGCCAGCTGAGGTGGCTCGGGCATCTTTTCCGGATGCCCCCTGGACGCCTTCCCGGGAAGGTGTTCCGGGCATGTCCCACCGGGAGAAGACCCCGGGGAAGACCTAGGACACGCTGGGAACGCCTCGGTGTCCCCCCGGAAGAGCTGGAGGAAGTGTCTAGGGAGAGGGAAGTCTGGGCATCCCTGCTTAGACTGCTGCCCCCGCGACCCGGCCCCGGATAAGCGGAAGAAGATGGATGGATGGATGGAGTAAACCATTACGTTGTGAAACACTAATAGTATGAAATGTTGAAAGAACCTGTTGATACACGACCTGTTGAGCTGGAAAAAATGTGAACTTGAATAATGCAATAAATAATGTTCATTTTAATAACCTTAATTATGTGACGGGAAATGTGATCTGAGGTTCCTTTTTATCCTTTTTTTTTTTAATTTATCTAATTGCATCATCATATGTTCACAAAATGCAACTTAAGGCTGGAATATACACTACAAGTTAGAATCGCCGACATCTGTCTGGTTTGCGTATAAAAGACACGCGCTGTGCATTACCGTATAATACGGACGCCAAATTGTGATTTTGCGTGCATAAATACGCCTATTTTTGCGTGCATATGATACGCCAATTAGCGTGTTTGCAAATTAAACAGCAATTTGTCTCATTACCCTGTCCCCTAACCCAGACCATAAACCTCACAGTATTAGTTTAATTATTTCAGTGTTTCCTATTCATGTATGTTTTAAAATGGCTGCTCTCCACCCAGGTACAAGAAACATTGGCGAATCATATGCACGCAAAATCGAAATTTTGCGTACGTATTAGACGATAATGCAACAGCGTGTTATTTATACGCAATAGGTGCGAACAGGTTGCAGGTCCGCAAACAACGTTTCACAACAAAACGCACGCGAGAAGTGTTACGTTATATCAGTGTTCTCGCGCGACATGGGAGGGTTTTGAAACAGCCACTTCCACTGCGCATGCGCACTTCCCTACTCCATCATTTTTCTCATGCTGAAAACAGTTAATTCATATTTTTTTATTATTGTACGGTTAGGTTTGTGGTAAAGGGTTAACAAATGAAAATAGAAGCACTTACTGCTGACTCCGTAACCTTTTTAGCTTTAATAAGAATTTACACTGTTTTCGTTTCACAGTTTATAGCACAAAATTTGCCAGTAGGAGCTAAAACTGGAAAATAAATCTGCCCCTACTAATTATTATAAAAAAACGAGCTCAAAAAGGTGATCACTTTTGCTTTTTTGAGGGCTCATTTATGCTTACCTGCTTTGACCAACTGTGATCTCATTACTATGTGTTCTGGATTTGACTTGTGCCCTATCATCCCCATTAATATCTATGAAACTAATGATTAAATTACTACTAGAGCACAAATTAGTTTATTAGAGTACAAAATTAATCACAGATCTGGTATTTTCATTTGCTCTCATTATGCCACCCTCGATAGGTCAGTCTTATTTGTTTTCTTTATTTAAATTCTGAATTCTAAATTCTGTTATGGATTACTCAGCCTCTAGTTGTTCCAAACCTGTATACATTTCTTTGTTCGGTTGAACACAAAGATATTTGGTGGAATGTAAACAACTGAAAATTCTTTGTCATCATTGACTACCATAGCAGAAAACCACCCAGAATTGTTTGCTTTCCTGAATCTCCCAAATAATATTTTAAGTTCAACAGAACAAAACATATATACAATAGCTGGGAAACTATTCAGATAAGTAAATAAAGCAATAAATCTAACCCTTATCTTAGTATTTTTGTATTTTCTAACTAAAATCCATTTTTGCCAAACAACCTCCTTATGAGACTACATGGATGGGCCATCCATCCATCCATCCATCCATTCCAAATACAAAATACTTTTATTTTGTAATAGTATTTAAATGCATTTAATCTTATTTTTTTAATTATTTCTTGTTATTTCAAGATATCAGCAGTCTGATAAAGAGGTTGATTGGCAAAAAGTATTTTGAAAATGCAAAAATACAAAGACATTTAGTCATTTTAGAATGTTGAATTCTACTTCTGTAGTTATTTTGCTGAAAGTAATAAAGGAGTCATGTAACGTGTTACAATTCTGAGTAATACTGTAAGGTAAGGGATTACTTTTAAATAACAGTTACAAGTAATCTGTAATGTATAACAGTTTGGAAGTAACTTGCACAACATTGCAGACTGGCACAGACTTTCTGCACCAACTCCAGACTGAAAATCTGGGCAAAAATCTGAGCAGAAGACTTTTAGTGTATTCCAGCCATTACACGTTTCCATGATGTAAAATATAAAATATTATGAGCTGTTCTATTTGATATGTGTTTGAACATTCAATAAAACTCTTGGACTGTAATAGGTCTACAGTTGCTGGGTGTTTTACACCCCCTGGTGGGGGTTTCTAATCACTACTCGCTCTATGCTATAATGATGGGGGTTCGTTTTATTACGTGTGTCTCCTTCTATTAAGAAGATGACCAACCTTATCCAGTGTCGTCTAGGGATATAAAAAGAGCATTGAAGAGTCATTAACTAGAGATGTTTCTATCTATTGTAATTGTTGACACATAATTGACTCTTTATTGAGAAGAGGTCAGTCAGATGTTTTGCATTGTGGGAGACAATATCTATACACCCAATGGACTTTGTTGTATGCTGAACATTGCACAACTTTAGCATACTCTGCACAGGCTTTTGTACATTGCATAATGCTGCAAGGGAAGTATAAGGCAGTTTTCTATTCAAAACGACAGACATGAGAATTGAATGTCCAGGACACGCCCCATGTAAAGAGATTTTCTGTGTATTAAATACCGTTGAATTAATGGATGTATAAATTTAGACTAAATGCATGGTCTGTGTTAGAATGAGTCACTTGTTATCATTTCTTGTGTGCAGTTCTTTTCAGATCCACACAGGGTCACACCAACACTGTGCCACACATCACCAGCTACAGGTTCTCATCTGGTATTCCTTAAGTAACCTTATTTTATACAGAACCTCAAGCGGCACCTAACACAAATATTCTCACATGTGTCCGCCCATCAATATACAAAATCATGATCAAACACATCATTGAAAATCTTGAAATCTTGAAATTTAAAAGTGTAAAAAAATGTTTTTACCACACTGCATGGTTTTCTTAGTGGTTTTTGAAAATGTAGAAACTCCTCTTAACTTTTAAATGAAGTTTAAATCATTCACCTCTATCTTAACTATAGAGAACTATATAGTTTAATTTGCATTTAGATTTGCATTTAGCAGTGTTTTTCACTCCTGTACCCATATCAGAAGTGCCCATGGTGAAACCCGTCCTGATAAAATCCCATTTTTCATCATCCGTTACAGCAGATCCCTGCTAGTGAATTTAGGTGATGTCATCACACCATTTCATGTGTGAATAACCCATAATGATCCATATCATCAATTATTATCCATCTTACTCCCATGGAAAGAATGTCACAAGAACAGGAGGTATTGATTATTAGGAGAAATGGCCAAGGCAGTCTTGAGTCTGTTTTCACTGAGTTGTGTGTCTCAGTTATTTCATGTCTATAACAAGAGAGAAAAACAATATTCTGATGTTTTAGGTCATCCACGGTGCAAAAACAGTGATTTCTTTAAACGCCCATGATACTAGGATAGAATAAATAGTCATTTGAAAAATCTTAACAAAATCTGTCAATAGAACAAATAAATAAAATGTGAGTAAATTGACCCGATGTTTTACTATTTATTCTTTGAAATTTAACAAAGATCATTTGGAATAGGATCATTTAGGCATGTATGATAATTGATGGTTTTTATGATACGTTTCTCCAAAAGCAACGGGATGGAGTGAATTGGCTCAAATATGACACCATAAAATGAAAGTGTGTCAATAATGTGACATTATCCTAAAGAGTGTCAAATTGATTCTCTACACGCTCTAAAGGTCTCTGTGCTGTCACTATAGGTTACTGGGTTTGCTCTCCTTGCAATGGTTTCACTGATTGATCCTAAAGGGCTCTTTAACCAAACTATAACACACATGCACACACACACCTGAGCGTCGGCCTGCCGAGCCGCTGTTGCCATGGTGACCTCAGGTTGACAATGCTTCTGAATGCCGGCTACACAACCACAGCTGATGAGCTCCAGTTATTTTTATTTTCTCCAAACACACTCCGATTTGACAGAGACAGAAAAACAGCACAGAAATCTGTCATACAGTTGTCCAGTGAGACAAAACAATAGTGTTGTAGGCGAGATTACAAGATCAAGATCCCGCCATCAGTCCAAATTTTAAGGCGGTGTTACACACACATCCATATGTTTTGACATTCTTCTGTAAAGACAACTTTTGTTTCCAGTGTGAATTAAAGGGATAGTTCACCCGAAAAGGAAAATCCTGTCATCATTTACTCACCATCAAGTTGTTTCAAAGCTGCATGAATTTATTTCTTCTGCTGAACACAAAAGGAGATATATTTTGAAGAATATGGAAACCAAACAGTTCCGGGGCACCAGAACTATCTTCTGTGGTTGAGCTATCCCTTTCATTGATTTCAGACAAACAGGTTGAAACTCTCTCACTTGAGAGAAGACTGGAGCGTTTCCATCAGTTTCTGAGTACAACACCATCAGTGTTTCTATTCCAGACTTCCACAGCATCTGTTCCACGTATGATCAACACCTGCTCTTCGTGTCTCATGCATGTCGCAGGTGGAAACACATTTACAGCCCACGGACATCATTAAACAATTCCTGCCTTACCTGTCAGACATAAACAATACACGGAAATGGCCTGGAAGCTAAAAGAAGAGATTTTTTTTATTTAAAATAGCTAAATAAGCTTTCTATTGATGTATGGGTTGTTAGAATAGGACAATATCTGGCTCAGATGTCACCTTTTAAAACTCTGGAATCTGAAGGTGCAAAAAATCTAAATATTGAGGAAATTGCTCTTAAAGTTGTCCATCAGTGGCACTATAGCAGGCCATCCATTTACAAAAATAAAGTTTTGATATATTTAGGGTGGGAAATTTACAAAAAATCTTCATGGAACATGATCTTTACTTAATATCCTAATGATTTTTGGCATAAAAGAAAAATCTATAATTTGACCCATACAATGTATTTTTAACTTTGTCTAAAAATGTTCCCGTGCTACTTATGACTTATGTTTTGTGATCCAGGGTAATATATTTGCTTTTTATTTCTATAAACAAGATACAGAATTCTTATTTTCCAAGCAGCCAGTAATATTACATTAAATCACTAAAACATCTAAACAACACAGAATGCCTATAAACCAACATCTTTGAACACATTTCATATGTTTAATCGACTTCTGAGTTCATTTCGTAACGTTTTAGGGTGGCAAATTTGCCCGTGTTTCCACTGAAAATCGAGGTGTGTAAACAGAAAGATGAAAAGCTGTTATGCTCTATTTACTGTATTGCATAAGGTGGTAAAAGTCAGCAGTGCTAGAAGTCTCCATTAAGCGTACAGTCTCGAGTCTATAGCGAATATATTCTATTCTACTGCAACTTTTTTCCCCCCTTAGGACCTGGAACTTATGATTGTT
The DNA here is from genome assembly GCA_029783895.1 of Triplophysa bombifrons. Lineage (NCBI taxonomy): Eukaryota > Metazoa > Chordata > Actinopteri > Cypriniformes > Nemacheilidae > Triplophysa > Triplophysa bombifrons. The sequence goes on from CM056457.1 coordinate 22,471,969, forward strand.
TATTGATTATTGATGACACTTTTCGGTGTATGGTAAGTTATTTCTACAAAAAACTAATAGTTGATAATATGAATTATTAATGTTGTATACATAACATTTTTTAAACCTAATTTTTTTTACATTTGCATACAGGCGGAAAGATGTAGTGAAGCAGGAGCCCAGTGTTAAGGACTTCAAGCCAAGGTGGTCTACGCTTTTCAGACATTCTGAGGTATTAAAATCAGGTTAAAGTTAGTTTCTGGTGTTACTTGACAAATACATTATTTTGGTTTGTATAATACACTTTTGTTTGACTGTTGTTGGTTTATATTTCTTTTTTAATTTCAGATCAATGTAGAGTTCCATAGGCATACAGCTATTCCACTGGAAGACATGTTTCTTTCCCAGCTCAATGCTTACATGAGTAATTCCATGTAGCTCTGTGACTACTGTGCTGCTATAAAGAGAATGTCATGATGTTTTTGTATATATGTTTTTAATATTTTCGAAAGCTCAGTTTTGGCCATATAAGGTTTGGTGCAGTATAAAGAATGGGATCGATCAGTCAATGTAAATGAAATGTTTAGTTTGTTTTATAAACAAATTTGTGGAGAAAACTCTTCCCTGTTACATATTTGCAATGGAGAGAACGCTGTCATTGTGTATGTTGTCAATAAATGATATTGTCAAAAGCAGCTTCAGTCTCTTGGTAGAATTTATTTTCAGGAAAAAATAAAAAATATAATTTGAGCAATAATTAAGTATGAATTTCATGTTTGTAATAAAAGAAACATTGAATACATTTAAATTGGAATGCAGTAAAATGATGTTAGGCTAATGTAAAAATTAGGATTGAATGAATGTAATAATCTGAGTTTAACTGACCTTGCGATATTAAATTGATCAAAAGCAAAATAATAAATTGATAAAACTTAATAATTTGTTGGTGTACCAATTGAAGCAATTAAGTTGATTCAACTGATCGCTTTTTACATTGTATCTATCTGTCTGTCTGTCTTTGACCGTCTATCCTTCTCGCTGTTGTAATATCACAACCCAGTTCTGGATGTTGTGAAAGTATGAAGACTTACATCCCTGATTCTTGAAATTGTCACGAACTGTAATCTACAAATGTTCTCTTCTTTTCGGGTCACCAGCACGACAATTCTTGAATACACAGACCGTATGTGTATGTAGGCCTACATTATATATTTCTAACCTGAGATCAAAAGAAGTCGCAAATACTTTAAGAGTTGGTTAACCAACACCTCACCTCACCCCAAACCCTCAAATCACAGTCGCAAAGGCTAATTTAGCTAAACATGCTAGTTTCATGAGGCGGCAAAGCAATGATAAATAACCCCGCCCCTAAACCTGACGTCACAGGGGAAAAGTCATAACATAACAAAACATGAGAATAAGATCGTAGGAAACAGGAATTCACACGAATGAGCCACCTTGTTGAATAGGTATAAATTCTCATCAGATTGTGTTGATATATATTAATTATATGTTATTGATATATATATATATATTTACTGTATGTACGTATTAAAGTACTTTTGATGGAAAGTCGTGGTGGGTGACACGAAAAAAGGGGGAAATTCGTGTTAATGGACACGAATTAATAGATGACAGTTTCACGAACATCCGTGAGACTGTGTTGACATTTAAATCGTGAGCTGTCTCACAATACATGACTCTCTCAGATCTTTAATGTATGGCATGAAGCTAAGACCATATAATTGCCTTATAGAAATGATTTGCTTTAACTCTTCACAATTGTCAGCACTTACACAGCCGTATCCGATTTTTCTGAGCACTATGTCACGACCCCTGCACAGTCATGCTGAGGATCAAAAATGAAGTGGTTTCTCTGAAATGTCACATAACACTCAAGGTAAAGCCTAACAGCAAAGTTCTGAGAAAAAAAAAATCAGTAGATTTATTAAAACACTTGAATTTCTGATCCATTGAAATATTTTTCAATCCTGTTGCATAATACAGCAAGTAAATAACTTTGCAGAATATTTGGTAAACATATTTTACGTAATTATTTACGCTGCACGTTGTCCAGCTCCTGTTCCCATCTCTCTCATCTGTCTCTCTCCACTGTCCCATCAATATAAGGCTCATAAAAGTGTCTTCCCCTCTCTGGCCCTGACTTTAAACTGCTGCATTATTTCTTACTTCATCAGAATTCGTATTTAGAAACCACACATTTTATAAATAAAAAACTAGGTAGGCCTTATATGCATCAGTTATGATATGATATTATGAAATTTGTGCAACTACCATACAAACAATCATTGAAGCCTGTTTAAATCATCTCAAAATGAAATTAATATTATTTCAATATATTTAATCTATGTCAAATGCATGTATTATGTTTTTATTTCTTATGTTTGATTTATCAAATAATGTGTATGATTTATTTATTAAGGTTGTATATAACGTGTGCATTGCGTACATGCTTATGTGCTTATGTGGTGCGTGCATTCGCGTGTATAATAAGTACGCCGTAGGCCGTCGGTGGGACAGTAGCAGTAGCAGTGACCTCGATTACGTAGCAGCCTTCTAATGAGACCTCTGGAGGATGCCTGCCTTACGAAATGAGACACAGCCCCACAATTCTTTGCTTCGGCCAACGTCTGTTATTTGAATAAACGGCAACAGCTGCGCATTTTCAAAAAATGTGAAATAGTAAGGCAAAAATGTATATTTGTTTAACTGTTTTGGCTTTGTTTAGGGTAAGAAAGTAACCAACTTGTTACCTCTTAAAAAATCATTTTAACTAATTGACAGGTGTCCGAGTGCAACGTGTTGTCATAGCAACGTGGTACTTCCTGTTTCCTTTTTTCTGCCTCATACGTTAGCGGCCCACTGATGGCCAGAATGCCCCTGGATCTTAGTGATGTCCATCAAAGCCAATCTAGTTATATGTTTATGGCAAACTCCTGCAGTACATCAGTTCCCTACACTGTGATACTTGAAAGTATTTCACATGTATTGTAAGAGAAATGTCCCGTCTCTGCAGATGTTTGGTCCAATTTGCATCCATTTAGGGTCTAATATCACAATAATACCTTCCAAATGCAATTCAGCTATTATCTATTCCCGAGTCTGTGTGAAACAGAGGTCCATTGTGATGGATATTACACATTACACTTTTTCATTATATTCAGAGAACAAGGGGGTCTCTGTACGAATGATTTTAAACCCTTTCAGATGTCGCTGGTTTATTTTTGCACATTTATGGTGTGACATCCAGATAAGAAGTGAATATGCGTTATGTTCTTTCTTTTATTTCTATCTACTATAAATAGTACAGTGCTCACCATCCTTTTTTTACTTTTGCACAGCGGCAGCACACATCTAAACATCCAACTAAACATCATCTGTGGTTTGTAATGAGGAAACATGTTGCTGCGGCATTAAAAACACCTGAGGAAATCCCAAGCCGGTTTTATAATAAATCAATAAGTAAGTCTAAAACAACAATATTATATTTCACACTATATGTTGACAATAGTGGCTAAATCTTTATGTTCTTGTCCTGAAATGAGTATTTCAGAGTATTTTCTTGTTTGATCAAATTAAACTATCGTCTGAAATATAATAATAGATTAGTGTTATTAAATATCAAGTCTTCAAAGATAAAGCCCTGATCTTTGTCCTCAAGTTTGCTTAATGTTTCCCGTTGTGCCTTTTTAAGGAGAAGCACCATTTCATTTTCTCCAGTTACACAGAGAGAACGAGTCAGTTGTATCCATCCTTAGGATCATACATTACTGGTCAGTCACAACTTGGTCGTCCACCGAAACGCTTCAATTGACAAGACCAACTGCCGCTCTACTGCATTCATTTAGGGCTGTAATGTGGATTTTAAATGTGGTCGTGTGACCCTGTCGTTGTTAACGTCATCGCTCACATTGTAGCCCATTACTACGCCACATTAAACCAGCAAACACATCACGCGTGCTCCAACCCAAACACAGACTCAGAATGGTTGACTTCGGTGTGTTGACCATGACGCAAAGCTTGAGACATTCAAGGGCAGGACTTTGTTATGGTGACATGAACTAACATTGTGTTCAGGTTTATTCTGTAGTGTGTGGGGTAGTGGAAATGTTCTATGTCCTGTGTATGATCTGTTATGCTTTCGTAGATTATTTAAAGGGGTCATATAGTGCTAATACGTGTTTTTCTGTGTCTTTGGTGTGTTCAAAGTTGTCCATGCATGTAATAGACACGTACAATTGCAAAAATGAAAGTGTGGGAACAAAATATGCATTCTATCTTAAAACCAAAGCTCACCCAGACCTGCCTGAAATGCCTCGTGTAACCACAATATGATTAAAGTGAATAATGTGAAACATGCTTTAAAAAAAGCTTCAGGCTAGGTATGTTGACACTTACTGTATAAACCACTTGTGTAATTGGTGGTTGGCGGCTGCATCTTGCTTGGAGAGTTTTCCTTCATGATGAAATGTTCCCATTGTGTGAGGGATTAAATATATAATCGTGTTGAGATCTGTAGGCCCTAGTGACTAGAAGCCAAACATTTTCTAGCCGAAGACATGATTCACTGTAATCTGCTCTTTTGACAGTAAAGGTTCTAAAAAGTGTTTTACCATTTCTGGTTCCCCAAAGAACCTCTTCAAACATTCTACCTTTTTATAATCCACAAAACCTTGTTTTAACATTCAATAACCTTTTGGAATAAGAAAGGTTGTTAAGAGGTCAATAGTTTTTATGGAATCATAAAGCATGACAAAACCTTACACAGTGTCTACACCGGATACAACCGCCGCAGCTAGACACGACAAACGGCTTGATCTTAATGGGTTTTTCCTGTGGCGTCACATCCTGTGTGGACAAATGTTTTAATTCTAATGGGTTCTAATGTGATATATTGTCTTTTGTTGTGTCGTGTCCGGTGTAGATCACAACAGGTAGCCTACACTTGTGAGCGACAGTGACCGTTGGCGATAGGAAGTAAGCGTGTCGAGCGACATGACAAAGTTGAGAATTGCTAATTGCCATGCAAATGATAAGCCACTTTCGGGAGCAACTACCAAGGGGAGTGAAGCAGCAGACTTGACTTCATCTGTGTCTCGTCGGTTACTCCAGGTTCCTAAATTGGATTTCCCTTTAGTTGTTTTCATGTGTTCCTTTAGCAAATATAAGGTCAAACGTTAGACCAGTGGCGTAGCGTCTGGGTATGCAGATGCATATGGACCGGGGGATTGGGGGCCTGCATAAGTCAATACTTCTAGGCAATATAATGCTCTAGAAAAGTAATAGATGACTGAGATGTGAGTGGGTCCTCCCCAGAAAAAAATTAAGAGCTTCAATGGCATAGTGAGTTGCCACGTGACAAGAAGTTCCGATGCTACACATTAATGCAAGTTTGAATCTGCCTTTTGCCAAACAAAATGAAGACAATAAGTTTATACAGGTGTTTGATTATAAAGTGTATGGTGAGGTTAGGGGTTTTAGATTTTTATGGGTCTTTTTAGGTCTTTATTGCCCCAATTGATTGGCATTCATTTAATACATATAATCATTTACACTCTATGTTATTGTATAATGTACAACATTACTTGTTTACTTTGCTGTGACGAAACGGAATGAAGTTTAATTTATATGGACTCTGAATAAGCTCCTCAATGTCAATCTGATTGAGGTGGCCAAACAAATGGAGGAAGGGGAAGATTACTGTCCAATCAAATGATAGAATGCGGGATTTGCTGTATTGACAGAAGCCGAGGTTGAAAGTGTGCTGACATTTCAATAACAAACCTGAGTAAACAACTGATGTACAGTAATGTAATGGCGGTTCATGAAGGCTCTCAATAGTTTACGGAAGTTTGTTACGCATGGAGCTGCGACTAAACAGACCAACTTAAAGATGAAAGCCATTTCATTTATAAAAAATGAAAGAAATAAAGCATTTAAAGAGAAAGCATAACTTCCTGGAACTATCCGAAACTCCATGAATTACATGACGCTCCAGCGTTTTGGACTTCCGTTGGTAGGACTCAAAACACATAGCTTATGAGCCTCATTCGCAGTACACCAATCACTGCAGACCAGACCATCTAACCAATCAGATAAGTGTAGGCTGGGTGAAAAGCAGGAGATTAGACAGATGAATCGCAGAACGAATCATTTGAGAGTCAGTCAAGAAGTAAGGTTACAATAACTGCCTATTATTACAAAATAATAGTGTTTTTACAAATTGTATGTGCAACCGGTCCTTGCATTGGCTGTAATAAAGAAGATTGGACAACCAACAGCTTTGGAGATTTCAAGGAGGTTTATTTGCCAATTGTTCTGTGAATTATCTAAAATCGAATGTCAACATCGTGTATGACATGAACCTTGTACACTTCCTCTACCAAGCGCTGAAAATCAAATGTTCACAAATATGTTAACTTGAATTAACAATAACAAAATTTATATTAGCAGAAATTATTGAAGGGTTTACACATGCATCCTTATATGTGAATACGAACATAAAACACAAATGTTCACCAAATCCATCATATATTACATCACTGCAATAAATCCAACAATAAAAAAACATAAAATGTAAAGCAGATGAATGTACATTAAAGAGACATACCTGTGAATTATCAAAAAACAAATGTCCCCATCAGGCACGACACAAACCTTGTAAATGTTTACATTACAAATATTATTATTTTTTAACCCTTTACATATGTACATAAACTTGTTGTTGACACTTCATAAACCAAATGAGGACCTTAAAATCCCTGGTTTTGTACTCTTTTAACAACACATATCAACTACAGAATTTGCAAGCAAAACACCATTATTCTGAGACTTCTTACAGTGACCCTTTGCATTTAATCTTTATGTTTACCGTTGTGTAGGTATTTTTGTTTGTCTTGCTGTTGTGATAGACCCTCAGGGCTGCAGTACAGAGGAGAGGTAAACACGGTCATTAAGGTTTTACAGTGAGCTGAGCTCATTCACTGGAACTGGAGAATTGCCCTGAGCTCTAATCCAAATCAAAGACATCAGCCGTACCTTAGTCCTGGATACACAATTCTTTTCCGGTTAAACCAATATTTGCTTAACATGAAGACCGAGAGGTATACAAGGGCACATGATAAAAAAGATATGTAAAAGTGCACTGCAGGGGACTGAGATCTGGTTTCGTGAAAATGAATCATATGCACTTCATGCATTATCTTGTCATAGTGTGTTTGAATCATTCGACAGTGTGTGTCTCAAATGAACAAAATGCTTGTCCTTTCTAAAAATGCAATTGCTTACTACATATTGAGAAACACACAAATTGAGAAAGTGACTTATAGGAGATCCTATAAAAATAAAGATTTCTCGTTCTCCTAGCAATGACACTGTGATTGTATCTCATGAATATTCATAGCAGGAGATACAATTGGCAGATCTTACAGTATTGATGTGAACTCATTTGAGTTGGGAGGAGGATCAATCCACAAGTTTAATTGTTACTACTGAAGCATTCGGCTGCTGTATGTCCCTCTAATCCACACATCTGCAGGCTATGTTCTCACACATCTGCAGGCTATGTTCTCACACATCTGTAGGCTATGTTCTCAAACCTCACAGTAATATTACTCCTGCTGTTTCTAAGCCTTGTTAAGATTACAAACACGCTGACATCCAGATTTGTGATTGACAACGGCTGATTCAAACCTCCTGGCACTTCCAAACTCATGCTAAAATCATGAAACAAAATTCATTCAGCATTTTGCAGGAACGGAACGTTTATATTACTTCTTTAAATTGGTTTCACTTATACCCTCATGTCATTTTTTCCTATGTTACTTCAAAGTGTAAAGGATTATGTTGTTACCAAGACAACAAGATGAAGTTGCATCTCGTGGGCAGTGCTCTGCACTTGAGTAATCAAAGATGCAATTCAGTAACATGTGCAGGTGCATTCAATGTTTGGATATACTGAATATATTCATAAAAAATTCCAACTGGTATTTTAACAGCAAACCTAAATATATCGAACCTAACAATTTACATGTAAAGTCGTGATTGGACAGCTTTTATGATTTATATTTTAAAACGGAACTTACTCAGAAAACCAAAACCATTCTTTGTGCTGGGTTATACATGCTCAGTATATGCCTGAGCATATGATGGGATTCCTAGTAAGCTGGTAACTTGTGAAGACCTCATGAAGTGTTTAAAGCGGTCAAAACTGCGCCAGGAATTCCTCCGTTCCATGCGCAAGCACAGATCTAAGAAATACTCCTTTTGTTTTACCAAATCACTTGATTTTTGGGTCGTAAATTCTTATCTTCTGGTTCGGTTAGATGGCTTTGGTCCGTGTTGCGTTCATATTTCGATCGAACCGCGGCAGAGTTCGTTTGAAAGTGGACCAACATCCATCTTTCCAGCGGTCTCGGTCCGCTTGTTTGGTGGCAGTGTTCAATCTTACACCTGAGTTTGTTCTAATCAAACCAAACATGGCATAAATGAACACACCCTTAGACCTTGCCCAGATTAAATCATGAGTTTAAGGCAGTAAAGAAAAGACATTTTACAATTGCATGCATTTACCATTTTTGTATCATAAAATTATAGTAATGCATGTCAATCGTGACGTGGCAAGTTTGCTTTATAGAGCTAAGTGTTAATTATGTAATATTTTGCAGCTTTAACACCTAGTCCTATAGAGCGTGAGCATTGACCTCACTGTTCCACGTGGACACACTGGAATACACCCCCTTAAATTGCAAAACACTCAGCAAAATGGCTACTCTCAAAAGTAAAGGAGCAATGTGGAGATTTTGGTGCCATCTAGCGGCGAGGTCACAAATTTCAACCAACGGCTCACTCCACCCCTCCCTTTCAAAGAACTACGATGGCTGACACAGAACTAAGATGTCATCACGTTTTTGCTTCTGTGCCGAAGGAAAAGAGCAGTTTGTCAGTTTAATGATACTGTAGAAACAACATGATGAATTCAATGTAAGGGACTTGGGGTGTATGTAAGTTTGAAAGCTGTCTTACAAGTAAAGCTAGATTTATTGGCTAGTAATCTTCATCTAACCATTCAGGCATGTCCAAGGATTAAAGGTGTAGAAAGATAGAATTATGTAACACTGTTGTGGTAAGATTCAACAAAAACAATGTACCTGTACCTGTCATAAAATGGCTTATGAAGATCCACGTTTCAGTATTCCAATGTTTTTGCAAACTGCAGCGATACCTTTTATCTTTTTTAATTTTGTGCTCTAACTGTTTGTACAATCAATCGTACAACAACTTTTTCCCATTCTTAATATAGTACAGATAATGTTAAACACTGCTGCATTCAGTCTTTTTGCCACTCAGTGTGTGTGACTCATTAGACTTTCGTGTGCAGTGACGTCATGTGCATTACCATTTTACAATTTACATGCATTTACCATTTTTGTTAATATAATGAAGACCTTCTGTTACAAAATAGCTTTATTTGCTTTCACCAAAATATAATTGATTTTATTTTGATAGCTAAATATAGCCCATATATGTTGTTTGACAAATCAGAGTTGTGACTGGACAGTCAAAGTGACCTACATGCAATAATATGCTCTTACATCGTGTGGTGTAACTGATGATATAAAAAGCAGATGCTTTTTATATCATCTATATGGGTCGTATGACATTATTTGCTCTTAAGGCCTAAATGAGTTGAATCAAAGTGACAACCATTAGTGCTTCAAAGGGATTGATGGGAACAAAAATTTGTGGCACGATGTGTGTTACAAAAATTATTTCTACCAGTCTCTCGCTCAAAAAATAATTAGTTAATAATCTTAAATAATATTCAGTTAAATTCGGCTTTAGATCATCCAGATCAGTCTTTCAAAAAATGAATGTGCCATATAAAGTACATTAATTACCTCATGTTGTGATTCCGTGAAAAAAAGCTATACGTTTATATTAATAAATAAATATGTTAATGAAACAAATACAATTGAATAGGATTTTTAATATTTTTATTTAGGTCGTTGATACTCTCAAGTGTGAGGTGAATGGTGCTGCATGTGGCTTTAGGCTGGAAACTGTGTAAACATCAAATAGAAGATCATGACATGGAAAGATGGAAAGAGAAATGCTTGATGAGACACGAGAGGTATCCCGGTCCAGTCTATTAGTTGCATGGAAAACAAACACACCGAAACGACCGTCCATTCTGTTGTGAACCCCTTCACCACATTGGTCATACAGTTTCCTCTGTCGAGGGCACCATGACCTACAATAACTGATGAGAGTAAATAAACTCTAATGCACACACGTGTGTCTGTGATCTTAAAGACACGTTGAAGGGCTTCCTTTCCAAACGAGAGTGTTTGGTTACCAAGAAACACTTTAGTTTCACAGTTCACTACCTTCCACTGCCAACAAACCAGAGAGGTGCAAGGGTTTACACACACGAGCATACAGCAGTATGTGTAGATGGAGCTTCACACAGCAATATGAATTTGTTCATACATCTTATACATAATGTTTTTAGGTTACGAAGAAAAACATGTAAATTGGCTTACATTCTATTTATTGCATATATGTGACCCTGGACAACAAAACCAGTCTTAAGTAGCACGGGAAAATTTTTTGTAATCGCCAAGAATACAGGGCATGGGTAAAAATTACAGATTTTTTTATGCAAAAAAACATCAGGTTATTGAGGAGAATTCGTGTTCCATAAATATGTTTTATAAATTTCTTAACATAAATGTATAAAAACTTTGTTTTTGTGAGGGAATGGCCTGTTACACTGCCTCAGATTAACAACTTCAAAGGCTATTTTCTCATTATTTAGCTTTTTTGCACTCTCAGATTCCAGCTTTGTAAACAGTTCAACGAAATATTGTCCTATCCTAACAGATATTAATAGAAAGCTTATTTCTTCAGCTTTCAGATGATGTAAAAATCTCAATTTCCAAAAGTTGATGCTTGAGACTAGTTTTGTCGTAAAGGTTCACATATTGGAAACTATGGAATCTGGAGAGTTATGGAGTTTTTTAATGGAAAATAGTTTGAAATAAAAGATGCAATTCTTCTGATTAAACCATCAGAAGATCTGTTGACACTGTAGCTCTGTTCTCCAGCATGTTGAATAAACTGATGACATGTTTCTTCCTTCCCCACACGTTTGTTTCTGTCTCGCAGAACACTGCAGTGCTCTGATGGCTTGTGCTTTCAGACCCAAAACTCCAGTGAGACCGACGCTCTCGAGTGACTGAAACTAGGTCAGTGTTCAGGAAGTTCTTGTGCGCAAATAAGAATTTTTATGTTAATATTTTGGATGATTCATGTAGGTCAGGGCCCGACTGACAAACTCAAGCCCATCATCTATTGAGTATTTCTGCCCATAAGGCAGATGATGAGTCAGCGGTGTGAATGATGATGTGCACAGTGTTCTCATTCCCTCAAATTATCATCAGTGTGATGTTCTCTCCAATACTACAGTTGTGGATCATTGTAAAATATGAGGCCTAGTTTTCCCCACCCCGATCGCCTGTAATTCATCACTGAATGCTTTGCTGATATCTGCAAGTCCTGAGGGCTTCTCTTTTATTGGCTTTGGACTTACTTCAAAACACTGACGTATATTATTGACCTCAAGGTCAAGCTCTTTACATTTAAGACCATGAGTTATATTTCATTTTACTATGTGTTGTGTGAGTTTAACATTGTGAAAGTTTGACTGCAAGACCAGGAAATGGTCTTAAAATTAAAATGGTGTCACTTTTTATGTCAGGTTGTGGATTTAATAACAGCATACAGAATACTGCATTTTCAAACCATTTAAGTGATAAACCTTTCAAGAACAGTGGGTAAGCGACAACATCCAATGTTTGCACATTACATGTAAACAAACCCATATTTTGCCTGGACTGGAAGAAAATGCAGGTGCAAGTGAGTGTAGCCGCATTGTGCCACATCTGGGTCAATGTGTCACATCAGCTGAAGCTGGATCTCTGTCAGCTCTGGTGATGTTAAAGAAGTAGTTCACTTTCAATATGAATTTTCATGATCATTAACTCACCCCCATGTCATTCAAGATGTTTATATTTTTTTCTTTAGTCGAAAAGAAATGAAGGTTTTTGATGAAAACATTCCAGGATTTTTCTCCATATAATGGACTTCAATGGACTCCAAACAGTTGAAGGTCAACATTACAGTTTCAGAGCAGCTTCAAAGGACTTTAAACAATACAGACGATGAATAAAGGTCTTATCTACTGAAACGTTCGGTCATATTATAAAAATATAAAAAAGTATATGCTTTATAAACAGAAATGCTCGTCTGTCTCTGATTGCCATGCGTGTTCATGACTTCACGTGATACGTTATTATGTGGAAAACTTGCACGTTCAACTTGTAAACACTGACTCTCTTCTTCTGCCTATGTCAAGCGCGACTTTATGAATGTAATTGCGTATTTTGTAAATTAATGAACGAACATAGCAGAACAGATCAAGGCGAGCATTTCTGTTTATAAAGCATATACATTTTTTTTTACTTTTCAGTAGATTAGACCTTTATTCATTGTCTGGTATAGTTCGAAGCTGCACTGAAAGTGTGATTTTGACCTTCAACCGTTTGGAGTCTATTGAAGTCCATTATATGGAGAAAAATCCTGGAATGTCTTCATCATAAACCTTCATTTCTTTTTGACTAAAGAAACAAACACATAAACATCTTGGATGACATGGGGGTGAGTAAATGTTTAAAAAGAGTAAAAATGCATTTTGAAACTGAACTACTTTAATGAAACATAAAAACAGGGTTGTTCCGATGCCGATAATAGTATTAGGAATGGCACAGATGCCACACAACATTCTGGTATTGGTGATCCGATACCATTTTCTTAAATAGAACCTATTTATTTCTGCAAGCTTTGCTTAACGCTGAAAATGGGAAATCGCTTCTTTGCTGCTCAGAATGCAAACACAGGAAGTTGTGCTGTGTCGTCACAAGATACCACTGTTTAGACTAGAGCAAAGAAGAAGAAATGAAAACATGCTAGCAGTATGTCCTCTGTTTGGCAGTATTTCAGAGTTGACCAACGGGCCTGAATGAACAACTAAAACATTATACTTTCAAGTCATTTTATTTTAAAATACTTAAGATACAGAATGTAGAATGAATAAACTGTGCAGACTGTACTCTTTCACTCCAGGCAAATTATAGATTCAGAGCTGACACTGACCTCATTCTTTTCATCTGATCTAATGATCTAACCGGTGGCCGTGATCATCATTGTATAATGTGCACTTATGTTCACACATTCATGAAGGATGAACGTGTGATAATGGCTCACCTTTAGCTCTTAAAATAACCCTCTCGTTACACACTGTATGATCAGAAGCTTCATTTCTATTCAGACTGAGTTTACAGCGCATTTGAAATAAAGCTCCAAATCTGGAACATATTTACATTTCATCTTTCATTATCATTAAAATACAAATAATGTTCAAGAACAGTCATTTTGCCTGAAAGATCAGTTTAATGTTCACAGTTCAATGACACTTGCATACAGGGACAGAAAATGAAATGGATAACACATATAACTTTGAAAAAGGCATTTTTCCTATTGTTTCATTCTCAGCCTCCTCAAAATGATTCATATGCTGGGAAATTTCAGAGAATAAAATGTTAATAATATAGGAAACCTGATGCATGTTAGGAGCACACAACCATTCAATTATGCATTCCATATAGAATAGAATAAAATATTTTTCACAGTGTCTTAAATGTCCTGATATACCAAACAATTAATGGTTATCAAATGCCAGTAATGGTTTGCAATCCTAGATCATTCGTTTTCCAGTTCTCTGAAATGGAATAGTGTGATGCGGAATATCACACATAAACATGAACATATAATTGAAAAAAGAGCATCACAAAACCTTAAAACACAGTTGTGCAGTTATAGAAAATTATTCATGGTTTAAGACTTGGTGCCCAGAACAGAGTCTGAATAAAAATTATGATTAGTCTTCAGTGCAATTGAAGGCTCTGAGGCTGAAAGACATGAAAGAACCAAGAGCTTCTTACATGTTTGAGGGAAAAACACTTTCACAAATGAGTGCTCGGGGAAACTCAATATCAGTTATCAGTGCTCTGCAGTGAGAGCATTTCATTAGCGTGTACGATGGCACGTGACCTGTGAGCAAAATAATCACGGTGTGTGAATATGGTAAAGGACGTGGACCCACCGGTGGGAGTGAATGTATACGGATGATTGAAATTCATGAGATTCATGAAAAAAGCACGGTTACATATATAGGTGAATTCCATGACACCTGTCAGGACCGTATTCCGGTCAAACCAAAATTAAAAAAAGAAATAAAGAATTATAGTGTGCAAACAGAAGATGCCGTCTATTTTTAGCATTTATATTTCATTCATATTGTTTGCAATGACATCTTACACAGTGTTTGAGAACATGAACATAACCTCAAAATAAATACCGTCAAATAGATAGTATATCATATTTATGGCATTCAATAAGTCATAACGAATAAGTAATTCAAAATAAAACGTTCAAAATGTTAACATTCACATTTCCCGCAACACTGCAAACCATCCAGCTTTGAAGTTTGTATTCTTTGTATTGGTCCTCTGACCAGTCTATGACATTTACATCATCGTTCATCTGTGGAACATTAAAGTTTACGGTAATAAACGAAAAGCTCCATATTGATTTGCCACTGTTTTACATAAACCTATACATTTACAGAACCATAAATTATCATTGTATAAAATATAACATTTATTTCTGCAAAGTAGCTCTCTGTGTCGATGCTATATTAGTCAATTTACAATGAGACCTGTGTCACCTCTATTACACAGCTGAATCTACAGCCGTGGCCAAAAGTATTGGCAGTGACATAAATCTTGTGTTTTACAAGGTTTGTTGGTTCTGTATGCTGGAGATCTGGAGATCTTAAATTAGCATATCTCAAGCTTTAAAGGCGTTTAATGGCAATACAATCATTTTTCAAAGAGTCAATGTTTACAGTGTTGGGCCTTGTTTTTCATAACCTCTGGAATTGGCTCTGGCACGCTAGATATTAGCTTCTGGGTCAAATCCTGACCTATACTAAATGTTTCTTGCCTCATTAGTGCTTTGAGAAGATCACAATGTATGAGCTTCTTCTCATCCACTCACTTTTTGAGGATTGACCACAGGTTCTCTATATGGGATTGACATTTGGGAGTTGCTTTTTTTGCAATTATTTAAAATGCATCTGATCACTCTGCATAATAATCTATAAACAATGTGAATGAACGTCACATAGAAATTTTGCAAAAGACAACATTTATGTCACTGCCAATACTTTTGGCCTACTCACGAATCTTATCTCAGCTACTGATGATCTTGTGCAGATCAGTGTTGTGTGCATTTTTAACAGCATCTATATGTTATCTGATGCTGTTTCAATTTGCTTCAGTCCAGTACACACAAAGAAGATGAAGCCATTCATCTCCTCCAATGAAAAATCTATACGTTTCTCTTAAAACCTCTTTATCATTTCAAAATCTGTGTCTATGCCTATGTCCTCTTACTTTATATAGAAAGATACTAAAATTGAGATTATATAACAATTATTGAGTATATAATTTGTATTATAGACAATGCCATTTTAAGTAACACTCAAATTTTGTGACAGGTAATATGCAGACATGTATATGGAGTAAAATAATGTGGGCATTATTGATCAAATTAGGATTAACCGAGTGACGTTGAAAAACAAGTCAAATGTTTTGTAGTTGTGGTAAAGCATCGGTTATTGGCTATTAAGTCATTCATTGGGTCAAATGATAGAGTTGTTTTGCAGAGGTGCAACTTAAAGGTTCAGATTTTACGTTTATCCATCCTGAATAGTATGTGAAATGAGTATTCTCACAGTAAAGTACACGGTTTGTCTACTGTTTCCGGTGAAAATTCGAAGAGTGAATCCACGGACGTCTGATGTTACCCACAACTCACCGCGAGAGGGCGACGTTTATTGATGCTACACTGCATTAATTCAATTAAATAAAGTTGCTTTGCCAAATGAATAAATGTAAGTTTACAGCAGTGTTGGGTGTAACTTGATACTAAGTAATTCATTACTGTTATTTTAATTACTTTTCCCTCGAAAAAGTAAAGTAAGGGATTACTCTTTTGTTTAAATAAATAAATACATTTAAATAAAAATTAAATAGTGGAAACGACATCAAAATTATAAGTCTTACTTTAAAATGTATGCTTTATATGTTGATCAGTCAATAAGAATGATTTATGTAGTTATTTATTATGTAATTTAATGAATTAAATAAGCCGTTTCATCTCTATCCTTGAATCGATTCTAATCAAGGTTGATATAAGGATATAGACATTAATTAGTAATAAATAATTAAACAATTTTTGGATAGAGTCATTTGTACAGTAATCTAATTACTCTATATAAGGTAATTAGTAACTAATTCATTACTTTTTCAGAGAACTTACCAAACACTTACCCAGTAAACATCACATATGACATAATGAATGAACAAATACTCAAATGGAAAGAAAAGCTTTATTTTGACGTTGGTAACAGTTCATGATCACAGACTCGTCTAGGCAACAACGGCACTTCCTTTTCGCATTAGTACGTCCCAGTGCCTGCATAGAGTAAAATGTATATACTTTATGATAACGCTCAATGCTTTTAGTGCTTAGTATAAGTAGGCGAAATGGTACTCAGCATGAGAAATCGTGTCAGACTTTCTTCTGCAGAACACAAAAAAGGACTTTGAAGAACTTTGATTATCAAACAACCCCGTTGACTTCCATTATGAACGACACCACTGAGAAATTTCCCAAAACATTTTCTTTTTTGTTCAACAGAAGAATAAGAAATATGCAGGTTTTGAACAACATTAGATTGAAAAAACGACGATAGATGCACTTTGTTTTACAGTATGTGTGTCTATTGTGTAAGTATTGGGCAGTATAAGGTAAGAACATGGTATAAGTTAAGGTTCAGGGTTAATACCTAGTTATTACCCAGTTAGTATATTAATTGTAATAAGTACAAACAGGACTGTAAAATAAAGTGCTGCTGACTTTGGTCACACTTCAGTATAGGGGGCAATTCTCGCTATTAACAAACCAGTTACTACGACTTTTCCCCCAATAAACTCTTAATTTGTTGCTTATTAATAGTTAGTAAGGTAGCTATTAGGTTTAGGTATTGGGTAAGATCATTGATGTAGAGTATGGTCATGCAGAATATGTGCTTTATAAGTGCTAATAAACAGCCAATAAAATACATGATTATAACAACTAGTTAATAGTGAGAATTGCCCCCTATGCTGAAGTGGTAACCTGACTTTTTTATTCCATTTTTTAGTGAACTACCTATTGGAGTGACTATTTACTGCATAAGGATGCTCTTATGTGACTGAGATCTCGGTTTAAAATTGTAACCAGGGCATGTGAGGAGCGAAAGCCATCTGACAGGTCTCCACTACACCAGCTCTCTTTAAAGAGCGTGTATGTGTTCTGCATACTACACTGCAGAAAAGATGATTGGTCAGCGGGTTAACACTATGAGTTGCTGGTGAAAGCTGATTGGCTGAGAGCAGAAGAGGAGACGGAGTCTCTACAATTGAGAAAATCCATAAATAGGGCACAAGAACGCACCACACACAGATGCAGCTGCAACAGCTTACCATTCAACATTTCATCTAAGACTGTCAGTACCAGAGATCCAGTGTGCATTCAGAAGCTTGTAGCCTATCTAGAAGGAAGAAGAGTTCAAGACTTTCATAGAGAGCTTCTGTGTTTAAAAAAAAGGAAACTGGGATTTGGAAGCATGTCTCTGGACGTAAAAGAGAAAACACAAGTGCGTTTGGTGTTCATGGGTGCTGCCGGCGTGGGAAAAACAGCTCTTATTAGACGCTTCCTTCAAGACACTTTTGAGCCTAAACATCGACGCACGGTGGAGGAGCTTCACCTCAAAGAGTACGAGGTGGCCGGGGTGAAAGTCACTGTCCACATCATGGACACAAGCGGCAGCTACTCCTTCCCGGCCATGCGTAAGCTCTCAATCCAAAACGGCGACGCTTTCGCCCTGGTCTATTCGGTGGATGACCCTGAATCGCTTGAAGCCGTCAAGAGCCTGCGTGAGGAAATCCTGGAGATCAAGGAGGACAAGTGCACGCCCATCGTGGTGGTGGGCAACAAGAAAGACCGGCTGCAGGAGCGAAGGGTGTCTGCGGATGACGTCCTGGCCACGGTGGAGCTGGACTGGAACAACTGTTTCCTGGAGGCCTCGGCCAAAGAAAACGACAACGTGATGGAGGTGTTCAGAGAGCTGCTCCAGCAAGCCAACTTCCCGAGCTGTCTGAGCCCGGCTCTACGCCGCCGCAGAGAGACATTTCCCAAGGACACGGGTGTACGGCCGCCCATGAACAAAACCAACAGCTGCTCAGTCTCTTAAAGTCGGCAAGAAGATGCCAGCAAGGGAGGCTTGGGTTGAGGCGTTTCTCAACGCTCACGTTGAGGCAAAGGAAGATGGGATGGCTTTTTGAAGCCACGGATTGATGGGTTTGTTTCATAGCAACCTCCTTACAATCCTGCTCCGAAATCAGCATCATCTTCTTTCCCGGCGACCAAGGGATACTGATTACTGAGAAGAGGAAAAAGGATCGAGCTTGCAATTGCAGAATGTGTTTTGACAGTGGTGTTGAGTTCCTGAAATTCAGTTGTGTTATCTGTGTAAAAAGAGTTACTGCAAGATTTAATCACGTGTTCACCTAAACATTCTGACCAATGTGATGATTGTGATATTGTAGCATTAATGTTCATTCACAGAATGAAAGACACATTCATTGGTTGACAAGTCATTGTAAGTATTAAAGACATTGTGTTTATTGTCGGACCGTATGAATGAGTTCATGCACTTTTATGCCAAAAACATGTAGTAATATGTTGCACTGATTTTTTTATTTTTTTTATCAACAAAAAAGAAATAAATGGAAAATCAAATGCGTTCTGACAGCAGATTCACAGAAGAGTTTGTGTACTTCTTTACAAACACCAACACATTTTTTATTAAGACTAGTCTTAATCATAATTATGAATCGACACAAATGGAAGAATCATGTTGTATGGCCACGATATACATGTATAACATACAAACAAATTTGTATTAAATACATCTAGTCATTCTCTCAACTCAATTGAAGAGGTGCATTTTGGGATGTTTTTCAACATTATTTGACTTCCTATGTATGTTGGATGTGTTTTCTCCACTATGCAGAACAATTTATGCTTTTTAAAATACATTTTTTTTAATGAAAATGTACTTTTCATATACAGCACAATATATGTTCGCTAAATAAATGTGCTGAAACGTTAAAGCTGAAGTAATTATGTAAAGATGAGCAGTTTCTTAAAGTGATAAAACAAATTCACTCACTTTTTAAGAAAGTTAGCCATGGCTTATTATAATAAAACATTTATGTATAGGAATACTTTACCCATTGTTTACTCAAGTTTCTAATCTGTATAAATGTCTTATATCGGATAAACACGGAAAAAGATATTTGGAAGAATGCTTATAACTAAACAGATCTTGCCCCCTATTGACTCCAATAGTATATATATAGTTTCTTTTAAACACAAAAGAAGACATTTTGAAGACATTTTAGGACAGCAAACCGTTCTGAGGCAATTGTTACTGTCTGGTTATAAGCATTCTTCCAAATATCTTTCTCTGTGTTCATCAGAACAAAGATGTATAGAGATTTGGAGCAACTCGAAGGTGAGTAAATGGTGCCAGATTTTCATTTTTGGGTGAAGTATCCTTTTATCGTGATTGCATTTGGCAGATTGAATAATTTGGTATTATCTTATGGTACAAATACGATTGTTAAACTGTGGTCTTGTGGTGATACATTGCAATATTTGTGTTTACTGTGCTTTTACTATAAATTAATAAAAAATCATTGAAGTTAAACCATTGTTAGAGTAATAGTGTTAAAGTCACAGACTATGAATAGAAATTGTGTCATTAATACGTTTTAGTAGAGATGCATTCTTGGAAATTCAGCCTAGCCTAAACCGAAATGATCAACTATGATAATGTGCATACAATACTACAAGAGCTGTCTCGTACCGCCACCCTGTGTTGAACAAGCCAAACAACATTTTCTTACGTTATAAGCTCTGTGTTTTACAGCAACACTATAGTAAACAATAGAGCAATGAGGAAATAACTGTGATAACAACATGGATATTGTCTTCTCAGGATGTGAACTAGTTCCTATAAAACATTAATCTCATTCAACGGCTCTTTGAATGAAAATGTAAGAGCTGGTTTGCACATTTTGATTGATCAATCATTCATAAGTATATCTATAAATAAAGATAGAAAGAAAATTCTTTAAAGAACATTTCTCATGGCATCCCAGTACATGACTGTTTTATATACACAGATTTATTTTATCATAACATGTATAGGTCCCAAATTGTCTCCAAAAAGCGCATACGTCCATCACGAAAGCCATAACTGATGTGGGTTTGTTTTGGTTTCAGTTTTGCACGGTGAACTCAAAATTTTAATCATTTTCGAACAAACAAATTCATTTCAGAGCACATTTACCACCCCATTAGAGTCATTTGCATTACTTTCAGAATGGATTTATACTGTATGTGCTTTCTGGAGCTTCAACACGTTGAGAAAGAGATGGATATTAAGAATAGTTTGGGTGAACTATTCATTTATTTTAATATTTTTTAAATTCTCATTCAGTAACAACCACCACCACATGTTTTATGTAGCTGCTAAGATTTGCATAATGTTGAGGATGAATTTGACAAATCTGATGAATACTCCTGGATTGTATTTAATGGTTTTCAAATAGGTCAACCCATTTTAGTAGATTTACTTGAGTACTGCATGGTGTATTTTCATTGATTTGTTGACAGCAAGATGCAGCGAAATACAAGCGTCTGATCTGACTGTTCAAATAAAGCCTCAATTTCATTTCCATCATCCATCTATACAGACTAACATTAATCATTAATCTTATTTTAAGGAAACTAGACAGAGTTTACCAATGTTGAGCAAATCTCAACGGCACCAAACACCTTCCTAAAGTTTCCCAAAATGTGCACCTGCTGACTACATTTCTCTTTATACACATGCACACACTTTAAGCATTTCCCCTTTCATACGAAAAGTAGAAACAAGGTGTATTGTTTCCTGAGGCCAAAAGTGGGAAGTGACCTGCAGGTTTAGTTCCTCATTGGGTCTGGTTTAAACACACAGCTGTCTTACATCAGACCAAACTGAGAGTCATCCACAGACGACTGCTGCTGGTCTCGCCGGTAAAAGAAGACATTTCTGATACAATCGCAGGTATGTTTCTTCCACATCGGACAGTTTTTAATCTCTTCGCTCTTGTGAACTTTGTAGATTTGTTCGGGACCCTTGACTTGGTCTAAGCTCCTCAGTGCAGTTCGACTTAACCTGAGGAGTTCAGAGCAAGAACAGGGTTCTTTACTAACTCAACCCTTCAAGAGCACCGATGATCTTATCATGATGAACCTTAACTGGATCTGATCTATCAACACATGATTGGTTTAAAAAAAACAACGAAAGCCAATCCTAAAAGTGGATTAGCCAGGATGTTATGAATTGTAACATTAATAACACGTTGTTATTATTTCTTCTGCCATAATCTTTGATAAAAGCACTAATATATTTGTGAATGTATATTGTGATTAATATGCTGGTAGGGCATTAGCATTACAAAGTATAGACATACCCGAACCTTGGGTTGAAACACCCAAGAAACTGTTCATATTATACCCAACCATGGTTTGAAATGAACCCATCATTTTTAAAGTCCCAGTGAAATAAAAAATGACAATGCCCATTTGTCATGAAATACTGCAGTGTTTATTGTAAATAGTTGATCAATGTGGGTCATTCTCTTTTAAAAATGTGTATGCCATCATGATCTTCTGTTAAAATCTGTAAATGCACTTCCTTGCTGTAATGACTTTCCATCTTAAATGACACATGTTAGACGGCTTGGGAGGAGCATCCGTTAACTCCTCCCCTTCAACTGTCAGCCTGCTGCTGGTTTAATATTAAAATACAACGGCTGTTTTAATACATCCAATCAAATTGCAGAGAAACAGGAAAGCCACGCCCACTCTTTTACTCATTTGAAGCTCAATGTCACTTGGAAAAAACAGAAGTAAAAACGATCGCACCTTCGGGTACATGGGGACTATTTTAAAGAGTATAAAAGGTTACAGTTCAATAAAGACACAACTGCAAACCATAATGCAAACAATTTGTGTTTATTTACAAAAATATGATTGCAAATCAACAGCAGGTAAGTACAGAAAATTATAACAAAAAACTACTGTATGTCCTCCATAAGTTTGAACTACTGCAAAAATATATGGAGGTATAAGAGCTGAGAACCGTACCAGCATTAAATAAGGTTGCCATAGCAACCACTCTAGCTCTCACAGAGACATGAATGAGCCCTGCAGATGCAACGTCTGGAGCAATGAATTGCTTTTGGACATACAACTGATGAACACATGGAGTCATGGTAGAGAGTAGTTTAGCTGTGCAAAAGGACATGTTAACATACGGCCTACATGCAGCGCTGGTGCATGCTTTCTGCATCCCCATGCAATCAGAGTCTCTAAAACCAGTCATTCTGTATATTTGTTGTCTTTTTAAGAGGGTTTACTGCTGACCACTAAGGTTTCACAGGTGAATTAGGAAGCTAAGCTAAAGAATGTATCTGATACGTGGATTGAACTGCCAACTAGCCGTAGTTTAGGCTTTTAGTTAATGCAACACATATCTGCACCAGTTACAGGAGTACGTCAGTTTCAAAATACATTTTCATGATCATTTACTCATCCCCATGTCATCCAAGATGTTTATGTGTTTGTTTCTTTAGTCAAAAAGAAATGAAGGTTTTTGATGAAAACATTCCAGGATTTGCCTCCCTATAATGGACTTCAATGGACTCCAAACGGTTGAAGGTCAATTTTTCAGTTTCAGTGCAGCTTCAAAGGGCTTGAAACCATACCAGATGATTAATAACGGTCTTCATTTAAAAAAAATGTATATGCTTCTTGAACAGAAATGCTCGCCTTGATCTGTTCTGCAATACGCATTCATAACTTTAAAAAATACATAATTACTTTGAAAAGGTCACACATGACGTAGGCGGAAGTACCGAGTCAGTGTTTACAAGTTGAACGTGCATGTAATGACTTATTACGTGAAGTCATGAACACGCATCACAGAACAGAGCAAGGCGAGCATTTCTGTTTATAAAGCATATACTTTTTTTTTGAAAATGACCGAATGTTTCACTAGATGAAACCTTTATTCATCGTCTGGTGTTGTTTAAAGCCCTTTGAAGTTGCACTAAAACTGTCATTTTGACCTTCAACTGTTTGGAGTCCATTGAAGTCCACGATATGGAGAAAAATCCTGGAATGTTTTCATCAAAAACCATAATTTCTTTTCGGCTAATGGAAAAAAACCATAAACATCTTGGATGACATGGGGGTGAGTAAATTATCATGAAAATTTATTTTGAAAGTGAACTACTCCTTTAACTGGACCACTAGGTTTAAACTTAAGTCTTCAACACCAGGCAAGACAGCAAATACAGATATTAGTGAACGAATGTAGACTAGACAACTTTGACATGTCCTTTTTGCTCCCTCAGTGTTGTGGTGTAGGAGTGCAGATGATTTTTGGAGAAGTATTCACAGTACTTGGTTCATTTAGCGCGCATTTGCTCAGTAGCACACAGTACATTCAAGACACTTTCCAACCAAACAAAATGCTTGGAAACCAAAAATGTAGGAATGATAAAGCTATAGTTTACCCCTAAAATGAATATTGTCACTGTGTACTCGCCCTCATGTCTGTAAAACATTATTCCAGTCATTCACAAACGTTGAATTTTAAAAGAATATTCTACACAGACTTTTCCATATAATGAAAGTAAATATAAGGACTGGGATATACATTCAATGATGCCATAAAAGTATCATAAAATAAATGAATGTGAACTCACGTGAGTCTTTTGAGACCAACGGAAATTGGGAACCTGAGAAACGGCTTAAATTGACTTTTCTAGAAGCCAACATATGTATTATATGGAAAAGCGCAGCCAGGATATTTTTTTAAATGTCCTCTACTGTATTAAACAGGAGGAAGATTGAAGGGATTTGAAATAACGTGAACGTTAGTGAACAATGACTGCATTTTCATTTTAGGACGAACCGTTCCTTTCACTTTAATGAAAATCCTTTAGCAAAATAAAACCTACATTTGCACATCTGATTTACAAAGATGCAAAACAGATCTTTTTGCCTTCTGTGCATTAAGCGCACATTGAGAATGACAAAAGGCTGTGCGTGTCAATTCAAAGCTCTCAGTAACTCTTCATTTCATTTATTTCTGCTTCAACTCTGTCAGCGGGAGTTTATTTGGTTGAAGAATAAAAGTGATTTATTTGGGAAATCAATGTAAAGTATATATGTATATATTGTTTTTGTGCATGGCAGAGCTCACACGTGTGTAAGAGGGTTTGCGTAAACTCCTCACATCTGTCTGTAAAACAGATCTTTTAGATGGCTAGTCATCTACTGTGATGTTACGGAACAGGTAAGCCATGGACTCGCCGTTGTGAATGCGTCTGATAGCTTCGGCCAAGATCATACTGACGTCCACCGTCTTGATCTTAGGACACTGCAGCTTTTGCACCTCATGAGGAACAGTGTTGGTCACCACCACCTGAAAGACCAAAGAAACATGAGGCAGTTATACATTTCATTAAGTAAGGGATAATAATCCACAGCTAGCCGTGCATTAAAGGATTTTAATGCACGACGTGGAGGCGAAGATCTGACCGGCATGAAGCGGAGGGTGGTTGCCTCCGCGCAGTGCATTAAAATCCTTTAATGCACAATTAGCTGTGGATTAATCCCTTACCGTGTTTGTCGATTATCCCTTACTTGAATCCTTAAATGCACAACTAGCCGTGGATTATCCCTTTTATACCACGGTTATTTGCCAAGTTAAAGATTTTATTGATGTTTACAGTGTCATTTTAGATCAAACAGGTGAAAATGACGGTTATTTTGTCATTTAATTTCAAACTGACTGGAGCTACTGTGCTTTAAAGGCTTTTAATGCACACCTTCTTGCCAATCAGAATCCAGTATTCAAACAGACCATGGTATAAACCTTTTTAATTCATCTGGTGTTTATATTCAGTCCTAACTGTAACAAATTGATGTATAGATGCAGAAAACGCCACTTCAATTATTAACCGCGATTAATCGCATTCAAAATAAAAGTCTGTGTTTCCAAATATATGTCTGTGTACTGTGCATATTTGTTTAGTATTTATAAACAAATACACGTATATATTTAGAAAATATTTGCATGTGTACCCTCATATTAACATGTCATTTAAATTATTATGTACATAAATATATAAATGTATGTATATGTGTGTATAAATTAAAATAATACTACACACAGTGCACAAACATATATTATGTAAACACACATCTTTATTATGGATGTGATTAATCGCGATTAATCTTAGAACAGCCCTGCTCCATTTTCATATAAGATGTGCATTGCAAATAGAAGCTCCTTCATAATAAAAGATGGAAATCTTGAGGTGTAACTCCGTCCCCTGTGTTCTTGCCCCCCCCCCACAGACTCACCTCATCAATAGCCGACTCCTCGATGAGACGCGGAGCATCTGCAGACAACAGGCCATGAGTCGCCATGATGTAGATCTTATAAGCTCCTCTCTCTTTCAGAATCTCAGCCGTCGCCACAAAGTCCTCCACATCATCTATGATGTCATCCTACAGGAGAAAAAAACATCATGCACTTATCCAGGGGTTAAAAATATAAAATGATATCCAACTATACAGACAACCTAGCTATTCCTAAAAAAAAATATTAAAAAGTAATATAAAGCAATATTTTATATCCTGGAAATCATAGTATTATTAAAATTGATATAATGTCACAAGGTTTAAAATAACTTTACATCATAACATTACATTATATTGCATTCTATTATAACATAACGTAATATAGTGTAATATAATATATATATAACATTATACATATTGTATTACGTTATACTATAATATACCCTTTTTCTATTATATAACATCAGATTATATTACACAATATTATTACATTATAAATGCATATTACATTTTTAGAAAAGCAATGCTGGTAACTAGTACCAAACAAAATCCTTACAACAATGATGGCGATGCGACCTCCGACATCTCCGACAACAGT
This sequence comes from Triplophysa bombifrons, assembly GCA_029783895.1. Taxonomy (NCBI): domain Eukaryota; kingdom Metazoa; phylum Chordata; class Actinopteri; order Cypriniformes; family Nemacheilidae; genus Triplophysa; species Triplophysa bombifrons. The sequence continues at coordinate 22,498,352 of CM056457.1, forward strand.
GATTGGTGGCTTCTCCTTGGCCATCATTACTAAAATGGAAATCAACAACTATTTTTTTCAAAATAATAATTTCACGAAATTGATTTAAACCAATCACATTCCACCATCAGAGTAGATGGGGTAAAATGGGCTTAAGCGTATATATATGATGGCCTAAATCACAACCATGTCAAATCTGTTGAGTCCTGCAGGGACTCTGTTATCCCACATAACATCTACTCATTGAGGTTTGCATCCCATTTTACCCCACCTACAACTCAATCCAAATTAGTAATGAAGAAACTCATTGCGGCACATGCCATGCAGAAATCAAAACGGCCGCTTGCTCCCCATCACACCCGCTGGAATGATCAAGAAGTGCAGGAAATTTCAGATATATTAACCTCAGCCTTGAGTTAATATGACAGACTCCGGGACGCTGATCGCAATATCATTCAGCCAGAGGATAGACAAAGGAACACACAGCCAAAACAAACACCACATCACACACTTCAACCCAAATAGAGACGAGAGAGGAAGACCGCGGGCTCACTCTGAGAATACACACAGGGCTTAAAGGAGTTATTCATGCCTTTCATTGAGAACGCAATCCTGGAAACGTCTCCACTTTCAATAACTCCGTTTTAGCTTCCAGACCATCACATAAAGGAGCATTTAATAGACAAAAAAGTGATGCTGAAGAGTTCGGTAACATTCAGTAAAATAGAATTGAATCATCAAAGGTGCCTCAATATGTCAGAATAAGATCGATTTACAAAACAGCCTCGGTCACACGCTAACACGTGTTTGACGTGTAATTTCCCAGGGAAAATTTTGTTGCATAAATAACTAGGAAAAATATTTGAAAAAAGATCATTCCTATCCACCTTTTTTGCAATGCGAAGATTACCCTTTATGCCTTGCGTATGCGCTTTTCGGTAAAAAACATTACTGCACGGTTCTCCACCAACGGTTTGGCATGGTCTACATTTTATCAGTATGTGTTTCCTGGGAATCAAACCCGTGGCCTTCAAACAAATAGAACAATATGTACTACATTTTGTAAACGTGATTTCTTTCCAGTAGAACGATCTCACCTACAGTAGTTTCTTGAGGCTAAAGTATTGACATGAAACTAATTTCTGGCACTTCAGCATAGAAATATCACAGCTGTTGTTTTAATCATATTAACATTGAGCACGTTTACATGCACAGTCTTATGTCAAATATGCTTAATAAGCTGATATATGTAAAGTCATGTAAACAGGTAAACGGTTTTCTTTTTTCGGGGAAAGGTCATAAACGGCTTAGGCAGAAACTGATAGGCAGAGGTCGTTTTTTACCGTTACTTACAATTTGCGCTGCATGTAAACACCTTTACCAGTGTTCTCTCAGTTTTCTTTATGTGCGTTTGTCTGAAAGCGCAGTAGTAAAAGTCCCAAACGGAAGTAATAGTAAAATAACGTATAAAAGTCCGCTCTCGAATCATTGATGAAGAAACGTCAAAATGAAGAACTATTGTTGCATATGCAGATACTGGGGACATGAGAAGAGATATAAATGTACAGCTTCTGACCGTTATTTTTCATTACTAAACAGACTATCCACGATGACGTCACTGTAAGCGAAAACCCGGCAAGTCTCAAACTTCAGTGTAAACGCGGTTTTCTGCGTAGCCGGTTTATTACTATCCATGTAAACATATGAAAACAGGTTTTCTTTAAAGCAGATTTTTGATAGATATCTGTTTATTCTGTGCATGTAAACACACTCAACATTGTAAAACTGTGTATTTCTTTAAGCTCATGCGGCAATAAGCATATGCTGATCTAACATCTGACAGATGCACCAAACTTTCATCCTTCATCTGTTTCTCAAGGTCATGCTCTTCTAAGATGATGGAGAAGTATTGCTCACAAGCAGCTCATCGATCACAGTTTCAAATCTCTAGCAGGCATGAGGTGTTGATCAGCAAGATGAGCCCGGATCACAAACAAGGAATATTTCTCAGGACAAACATTCAATGGTTTCCTTTTTGAACGATGACGTTTACATGGATTTTGAGAATAAGCACTCCATCTGAGGCTTCTGAGTTCTGTATGGAAGCTCTCTGAAGTTTACACATGTACTTATTTCACCGCGATCTTACCAAACACCCAAACGTGAACGTTTTCTCATAAATGACTCGCCTTCACTCCATCCCAGAAGTGCCTTTCTTCTGCCATGTTTATCACATCTGGGACTTAAAATGTAAAGGCTCCAAAAATCTGATGCAAGTCATCCAAATGACTACAGTTGACTGAATAAACGTGACTGAAGTCAACAATCATATAAGAAAACAAATCACTTTTGAGCTTATTGAGCGAAACTGGCACTAAAAAAAATAAACAAACAAACTAATTTCTTGTATGTCTCATGAGGAAACATCATATAACGGACAACAACCGATTAGAATCAAAGTAACTTACTGACACGTCATGTTTGCCGCTCAGATCTGCTTGTTTTTGTTTCAAGATCACTAATATTTTATTTTTAAAAAAATCTCTCAATCGTATAGACCAGTCCTTTACTTCAGTACATAAAACGTGGATTTTAATATCAAATTGTTCATTTGAATTCAATTTAGCAAATAAAGTCATATAATTTGGATGGCATGAAGGCGAGTAAATGACAAGAGAATTTTTATTAAACTATTCCTGATATACATCATAATAAATGCGCATGACATTTTTACTTTATATTCATATATATTCATATTAAGTTTTCTCTTTTGGTCACAGTAATAATGAAAGACTAGGGATGTAACAATATCAAAATCTCACTATATGATAATACCTCGGAGTAAAGCCCACGGTACGTTATATGCTGCAATATTTACAATGACAAATGATGACTTGTAAACGTGACATAAGCATCTTTTCTTTATCCTCTAATCATAACTGTTCCTTAGAGGTGTGAGTTATAGCACGAGATGGGTCAAATTACCTAAAAATCCCTTATAGGAAATAATTGCACCAGATAGACCTTAACAAAGGTAACATCTATTATTTTTTCGAACATTCGCTATTTTAGTCCTGGAAGACCTATCGCTACAGTCATGTGACCAGGATAATACTGAGACTATTTTGCTACTGCGATACATGATATCCATAATATTGTTACATCCCTATGAAAGACTCGTGACTGCTGATGGTGAATAGAGTAAGTGCTTCAGAGTGCTTGGTCTACAGACGCTGAGAAACCTCTGCCACGGCACACATGCAATAAGGAACCATTTTTTGCGTGTTTACTGCTGTGATCGGTAACAAACGGAGTTAACTGTCGTACTTGGAAGCTCTATGCCTGGAAACGGTGCTTGTTGTTTGCCTATTACCAATAAATAAACATCATGTTACACAAAAATCCACACACACAAATGACAGAACATACAGTAGAAAGCTTCAACAATCCACACAACCATACGCTGCCTGTCAAAAATAAGTCACCACCTGGATTTACCTAAACAAATAGGTAAGAGGGGTCTAGGTTCAGCAACATTGTGTGCCCAAAGAATGAGGTCAGCTGACAACCTGAATGACTAGGTTACTCCATCAATGTTTTTTTTTTCTTCCCTGATGGCACCGGCATATTCCAAGATGACAATGTCAGGATTCATCAGGCTCCAATTGTGAAAGAGTGGTTCAGGGAGCATGAGACATTATTTTCACACATGGATTGTCCGACACGAAGTCCAGAACTTGACCCCATTGAGAATCTTCGGGATGTGCTGGAGAAGACTTTGCAGAACGCTCCGACTATCCCATGATCAATACAAGATCTTAGTAAAAGATTTATGCAACTCTGGACGGAAAAAAGCTCATTGCAGAAGCTAATGGAAACGATGCCACAGCGAATGCGAGCCATAATCAAAGCTAAAGGCGGTCCACCCAAATATTGGTGTGTGTGTGACTTTATTTTTGGACAGACAGTGTATATTTTAAAAGCTTTCATACAAGCTTTTGTTATAAAAGGACATTATACCAATTTTGAAAGAAAATACAGCAAAGGCTTGAGGACTGCCGAGGTAAAGACTGAAGCTGGGAAAAATAAAATGTTGTTTGTGAAACTATTAATATTTTAGTAACACTTTACAATAAGCTTGTATTTATTAGCATTACTTCATGACAGTTTTCATTTTTGGGTGAACTATCCCTTTAATGAATTTATAACTCGCTCTCTAGTTCCAAATGTGTATACATTTCTTTGTCCTGATGAACACATAGAAAGATATTTGGATGAATGCTTATAACCAAACAGATCTTGACTACCATAGGATGAAAAATTGACAATCGTAGTCAAAAGTGCCCTAGAACTGTTTGCTGACCTACATTCTTCAAAACTTCTTCTTTTGTCTTCAACAGTTCTTAGAGCCCATCGACTACCATAGTAGGAAAAGTACTTGATTACTTTTTTTGTATTCTTCCAAATATCTTTCTCTGTGTTCATCAGAACAAAGACATTTATACAGATTTGGAACAACTCGAAGGTGAGTAAATGACGACAGAATTTTTATACATTTAATTATTTAACTAAATATCCCTTTAACTAACATAGACGATGAGCAATATCGTTTTTCAGCATTTATTGTCAATGTAAGTAAATGTGAATAGTTATTCAAGCTAGTTCTTGGTGCATACAATTATGTTAACTGTTACAATGTTTGATGTTAAAAATATTTATTTATTAGTAAATGCTGAAATGAACATGAGCTAAGATAAATGCTGTAGAAATGAAGCTCATTGTTTGTTAATGTTAGTTTATGCATTAACTACTGTTAAGAAATAAAACCTTATTTCAAAGTATTACTAATATTTCATATATAATTCCCTTATGCTGATTATAAAGCCACTGCGAGGCAACAAGTCGTCTGGTTTAGTTTTCAGACTCAGGCTGTGTTTTGCATTTGAATGCAAAACTGCGAGGTAAAAATTATTTTCTCTGGTTATCAACATTTGGAGATGAATGCGGTTGAAAGACTTCACCCACAAAATATAACCTTATTGGATATTGGAAATGTTTTGATGACAGATGACTGTTGTTTTGCAGGACTTGTACCCATCTCTAATAGCATGGCTGGAAGAGAGCAGTGCTGTCTACTCATGTCTAGACGGCTGGATAGCACTTGAGTAGGTTTTATGACGGTGTCAAGACGGACGTGCAAGTGAAAAAACTTCTTCACCTTACATTCAACTTCCACCAATCTTGAAAGTTACACTTACCCTGAGAGCAGAATGCTAAGGAACCCATTCATTATAAGACTGTATGAATTCTAGGTCAATCTAATGAAAACAAACCGGGTCACTTTTCATGCCAAAGTCAAAAGAAAAAAAACAGGAAAATATGGCCCTTCAAGGATATTGTTTACATCATTCTAGGACATTAATTACATGATGACAACAATTTTGTGACAATACAAATGTTACATTTTAATTTTAAGTTATTTTGGAATTGTAATGAGTTATTACTCTATTCACACTCACTCTAAAATAAAACGTGGAAATCAACATGAACACCTTCCAAAGTGTTAGTTACACCTATGGCAGCAATCAAGGCTGAATAGGGATGTAACAATATTATGGATATCGTGTTATCGCAATACCAAATTATCTCAATATTATCGTGGTTATATGACTGAGTGAAACGATAGAGAACATAGAGAATGTTGGAAAAAAATAGTAGATGTTACCTATGGCAAGGTCCATCTGGTGCAACTATTTTATTTTATTATTTTAATTATTTTTAGTTCATTTGACCCATCTCATACTATAACTCATACCTCTTAGCAACAGTTTTGATTAGAAGATAAAGAAAAGAGGATGCTCATGGCACGTTATACAAATATTGTGCCGTGGACTTTACACCGAGGTATTATCGTACAGTGAGATTTTGATATTGTTACATCCCTAAGGCTGAATTCTTCCATTAGGTTTCCATGTCTTAAATTTTAAACAATAAATCAGTTTGTTTATATTATAGTAATAAGTATAAGATTTCAGAAAATTGTGAGTGAGAATTTGTGCACACCATAAATCCAGTGGCGTAACTTCGTTTTGAAAAGTGGTGGGGACAGAGATGACAAAAACAATACTTTAATAAATTGTAATAAAGCGTTCTGAATATTTATCAAGTAGGCGGTCCGTACATTGGGTACTCCGCTTTTCGACTCACAGTATGTGGTTCCCAAGTGCCATTTGGGAAAGATCACTTGGCTGTTGCAGTGCATTACACAGTTTATTTCCATGACTAAAATTGTCACTTGTTCATTGGTTTACGTGTTTTAATGCTTCGACACTGGATGCACAAGCAAGCGCGGATGAATCCCACATTTCATACTAGCCGCGTTTTGTGGTGCTCTGCTTCCGCAACTATAATTTACGAGTGTGAGCAACGGGAGATGGTGAGAAAGCGGCGCGCTCTGCATTTTCCTCAAGTTTAAGATGTTTATGATCCTAACAATACACACCTTCCGCAAGCATTTCTTAATATCTTCCAAAAAGTGGTGGGGACATGTCCCACCTGCAAATTACGCCTATGCCTAAATCTCATTCTTTTGTGTTTGGAGTGAAATATGACCCAGACATGATGTATGACGTTCACTGATGTCCATTTCAAATCATCAGGTGTGTTGCTGGTCTTCAGGTTTAAAAACCTGTACATGCATGTGGTGGTTCTTACATGGCAGCTCCAATCCGGGATGTCCGGTGCTGTTGCGGACGCAGGGAGGAGAGTGACGTCCATCCGCCATGTCCGACTCTGAACACTGAGCTTCACCGTGCATGACGGCCAAACCAAGACGCAAGCGTTCTGCGTATGACTGCGCCCTGAAGAGAACATGACATGGGAATTTACAGTTAATCATTGAGCAGACGCTTCTCCATCTGTACACAATGACTAAAAATGTCTATATAGTACAAGTGTTGACAGAAGAAGTGCATCAAAAATGTTTGAATGTTGTGATTCTAGCCATTTATCAGGATGTCTATCTATCTGTGATGACCACACTAAGCTGAACTACAAATGGACCTTCCATCTCAAATAATGAGACACAAATCTTAGTATAATCGTATAAAATGAAAATCCTTTTGAGTGTAGTACTCTCGGCTCGATTTAATACATTTCATTGCGTTTCAATGTAGAATAGAAATACAGCTTATTATCACGGTGAATGTGAAATACAACACAAACCCGACCTATGAGCGTGTTACCTTTTCGCAGCAGATGGTGACTTGGCTACGATGATTGCATTTCTATAATCAGGAACCTACGTTGGAAGATAAACAAAACGAAAATTCACAAAATGATTTGATTCACTCCATTTGTTCTTCTTTGCTAGAAAGAGGAAGTCATTCTCTATCACATAACGGCTGACCTCCTCCTGAATGTACTGCAGGAGAAACGGGGACGCCCGCAGGTTATCCACAGGGATTGTGAAGAATCCCTGGATCTCTTTTTGGTGCAGATCCATGGTGATTATGTGAGACAGACCTGGTCAACATAACACATCGTTGAAGTCATTCCGCATAATCACATGAATCACATGAAAACAGAAGCCATCGAAAGCCATTACCTGCTTTAGCTAACATGGAAGCGAGCAGTTTGCACACTATAGAGCCTCTCTTCCTCATCTTACACTGTTTACTGTAGGGGAAGTATGGGATCACACCGATGATGTTCTTGGCGCAGGACGTCTTCAGCGCATAGGTCATGACCAGCAGCTCCATGATGGCAGTATTGACATCTCTTCAAAATGAAGAAACGTTAAATTTCTTTTAAAGTGGTAGTATATGCAGAGATCACTATGCATGTGGATCACACAGAAATAAAGAGACTCCAAAAACAATGTGTGAGTTTACAATAGGTGGGCTAACACAATATATTATTGTTATAAATTGAACCCAGTAGTTTAATCCTTCTTATCAATGTTACTGTTACCTGGGGATGGTTTGAATGATGAAGATTGTTTGTCCTCTGACAGACTCTTTGATCTCAACTCTGGTTTCTGTCAGATAAGAGCAAACTCATCAGAACAAGAGCATATAAAGTGTGTTTATGTGAAATGTACAATATCATATAAACCACTTCGCAAGATGTAAACGAAGGTCAAGAAGCACATCTGGTTTCAGTTTTTATTCATTTCCTATTAGTAGTATTTCAAATCATCCGATTTATATCAATCTTTAAGATATTTCTTGAACATTCTATCAGTTATAAATGTTCTGTTGGTTGTTCTTTGTTGGAACGTTTGCGTAGTGGAACAGGAGGTTCTACTGGACCAGCATTACACCAGCGGTGTTTGCGTCAGCCGAAGTGGTTGAATCACTTTGAGAACCAAACCAAAAATAAAGTTGATGGTTAAAGGCAGGGTGTCCAATTTCTCTTAGCCGTTGTTGATGTTCAAATCACCAAAACAAACACACCCCTACACCCATCTTTCACTTTCGTCAACGCTCGACTCGGCTATTCTCGGTCCTGTGCACTGTGCACCTTACTGCTGATTGGCTACAAGGTTGTTTTGGTGCTCAGCCCGACTCAGTTGTCTAAAGCGTAATTCGGAAATCGGTTACCCCGCCTTTAAGATTTATTAAATTATTTAAATATCAAGTACATGCACCATCCAGCGATTTCGTATTGCTTTAATGTGAAAGCACCTCATTGTCAAAATGTTTTAGCGAGATCTCCTTCTGTACACATTGATCGTTCTTATTATTTCAATAAGATAATGACAAAATCTTGTTATACCAAACATGAAAATATACCATAACGCACAACAATATTGCATGGCTTCAATATTACATGGATATGACATTTCTAATGCACCTCTGTTTGCTTCCTGGTTAACGACAGACTTCCCCAGTTCCACACCAAGACGCCTGAGGTGAAAAAAAAAACAGAAAATCAAGATTAGCATACATATCAAAGTATTTTTAGATCGTTATTAATGTGACTTTGAAATCCATTTGATGTTATTTTGTCAAGAGCTGTCATTAAAGAAAGTAATGATTTGGTCAAGACAGTCACAAGATCAGGTCATGTGACACAAAGCCCACTACAGACCACCCTGATCATGCTCTCGTCCTGAAACTAATACTTGAATCTGAACTATCACGAGCATTGAATTACATTTCTATCCAACATGACAGTACAATGAATAATATGGAGTCCATCAGACGTCGTCTTAAAAAATCTGGTCTAGACCAACACAGACTGTCGGGGGGATTCTCTGCCCTTTGGAATCAGAGTGAAAATGTCAAGAAACAAGGCCAGATCGATCTTAAGGCCAAAAATGCGCAATAACGTCACTGCACACACATACAACAAGTCACTTATATTACGATGTGGGTCAAATATGGTGTTTGAAACGTGATACATACTCTGTGATCTTCTTGGCAAGTTCAATGCATGCTGGAGTAGAGTTCGCAGAGAAGACACGATAACCGCTTTTAGCCACGTTCATGATCAACTACTTTACGATCAACAACAAATCTAACGTAACGCGTTTTATTCGGCCCTACGAATATGAGTGATATTGGGTGGTCTTGTCCTCGTCTTCATGCAATCAAGCGAGAAGTGAATGAACGATGAGCTAAATGAAGTCTAGTGACAGTGTGCGCAGCGTCAGAAGTTTACTGCGGTTTCTAAACATTAACATCCAGTCGATCGCTGCTGCTGCGGACTTCTGCCGGTGTGTTTGAGAGCGCGCATTAATCACCAGCGCCCTCAACCGGCGTGGATGATATACACATCTGGATAGAATCATAGTACACAAACGATACTGTACATAGATGGGGAGACGAAACGCCGTTTTATTGAATGTATGGATGTCAGTGGAGGTGCTTCAGCATGCTTTTGGTAGCTTCTTTTGTTTAAACCCCTATAAATATATACCACAGTTGTTGCCGGAAGTGATGTTCAGCTACGGACAATTAAGGTCTTCAGTCTGTGTTCAAATATATCAGATAATGCGCGTTGTGCTTAGAATGTAAAGCTCATTGACATTGAGTCAAGTCCCAGGAGAATGACTACCATAACCACAAGAGGATCAAGAAATATTAATTACAGATGAAACTTTCCTGCGAGCATTTTGTTTCCCCGTGCATTATTATTTTTCTTAATAAATAAATATTCCCTGATATGCTGTAGTTTGTTCTATAAATACAAAATGGTAAATAGTTCAATCTAACCTCAGCATTAAAAGCAAATATTCACACATCATTAATACTGTGTTGTTTTAACATGACTTTTATTTTGAAAAGTAAATGCAAATAAAACAATATTTTAATTTGGGATGAACGCTGTCACTGGTTCAAAGATAATTACCATTGTTCTTAACAGAAATAGTACATTTAGTAGAAAAATTTAAATAATTTCCACGTAGCAGTATAATTACAGCATCTATTCAGGAATTTATATAGACCTACACAAAAAATCATACACCGTTTTACATTTCGCATACTTGTGGGTGATAGATGAATAAATAGAATGCAGTTCCTAAACTTCACAAAACAATATAACTGTAATTATAAGCAACGTTATTGCAGCTAAATCTCGGTGTGTCAAAAGTATTTCATAGTGTTACATGTTTTATTATGCCTCAACTGTTTAGGCATCACCCGTCATTTGCCATGCTTTTGAAAAAAAAGGAGATGTTTGCAAAGTGCCTTGATTAAATTCAAACAAGCTAAAGTATATATAACGTAGCAAATGTAACGTAGTGTAGCAAGATAAAGAGAGTGCACGAGTCATATGAAATCATGAGATGGGCGCTATCGTTATATTAAACACATTTAGGGCAATATAATAGGAGGATTTATCTTCTGAATACAACTGATTTATAAAACACTTTAAGATAATTGATAAATAAGTAGATACTTTATTTTATGAATCACATTTACATCTTAACTGTTTGCAATGGATTTCATGTCATTTCAGTTGAAGAAAATCTCACCCAATGCAAAAGATTTAGTTTGATAACATCCCATAAATAAGTATTATTTTTTTCTAAGCCTATGTGTCATTTGTGTTGATTAAATTAAAAAAGATATGCAAACATACTTGTCACCCACTCCACTAGTGGGCGCGGGAAGTCTGGCGTTGCACGAGGTGACTTGTGGGTAAGATCCGTTGCGTCCTCCTACTGCCATTTTGTAGTAGAGATCAGAGGAGTGAACGCGGCACACGTTGTTCTATAGATGAATAAAACGAGTCCAGTATAAGGGATTTGAATTAAACTCGAAGCACGATGCTTTCTGCAGCCCAGTTACTCGATGAGTTAATGGGCCGGGACCGGAACTTGGCTCCGGATGAAAAGCGTTGTAATGTGCGCTGGGATGACGAGACCGTGAGTGAGCTAACGGCTAAACACTAGCAGCCATTTACGAATTACACTAACACGCAGGTTTATTAAAGCCTGTAAGTTCCCTTAAGGCCTTAAAGGGGTGTTTGAAAGTAGTCGTTTGTATTCGGGGTGAAATGAACATGTATTTGTTTATTAGGCTGTTTTTAACCAGTTATCACACTAGTCTCATTGTGGAATGAGAACACGCGACACACGCATAACGTAACTTCAGCGTCCCGCCCTCATACAGATAAACCCTGTTATCAGTATTGATTTTATATGATCTTGGGGAGATATTATAATGCCTAGCCCTATGTATTACTTTTTGAACCTGTGTAGTCTAACTTACTCGGTGGACAACACGGACGCTATGAACACCAAGTTAACTCCATAACTGTATTTATGGTCAAACAGAGCTGCATATAAGAGGCAAAAAGACTTTATTGTAGTCTATTGATTTAGACTAACGAGTAAACAGCTGAAGCAAAACGGCTAACATCACTGGATAGCAATGCGCTAGAAACATCACATAAGAGTTTCCTGGCAACCGTCCACAACACCGTAGCAACAACATGCGGCAAACTGTCAGTGTCGGCTGACACCTAAAATAAGATTTCTTTCATTCAAATTTTATGTTAAAAAATAATAGAAAAAACATAAAAATTGGTTATGTTTTAACTTGGTCTAGGTTTACCAAATACTTTTTTGTTAAGTAATTTGTTTTTAATTTCTTAATTTATTCAATATGGTTAAAACGTGAACATATCCAGAATTATAGTGACTTCCTGGTATAAATAAAAAATATCGTCCCCGTGAACCGGAAGTTGCGATCGTTTTTACTTCCGTATTCCCACACGTTTCCGAGTGAAAAGGAATTTCAAACACCAAAATTAGTAGGCGTGGCTTGCGTTTTAACTGCGAATTGATTGGATGTGTAAAAACAGCTTTTGCTTTGATTTTGAAATGGAACTGACAGCTGAAGGGGAGGAGTTAACGGATTCTCCGCCCAAGTCGTCAAGTTTACATCATTTGAGATGGAAAGTCATTTAAGTGCGAAAATGAACTTTCAGATTTTAACTGAAGTTAATGAGGGTACATGAATTTTAAAAAGAAAATGACCCACATTGATATGCTATTAACTATAATTGTATTTTGCTATTAGCAATATTTCATGAAAAAATAAGAAGTCGTTTCTTACTCACTGGGACTCAAAGGAAAATCCAGTAGAGCCTTAACTCCATATGCAATGCTCAGTATATAGTGTAAGATTACACAGTTTGTAATGTAAAATAAATGGTTTTACCATACAAATATTTTTTTAATCCTGCTAATTATGTATAAAAATCTCTCCAGGTGTGCAGGTACTACCTGTGTGGCTTTTGCCCTGCAGAGCTGTTCACCAATACCCGATCTGACTTGGGTAAGAATGGCTTCACCAATGTTATGTTCCTCTTCGTTTTAATCCTTACATTTGTCTAATGCAGTGTTTTGTATTCCAGGTCCTTGCGAAAAAATCCATGATGAAAACTTGAGGAAATTGTAAGTTATTTGAGTAAATTTCATTTTAATTTGTAATTTTTAAAGCCAGTTTTGCAGAGTGATGTTTTACCCAGGTACTCCATAATTTATCAATAACAACTACTAAACATACATTAATAAAACAATTTTAAAACTTTTCATATAATAAATGTCTTTACATTGCTCACTATTTGTTGCACTGTTGATGTAAATAATTATTACCTTAATGAGTCATCATTGTAAACAAGGGGTATTACCAAAAATGTTTTGTTCAAAGTATGATCTTACATTGAATGCTAAGGTATGAGAAGAGTTCCCGCTTTATGAAGGAAGGATATGAGAGAGACTTCCTGAGATACTTGCAGAGTCTCCTGGCCGAGGTGGAGCGCAGAATTCGCAGGGGTCACGCACGTTTGGCGCTGTCACAAGCCCAGCAGAACGCTGGGGTATGTACTGCTACATCCTTTATTTTCCCGTCACGGTTTTTATTATGTTGCTATCATATTTTACTATTCCTTTGTGTCTTTTTTAAATGTTTTATTGCATAAGATATGATTTTCATATACGTTTAAAATAAGCTCTACTAATATAGAGTTTTGCTTTAGTTGGATTAGATGGTTTTTCATATTTTCACAGCCCACTTTCCACACAAAGCTATTATATGGAGTTCTTGAAATACAGTTTGCAGGATATTTAGATTTTCCACTGTTGAGTGAAAAGTAGCAGGCCAGACATTCTTTAAAATAGATCATGTCTTTAAGTGTTTCAAGTCTCGTCTCTTTCTAAATTTCCAGTTGCCAGGTCCAGTGGGGAAGAACGAGGAGAAGGCTCAGGTTCTCACAGAGAAGATTGAAGAACTTGTTGTTCAGGTGAGCTCTAGAAGCTGTTGTGGGGATTAGTGTGAGTGTGTTCAGGAGGCAGTGTTATATCAAATGTGTGTATATGTGTGATCAGATTGAGGAGCTGGGCTCAGAGGGCCGTGTTGAGGAGGCGCAGGGTATGATGAAGCTGGTGGAGCAGCTGAAGGAGGAGAGGGAGGAGCTCAGTTCCACACCTTCAGTAAGTCTAATTCTGTTGAACACACAACATCTCAACCTTGTTTGTCTAAATAAATATATAGTTTTTTCTTAAAACTTGTGTAAGAGCTCATTGAATCTAACCCCGTGGGTGTAACAACTACTAAATAGAAGCAGTACCCTGTGAAGATGTGTTTATGAGCTGCTTAGAGTACATTTAAGTATTCTTTCTACATAATAAGAACCTATAGAAAATAATTTTTACTATTTAACATCCCATGTACAAAAAATAGATACAGTGTCTACTAGTATGAATATGAATAGAATTGTCAGATAACTAATTTATGAAATTTACATAAATTTCTTAATCCAAGATTGTATTGAGAAAAAATGCCAAAATACCGTATATTTGTATACCCTGTATTCTATGTCTGTTTTTTATATTAACCTTCATAATATCACTTTACTACAACAAAATTCTAGGAATTTTCAGGATGCTTTCCATGGGAATTAACAGGAATATATGGGAATAAACTGGGAATTTACAAAATGAAGGTTGGCCTTTAAGAGGGTACTTGAATGTAGTTGGAAAAAAAATCTTGCAGTATAATCTCGGTTATATTAACCAGATTTAAATTGAATTTCTGGATTGAATGATGATCATAAGGGACTAAATCTTGTATCTGTATTAGCTTGCATGCATTTAAGTGTATGACCAAACAAAATGTTTGTATAAATGTATTTATTGGATACAGTTTTTATAAATTCTCGCAATTAAGGCAAAAACTACTGCCTAAATGTATGTAAAGCAGCTTTGCAAAAATATACAGGGCTTTCACAAATTTTCAAATACAATTTATTTCAAATAAATGGGGGTGTTGCAAAATAAATTTGATTAAATTGTCACATTCCAAAAGTTTTTTTTCAGTACAGTTTGTATGGCAAATTCTGTTATTATTCTATTTATATTTTAAGCCAAGGTTATTTTGGTTTACTAAAATTATTTATTTAAATAAAATAAAATCATGGCCTTAAAATGATTGGATAAAAATAAACTAACAAAAAATTGAAATGTTAAAAGCACTAAAATAATAATATTACAAAACAAAAATGAATAAATCATGTATAGCAACATAAATAATAAAATGACGCAAGTTATAACAGTTATTAAACTAAAATTTACAAAAAATAAAATGTAATGTTTAAAAAATTTAAAACATGAATAAGGCGAAATAAAACTTAAATCTAAACTATAAAAACTCCGATAGTTACTACCATCTTGGAACACTTTGTTTGCGAAATGTAAAGTGAAAAGAGTTTATTTTGCACTGATGTTTTTGTTCTTTTGTCAGACTATTGAGAGCTTTGCGGCTCAGGAGAAGCAGATGGAGGTGTGTGAAGTGTGTGGTGCTTTCCTCATAGTTGGTGATGCTCAATCCAGAGTGGACGATCATCTTATGGGCAAGCAGCATATGGGATATGCCAAAATTAAATCCACTGTAGAGGAACTTAAGGTAAATGTACTGTCAACTTTTATTTCACTATAGTAAAAAAGTTAACAGGCACTTCTACTGTTAAAATAAAATCCAGTCTTACCTGTTAGGAAATGTGGATTGTAGAGCATGAACTGAATATTTGTTGTATGGTAAAGGAAAAACTACACCGGCGCTCGGAAGACCCCGAGAAGGAGGACAGAGGAAAGAAGGAGAAGGAGGACCGGGAGCGTGAAAGAGAAGAACGCGAAAAGAAACGCAAAGAGGAGGAAGAGGAGAAAGAGAAAGAGCGTGAAAAGGAGAAGGAGAAGGAGAGAGAGCGCGAGAAAGAGAGGGAACGCGAGCGGGAAAGAGATCGCGACAGGGAACGAGAACGAGATAGACGCGGGAGGCGGAGTCACTCCAACAGTAGACACTCCAGCAGAGCGTCAGACCGTCGCAGGAGCCGTTCACGAGAGAGGAGGAGGTCGTCCCGGAGTAAAGACCGCGAAAGGAAGCGCAGCAGGTACCTTTCACAGCTTCCGTAATACCCAAGCTTTCATTTGCAACATGTTTATTTGCAATCTATGATGTTTTTAAGCAAAACATCAATGGCCATTTTTTGATGTTTTTAAGCAAAACATCAATGGCCATTTTTTACGTGTCATCTTCATGTATCACATTAGGTCTTGTTCAGCCAACTTGTTGGGTTGGGTCAAATGTAGGCAAAATGTTGAGTTTTGGAATTGTGAAGTATTTCTTGTGGATAACTGTTGAATTGCTTGTTAAACAGAAGCCGTGACCGTGAGAGGAAGCGTAGTCGGGATCGCTCGGACAGGAAGCGTCGCTCTCGGAGCAGAGAGAAGAGGAGATCTCGCAGCTCTGAGCGCAGAAGTCACAGACACCGAAGCAGCAGCAGAGACCGAGAACGAGAGAGAGACAAAGGAGACAAAGACAAGGACAAAACTTCTAAGGACAAAGGTGTGACGCCCTCTTTAACTTGGCCTAATCATCTGCTGTGTTTTACATACTTAACCACAGTATTGAAGTCAGTTTCACATCTACTTTTCCAAAAATGTGCTGCGATTCTTCCCGCAGGGCACAAGGACTCCTCAGATGAGAAAAAGAGCAACGGAAAGGGCTCGGCTGAGAAGTCCAGCGAGCTCTCCAAGCTCGAGCCCATGGAGGTTGAGCCTCCCAAAGCGGAGGTGAACGGCACTGCTGAAGAACTTCATTGTGAAGGTGACACACAGTCCAATTAAAACTGATCTGATAGGACCTCAGATCAGCCCCAGGTAAGTGCACCGTCCCCCCGGCCCGGGTCTCTCCCCCTCTCCCCTTCCCCCCTTTTTCTTTCAGTTCTGTCTGTGATTTTTCTTCCTGTTTTTTAATAGTGCATCGTAAGTATGCACTGAAGATGGAGACTAGGCCGATGAAACGGAAGAAAGTAGAATGAAACAAACCCAGAGGGAAAGGCCAGTGTAGTCCTGAAAAACATGCCTGGAGGTACCTCGTTTTGTATCGGTCATACATCTGTCTCTTTAGACAAGTTCTCTTCCAAATTTACGTGTTTAATGATAATTTTTTTTCAATCAAATCCATTTTTCCCTAACTATGCCTTTCCTAGCTAAATCTGTTTGCTTTGTGCTCGCACTGAGAATAAATTGGTAGATAGAACTTTCTCTGTTGCACTTAAAATGATTGTGTGTGCTCATGTGTGTACATGCATAAGCGCACATCATTTTGCCTTGTGATCTCTGTAAGGTGTTCCTAAGAGGTCACTGAACTGCAATGAGTACTGATTTTGTTGGAGTTACATGGATATGTTGCACTTTTAATACGTCTGTTCTTAAAGTTGAGACCCGATAGCATTGGGCTGATGGAAGTGTAGGGTTAATGAATTATTGCAGCTGACTTCCGCACCTCACACAGCGTTGGTGTCGCGAGCGACCCTCATGAAAAGCCCATTTAAAAATCAAGGATTCTGTCAATCTATACAGGTACTCACCCAAGGTACTCCTTTCACTACCCACATCCATTTGAATGCTGTTGCCTGTCTTTACCCTATCTCTCTTTTCCCAGTTTTAAATGTCTTTGGTTTTGCTTTCTGTTGGTTTCAAGGGCCAATGGTTTACTCGGCGCCTTAACGGGTGGATGTAATGTGTCAGATTTACAGACGCGCCTGATTGAGACAGTTACTTGCCAAACCTCAAAATGGTCCTTTCTCCTTGTTTGTTGCTTTTTTGCCTGTTTAGTAAGGAGTTATAGGTCCAAATTAGAGCTGGGCGATATAACGACGGCAATTCCAACTTTTCCGGACATGTTCTGCTTTCGGACATTTCTTTTTTTGGTCTATATTGGTTAATAGCCATTGCAAATATATCTTTATATAAAAAGAAGTTAATGGGATATACCGTTTTTTTACCAATACGTTTTCATACCCTGGTAGTGGGTCAAACTATTCGTTCTGAATTGATCAGTTGAAATTAACCATTTGGTCTGATTCACCCAAATTGATCTTGCACTATTCCTTCTGCTGTTTTTCCTACTGAGGTTCAACGGGACAGTTCACCCAAAAATTCTAATTCTGTCAACATTTACTCACGCTCATGTCTTTCAAAACCTGTCGTTTTTTTGCAGCACATGAAAGAAGATATTTTGATGTGTCTCAGTGGTTTTGTTCAAAGAAAAGGAAATCAATGGGGGCCATTGTTGTTTCGTTCTGTAAAAAGTCATACAGGTTGAAAATGACATGAGGGTTAATAAATGGAGATTTTTTTTTTTGTGGTGACCTTTCCCTTTAACTTTCCTCATTATCGCTATCTTTGTTGCTTACAGGTCATTTTACGTGGGTTGAAGTCAAATGACACGCAATTTTTATATTACACGCAAAATCTTGTAGTGTCAGTATGAAGTGAATATTTAATATATCGTCCGGCCCTAGTCTAATTTACTAATGCAGGTGTTTATTTCAGGTCAACTTTATTATCTCTTTTTGGTTAAATTTCCTATTTGTCTTATCCTCAAGATAGCAGTGCATGCTTTCAGAAAAAGATCAGGCATTCAGAGTCTCAGTCAGGTCACAGATAAAAGGGGATTTGAATTCTTCAAAGAAATACTCCAGTTCTGTTTGTTTGCTTTCCTTTGTTTGTACTTGTGCAATAAAATATGTTAAAGGTAAAAATGAATGTGCATTTAAGATAATGAATCACAACATAAGACTGTTTATTGGTCAAACTGCATCGTTTATTGAAACAAATGTGGTTTCACATTTGTCATTTCACTAGTCATTTAAAACGGTCCTGGAATTGTTTAAAAAAAGAAATGTTTTCAATGTATTTGAAATATTTTTTGGGATGTGCCGTGAATTTAGTTTCACACACTAATCCAGTTCTCTCTGACCATTTGTGTACATCAGGGGAAGTTGGACAGCTGGAAGAGAAAGACCTGAAGACTTTCATCCCGCAACACAACTCCGCTGCTTTAAACAAGGTGAACCACAGACGTAGTGGTCTATTACGCTAAAATTATAAAGCTGTACAGATGTAAAATGGTTCTGTGTCCCTTTTCAACGTTTCGAGACGACCTCTCATGTTATTTTAATCATGTTTGTTTGGTTTTCTTTGCTTTGGTCTTACTGCTATAAACCCATAGATGCAGGTCCACCCTTATTTCTGTTAGTGTGCATTCAGAATGAATAAACAACATTGTGGCATGTTTGCTATGTACAGTCCACTCTTAAGTAAAAACTATTGACGATTGGTTTTGTTGAGTATTTTGACTGGAAGCCTGAAAGGTCTCTTAACTGCTTATTTCCCCTCTGTATGCTAAATCCCAAATCTTTATACAATTTTAGTTTAGAGAAATAAATTTTCATTTTGTTCGTTTTAAAATCTGTATTTGTCTCCAATAAAATGAAAAAAATAAATATTTGTGTGGAATTTATTTTGTCATGATTATTTTGAAGGGAATGTTCTCAACTTATATTTATATACCACGTTTTACCATTGTCGTTGTTACATAGCAACTGTACATGAAAACATAAAGTACACACTAACACATGCACATGGACACACAGAGAGAGAGAGAGATACAGAACAGAAGGGAAACACGGGTAATATATTATGCAGACTATTATTTCCAATATGGGGTAATAATAGTTCATGCAAAATGTTACATTTAAAATAATATTAAGTGATGTAAGCTGCACCTCGGCGAGCAATTCAAGTCCAGCCAGTGTGCAAACCGTGGCGAGGAACCCAAAAAGCCTCTGGAGAACCCAGGACCAGCAGGGGGAGCTCTCCTCCGGCACTACCGCTGCATCTCTACAAGCTCGACAGTGCTTGCATAACTAGGCTAAATAAATAAAAAAGAGGTTAAAAGCAGCATGAACAACTGAATCTCAAATTGATTGTGCTTTTTTTCTAAATGCTGTAAAAAACAAAATGTATTTAATTTTGGTTTTCTTTTTTTAAGTATAAATAGGCATTCTAAATACGTCCAAAAATAATTAGACATAATTAAGTGAAATGTTTATTTATTTATTGACGTCTCTATGCGAGTTAAAAATTGCTTTTAATAAATGGTCACGTGACATGCAGGAACCAATGACGTGAATTTATCCTCTGTAGGTAGTTTTTCCGCAAATAATAGTTTTGCTAAGATGTTTTATCAACCCCACTAAAGTCATTTGGCTTTTTAATAAAGTGTCTGTTCGTTCTCTTTCGGAGATTTTACACTTTTAGACACATTTAAAAGATAAACTACATTGTTAGTGCTCAACTGAAGGAGACCTGGGATGACATGAGGGTGAGATGGGGTGAAGGTTTTGGACTAGGTTTATTAAACACACTTCCGCTAGATGGAGTACTAAACATATACATAAACTAACAAGTGTATGGTATAACGCAATTTAAATCGCTTTGGATAAAACCGTCTAACAAATGCATAAATGTGAATGAACTTTCTGATCTCTGTGTATGAATTTGAAGACAAAGCATGGAGATGTCAAGCATATTTTATATTGTTGAGCGCTTTCACAGCCAGTTCAAGGGAAATCCTTTCCCGCCCTTTTCCTTAAACTTCACAACAGATCTCCAGCTTGTCTGAATCATAAAGTATCTGTATGTTTACAGTGATGCCGACAGAAATACATTTATACCTTTTTCCGTGACCGATGACGCGTAATGTTTTGCTTATGAATCATGCATAGGCTATGCTTTAGTTAAGCTGAGGTAATTTAATAAAAATGCATGTACTCTACCTTCACCTTAGTAGGACTTGCTTCCGGTCAGCGTTCGTGTGGTAGACGCCCTCGTGACGTCAATGTTGTAACAGCGCTGAACTTTTCAAACGGGACTGAAACACGCACACATGACACGCGACTACAGACAGCGGACGTTAAGCCAAAACACGTATTTATTTTATTGTCGCTTAATTTAGCGTTGTCGTTTTTATTTGTCAGGACGTGACGGACTATATGGGAATCTGTTATACCGACCAGGACATTAAATAATGTATTTACCTGCAATAATATTTATTTATTTACCATCGCGATGGGTTTAGATGTCACAATGGAGTTGATTTATTCTGAGAGACAGGACTCGAGACACCTGTAACATGCGTTATTTTGGCCGCATGTGGAGCGCACAGACATCAACATACTGAAGAAAGAAAAGCTTTTGTTTCTGTTTTTGTTTCTATATAACTTACATACACATGTTGAAATGATCTCAGAGGAGCGCAGCAATCACATCTCTAAACATATTGTGGGCTTTCCTGTTGGGTTATTGATCCGCTCACCCAAGAGACGCCTCGCGATGCTGACCAGAAAGAGCAGCAATGGATCTCTACAGTAAGTTATTCATATACGTCATATGACTTTACTTTTAATACAGTTGTCAGACATGTTCACATGGGGTGTTTATTGTAAAGACTGGCAAAAAGTATTTAGATTTGAAAAAAACATTTTTGACACGTTCTAGTTTTGACGTTCAGCCTAGTGCTGTCACTCACTATGTCAACACTGTCAGGTAACATTTATTTTACATTTGATAAATACACCTAAATGAATTAAAAACACAATTTAAAATATACAAAATTAACCAAAGATAAGACGATTTGAAACTGCTCATAATGATGTAACAGAGTTGACATTAGGTTGGGTCAAAATAGCCATGTTTTATTTATTCGCACGTGTAATACCTAGCAGTCTTTTTTTTTAAATAGTTAAAATGTTTTGTCAAAGTTGACAAATAGGTCATTTGATGCAAATGTCAACCTTGCAGACCAAAACCAAAGTTTTACCCGAGGTTTGTTATGTACTGATAGCACAGATTCACAGGTTCAAAAGCTCATGTGTGGTCTCTCTGAAAGTTTAAAAAGCATTATTTTTTTAGTGTGTGGTTACACACAGTCGGGTAAGTGACATTTTCAGGATTGTCACATCGTAACAGTCCATTTTCCTAATGAATAGACACGAGATAAAAATGGTATTTTTTGTTCTAGGGAGTCGTCCCTTCTTTATTTGTTGGGTGTTATTGCTTCTGATTTAATTAACAGACAATCTAGTAGGCAGTCTATCAAAAACTGTGTCCTTTTTTGCGCATATGCATAACGCATGTTTATTTGCCCTTTTTTATAATAGAAAACTTCTGAATAGACTGATATTTTTCTGATGCTTAGACTCTGTCAACAAGGGTTTAGACAAACATACACAGTTTGGTAGGTCTATACAGTAAAACGCACTCTGTGCGTTTATATGTCACATCCATAACACAAAATGTCACATCCATAACGCCCAGCTGTTAATGTTTTTTTATGTCAGAAATCATGATATAATAGTAATGTATCTTTTGTTGGTTTTGTTTTTCTTATATTTATATTTATGTCCAAGTTGTGTTAAGTAAGAATCTTTACATCTGATTATCTCAGACCATGTGTAAACTGACTTTAGCCTATACATTCACTTAATATTCTATTGACACCATTTGGATAATACTCTTAAAGCTGTGGCATAATTTGTTATTGGTGTTATGTGTTTTTTAAATTATATTATTTTACTCAATGACGTTTATTCATCTTCATTGTGCTAAAGTATGCAATGATCAGACTAAGGCCGGATTTATATTTGCGTCTTTTACGTGCGCAAGTTCCTTATTTTTATAGGTGGTTCACACCAAACGCGAATTAACCATTTTGCGCGAGGAAATTACATACAAAGTCAATGCAAAGACGGGAATAGACGCAACTCGCCATTGGCACGAACGGCTGGCGCGATTGCTGGTGCAAATTTTTTCTGTTGTTCATATTGCCTGTGCCATTTTTGACATACTGTTCATGCACAATGTCTTAGTTATATATAAGCACACAGCTGTGTCAGATCTTCTAGGTCATAACCTCTCATATGTCTCTTTCCCATCTCTTAGCTCCAACACATCTGATAGCACAGCTCGATCTGCGGAGAGCACCGGAGTCAGGCAGCCGGCAAAGAGTAAGATACGGCGACACAACAACAAGCTGACCACCGTGTTTAACCGAAGTCCCATTCTGCGAGACGGTCAGCAAGGTCTGGATAGCGGAACGCTAGCAGGGGACGTGCAGTCAGCGGACGACCCTGCGGAGTTATCCATTCAGAAGTCTCTTCCAGGGATCCTGAAGATATTTGGCAGTGACATTTGTCAAGGGACCAACTATAAGAGTGTGCTGGCCACCAGTCACTCCAGCGCCAAGGAGCTGGTCAAAGAAGCTCTGGAGAGGTGAAAGACATGCCCTTGGGATTTAATATTTCCATTTCAAGGGTTTCGATTAGATATTGTGCACTATGACTACATGATAAGACACAGAGTTATAGAAACATACAAATACAGAGTAATATGAATAAAACATATTCTTTCGTATCACAGGTACTGCTTGGAAAAGGAAGACCCTAGTTTGTATGTGCTCTGCGACGTGATTGGTCGACCTGGATTGGACAATGAGTGGAAGACTGAGTGCTTTCGTGTTGTCGGTGACCACGAGAAGCCGCTCATGTTGCAGTCGCTATGGAAACCCAAGGAAGGATTCTCCAGGCGTTTCGAGATCCAGAAACGCTCAAGTGTGGAGGCGCAAAGTGCCAAAGACACAGACAACATCACTGCAGGTATCGTCCGAACGCAAGCTTTGAGATGTTTTCATAACCTATCCCCTGATTTATGTTTCACACTGCAGCTAATGATTCTCACTAAGTGTTTTTGTCTTGATTTGTAGTACAAATATCTAAGCATTCTTAAATCAAGATGCACTTTCTTGACAAGAAAAGCGACCTAAGATATTAAGTCTCCTTTTAAGGAGAAAAATATAAAAATTAAGTAAGTTTATAGTAAAAACAAGCAAGAAAAGTCTATCAAAGGGGTGAGAGAAATCAACTTGAATCACGTACTTGACAAAAAGGTCATAGTTTCATTTTCTCATCTCATTGGCAGATTTTTGTTTGCTTGTTTTACCATAAACTAACTTAGTTCTTATCATATTTTTCATTAAACAAGACTAGGTCACTTTTCTTGTCAAATAATTGTATATTGATTGAAAGAGTTTTAGATATTTTTACCAAAACAAGACATAAATGCTTAGTAAGAATGTCATTTTTTGCAGTGGAGTTGACAATTTATAAACTATCTGAGGCACTTCAAAGCTATTCCAACAAGAGCTTGTCATTGAGATTGAACTGTCCGCTCTCACACTGGGCATTCTCACCCTCCTTAAGTCCTGAAACACTGAAACAGCCGCTTGTTTTTCTTTCTGAGCGTGTTTCCTGCGCTCGGAGGCTGTTGGCTTTGGCGTGGGGCCGGGCCGGGCCGGGCAGTTCCCTTGTGAATCGGTGACTGGGGAAGCTCAGCTTCATCGTTGTGTGTTCTGGCAGAACAATGTGGTAGAAACGCCCATTTCCACTGCCGATAACGCCCCGATTGTTGATGGGTGTTAAAGCCTGATCGCTGAGAGCATTTCACAGCACTAGACAACTCGGTCCTTTTCAATAAAAGCACCTACCAGGGACTTAATTGGCCAATTTTTTTTAAATAAAAGTGTACTTTCAAGTGTTACAGTCACATGTTTTTCAGAGAAGTGTATAAGGTATATTTCTGAAAATAAAACAAAAAGGCAAATTGGAATACACGTTAAATTCAAGTTTAAAAGAAGTGTACTAAAGCGCACATGCACGTACATGTGAATCCTATCCAGCGACGTGTTCAACTCGAGTAAAAGAAGGTTGCCCAAATGGACACGTGGCTCTTTTTACAAATGTGCAGCTATATTTTTATATATTTTATATATACGTATGACATCATCAGTCCCAAAAAATCTGTCTGTTCAAAACCTACAGATCAGCTGCCTGGCAACCATTCAGGAGACCCTAGCAACAACCAAGCCACTTCCTATAAAAGAGCATTTCTCGTCCCTATCATGTGATTATTATTGTTGAATGGAAAGAAATCCCTTTTGTCAGCCATCACATCCACTTATTTTTTCTGACCCTTTTCTGCAGGCCTCAATGCACAAGTCCGAAAGCTGCAGAACAACCGATCACGGGTCACCTCGCTGTTTGTCAATGGAACCGATGACGCTGCGGATGCTTTAGGTATCTGGAGGAGCTTGAGTGACATGGACGTCTCCGCCGTAGGAAAGAACACCGCTGTCACCCGTACTGCTCCTCTGCAGGAGGATCCAGAGGCAGAGGCTGATAAAGATGCTCACAGCCTCCACGCAGAAAAAGAAGAGACGGAAAGTAGCGATGACAACACCACACAGTACTCCATCCACCTGCCCTTTGATTTCCCATACTTCCTTCTGCTGCAGGGATTCAACCACAGACGGGTAAGACACTGGCTTCCCGCAATTTTCTCTTATGTTGTGCATTTGGATTCAGGATTCTAGATTTACATTTATTAAGAGCACATAACTAGGGATTTTTAAGGTCCTACTTTGGTTTATGGAGTGTCCAACAACAAGTTTATGTACGTAGAAGGCGAAAAAATTATATTGTTACAATAGACACTTTTTTGTTACCTTTCTTCTTGACTGACTCTGAAATGATTTGTTCCACGAATCATCCATCCAATCCCTTCCTTTTCCGCTAGCCTAGTCTGATGTGATTGATCAGATGGTAAAGTCCGCCTTGATTGGTCTACTGCAAATGAGGCTCATGAGCTACAGTGTTTGGGGGAGAAGAGTGAATTTTACGGGCAGTCCTAGCAAAACGTAGGCGGGGACTATATGAAGTGACGTAAATCTGCGGCGGTTTGCGAATCGTACTAGGGACGACTCGTTTGCGTGATTGGCCAAAAACTTTGTTGTTCATTCACCTTCGGATTTACAACTTGGCAGACTGCTTACTTTCAAACACGACAACATTACGCACTCCATGAGTCATTGTCATGATCTCATGTTATGTACTCTTTAAACAGAAATATACACTTCAAAACCCAGTGAAAGTTTTGTTTGGCTTTGTGAATCAACTGTTGCAGCACAAGGTGATCAAACTTCTCTGACAGCAGTTTTAGACTGGGTAACTAAAGTCACTGGCTAATTTACACTATGTTGTTGACAGTTGCCCTAAAGTCTTCCCTTAAACACGCTGTAATCCGGTGAGGGTATCCTGACCGATCACACATTGTAGAGAGTGTGTGTGTGTAGCGAAGCCTCCTGCAGGATTAGCTCCGGTCAGAGTGACAGGATTTGGACAGACAGACAGTCATGTGGGACACAGGTGAACCATATGTTTCTCTAGACATTCTGGAGCTGAGCCCGGCAGTCAGAGATTAACCATATAGCTGTCTCACATGAGCTCTCAGCAGACCGACTGTGCTACCCTGATATTCCTCATCACCGGTGTTGCTGAGTATGCAGTGTTAAGTGTGTGTGTGTGTGGACTTGGTTTTTATATGTGTGTTGTGTGGACTTGGTTAGTGGGGACCTAAACCTGAATGCACACCAACTAATGGGGACCCTATTCACTTTTGGGTCCAAAATTGAGGTCCCCACGGGCACAAAAGCTTATTAATTGTACAGAACGATAATATTTGAAAATCTAAAAATGCTATCTTTAGTTTTAGGGGTTGGGTTAGGGGATAAAATATACAGTTTGTACAGTATACAACTCATTACGCCTATGGACTGTCCCCACAGAGATAATAAAACATACATGTGTGTGTGTGTGCGTGCGTGTGTGTTGTGTTTACACACCATTAAAGCCTATAACATTAGTAGTTAAACAGAAAATACATTGAAAATATATGTGGGACATGTCTGGAAAGTGAAAATATTCATCTATCGTTTGTGATGGAAATTCGGTCATTTCAAATGCATTTTTATGTTGATAAAAACCAATTCGTAGTTCACAGTAGAACCTGAAATGCACATTTATAATGATTTCGTCACTTTTGGCTTCATGATCCTGAGAAAATATTCAACCCTGCAACCCTTTTTTAAGCTGCACTCGGTAACCTTTCCCTCTCTGTCGCCATCTTTGTTTAAAACATAAAATTGCATTTTACTTTACAAACTTATATTTAAATAAATTGAGGTAAAATGACGTCAAACTGACTTTTCCCATGACAGCTTAACATATAAATAAAAAATAGATAATGTAAATTTGCTTTTTGTTGCAAAACGAGAGCGGGCGTTGGCACATATGCAGAGGTCTGGAACTTCAGGAGATGTCCTGAATTTGACAGAATTATTTTCATCTGTTTGTAGAATCCAGTGTAGCAGGGTATCAGGTTAGAAAGTTTTGTGCTATGTTCATTTATGTACTTGCGCAGTAAGTTAATATGCAACCAAATAATTACCAACTGCAGCCTCAAGTGGTTAGAGGAAGGTTGATTTGGAAAGGTGCTAATTTTAGCCTGCTAGCACTGAAATTATAATCCCACCCTCTATGCGATTCGCCGTCCAAAGCCACGCCTCCTCCAAACACTCCTCCAAAAAATGTGGTATTTTGTAAATCCACATTACGAATGACAAACTAAATCCATTAAATTATTCTCAAAGCATGTACATACCTGTTCAAAAAAAAGTGAGCAACCATGGTATCGTCTTTCAGACCCTCATTGACACAGTGGACGTGAGCGCGCTGATGACTTATGATGTCTGTATGAACAGGGTGCGCAGTGGTATGCATAACACATTGTCTGAAAATGTACACATGACCAGTCACAGCGCTCGGCCAGAACGTTTTGATTGGGTGAACGTTGTCCTACGCCTTTCACAGACGATATATGATTATAAAAATATATACTTCTTGATTGCTATCAGGATGTGAAGAGATTTCCAACCAACATGACAAAAAAAGTTCTGTACAGGACCACACACCCTGCCTTTAACAGTTTCATGCACATCTTCATGTGGTTTTAGCATCACTTGAGAACAGAAGAAACCCGTTTGTAGGTTTAGATGTAATTATATGAGAATTATCTTTTGTGGATGTTGCTGTATAATCAGGAGTTTAAATGCCAGGGACATGAGGACATTTTACTTTACTGAAGGTCATAATCACTATTGTTGCCACACAACACTTTGTCTTTATTGAGTGTTTTATGCATCTGTACTTTTAGCTAAAAATGTATTGTTTTACAATAGGTTATTAAATGACTCGTTAAAATGTTGAAAAGGTCAGAATATACAGAATACTGTTCTCAATTCTTACCTTTTTTATCTCAAATTATAAACCTATTGCATTAGAAATTTAGCCAAAGTATTAAAGCTGCAATCTGTAACTTTTGCCACCATATCACTATCTTTGTTTGAAACATAAAATTGCTGGTTACTTACATACTTTACATGGGATGAAGTCAAACCTGTTTCCAACAGCTCATATTATATTTACAGTATCATTGTCCATCGCTGTACGAAAAGGAGTTTTTTGTTTCTCTTTGGCCTAAAAAGTTACAAATTGCAGCTTTAATAAACTAATATATAAAGGATAGTAGATGTTCTGAACCTGGCAGAAAGCTCCACAGATTTGTGTGTGAATGATAACGTCCATCATTCACAGTGTTATTCTGTTAGGTTCTTCTTGAAAAGCTAAAGCTCAAACATGTGCTCAGGAGATTATGTCAGGTTAAGGGATTTAGAGAAACTCTATGCCAGTGACTTCTTTAGATCGAAAGAATTGGATCTGTCGATTAACGCCGCCGTCTGTTTTAACACTGGGATGTAAGCACCCTCACACCTACCTAATTACAAATAATTGTTTTTTCGAAAGTTAAAGATTTTTAAAGGGGTGATATGACACGGCTAAAAAGAATATTATGGTTTGTTTTAAAGTCAATGTAATGTGTTTACACGATTTAAGGTTCAAGAACACTGTATTTTCCACATGCTGTACATGTTTGTATAACCTCTTTGCACCGCCTCTCTGAAACGCGCAGATTTTTTTACAAAGCTCATGACTCTGAAAAGCGAGATGTGCTATGATTGGCCAGTTAACCAGTGCGTAGTGATTGGTCGATTAATGTGACGGAAATGTAACGCCTCTTACCCTATTTGGAACATCAGGTTGACAGGTACACCACCTTACTTGCGTATGGATTTATGTATTAGCGATCTTAGTCAAGTCATACCACGAACTGATGTAGATTTGTGGGGGTGTGGTTACACGAGGTGTTTCAGGCATGTCTGGGTGAGCATTCACTTTTAGATAGAATCCATCTTTTGTTCCGACACTTACATTTTTGCAATTTTACGTGTCTAATGCATACATGAGCAACTTATAACACACCAAAGACACAGAAAAACACATATTCGTGCCATATGACCCCTTTAAAAAAACTCTCTTTTGGTTAATCAGCTTTTTAAAAGACATATTGAACGGTGATGGGGAGATTTTTAACCTTATTTTGTGTTGATCCCATTGCAGGACTTTCTGATCTATCTGATGAGCGGGAACATTTGCGTCTTTGGCTCCTCCTCTGAATCCACCGCTTGTAGTGATGAGGACACCCTGAAGGTGGACATCTTACTTTTCGCCCCTGATATCCAGCCCCAGCACTGCCGCATACAGCGTGTGAACATCACTGACCAAACCAAGACCTTAACCATGCTCAAACCCCTCCACGGGGCTTTCGTTACACACAACGGTGTCCCACTCGAAAGCGAGGTCGAGTTGTGTCCAGGAGACCTGGTGGGCCTCGGTCAGCACTATCTCTTTATGTTCAAGGACCCCACGGCCTCGGGCGTCTTCCAGACTCCATCCTGGATGGCCACGCTTTGTCCCCCCGCCACGGTGTCTCCCTGTAAACTGTGCGGGACCTCCGTGAGGAGGACGAGGCCTCGGAAAGCGGCCGCCCGCTGGAGGGATTTGGAAGGTAGGGTGGTGTCGCTGTCAT
Source organism: Triplophysa bombifrons (assembly GCA_029783895.1). Lineage (NCBI taxonomy): Eukaryota > Metazoa > Chordata > Actinopteri > Cypriniformes > Nemacheilidae > Triplophysa > Triplophysa bombifrons. Next base: position 22,528,074 of record CM056457.1, read on the forward strand.
ATCAGCTGCAGCAAGAAGAAGAGGTACTGGAGAAGATTCTCAGAACGGTGGACCCTGAAGGAGAAGAACCTAAACTGACCTCAGGGTTTCTGATGTGCCTTTGCATTCAGCACTCCGCCACTGACTTTGAGTTGATTCACCTCCGGAAATTACTGCTCCGTATTGCCAGTCAGATCCAGATCACCATGTGGGTGAGTGAATGTCTAAAGACAACAAATGCCACTATCAAAAAACTGTTCAATAGTACTAATCTGATCTCTAGCATTTGGCATAAAACTTTAGATTTTAAAGCTCATAAGGAACATAGAATAAAGGGATAGTTCACCCAAAAATGATAATTCAGTCATCATTTACTCGCATTTTAGTTGCTCAAAATCTGGATAAATAACTTTGTTCTGATGAACACAGAGAAAGATATTTGGAAGAATGTTAGTAACCACTTTTTTCTGTTGAACACAAAAGAAGATATTTTGAAGAATGTAGGACTGCAAACAGTTCTGTGGCACCTTTGTCGTCTTTCCTACTATGGCAGTCAATGGTGGCCAAGAACTGTTTGGTTACTGACATTCTTCCGAATATCTTTCTCTGTGTTCATCAGAATAAGGAAAGGAATACAGGTTCGGAACAACTCGATGGTGAGTAAATGAAGACAGAATTTTTGTTTTGGGTGAACTATCACTTTAAATCAAATGTGTCCAATGTTTTAACTGTGTATGTACCATGACATAAATATGGTAATAACTCCGTACCATGGTATTCCTGTTTTTTTTGGCAATATGTTATTCCAATCCTGTATGACTTTCTTTCTTCTGCCGAACACAAAAGAAGATATTTTGAAGAAAGTTGGCAACCAAACAGCATTGACTCCCATTTTATGGACACAAAACCATTTCTCAAAATATCTCCTTTTTGGTTCTACAGAAGAAAGAGTCATATATATAGTGAATAAATGACAGAATGATTATATTTGGGTGAACGTTCCCTGTAAAGATCTCTCCGATGGTTCAGACAGCAGACACAAATCTTTCCGTTCTCAGATGAAAGGTTGTGGCATTGGCATGTTCTCCTGAAATGGATTTTCTTCTTTTTACTCCACAGGAAAGAACAAAAGAACTCGCAGCTCTGCAGACAGACACGTGAGAGAGTTTTATTTCTTCCCGCACGCATTTGTTTTTCACACGCCCCTGAAATAAGAGCAGAGAAGCTGAACAACAGTAACTAGCTCATTATCACCCACGGTGCCGTGGACGTCTGGTTCACCCTTCATTGTGTCGCTCAGTCACCACCCGAGATCAAAACAATTGAACACCTTCATTATCTGCTGAAGTGAGCAGTAATAAATGTGTCACAGCAGTGTTGAACTGAACTAGACTGTCTTTTGTTTGAAAGGTGTGTTTAAAGGAGAGTTAGCCCAAGACGCGTCCTGGTTTTTAGAATTAAGAGAAAATCTGAGACGGAGGAAACTTTAGCAAGTTTCCATTTGCCCCTCCATTAAATCTCACTGATGTCTCAGAGAAATCATTTCTGTAATATTTCATTCATTTGGGCACATGTGTTGTTGATGTTGCAGTGGCACCGGTGATGTTTCAGCAGAGTTGAACATGAAGGATCTGATCTCAGGTCTGCAGCCGCTGGTGCTGTGGATGTCCAACTCAATTGAGCTGCTGCACTTCATCCAGCATGAGGTTCCTCTGCTCCTAACATGGAGACAACAGCACAAACCGGCACAAGACAAAGGTACAGCTTAGTTTTCCTAAAATATAAAGACTGCTGGTAGGTGAATAGGTCGATGCTTTGATGTCTGTTGTAAGCGTGTGGTTAAAGGGATAGTTCATCCAAAAATGAAAATTCTGTAATCATTTACTCTCACTCGTGTCATTTCATACATGTAAAAATTTCTTTGTTCCGATGAACACAAAGAAAGATATTTGGAAGAATGTTTGTCATTTCAGTTAAGGGCCATCATCGACTGCCATCGTATGAAGAATTAAATGGTATCAAAGGTGCCCGAGAACTCTTTGTTTTCCAAAATTCTTCAAAATATCTCATTATGTGATAAGCAGAACAAAAAAAATTGTTCCTACTATGGTAGTGGATGATGTCCCAGAACTGACATTCTTCCAAATATCTTTCTCTGTGTTCATTGGAACAAAGAAATGTATACAGGTTTGAAACAACCTGAGGGTGAGTAAAAGATGACAGAACTTTTATTTTCATGTCTTCTTCATCTGCTCAGAATGGTTGGATTCGGAGATTCAGTCCACACGGACAGCCAGCGAGGAAGCCATGACGGTTCTTGAGGAAGTCATTATGTTCACCTTCCAGCAGTCCGTCTACTATCTCACCAAAGTAAGTGTGAAGTCTATAAAGTAGTCGCTCTGTGCACTGGGTAATACAGTGAATGTTTTCAGTTTATTCACTGCACGTTGACTGGGTCATTTTCATGTTATTTTCATATTTCAGTGCATTAGTAAATCTCATGTGGCTCTTTGGTTGAAATTGCTTATCCTCTGAATAAAGACACTGTTGGCCATTTCAGGACAAGTGCGTGAATGTCAAGGTATATGTTCAATTTCATCAAATTTTTAGTCCTATTATAAAGCAGTATTTCCCAGCAGTTTCCTTCATAGCCTTAAAAATAAGGGAAACAGGACATAACCATGTAAACACCATTCTGTGGTCACAGTACAGTCATAACAAGGTAAGGGGGGGCTTATAGATTACCCAATGCTCTTGGTGGGCGAAGATAGCTTGTCTTCTTTTGAAGAAACAAAACAAAAACATTAGTCGCGTATTTTCTCAAGGCTTCAACCACCAGCCTATCCATGGAATAGTGTCAATGACAACATTTATTTTATGCTGGACTTGCTTTGTTTCTTAAAGCAAAAGTTCACACCAAAATGAAAAGACAGTGTTAATGTTTTTGCTTGTATGCTGTTGTTTCTGTGGAACACAAAGGCAGAAAAGTATTAATAGTTCTTAGCGGCCGAAAATGTGTGCGAAAATGTTTTGTTTTGAAGACATGATCGCTTTGATACAGGCCAAAGTTAAAGTATGATTCAATGAAAATATCTCAGTTCACATATTCAGTGTGGCTTGTGAACCCAGTCTCGCATGAATTTGTGAAATTGTCACGTAATGTAATCTATTAATTTGTGTTCATCAACACGAATTTCCTCTTTTTTTGGCGTCACCAGCACGACAATTTTTCAATACACAGACCATGTGTGAATGTACATTTATATATTTCTAACCTGATATCCAAATACTTTAGGAGTCGGCTAACCAACACCTCACCTCACCCCAAACCCTTAAATCACAGCCGCAAAGGCAAATTTAGCTTTAAATGTTAGTTTCACAAGGTGGCAAAGCAATGATAAATGGCTCCCATAACCCCGCCCCTAAACCTAACGTCACAGGGGAAAAGTCATATCATAACAATACATGAGAATAAGATCGTAGGAAACAGGAATTCACACGAATGAGCCACCTTGTTGAATAGGTATGAATTTCCATCAGATTGTGTTGATATATATTTATACATATGAAAGATATCGCGTATTAAAGGGTGACACGAAATAATTGCGTGCTGACTGACACGAAAAAAGGGGGAAATTCGTGTTGATGAACACAAATTAATAGATTACGGTTCATCACAATTTCACGAATTGGCGTGAGAGTGTGTTGGGCTTGTCGGGGTCATAAATGAGAAGCTGATAGCGCCTTGCAGTCAATGGCACAACACGTCGGTGCACTTTTTAGAAATGAGGATTCACAAGATTCAACTAATGAAACATTGTCAAGGATTAACAGTTGTCAGTTGGGTCTATTGGTCAGACAGTCACGTGGATTTAGAAGACTTGGAATATACCAAAGTGATATTGCACAGAAGATTTGATTGTATTTATTTCTTGACAGTCAACACATTAAAGAAGGTGTTTCTTAAATAATAAATGTTTGTATTTTTGGGTGAACTACACACTCCTATAGTGACATCTTCTAGGTTTACTTAAACGAGCGGTTATGTTTCCATATTTTAACCAACCGTGGATTAAAACAAACCATCATGTTTTAGGATGTGCCTCTTTGAGTTGCTTTGGAAACAAGGGATTGTATTTTCTATGACATTGGTTCAGTGGTGCAGAAAATCCAGGTGACGGAGTCTCCTTGAAATGTGGACTTGTTGGTGACAAGAAATTCTGACTATGCAATGGGTGGGTTGCAGATTAACTTTGCAGATAAATGGAGAGGTCACAGCCTTCACGGTTCAGTTCCATCAGGAGTTTCACAGTGGATTGAACAGGATGTGCAGTTTCACATCCCCTGCCTGCTGTTGAGCTGATGGGGATGCATATTTGGACCAGACTGTTTCCTCTGCAGGAAAGACTGTGCTCGTCTCCAGAAAAGCATAGGAGTGTCCGGTGAAAGCAAGTTTTAGTTTGAGTAAATATAGCGCAAAAGTTACTCGCTAAATCAAATGAAAACGTGAGAATGTCAGTAAATGATGGAAGTGAGAAGATGAATCAGTTGCCTGTAATCTTAGAACGGACAGATATTGGTAGTCCGAGGCTGTCATGTGATGGGGAATGTGCGGTCATCGGTACTGTGAATAGTTGGATACAGCGTGCTGTGATTTGAACAAAAGGGCAAGAATGTGTCAGTCACTGAGTCACGGGGTGGAGCTTGTGTCTCTGGTTAGTTACTGAATGACTTCACAAGAATCCACAAACATATTGAGTGTGATTGAAGCACATATTTTGCTAATCTCAGGTTTGTCTGCATACACTAGCAGTGTGAGTATTTTGGTTATGATGAAATGGTCATTTAATGGTCTTTTTATTAGTCAAATGGGATTTAAGGCAATTAAATTGTTAAGTTAATCATATTGTTACATTAGTCAGTTAAGGCATAGTTCACCCCAAAATAAAAATGTTGTCATCGTTTAGTTACCCTCTTGTTGTTCAAGATCTATATTACTCATTCTTCTGTGGAACACAAAAGAAGATATTTTGAGAAATGTCCCTATAATGATGGTTCTGTGTTGTTTGGTTATTCTTCAAAATGTTTTTTTTGTGTGTTCTGCAAAAGAAATAAAGTTGTTCAGGTTTGAATTGACATGGGGTGAGTAAATGATGAAATAAGTTTGTTTCTTTTTCCATAAGCATCCTTTCCTGGTTCTCTTGTGTCTCCCTGGTGCGTTTTGTTCCTCTCTTGATATCTTTCTCAGGGTTATGGTTGAGGGGTTTGTTGTTTTCAACGGCGATAAAACTGTCTCCAGCAGGTTTCTCTTCTTCGACTTTCCGTCTGGCAGGATTATCTGTGTGCTCCTTCTTTGTTGACAAAATGCCTTTATCTGGTGCTGTGGGGGAAAATTGCTTTACTCAATGGGAAAAGTGAGTGTGGTTCTGAGTGGAATCTACTGGTTTGGTCTTATCTGAATGATTCGCAAGACTCTCACTGGTACGGTAACAATGGCTAATCAGGAAGTAGACATTCTCCAGAGCCGAGCCACATATCAACCGCTGAGGGGAAGTCAGCCTGTGCCGCACTTCCTGTGGTTTGGACGCCACATTCTGCGCCCGGCACTGCTTCTATATGCATTGAATGCACAAATAGTTATCCAACTCTATGTCTTAAGTTAAATTATCCAACCATATACACTACAGTATGTCATGGATTTGCCACAATTTGCACTACTGGTTGGATTCTAACTGAGTTTCACTGCACATTGACAATCAAGTTGATTGTAATCTTAAAGAAATCTTTTCCTCTCTTTTAGAGTATGTATGCTGTATTGCCCGAGTTGTTGGACAGTAATCCTTTCTCTGAGAGCGGTCAGCTGCGCATGCCTGCGGGACTCATTCACGTCCTGGACGTTCTGAAGGCGGCTCTGCATCTGCTCAACACTTTCCAAGTGCACAGCGAGATCACGTCTCAGCTGCTGGCGTACCTGTTCTTCTTCACCAACGCCTCGCTCTTCAACGCGCTCATGGAGAGAGGTGAGCATCTCCTTACACGCTGTTCTTCTGTATGGATCAAAACAGTATTCATTGTTAATTGTCAAATTTAGGCTTATTTTGACCCAATGTTAAAGGCGCAGTTTTTGATTTACATCGGCCACTAGTGTTGTATTATAGATTTGCAATGAATCGCTCAGTCCAAACACGACGATGGCCACCACAGTACAAAAAGATGTCGTTCTCATGTTGATCATGCGGGCATTAGAAAGACTGTAGAAAGAGCGATGTCATATTTATTACATAAAATAAAAGGTCTGTGGATTTTAAGTATAAAAAGAAGGATAAAAGTCAGGCAGGAGCTAGGACCTGTGCTTATATGAAACTTAAAAAATGTTAGTTATTAGATGAATTTGATTCAAACTTGTTATGTTAAAATGTTAAAAATATTTTTAAGTTGAATTTACTCATTTTAAGAAAGCCAGGTAACTTAATTTTGTAAGTTGACACAACAAATAATTTTTACGGTGTTGTAATTGTGGGTTGTGTGACGCTGCAATACTTATGTTACAGTTCACACAGATTTTATTAAGTAAAAATAAATTTTATAAATTATTATAATGATATGAATAATATTTCTAGTATGTCATAATGTGTTAATAAATGGTGATGCGTATGTGTTTGAAGGATCTGGAGGGGGATTTTACCAGTGGTCTAGAGGTGTGCAAATTCGGGCTAACCTGGATTTACTGATGGACTGGATTCAGAGCATTGGACTTGGAAATCTGGCCGCAGACTTCTTCCAGAAGCTTTCCTCAGCCGTCAACCTGCTAGCCACTCCCAAAGAGACACTACTACAGGTTAGAAACTATTATAACTTCATTATACAGCTGCAGAAAAATGAAGAGACCGTTTTAAATGTTCATTTAATCAGCATTTCAAGATGTATTGCGGTCATTTCAGTCCAGTGTCTGTTGAATTTCAACAAAATCAAACCTCAGGAATGGCATTAAGTCATCCAATAGCAATGTGAAAGAATGACAGCATGACAAGACACATGAAAACTGTGATCAAAATCCAGGTTATCGCAACTTTCCCTAAATACATGTACTTTATTGCTTTAAAGTGAGTCTGAACTTTGCAGTCTGAAAAAATACAGAGCATATTTTCTGTTATTTTGACCTGTTACTCTAGTTTTCATTTTCGGCAAATAAATGCAAATAGAAACCATATTTTTTTATTTGAAATTTGGGAGAAATATTTTTAGTAGTTCACAGAATTAAACAAAAACAATAATTTACATAAACACAAATAGTAAATTCAGAAAAACTGAAAATAATTTTGAAATGGTCTCTTAATTTAAAAGAATCCAGCGATGGCATTTTTCACTATTTTTTGAAGAAACAAGGTAATAATACAGTACAATACATGAAGTCAAAGTCAATGTGTTAAATAGAATTGAATTGAATTTAAATTAATTTTATGACATTTTCACCAAGTCTGTCAACTTGATCTCACACAAATTCATATCCGATTTATGAAGCGTCTTTCTGGTATAAATTTGTGTAATCCGTGTTGTACAAAAATTGTACTGAAACATAGAAATGGGATCGTACCCATTCACACAAAGTAACACATTGCTAAATGGTACTATAAAAAAAGTGAAGTCAGTAATCCCAAATAATCACCAACACCTGTCATGCAAATTCGGTGCTCAAGAAGTGTTGGTAACAGCTTCTGAGCTTTGACTGCCAGGTATGAGTATCTGTTATAGGAATACTAATAATGTGTCTATTAAACCTGGTTATGCCATTGCTTAATGATTTAAGTCTCCCATCCATTAAAATGACGTGATGTTTTAAAGACGCTGAACAAACCTGTTTTCTTTTGCTTGAAGTCTAAGGTCAATTTACTGTGACATAACGATGGTCATATTTAGCTCTGAGTCATGCTATTTACATGTGCATCAACAAAATAAAACCCCATTCAGCCAGACTCCTTATTCTCACATGATGAATCATAATTTATGGTCCTTATTCAGCTCAGCCATTAAATTTCACCTTGAAATGTTGGTACACGGATGTAGACAGAGCGCCGGAGGCTATAAAGACACTGGAAACAGCCGTAAATCCCATCCTAACCCTGTTAACTTCCTCTTAAAGTCATTGATACTGAAACACTTTTTCTTATGTCCAACAGTAAACACTCAGTTTATCAAGACTATAAAGTAAAGGCACAATAACAGAGCGCAATACAAAGTTTACAGCATGCCACCCAAACACTTCCTGTACCGGGGGGTTACAGGTCTCGCTACTCAGAGATTTCAGGTTGGGCAGGTAGTTGTGTCTCTTGGTCTTTGCAGTAAATAAACATTGACCTTTATTAGGCTTATAACCTGTTAGAGTATCGCACAAACGGGCGTGAGGGCCGGATTACACCACGAGGTGGGCGGGGCTTGTATGAGCTCACCATCTTAAGACGTCAGCCAAGTTTACTTTAAACACGCTCCAAGGAAACATACATGAGTCACTCTCACATGAGCGCACTTGTTTGTTTGTTCTGCATTTCAGTCAACCATAAACACTATGACTCTGTGCCAATACATATTAGGCTGCCTACACAGCTATACTGACCGAAACTGAATTGCAACGGATTTGGAAGAATCTACGCTATCACATAAAAAAAATTGTGCTGTAATTGAACTTTTCCTAAATACAAGTAGAAATATGACTGTTGTTTTCATGGAGTATTTGAGGTCTGAAAAAATACTGATCAACTTTTCTATGCTTTTTTTATTTTGTATTTTGACAGTTTCTGCCGTTTTCAATTTCTGTAAACAAAAGCAAATGAAACAAGATTTATATTCAAAATTTGAGGGAAACTTTTCTTCACAGAATGAAACAAAAATGATACATACCTATAAATAGTCAATGCAGGAAAAACTCTTTTAAATGATCTAATAATTTTTCAGCAGCTGTAAATTTTGTGTTTCGCATCTTTTACTGACCTTTGTATGACATGATCAGTGTATCTGTTCTGTCTTCACATGCAGTAGCACTTCTTGTCCAGGCAAATCAGATCGTTTATGTGATTTTCAACTTCCCTCTATATTTTCAAACAACACACTCTTAAAAGAAGGAGCTTCAAAAGGTTCTTTGATACCATAGAAGAACCTTAAAGAACCTCTGAAGAACCTTTCTGCTTCACAAAAGGTTCTTCTGACGAAAAACGTTTTTTCGGATTATAAAAAAGTAAGAAAGAGATGTTTCCTTAAAGAACCTTTGGCTGAAAGGTTCTTTGTGGAACCAAAAATGGCTCTTCTTTGGTAGTGCTGTGAAGAACCTTTTAAGCACCTTTATTTTTAAAGGGGAACTCAGGCCAGATATGAAAATTCTGCCGTTAATTGCTGTTAACCCTCAAGTAGTTTAACATCCCTAGAACCTCCTTTTTTCCCCAGAACACAAATTAAGGTAGCTTTCTGACTCCTCAGATTACAACTACAACTACCTTTATTTGCGTTTTGGGGAAAAATGGAGGTCCTACAGATGTTTAACTACTTGAGGTTGAGTTATTATTGGCAGAATTTTCATTTTTGGCCGGAGTTCCCCTTTAAACGTGTAGTTGCATGTCCTAGTTGCTTGGAGACTATTTGTTAAGGTTCCAGCCAAGGCATGAAGTCACATTTTGTGGTTTTGTAAAACAACCATTTCTGCATTGTTGCAGTTATGGGACTTTTCCGCTTTAACATCCGTGTATTTTAAGACAGCGGTTGTGACTGCTTTTCCAGTCATCCATAGCAACACAAAAATCTGAAATGCAATCGTGTAGATAGCAATGAAATGGAGCGCAAATAAAATCTGTTATCAAACATTCAGAAGATGCAGAAAAGATTTGAATATCCTTCAAAACCATCGTTTTGCTTTTATGAAATTTTAGGTTCTGTGGATACATTAAAATACTATATGTCCTAAAATATAAATGAGCAACAACATATGTACATAAAGACAACATATGTGCAACATACTGTACATGACCTATAGCACATATATAAGACTGGGTGCTTACAACCTGTTTGATACTCAAATCCTGGAAGACAAAAGGCAGCTTGTCTCAGATCAGCAAAACAAGCATCTTGTACCAGGCCCAGCTACAGGACACTTGGGAAAAACAAACGTTTGGCACGTTCCACTGGATATGATTAGTAACTCATAAACACGCACCCGATACACACGAGAGAATGTGTTTAGTCTTCAATAACCTAAAGATTTTATTGCTAAAGACCTTGTTTTGATGGTTTAAAACTCAGTAAGAAGGTTGTCCTCTTGGAGTTTGTACTTTAATAGAAAGTACATTGCGATGACACAGTCTTATATGTTCTCTCAGTTGTGTCGGTATGTTGGATGTGTCTGTGTAAATACAGTGTGTTCCAGGACATGAGACTGTGTACACAAACATCCACGTGTGGGTTGTTAAATTCGTTCCTTAAAGATCTGTTCATGTGTTTGTAGACATCGTGGTCGTCTCTGAAAGTTGAGTTTGTTCATCTGAATCCGGCCCAGCTGCATCATATGTTGAGAGAATACAACACGGGCCGTGTGTGTCCTGCATGCTGGAGTCCATCTGTGGAGGACACCACTGCTGCCTTCCAAACCTGTGAGCACACGCAACGAGTGATATGACATGAAAATTATTTCAAAAAAGCACACCTAAACAGAAAGTGACCTGGGTGTTTTTGCATGTTTTTGTGTCTAGCTGAGATCTTGGAGAGCTTTGACAGTCATCCTCCTTTAATGCTGCCCAGCAGCGGGTTTCATCTGGAGCTGGGGAGTCCCATCACAGATCCAGGGCTGTTTACTCCTCTCCAGCATCTGCAGGACTTCATCCGTTCACTATCAGACAACCAGACACTGTGTGATCCTCAACCCACTCAGGTGAAACCTTCCTCACGCTTTTGACTCCGCAGAGATATTTATTATTCATATTTTAAATTAGCTTTTATTTTTAGATTTTCTGCTTTAATGTAAATTTTTGTTAAGTGTTTTGCAACTTTCTTATAGGCTTTTGTCGTATTATTACAAAAAAATATGCTACTATATAAGATTAATTCGTTTTAGTTTTGTTTGTTATTATAATTTTAGTGCTTTAAACTTATTTCAAAACTTTTGTAAGTAAATTTTTTCCCCTAATAATTATTATGCCAATATTTCATTTTATTTTAATAAACAAAACCGCTTTCAACGATTTAATTTTAGCAAACCAGTGCTTTAGTGGAAATAAGGATTTATAAGCATTTTTTGTTCTTATTTTGTAATAAAGTTGAAGGAAACATGTATGTATACTGTGGAATGCCAAAATTAAAAATAAGTCTGCAGAGAAATGTGAAAATATATAAATAAATAAATTCTAAAGGAAATACAAAAAAAATGAGAGCGTTTTTTTTAATGTATATATTATTGTGCTTTCCCCACATTTCTTTATTTCCACATTAATTCATTTCTGTGTCCATAGTGAACAAGGCATAATGTAATCTAGGCTAAAAGCATCAAATTGGTCTAAACATTAAATAAGCCAAATCTAAAAGACATAAATGACATTATACAGTTCAAATTATTAATTAATTATTAAATTAAATATTAAAAAAGCTACAATAGCCACACGAGAGAAGCTCTCTTTAATATCTTTAATATCAAACTTTTGCTTCTCCTGAGAAAAAGAGTAAGAGATCTGACAAATGTCTCCTTTCGAGTTTCAGAAGAAACCCCTCAAACTGAGCTCAGATTTCTCAAGTCGGCGATCAAAAGTCAATATTATTGAAGATCTCAATATGAACTCTAAACATTCCTCATCACGATTACCCGAATCCAGATGATTTTACCTCTACAAACATTAATTTGACACCTTCATAATCCTTAAGGTCAATTGTCTCATTTTTTTCTGTTATTATTTCTCCCAAGCAACATTTGAGAATAATTTGATACTTATCAGATCTTATGAAAGAGCAACCTTTGAGCAATAACATTTGTCTTCTGGGTACCCCTAAGATGTCCAATAAATAAGTGTGAGTAATGAGAAAATGTAGGGTAGTATTTTTTATGAATGAAGAATTGCTAAGATAACAAAAACCTTTTAAATGATTGATTTAATTTGATGTTAACTTGAAGTCATTTGATGTGATTTAGGACTCCTGCAGTGATCTGACTGAAGAGATGCTGTCTGTCACACACTCACCCAACTGCCAAAGTCCACACACAGAGTCTCAACTAATCATCAGCCAGGATTCAGAACCAAAGGATCAACAGCATGTGTCCACGACACCTCCTCAGCTCTGGGACTCTCACACCAACCTGAGTTCATGTGAGGCCGTCCTCGCCCAGAAACTCAAGTATCTGGAGCTTCACAACCGTCTGCCTAGAAACACAGACCTGGGTTATCACAAGAGCCTGGCCCTCGACCCGTCCTGCCTGCTCACACCCCCCAACACCCCTCAGAGTCTCGACCAGGCCGAACTTGAAGCCAGTTTGATGGAGCAGACAGCACGTCAAACCAGGAAAGGTAAACATGTCTTGATATGAAAAACCTGTCCTTGCCCACCACCTACATAGTTAAATTGGGACTCAAGTGTATCCACGTTTTTTCAGCACTTTCAGTCTTATTCTGCTTTGTTTGAAGGATGTGATCGATTTGCAGCATTGTTTGCCAAACGTGTTTGATGTCACAGTTTCTGAGCAGTGCTCTGAGAAATATCTGCGTTGCGTTCACTCTATGGGGTGTTCCCTGACTTCAGAGGCCAGAGTATATTGTTTTTGGAGGCATATGTGGGTGGAGATGTAGATGTGAGGGATGGGTTTGTATGCTCTGGCTGTAATGATGGAAGAACCTGTGAGTGTGAGGAGAGAAGAACCATTACTCCAAACGCCAGGAGATCAAGCCTCCTCTCCCCACATAACATTACACTGACAATACGTTAACATGATGAAAAACATTTTTTTTCCCTTTTCCCATTTTTGAAAAGTTGAATTTACACTTGAGGTCACTTATAACCTATAATTTGTTGAAAACATGATGTTGATTTGCAGCTCAGCTGAGTATTGCGTCAGCAACACAAAACTTGTGGCTTTGATTTGATTTGAATGCAAGTCACTTTGGATAATGCATTTTTGAAAAAAACTTTCTTCTGTAAGAGTCACTCAGGATTATCAGTTTTATACAAGGGGCAATCTTCCGGTTTCTCTCGTGAAACCAACACGGAAGTGAATAAAACTGCAATTCATTGACTGGCCACTAGAGGCTCGCTCCAAAACAGAGCAGAATCTCATTGAACTCCATGTTAAAATGGCCAACTTAACAGCACAGAAAAATATGTTTACAGCCTGGTACAAAAATGATTTTAGTCAATATAGGTAATTTTGCCCTTCATGACAACTGTGAGGGGTGTGAATTTTTTTATAACTCATCCGTTTAGATTATATTAAGTCTAAAATTCTCCATAATTAAGGGCGTGGCCACTTGAGTAACAGGTGTCCATTTACCTGTCACATGCACATTTTTTGTGTAGTTTCATGTAATTGACCTCAAGAGTAAGCTGTAAAACGCTGTAAACGTTTAAATGTCATCCGTCAATACGTCGAGCTTGGCAGGCGTGGTTTGTTTTAGCAACCAGTCACGTCAGCTCTGACCCATGTCCTGCCTCTTTGCCCATTTTCGATTATCCGGGAGTGACGCCGATGACAAGATGTCAACAACCGGCTCCGCCTACTTTAGGCTTCATTTTTACTCTTCACAAACCTACGGGTGACGTCACGGATACTACGTCCGTATTTTTTACAGTCTATGGTTTTATAATGAATGAAACTCAAATATTAGTAAACTAAAATGTTTACCAACTAAAATGTAGTAAATTGGAGCAGAATAAAGTGACACCCTTTGTCTAAACACTTGTAAATCTTAAATTAGGGATGCAGCAATATGTACATTTTGGCCGGTAACCGATAATTCTTGGAAGCCGATAACTGATATATTGACCGATATGCAGTATCGAAATATTAATACAAAATTCTGAACACTGAGACAAAAGGCAAAAATTGGACAACTGATTTTACTTGAACTTTACTTTTATATTCAGCACGGAAAACAAGGTAACCACTAGTTCTCTTTTTTCCCCTGAAAATAATGTACCAAGCCTACTTTACACTAGTTAACGATTCTTTAAAGGTGCATTTATTGGTGTATACTGTTGTATGAGGTCTACTTATTACATCCAAAATCAATAAGTATTTGGCTATTTCCTACCCAGGTTTTGAGGCCGGCTCTGCAAACACTCGGTTTTAATGGGCGTGCCGCATTGAAGAAATTTGGAAGTAAACGCCTACTGCTTTGATTGGATAGCAGTTTGTGCAGTTGGAGGCTTCTGTGAATTTGCTTCGAGACGTAACGTTAGCTTACACATTAGCACCATTCACAGTTTTCGCAGGGCATTAGTATTATCTGAAGACCTCCTGTGATTTGTTAATGACCTCATCAGTATTTCATGTGACGTAATCGCACTGGATGATTTTACTCAAATTTTCTGATTTATTTCCCGAATGTGATGTCAAGGCTTTGCGTACAGTTTGTATAGCCTTTAGTTGTATAGTGTTTAGTGATACATGACCGTACCTGTCAGCATTTGAGATCCATGATACCGAACCGGACAAAAGATCACCGCGATCGCTGGTCTCAAATGTTACAAGAGTTTCCATGATAAATAAACAAACGGGAGACTCCTGGTAACTTATGGATGTCACCCAGCACCCTAAATAATATCAAAACACTTCAAAGCAGCCTCCATTATTTGCAAACGGTGTATAAACCTTGAAAAATGATATATGAACCCACCAAATCACAGAGATGGCGATTCGCACGGGCTCAAGATCACAGACAACCTCTGCAAATAATACAAATGACTAGAGGTCCCCATGTAATACTGATCTTGTGTGAATAGTGCTCAGGACACATCAAGTGATCTCTAACAAAGCAATAGTGACGCATAGTAAAAAAATGTTTTACTCGCATAAGATTGCTGCGCCAATCCTATCTGATCCAATATTGAAGGCACAGCACTGCTTTTTTATTTTAAACTCTCCATAAATCTTGTGTCGATCTCTGCCTTGTTCACGAAGGAATCTTCGGACAAATGAAACGAACAAACGCTCCATGTTTTTCCCACATGAGCTGGAACGTCTTTAAAATAAACTTTAACCCTGCATTTCAAATATCATTATCCGAAGGAAGGTTATGCAGCAACTGTATTCTTCCACAACCAGGGATGGCACAATATTTAGCTCTTTAACGGCATGTTTGTTTATTGCTTGCTCGATCTACCTGGTTCCAGTGGGCGGGCCTAGAGAAGTTTCCGTATAAATTTTTCTGTGTAGGTGGTGTTCAACCTATCAATGTCGTCACAGATAGGTGCATTCCAGAACCTGGCGTTCGCTGGGCCTGGTGTCAATAACAGATGTAATCTCAGTAACAAGAAAGTTTTCAGTTCTAACACTTACATGATGTTCACTTGAATACAATTCCCTCTTATATAACAAAAGCTCGGGTTAAAATTTTGATTTTAATCATGCCTCCTTTAACTTTCAAACTTTTCTGGTATATTTAATAAACAAATTATAGATGTTCTCCCAGAATTTTTCTTTCAATAGCAACATTTCTAACAGGTCTCATGGCAGAAAGCATTCATACAGCAGTCTGATTCAAACAATATGCTTTTTTTGTTCCTATAATTTACACATTCATAAATACTGTATCTACACACTGTACCTACATCAACAACGTTTTGATAATAACCGTAAGTAGATGATCACGACAGAAAACAGTACTGTACTGTATTTTAACTGTGAGCAGCGTGCAGATTAAGTAATTTAACCAGAGGAAATTATTTAAGATTTATCGACTTTAATAGATTGCCATAAATATTATTATAGGTGGATACCGATAACATTAAAAATGATCATTAAAAATATCAGCCGATACCGATATGGCAGATCATTTATTGTGCATCCCTACATTAAATACATAAACGTGCATGGGAAAATTCTTTACGGATCTTATTCCCACAAGTTTCTTGTCACTTCTTTCATAAAGAGCTCTTACTGGTTTGTGTTTTCTCAAGGGACTTAACTTCGACCACACCAGTTTTGGCCGCTAATGCGTCATGCTTTTTTTAAAGGGACACAAATCCTATAATCTGGTTGAAGAATAGAAGAGTACTGGTGATGTCAGGAGAGGAAAGAGCCGTGAATGAAACATGGGAATTTACAGTCGGTTTACTGGCTGGAATCTTAATCACGGCAGTCTTTGTTCGGGACGCTGCTATATGGACGTGGGGGGGCAGGGGTTGGTTGAGACAAATGCTATCGCTGCTGATGTGACGGACAGAATTATTCTCAAATCTTGTGTTTTTCAATCAGCTCAGAGCAGAAGGTCTTAATGAGAGAATGTGATATGAAACTATAATCCAAGTAAAGGAAATGTGTGGCAATCTTGTGGAATTTGAGATTTAGTCTTTATTTTCTTGTTTTGTTTTCTCAATAGAGAGCACAGATCAAAGAATGGAGGAAGAAGATGATGATGATGATAGAGATGAAATGTTCACTGTTGAGCTGATGAAAGGACCTCATGGTCTTGGGTTGGCGCTGGTGGATGGAATGGTAAGAATTTTATCTTTGTTTTATTCGTCCGTGTTTGGTCCTTTAACTTTCTGATTAAGTCTCTGCAAAATGTTTGATTTTCCAAAATAAATTTTCCACAGTGTATTGAGCACTTTATCCCACCATGCAATGCGTTCAGCTCGATCATCCATTTCTATGTGCGGTCATTGCCATACTTTATGAGCACTTTTCCAGACAACATGATACCGTAGGAGATATCTACTTTTGACTAAAATGACATCAAGTTGCATCTATTTTGCAGTAATAAGGTAATCCCATAATTAGGGATGTAACGATATTATGGATCTCGCATTATCGCAATAGCAAAATTGTCTCAATATTATTGTGGTCACGTGGTGTATGAAACGATAGGTCTTCCGGGCCTATCATAGAGAATGTTAGAAAAAATTATAGACGTTACCTTTGTCAAGGTCTATCTGGTGCAATTATGTCATTTTATAAAAGGGATTTTTAGGTCATTTGACCCATCTCACACTAGAACTCAGGGGTTGACAACCTAATGCACGCTCAAAGGAAATCAACGGCGCACCAAGAACATGCAGACAAATGTTAAACAATTCCAAAATTAATATTATTTCTTAAGCTTATGAAAATGTATAAGTCCAGTACAAGTTCCATCGATAAATTTATATGTACATTGACTCAAAAAAAAAGGCCAGTCAGCTCTTACGACTAAACAAAGTAGGTGGCTCAACCTCGAGGTCTGCCTTGCTGTTGTCCTAACTGAAATGTAGCCTCATAAGGGACTGATCTGAACTCGGCTGTCAAGGTCCTGTCACCTCTGTGAGCTACTAATCTGTTTTTAGTGACCTGATCGTGACACCAGGTTTTGTCTTTGGTGTCAGGATCTGAACTCATGCAGTGGCCATTGTTTTCAGCACATGACCTTTGAATGTTCTCCGTGCCACATGTGTTGTTCTTTGTCTTCTTTGGATTCTCTGCTATTTAATTCTTTTCGCATTGCTTGTTGCAAAGTATTATGGGTTTGTTGTGTGCTTAAAGTATACAGATCATGCAATACAGATTTTGGCTGGAAGTATAATGTCCCGTTTTGCTATCCTTTGATGGATAAGAATCCCGAGAGTTTGGCCTTGTAAATGACATAAGATTGCTGATCTAGATGCACGCCATGAGAAACACGAGTGGGGGGTTATGTTTTACGAGAAGCAGCGCTGTAGGAGATAAATGAGCTTGCATTGGCCACACTTATAAAGCCCACATGTCCGACGGCTGAACATTAGAGACCCCCTGTGTTTCCCAGAACCGCTGAATTGTCTTTGTAAAGGTGGAGCTGATGGTAACAGTAAAATGTAATAAGAACCCGATGACTGTGTGCTTGAACATTTGAAGACCATTAAGCATTTACCTCCCCAGTCTGACTCAGAGAGATACAAATGCTTAAATTCCACTTGTGTTACACATTTACATTTCATTTCCTGTGGATGTGTATCACTGGCCAGTCATTTCTGATCTTTTTGTCTTCTCTGAGCAGAAAACTCCATTGAGAATGAGTGGCATCTATGTGAAGTCAGTAGTGCCAGATTCACCGGCTGCACTTAACCAGAGACTGAGAGTGGGCGACCGCATCCTCGCTGTGAATGACATCAGCCTGGTGGGCATGGACTATCACAGGTGACCACTTTTCGGGCCAAGGTCCAAACTTGCCTTTTAAAGGTTTTTGTTGCCTTTTATAATCACAATGTAATGTTTTATAATTGTTTTAAATGTGCAGTTGGAACTTTTTTGCAGTAAATTTTCAAAAACCACTAGGCCAGCGTTACACATTTTGTTCAGTTGAGTACTTACAACATCTCAAATGTTTCCAACTATTTGTAAATCGTGAGAAAATTGGCGTTTCAAACAGTGAGACAGGGGCTGTGTCTGGCAGTCGCCTGTCAATGGCGTCAAAGCCTGCAACCTTCAGTAGAATACAGGAAAGGAGACTGTAATGTGATTGGCTGAGGTCCCTTACGTGATTCGTCGTACGCTTTTTCCAGACCTAGCATCTCCTAATAACAGTCTCTTGCATTAACCTCGGATTCTGCTTTACTGCTGTAAAAACCATGACAACAGTCTCTTGTACAAATTTGAAAGTATTAGCTTGTAGCGTCTATCAAGCAACTATCTTGTTATGCGCAGTCGTTATTGAGCATAACCATTCTTTACTATTTGCTGCTGGTTTTGTTAACTAAGAAATTTTTATTAGACAGAGACGCTGATCTTGCATGTGTTTTACTAGACAGGTGAGCAACTGTTAAGATGCCTTTACTGACAGAAACGTATGATTATTATATATAGCGATCAACAAGGTTAGTCTTTTTTGTTATTATTGTTTTCTCTTAATTCAGCACGAGTGTTATGTATATATTTATCAAACAAGCACTGATCGTTTTTAGATCATCTGACTAAATAGTAATACATTAATTTGATGAATTACGTCTAATTCATTATAATGAAATAAAATCACGTCATCTCATCAAACGCAACATTTATAAAACTTTATTACTTTAGATCATTTATAAACGTGATTTCTCATTCATGTCTGATTATTGGTGGTGGAGAGGACAGTTTCGATTATTCCACGCTCCTTCACAGCGTTATCAAGCACGCCCTTGTTGTTTTTAACATATCTGTTTTGAATGTGCGCCCTCTAGTGGCGGATGTTACAAACTGTGCCTTTAATGTAAAGTTTCATATATATTTTAATGTTTCACATGTCATATAATGCCTAGATATAGATGCCTTCAGATAAATTATTATACAATGTTTAGAAACTTGCAGGTTAACTCCCAGGACATACACATTAGATTAGGATGAATGTCGAGTAATGTTTCAGTCATATTTCACCCAGAATGTTTGTTTGAGAAGATAAAATGATTTTAACACCAGATGTCTAAGGTTCTTGTTTCTAAAATTGTGGTCCGACTCTTCCTCTCAGCGGAAGAGATCTCATCCGGAGGTCGGGCGATCTGCTCCGTCTACTGGTGGCGAAAACTGAATCCAGGAGCAGTGCCAGGACCTGCATCACCAGATGTTGAGACACAAACACTCATCTCAACGTTCATCTGCACTTTTGAGCTCAGGACTTTATCATTGGGCTGATCTTTCCTTACAGATTCATGCATTCATTCATCTCTCAAGTACTGGAAGGAGTGGAGCATGATGCTTGCAACGCTAAAGGGTCATGGGTTAAATTCCCAGGGATTACGTGTACTGATATAACGTTTACCTTGAATGCAATGCAAGTCGCTTTGGAAGAACGCATCTGCCAAATATATGCATGCACATGTTTTTGCTGAAACCAAAGAAAAAGTGTCCAGAATGGATCCATTAATTATTGTTATACTGTTTGTGTTGTTGATTTTGTTGGTGCTGTTGACAATCTTTCCATCTGCCACCTTTAAATAGAACTTTAGGATGTGTACCAGCATCTAAAACAAAAAGAATCGCTTGTTGATACTTTTTTAGTACGTAATTCCTCACCACTGTCTTTTTCTTATATGAAATGGTTTAGCAGACATTTGAAAGCACTTGTTTACCAGTGTTTTATTTTCATGTAGTATCTGTTATTTCAGTGCTTGTGGTTCTGGTTTAGTGGGAAATAGTTGTGGTCCAGACTGGGTTATTTCAGCATCCATACAGCTCACTCTGAGAGAGTTAAACTGACATTTTACTACTTTGTATGTTTTTTTATATTTCTCACATTCAAATGCTAGTGTAAATAGTTTAAGTGAAGTACATTAGTCTTTTTAGGCATGAACATATTTTTTGTATTTTACTAAAGTGTCACTTTTTCTGCTACCCACAAGTTACTTTTTGCTAACTTGTCGAGTTAAATTGAACTTTGCACCTGATGTCAATTATAAAGCGAAATATGTCATCACTTTCCGTGCCAGAGAAACAGTGTTATATAGTGTCATCAGTGTTACAGGTGGAGTTAAACTAAGCATTTGATTTGTCATATTTATTTTTGTGTACTTTTATAAGTGTTATACTATTCTGATTCCCTTTCAAAGACATCACTCATCATAATATTTATAATATGGTCCAGACAATCTAGCAAAAAGACCTTATGAAATGGCTTTCTTTCACTTTTTCTTGTATTTACTCTTAAGACCGGAAGTTGGGACTCTTTTTAAAAAAGCAGAGAGTTTAAAGATTCAACATCTTTTTTTGTTATCTACTTTGGTACAAATGCATTTCATTTTTTCCCTTCCTCTCGAGAGAGGCATAAGAAACAATAAATAAAACAGGGTCTTTAATAAATCAATTGAAAAAAAGCTTATTATTGGCTAAAAATGAGAAATGTATAAATCTGTCAACGTCTAGGAACATACTCGCATATACAGTAGAGAACATCAAAGCTAACACACATGCAGTTCTGATTTAATGGTCTCTGTAACTGTGGTTGCCGCCCGGCTCTTCTGGGTCCTCTGGTCTGCAGGGAGTTTACAAATGAAATCTAAATAAAGTAACGGCACACTCCTGCGTACACGAGGAGCCCAGCTGTTGTGAGGAATGGGACAGGCTTGTAAAGAAGCGTGGAGGGAGTCCAAGGGTGTGTTTCTGCGAATGCTGTGCTGGCCCACCACAACACTTGCCATTTATAGAGCATTTATTGAGTGAGGTTTCCACAGTTAGACACACCCGATATATACCAGAGCTCACGCTGACATGATGCTTTTAACATGCCACTTACACGTATGGCCACTCTTTAACATGTTTGTTTACAAATGGTGTTGAGGGTTTAGTTTCTGTAAACTAGCTTAAATCTAGCTCATATGCCTTTTAATTAAACATTAAGTCTATATCAACTAAACACATGTACAATAGGCCTATAAAAGTGACCAGGTGTTACATTTGCTGCATATGTGTCCAAAAGGGCCCCATGGTGTAAAAAGCAATAGTGATATGATAAATATAAATCAAATAAATATTTTACTCTCGATATGGCAAGATATTAATTATTTAATATTAATTTGTCTGCTTTTGGTATGAATTTGTCTGCTTTTGGTAAGCTAGCTGTGTAGAAGTGAGCTACAATTGCAGTACAATGTCAATGATACTCATAAGTGTTCCTCTTTATTCATTTGTCAGTTATCAAAACTACTTTTTTTAACTTACCTGAAAATCATGTATCCTTTTTACAAAATATTTATGGTAATTTCAAAGAATTTCAAATACTGCATAGGCTGATTATGTAGCATGTTTTGACAAATTTGTGCAATATTCTGCAAAAAAATGATAATAGGCTATTACTTGAAACGACGTTTCATTGCGTGCGGTGTACTGTCAGGTGTTTGGTGAATTTCTGTGATGGCATTCGATGCCAATTAGTGTTTTGGGAGAACATAAAATACAAAAGAGTGGATGAAGAGACTACAGTGAGGTTCTTTAAGGTTATCTAGATCATGAATTAAAGCGATGACCCTATAGTACAGTACGGTGCATATAAGAGACCTTTCTTTACCAGGCATTATCTATAAGAGATCTTTTGAAATAGTATAGGAGATAACAGTGTAATATATTTATAGGGACAGTAAAGTGTTTCACAGCTGTAGGTGGCGAGGCACTTTTTCCAGACACAGGAAATCCAGTCTGGACACAGAATAGCCAGAGGATGGACAGGAGGAATTCATTCACTCCACCCCTAATCTAGACATCTCAGCTGTGCTGTATTCAGTGTTTCTCCAGTGAATGAAGACAAGCAATGATGATGTTTGAAGGATGTTTGTCTCCCTCTGCTGGATGAGCTGTAGGATTATTTTTATTCCAACAAAGCATCTTAAAGGGATAGTTCATCCAAAACTGATAGATCATTCATCATTTACTCATCCTCATGTCATTCAAAATCTGTATGTGACTTTCTTCTAGAACATAAAATAAACTATTTTGAAGCATGTTGGCATTGCCAAGTATTACATAATTGCATAAATGCCTTAATTTTTGCTGTCAAGTTAAAAGCATTTAAATCCCAGCTGTAACTTCTGTCAGTTTATTGGTGGTATGGAAATGTTCATATTGATATGGAAATGGTAGATCTGTTTACTGTAAATATTGCAAGACATTTTATTGTAAAATGTATGCAGAGCTGAGAACATTTATACTGTGAATAAAACCTTAATAAACTGTATAAAATCACACAGAATATCTCAGTGTAACAACAGTGAATTACTCAAAGGTTGTGTTATTTTGGGTATCAGTCCATGTGATTATGGACATGCTTAGATCTGGGGTTTTCCAGCTTTATGGACGTGACATTTTATGTTATGGATGTGACATAAAAATGCTCAGAGAATGAATGAGATATTTTACTGAACCCTTGTTGATAGAGTCTAGATTTCTATAAAATAAAATGCACAATCCTGAAGCAATAAATCCCCAATGAATGTAGAAAGGATGCCTCTTTATAGAACATCAAATAGTGACTTTATATTCATTTTCATGTGTTCATTTATGAGGAACATGAAGCGTTATGGATGTGACTATCCTGAAACTTACCTGACCATGAAAGATCATGCACTAAAAATAATACAAATCTTTACAAATTTGAAGAGAGATCTCACATGGGTGTTTGATCCACCAAATGTTAAAATCTGTGCTGTTACCATAGTAAAAACCACTGGAATAAAAATGTTTTGGTGGTCGACATTTTCACGGAATTGCCCATCTGTAGAACAAACATGGGGCAGGTTCTTATTACACTTCTCATCATATGCAAGTCATAAATGGAGAGATTGGAAAAGAAAGAAACAGAGAGATTGTTATGTGAGTGCAGTTATATTTCACGCAGCATATTTAAACATTTTTAAAGTATGAATGAAGAGAAAAGACATATCTGCAGTCCTCCTCTCCAAGATTGTCAGGCTGTCCTGGGGTCCAGATAGTATAGTCCCTCCTATAGTAACAAACCAAACATCACAAGAAAGTTTGTTTATTCAGCTTTTATTCTAAATTTCGGATAATTGACCAAAAAGACTGGTTTTCTCATCCAGGGTCACATATAGATATTTTTGTTTTATATATTTCATTTGTTTACTTGCATATACTTTATTTGATATTACATTCTATATTTATAAAAACGATGTGTCATGCATTCTGACTTCTTTACATTGTTAAACGTTCTGTCTTCTCATGCTTAACATGGTTAACTTGTCAAAAAACGACTTGGGCCTATGACATAGTATTTCTGTGCTCGACACACTCCCCCAGTGATCCTACTGGTTTCGGAGCGTTTTTTTCAAACATATAAAACTGTTTTGTAACAATTTTTCTTAGTCCCTTATTGGACAATCGGAAAAAGCACACGGCACACCCACGCGGCAGCATGTAGTGCAGGAGAAGGAGCATGTGCAACCGTCACTTTCACTTGTAAGCAGGAGAGAGAGAGAGAGAGAGAGAGAGAGAGCATAAGTTCACGAAGTTCAGGTGTTTGTTTGTTCACTGCATTTGGGTGTTGAATGTTATATAAACTGTGAATATAACACTGGATTTGGAGATCTTTTGAAACTGATATATGGAGCCGTCTTAGCGCTAAAAGATGCCGGACATGAACCACATGCGGTGAGTGAAACTGATGTCTGTGATTTTTTTGACAATGTGCTTTAGTTTCAGCATCTTCTATACAAGTGGTTCCAAAACTTTCAGATCAAGTACCACCTTTAATAAAAATAGTTGTTCCCCAAGTTCCACCTATTGACCGCCAAAGAAAATCCCTTGAATAAACACTTAAATTAATTAACGAATCGTTCTCTTTACACCTAGTCCTCCAACACTTTTTTATTTACCAGCTGTTTTCAAATTAAAGAACATTTTTTTTCCATGTTTTTTAAGTTAGCAGTAATAGTGGACACAAAACACTTTTATGAAGTGCTCAGTAAACAGGGCTCTGTAAATGACTCTTATGGGGGATTTATTAACCTTGTGGGGATTTGCAGAAAGACTATTATATTAAAGACAAACAATGTGGAAATCATTTTTAACACGTTAGATCCATAGATAAAGTATACTTAAACATCAAGAGAACAGCTGTATATGATTTCTTTGCAGCGGTTCTTATCAATGCGACGCGTCAAAAATACAATGCGGATGCCTGTTGAATTAGCACTTTACAGCATTGACAACAGCTTTAAACAGTGGTTCAAGTGCAGAAATACATAAGAAACATAATTTTCACGCAGCTTGTCAGAAAAAAAAGAGAGATCACAAGTGCCTGTCTACTCAGGCTCTGATGCCCGTCACACGGGTGATACAAGGGTCAATAATGCAGAAGACGCAGAAAAAGCAATGATTGTGAAGGATTTACACCATTAAACTTTCCATAGGTCTTCAGAAAAGTCCATCAGACAACAGTTTGTTCAACAACTATTACAAAACAAAAAAATGTCTCTGATTGTTCGAGTAACAACATCGTACAGTATTAAGAATCAGAGCACAGGTAGGCAGTATTAAGTCTTGAATTGGCTTATTTTTATAAATGTAGGTATAATTCTGTGTTTAAAACTTTAGGTAAAGGTCTGTTAATTGAAATAACAGTAATAATTCAAAACAAAATTACTTTTACTTTTCTGATGTTTCTTAAATTTTGTACATTTTCAGATACTGCAAGGGGTTTGACCACACCTCTACAGTATATAGGATTTTAAACTTCTCTTTTTAATTTTGATGACAGCTACATTTATGAAAATCTAGGACTGAGACAAAAAACTCTTCAAAACGCTTCAAAAAGAAAAGCAGCAAAACGGTTCTCAAAATTTTTTAACAATCAGAACTTTCAATATACAGTACCGGTCAAAAGTTTGCAAAAACCTGATTGAAACGTTTCAAATTATTTAAAAAATATTTTAATCTGAATTGTGTGTGATTAAATGTTTGAAATAACTTTTCCAGACGGGGTAATACTGAAGGCAGCATCAGGTTTGCCTGATTGCCACGATTCTACCCCTTCAAACGTATGCATGGATGCATATATAGTCATAAGCAAATAGTTTAATGCATGCACACAAACAACACTGTTTGTGTTAGGAAGCAGTCATTCATAAAAGCATAAAAAGTGTTATATTTCAGGCCCACACAGACTACGTGTTACACATGACAGCATAATATGTCAAGGGGGTAATATTGGGGTAGAATATGCTTTGCCCGCTTGCCATGATTCTACTCTCTTCAAACTTATACATAAATGCACACATATAGTTAATTGATAATTATTTGGTGGCTTTCACACAAGGAACACCGTGTCTCATGAAGCAGTTACTTATAATGGCATAGACAGTTAGAAATTTCAGGGGGACACACATCACATGTTAGAAATGACAGGATAAACTTTGATGGTGGTAATATTGGGGCATGATCACTTTGGCCATATTGCCAGAATTCTACCCCTTTGAAACGTATGCATTAATGAACATATGGTCAAAAACAACTAGTTTGATGCTTGCAGTAGGTCCAGTGGTCCAGTGGTTAGTGCATTGGCGGGTAAAGGTTGTTTGACTGATGCCCAGCACTTTTTTCTTTATTAGAAAAGAAAATATGTGTTTTGAATATGTAACACTCATATTTATAACCTGATGATCAAGGTCAAACATCACAAACCAAACAAATCACTGTCTTTGATCTATTGCAAAGCGGCAAAGAAATATGAAACTACATTTTTAGTGTTTTCCTACAATATACAGTTAGTCAATATTTTTTGTTTGTTTGTTTTGAATAGGATATTAGTGTTTTATATATGTAACACTTATAACAAATGGATCCCCCTAAAGGTCAAGGTCAACATTATATCAAAATAAAACAAACTAACTTTCACTATATTTTAAAACTAGAGTCCAAGAGCTTTCCTGTGTTATATAGTTTGTCAATATTTATTCAATTTTAGAAGAGAATATTAGTGTTTTTTTTTATTTTTGGGGTTTCTTTTTATCATCAGCGTAATTAAATTTATAATCTGATCTCTTGAGATCAATCTGTCATATACAAGTATTTTTTGCTTCTTCATATATAGTTTTATATGTCGTTTTTTTTCTCAGACATGAAACTGTAGAACTTGTTGGCATATGATTGCCGCTACTCCCTAAATTTGTAATAAATTGAATCGTTTTGAACATCGCCAACCATGAACAAGATTTTGAAAACATATGCTATTAAATGTTGATATAGGTGCTTGTCCTAAATGTAATTTTGTTATCATTTTCCCCTGATTATCTTCACAATAAAGCTCACAGATTGGAAAGAAACAGAATTGATGTCCGTCAAACGATTAGTAAACTACATTTATGAATGCAAAGCTTCGTCAGTAACAGATGCCAACACAGGCTTAGCTAAGATTCTTAAAGGATGTTTACTCTGCGTGTAAAAGTACGGTAGGAGTTTTTCTGTAAAAGCGTGCTTGAAAGTGTATAGAATCTCTTCACAAGCTGGGTTGGAGAAGATAACTTCTCCTCTCTCTCGGTTCAGCTGGACTCGGACCCTCTGCAGTTTTTTCTCCAGTGTGAGAGCAGTCGGGGGTGATGTCATAGCCCTGTACTGCCCATCACGTAGACAGATGGTCCAGAAGCCATTCTCTGGTCTTGCACACACTTCTTTGTCTCTCTTCACACGCTCACTGGCCAGCCCCAAGATCCAGTCCTCATTTTCCCCAACCTCAGTCTCCCAGCTGTGGTTCTCTGAGGTGAAGGCACTGGAGCCCAGCACCTCCGCACTGATGTGGAAACGTTCAGGGTTATTGGGGAGACCTTGGATAGGGGTGCTGTACTGGAGACTGGTGAGATCATCAGAGAGCGCCAGACACGGGTGTGCTGTATTTGGGTCCAGAATAACAGGACCTGTGACGGGAAGGAGAGAATGAAGAAGGAATTATTATGGAAACGTGATTACTAGATAGATACAAGCAGTCCCTTAACATACAAAATATATCTGAACGCTGTTTATAGAATGAGATCAGTCAAAAATTTGGTCATTTATTTATTTATTTATATTTTTTTGCATGACATTTGACATCAATGATCATTTGCATGTTAAAGAGGAACTGACTGTATGGTGCAACTGTTTGCATCTTCTCCCAGACATTATATTTTAGGTTCCCGAGAAACTTGGACTCATCCAGCAAAGATCCAGACATGCCTTCTGGATCCTGCATTGTACTCCATGTTCTGTAAAAACATATAGAGTTTTATTAAATAAATTAGTTAAATATAAATAAAAAAACAGGAAATGGTGGAGAAAGTAAAAGAAAGTGTCACAGATTTACATACCCCTGTATGGTGGCTTTGAAGTTCTGCAAAACAACAATTAATAACATGAATGAATGAATGAATGAATGAATCGATGGATGGATGGATGGATGAATGAATGAATGAATGGATGAATGGATGGATGAATGAATGAATGAATGGATGAATGGATGGATGAATGAATGGATGAATGGATGGATGGATAAATGAATAAATTAATTAGATCACAATATTCTCACCTGCAACAATGTGAACTCTTCAGTATGTATGTTTTGCTCCATAGTTCTGATCATGTCTGTAAGAGATGAGAGTCTTCTTGATATATCATTGTCCATGTTCTTCAGTGCCTCGACCCTCCTCTCTTCTCCCTCCCTCAAGGCTGATAATCTGAGCTCTTCCTCCTCATAAAGAAACTGGTGAAGCTTGCGAAACTCATCCTTCATTTGTCTCTCAAGTCGCTTGGCCTGATTCTAAGAATGACAATAGACAATCAAAAATAAAACACTTTAATCTTCTTGAAAAAAGCTGTGAAGTGTCAAATGTAATATTTACCCTAATGTGCTCTAAAGTCAAGGCTGAGCAACGTCCCGCTTTACTGAAAAACTCCAGCTTCTGTTGCAGGGCTTTCATGGCAGCAGAGAGTTTATCCTACAGGTGACAAAACCCTCTCAGTTATAACCATCTCACACATTCAACACTGAGTACCAACAAAGCATCCTACCGATAATATTTACCATACAACATAACTAAAACATATTTACAGTTTTTGGATGATATTAACAACATAAATTCCCTTTTAAAAAACGATACCATGGAATGCCACTCTTAGTTTAATGGTTAAAGGACTTTAAAAAGGGATAGATTACCCAAAATTGAAAATTCAGTCATCATTTACTCACCCTCAAGTTTTTTCAAATCCGCATTAATATTCTTATTTAGTTGAACAGTAAGATATTTGTACAAATTAAATTCGTAACAACTTGAGGGTGAGCAAATGATGACAGAATCTTCCTCTTTGTGTGAACTGTCCCTTTAAATTCAGAAGAATACCGACATCCGAATACAACCATACCGGTGCCTTTTAAAAAACTTATTTGAAATCTTAGATCAACTTAATTTATCCATCCAGAATACAACGAAACACATGTACCACAGTAGTTTTGAAGACGGATAAAGCAGAAGGTGTTGTTTAAAAGCAGCCATGATCTTTTGGCTGAACAGAATGAGATAATGCCAAAGCGGACTTGATAAACAGCATTCTTATGCCTCGGCACTGCAATCTTTTCATGGCCTGAGAACAGCTCTGAGCATTGATTGCGACACAATGTAACAGATTCAACAACATAATGTGACTCTGTCAAATTCTACCTTGCAGTCCGCGGCCGCCTCTTCTGTGGGGGAGCAGTCGTGACCTTTGTGCATTCTCGAGGTTTGGCACACCACGCAGATGGGCTCCTGATCTGTCCAACAGAAAAGCTTCAGTTTTTCCCCATGCCTCCAGCACAAGCTGTTGGATCCAGATGCATGGGTCTGGCCTTTCCCGTGCAGAAAAGCCTCACACAGGTTTTTAAGGGCCAGGTTGGAGAGGGGGCTCTTTTTGGATGCTCTCCTCCTGCAGATGGGGCAGCTGCAAGAAACGCCGCTTTCCCAAAAGCGCTCCAAGCAGCTCTTGCAGAAACTGTGGCTGCATGGCAAAAGGACGGGATCCTTGAAGATTTCACAGCACACGGGACAGGAAAGGTCCTCCACGGGGAGATCTGCAGACATGTCCTTGTGCAGGTACTGTCCTTCTTGCCTCTGTTGTGCGTTTGACATCTCGTAGGGTGGTACCTGCTGTATAGTTTACAGGTGTTCACACTCGCTGGTTTCATGAAGCACAGACCTGATACTATGTATGTCTTGACATGCAACAGTGGAGGAGGAGTCTACTGAACGAGTTAAACTAGAAGTGAAGTGCTCTGAATGAAGTGATGAATGGCACTTGGTCTCAGTTCTTCAGCTTGATACTGAAATCTGTGTTGAGTTTTTTTTCCCAATGTGCTAGATTTATACCTTCGTTAGTTAATATACGACCGCATTTTTAGATAATACAGTTCAACCATTTTATTCTCTATAGCCCTGGCACATATTATGCATTTTTTTTGTTTAAAAGTTTAGAGTTTAAGAGTTTAAAAGAGTGCCTTACCAACATACATTAGAGCAAAGTGATAAAAAGGGTCTCATTTAACAGAAAACCCTCTATATTTGACAATTATTCTGGTAGGTTACTCTGTTAGAATGGTGAAATAGATATTTTTGAGAGTGCGTTTTTATATGATGTATGTTTCGTGAGTTTGTGTGATATAAATGTTATGCATATGCCTCTCTAAAGGGGGATGGTTGGTTGCGGGATGACAAATTCAGAACTAATTGTGGGTTTGTAATGTAACATAAATGCACAATTTAGAACGGTGAGCTTTTACTCAAAAACTTTGTTTATATTGCGCTTTTTAAAATGTTCATTGTTACAAAGCGGCTGTACATGAAAACCTGTTAACTTTAAGCAATACTTTAAATATCATACACGCATTGACACACACACTAACACTAACACAATCACACACACACACACACACACAGAGATAGAGACAGAAGAGAAAAGAAGAGAAACACAGGTAATATATTATGCAGAGTATCAATTCCTATGTGGGGTAAAGTGAAGCCAGTGTGCAAACAGTGACAAGGAACCTGAAACTCCAGTGGAGAAAAAAACGTTGGGAGAACCCAGCCGGGGGAACCAGTTCTCCTCTGGCACCACGGACGCCGTATAGAGGGGAAAAGTTAGGACAATTCCAAGGGCCCATAACTTACAGGGCCCCAAAAATAGGTAATAACTAATATAAAAATATTAAACCACCATCATTCAGTATATATATTTATAGAATAATAAAATTAAAGATCTCTTTGTTTTTGGCAGTAAAAGTTGAAAATCCCCATTGACCAAAAAGTAAACATCCATATCGACGGACCAATCCCCTATATCTGCATGATGCAAAATGGTTTGGTACTGCCTTAACGCTCTCAGCGACGCTCACAGTGACGATGTTTAGTAGAAGTCAGTAGATGCGCCGGAATCACAGTGACCACAATGTTGCCTAGTGTCATGATTCCACTATCATGTCATGTTTATTCATGTTATTTGAGTGGAGTCATGGCATAACCTATGGTTTTATGTGAGATTGAATGATTCTTTCTCGTCTCTCGTCATTGTTCCCTACATCTCGTTTCTGGTCAGCCTCTCCTTAGTACTAATCCCCAGCACCTGTTTCTCGTTATGATCCTTTGTCTGTTCCCCTATAAAGAGTCCTCATGTTTCTTTGTCCGGTGCTCGTGCATTGTTCACTGTTCTGTCCGTACACATGCAAGTTGTGCTTGTTCCTGTAAATTGTTCTTGCTCATGTTCATGTCGCTGTACCCATTGAAATATCTGTCCCTGAATGTACCTGTGTACTTGTTCCTGCTCGTCTTCCCTTTATGTATTCATGCCCTCGTCTTGCATTGTTCCTGTCTCCCTTGTCGAAGTAAGTGTTAGTTTAGTGTTTGTACCAAGTGTTTGTTTTATAGTTTAGTAAGTCCTTGTTTGTTGTTAAAAGTTAAAGGTACCCTGTCCTGTTTTCCCCCTCGTGGGTTTTTGTTTTACCTGTTGTTTAGTCCTGTTATTTGTATAATAAAAGTCTTTGTTACACCTACCGTCTGTGTCTGCCTGCAATTGGGTTCTCCGCCATGTCTCCACCGGAGTTTCATGACAGCCTAGTAACATTAAATCAAAATCTGGTTTTCGAAAAGGGAAAGAGAGAAAAGAGAGAGAGAAAAGACAAAGGAAAGGAGGTCAATATGTAACCCAGTTTTTCACCAAGAAAGGTCGGTAGCCAATAGTCTGTGATTGGTATTAACCTGTTGGCTTAATGTCCATAGTGAAATAAACTATCTAGCTACCGACTAGTGTTAGCTTACATTTAATCACCGTTTAATCAGTGCAGGGAAACGTTTAGCAAGATATTCATATTAATATATGTGCAGCTAAGTAAAAAAATCTGCTGTTTTCATTGTTTTGAGCGGACGATGTTAATGTTAATTTATTTTGAAAAGTTAATATATATTTAAGTTGGGTTTTTTTTGTTTTATCTTTCTGTTATAATTATATTAATAATTAATAATAATTTTAAGAGAATTTTCCATTTTGTCAAATCTTACAATAAAAATACAGTGAGACTGTAAAAGATGACCTTCAGCACATTTTTTTAGGTTGCTAATAATCTTGCATCAAATAGTGAACTGCATAGTAGACTTGCATGCATGTACAAATCACCAGCAGTTAATATTGTGCAAGTACTAGTATTGAACTTCAAGAAGCAAGACAGTTGAAAGCCTTTAATTAGAGTTATGTGTAAACCATAACGAGTTGAGACTACTCAAATAATTTGAGGAAAGTGATTCTCTTAGTTTATTTGAGTAATGAGGAGATTAACATTTTAGTTAAATTTATTAAAACTGGCTGGCTCTACTGCTGCATCTCTTTAGGCTCGACAGTGCTTGCACAACTAAGCTAAATAAACAAGAAAAAAAGAAAGAAAAGTGGTAGATGAAAGATTTAGTGTTATCTTAATATTCTAATAGCTAATTGCAGTTGCAATTTTGTTGTGTAGTGGGGACATGTCAGGTCGCCACCTCCCTCTTTCATCTCCATCAAGAGTTTTAAGATGTCAAAAGATAGCATATATGTCTAGTTTTGCGCTCTGCAATTTATAGATTTAATGATGAAATATAAAAAAACGGTGGGGGCGGCAGAGTTAAAAAGGGTTAAAACCCTTGAATAAAAGTTTTTTTAATAATGTTTTAAATCTTTTAATCTGAAGGTATATTTGAACCTTTCGAAATTACTTTTGTAGATAAAATATAATTGTGCAAACTGTTTCTTTCAGTAGAAATTGAACTTTCAAATGTTTTACATTTTTAAATGGACCAAATAATTAAGAAACTACAGTCAGTAAGAAGGCAAAGTAGATGGAAATTCCTCATATAGCCCTGCAACAGATAGGAGAACACGACAAGATTATTTTAGACAAAGGGTGACTGTGAAGATCCCAGAATATAACAGTTTTTATTTTTCTGGATGCTTTTTGTCACAGTACTATTCCTTATGTTACAATTGTGTTATTTCATAATTTAATGAGTTTACTATTGTTGTAAATGTGAAAACATATAAATAAAGAATAAGTGAGTAATGTCCATATACAGTAGATAACATCTGTTTGGAATCAAATTACCAAAAATATAAAAAATGACATACCAATTAGTTTATATTTAGTTAAAAACATTTATCCTACTTTTGGACATTTCTTTTTCTTTTTTTATCACTGTTAAGATAAACCAAACAAATGCCTTTCCCTTCACTGTCATGTATGTAAACAACAACTGTTTATTTTATTGGTAATTTATACTACTAAATTATTTAATTTAATAATCTCATAAAATCTGTTATCAATTCATATTTGTTATTGTAGCTGTTGTGCTGCTGCAGATTCTGCATTGACCTGTAGCTGTCAGATTTCTGCATTCACAACAGTCTCTGCATGCTGTGTGTGTTGAATGTGTAACTATTATAAACTGACTTTTTTTCATTAAAATTCTCTTCTTCAGAATGAAAATATTATATGTATGGCATTAGTAGTACACACACATGCTATCAGTAAACCAGAACACTGGTGGATGAATTCTCCTCCCCTGCTAAATGTTTTCTGAAGGATTTAAATCATTAAATGGCATTAAGTGAATATGTCTTGTAAGATTTTTAGAATTTGAGTATAGGATCAACCAGATGTGTGTCATACAATGTTTTCCAAAAGACATGAATGTAGAGTCAAGAAGGGTCAATGTCTAGTTTTTACCAACATCATGTTGAATAGAATGCTTGGCACATCCATCATCCTTTTTTATATCAAAGTTGTAGTAGTATACGATCAATCATCTCCCTTTCCCACAGCTATATTTTTCAGACATGTCTTTAGCAGTCATTGGTCCTCAGAGAGTCGCCTATCATCTCCATCCAAATCTCAGGCAGCATCCTATCCGCTGTCTCCACGAGCTCAAGGTCCTCCTTCTCTCCTCCGCTCTTGGTTACCATGGGGATGACGTCACCTTGCGCCACACGTTCAGCCCAGTAATGGTGGATTCACACGGTACGCGGCAGTCGCGTTGGTCCACTTTATTTTCACAGGGAAACATGCGGTAAGCAGCAAAACGAGCAAGCGGTGCTCGTGCATCCAAAATCCTGCAACTTCCACGGGCACCGTTCTTTAAAGGCGACTGCTACGCGGCAATTCCACCGCTCACCGTGTGCCGTGTGAACGACCCATAACGGGGTTAAGAGGCGGGCGTTAATCTGCGAGGAGAGAGACGCTCTCGTAAAGAAAAAAAGCAGCTCAGCCCGTCAGTGTGCAGAAGACGACGACCCACGACTTCTCCATCCCCGCCATTACCAGACACCATGCGCGAGATTGTGCACCTGCAAGCCGGCCAGTGCGGCAACCAGATCGGAGCTAAGGTAAAAATGTTCACACACACACAGATATGCATCCGTCGCTTTGATGCTTATCTCAGTTGCATGCACATAGCTGCGCTCCGAGGGTGGAGACTAATCCAGTTTTAAAGAATCTTCCAGAAATGAGTTGCAGATGAATCTGATTCATTCATTTTGAGCTTTTAAATCACTGTTTGGATTTTTAGCCGGTGCCTTGTGCGCAAAGATGTCCTTTCATTGGCTGTGGAATGAGCTCATCATCCATTGTACGAGGGGGAATGAATGAACAAAACGGTCTCTTATTTTTACTCCCTCGTTCTCGAATTGTTACAGTCATGCATTTAATACAATTGTGCAGTAGACTAATATATCTGTAGGCTAGGAGATCTTTATTGATGGTAATGATATTTTATTGGTTAGATATATAATATTTTGAGAATGACCTACTTAACGTTGAATTAAGGTTTTGGGGTCAAGTATTTTACTTTTGAATTTAACGTTAACTAGTTATATATACATTAGGTGTATTTATGGATATATGCATGCTTAACCGTATAGCTCACAGTCCTTTAATCAGACTTTTATTTTAAAATAGCATAAAAGACATAAAAAAACATAAAAGATCAGTTATCCATAAGATTTGAGCCATCAAATAAATGGCATTTGTTTTATTCGTGTGTACAAATATGTGAACATTGCATTATAAATTTCATCACATAATTTAATATTATGCTCTGAAGTAAATAGTTTCTGATTTTTTTATCATGAATAGTTGCTTTCCACAATCACATCTTTTTTACAGGAAAAAGATATTTGTGGTTTTATATGTAGATGTAGATATTGAAAGTTAAGATGTAATTGTTGATCTCACTCTCTATCTGTGGCCTCCGCCCTGCTGTCTCTCCTCCCCTTTCAGTTCTGGGAGGTTATCAGTGATGAGCACGGCATTGATCCAACCGGAGCATATCATGGAGACAGCGACCTGCAGCTAGACAGGATCAGCGTTTACTACAACGAGGCCTCAGGTCATTTTTTCATACTATTAATAGTTACACATTCAACATTTTCCGCATTCATACAACTTTGATTTTAAAGACAGGTGACAGCGTAGATACAGAGGGGATCTTAAACATGTGATTCATTTCTCAAATAGAATAGATTTTAAATTTGGAAGTATGACATTTCAATTGAAGTGAAACGTTAAATTGGCTTTACATTTTTGTCATTTGATGACATCCAGGATCCACATAAATACAAACCCTGAGGAACCAAAATCTGAACCCAACACGATTTGAGAATATTCAGAGGAGAACCTTGTTTGTCAATGGAAGCTATGAAATTTGACCTTCTGTGCTATTTACTATACAATTCAACATTTCTTCAGAATTGTTTTTATTCTTGTCCGAAACAGCCCCCATATACCCTTGTATAGTGCACTGTTTAAATGGGAACAGGCATTTTGTAGTGGTGTCCAAAATCATACTAGACATTATTAAGTGCACTCATTCAATCCCAATGACTCTCAAAGTGAAAAAACCCTGAAGGCTCAGGTGTAGGACAAAAATAAGGTAAATCAAAACACTCACACACACTGATATATAACAGCTCATCCACTGAACGACTTTCCACATCTCTGCAGAAGATGGTGCCCTTAACCACCAAATTCACTTAGTCCTTAAAGGTTGAAGTACATTAGTGAAGTAATGTAAAGGGAACAATGAATGAGGGTATAGGGGCGACTTCGGACTTTGCATTTTTTAAATCAAGATTTTCCGAGTGGTCTCAGATGTTTAATCCCCACAGTATGTGCACTTGAAATAAGCAAATTTTAAAGGGTCTCAATTTAAAAAAAAAAAACCTGTCCCTTTGTGTAGGTGGGAAGTATGTTCCACGTGCCATCTTGGTCGATCTGGAGCCTGGCACCATGGATTCAGTTCGCTCTGGACCCTTTGGACAGATCTTCAGGCCTGACAACTTTGTGTTCGGTAAGCAAACCAGTCATCATTATTTCACATTGGAATGCGAGTGCGGTCAGTAGCTCTATCATTGCATGTTTGCAGGTCAGAGCGGTGCTGGAAACAACTGGGCCAAAGGCCACTACACAGAAGGAGCAGAGCTGGTAGACTCGGTTCTGGATGTTGTTCGTAAGGAAGCCGAGAGCTGCGACTGCCTGCAGGGTTTCCAGCTCACTCACTCCCTGGGTGGAGGGACTGGATCCGGCATGGGTACCCTGCTTATCAGCAAGATCCGCGAAGAGTACCCCGACCGTATCATGAACACCTTCAGCGTGGTGCCCTCGCCCAAGGTGTCCGACACAGTGGTGGAGCCCTACAACGCCACCCTGTCCGTCCACCAGTTGGTGGAGAACACGGACGAGACCTACTGTATCGACAACGAGGCTCTCTACGACATCTGCTTCCGCACCCTCAAACTCACCACACCAACCTACGGCGACCTTAACCATCTCGTCTCCGCCACCATGAGCGGCGTGACCACCTGCCTCCGCTTCCCTGGCCAGCTCAACGCCGACCTCCGCAAACTGGCCGTCAACATGGTGCCCTTCCCCCGTCTCCACTTCTTCATGCCCGGCTTCGCTCCACTCACCAGCCGTGGCAGCCAGCAGTACCGCGCACTCTCAGTGCCCGAGCTCACGCAGCAGATGTTCGACGCCAAGAACATGATGGCCGCCTGCGATCCACGACACGGCCGTTACCTGACAGTGGCCGCCGTGTTCCGCGGACGCATGTCCATGAAGGAGGTGGACGAGCAGATGCTCAACGTGCAGAATAAGAACAGCAGCTACTTCGTCGAGTGGATCCCCAACAACGTCAAGACCGCCGTGTGCGACATCCCGCCACGCGGGCTCAAAATGTCCGCCACCTTCATCGGCAACAGCACGGCCATCCAGGAGCTGTTCAAACGCATCTCTGAGCAGTTCACCGCCATGTTTCGCCGCAAAGCCTTCTTGCACTGGTACACCGGAGAGGGCATGGATGAGATGGAGTTCACCGAGGCCGAGAGCAACATGAATGACCTGGTGTCCGAGTACCAGCAGTACCAGGATGCCACCGCCGAAGAGGGCGAGTTTGAAGAGGAGGGCGAGGAAGAAGTCGCCTAAATCACAACCATTGCCACATCCACTTCACCCCTCACATTTCATTCTTCTCATGACAAAA
Source organism: Triplophysa bombifrons (assembly GCA_029783895.1). Taxonomy (NCBI): domain Eukaryota; kingdom Metazoa; phylum Chordata; class Actinopteri; order Cypriniformes; family Nemacheilidae; genus Triplophysa; species Triplophysa bombifrons. The sequence goes on from CM056457.1 coordinate 22,565,712, forward strand.
AACAATGCTCTCCAGAACAAACAAATGTGTTCTTCTCAGTATCCGTTGAAAACAAGTGACATTTTATTGAACAGTGAACATTTTGACTTTTGTGTTTCTGAATGTTGTGAATTCACGCCCTCAAATCTTCCCCTCATCCAATGCAAGTAAGTTTAACTGTGAAGACTTCAGATTTGTGAACATTGTGACTTTGTCAATGCCAATCTGAATAAAGGCCGATTCTACATGAAACACGCTTTGCTCTTTTCTCTGTTGTGGGTTTGCATACATGTTTAATTTAAACAATCATAATTTAAAACATCCTATCTGGAAATGTTGTGCTTCATAAAGGAAATGTCAGAAATTCTCCACTAGAGAGCGCTGTTCCAGAAAACATGTCATTCAACAGGCGCGTTTCTTAGATAAAGCCTAGCATTGTTCTTGCCAAGCAATATCAAGACACTGCCTTAAGCAATACTGTCAAATGCTTTCTAGATTGACACACCTCTTTAACGTAGAAATCTCTGTTGCTTCGATCACATTTAAGGAAAATTAACATTAGATTAATTATAAACAGTATATATGAATAAATATAACAGGTAAATCATGCCAATTAATCAATGCACCTTGAAATAATGTTGCTGAAGTCTACAGGTACTCGGGTTGACACCATGGTCCGGGGTTCAATGTATAGGAATATAATGCATTGAGCAAAAGCATCTGGCTATTGCATAAATGTTAATGCAGATAAGATCGTAAATATATCCTACTGCATATTTGAAGGAGGCAAAACGTTCAATAAAATGATCAAAATTCGTGTATGTATTGGCTAACAATCTAGAAGAAGAATGAAATGTCATTGCTAGGATTCAGCACAAGCAGTTCAGTCAACAAAAGCATTTTTCCTATTATCCAAATTCCATTTCCAAGATTTAAAGCCTAAAGGTCAATGCAATTCTATGATGCATAACTCCAGCAGGTGTGGTCTTCTCTGAAACAGGTTCTTCGTTTAGTTTTTTTGGTTCAACTTTAATATATTCACTGAGAAATGTGTTGTCTGTTGCAGGGTAAATATTGGAGTTCATATAAGTGGTCATACTTGCTCCGTTTCGTCATAACACAGGCTTAAATCTGTGCCCTGTGCTTTCAAAAAAGGTGCTTGGTTCATACGTTTCACCATTTTGAAAAAGTCCTATTATCATGTGCTTCAGGGTGAACCAGCAAAAATATGAGTTCATGTGTCAAATCAGTCTCTCCTCTTTAGGTAATTTGAGGGCATCTGGTGTCGCTACACTGGGAACTCCTGTCTGCTCCTCTGTGCTGGGTCGATACGTCCCCTCCGTCTGACGCTTCTTCTTTACCACGCAGAACAGAAAAAACAGCACCCCCACCAAAATTAACAGTGCTCCCACGACCACAATTGGTACTACAATAGCCACAACATCCGTGCCCTGGACAAAGAGAAAAGTTGATCTAGGTTAGATGTTTCAGATAGCACACTGTAAACATGTTATTCATTTTATTTATTAAATATGCAAATACTGCATCAGTAAACAGGATTTTTTAGAAACATTTGATATTAACTGTAACCATTTGTAATGTCACCAAAAGAAACGTCGAACTTATTTTAATACTTATTTTAATTAGATGTTCAATGTATTTTATTATTACGTATCACATGAAATTTAATGTTATGGCCCATAATGAAGGAAGACTTTGGGGTGGTTTCCTGGACAGGGCTTAAACCCACACTCTTGATAATAAAGGTGCTTATAAGGTTCTTCACAGGGATGCCATAGAAGAACCATTTTTGGTTCCACAGAGAACCATTCAATCAAAGTAGTGATTCTCAAGCGGGGGTATGTGGACCCCTAGTGGTCTGTGGCGTCATTGGAGGGGGTCCATAGATCCCTTTAAAAAAATGTAGTTAGTATCTTGCATTAAGGGTTTGAAATTAACACCCACCAGACGCCAATTAAATCAACCGAGTCGGCTATTGCAGTCAAATTAATTGCCAAATTGACTGGTTACTTGTGTTCATTAATATGTTCATTCACTTTGCAGGGAGCTTCATGTAAACCAAATCATATTTAATTTAGCCTACTGCCCAGCTTCTGGGCATTTCTGACTCAAACATACCCATCATGCGGCATCATTTAGAGCGGTCGGCAGCACCGTGAGAGAGAGTCGACTGCTCTTTTTTCTTTTGAATGCATTTGATGTTATATGCCAGGGTTCTGCGCACTGCCGCATAAAGTCGAACAAGCCTATTTTCCATTTTCCTATTACCATATTCATGAGCTCTTAGCAATAAACAGTAATGGCATCAGTTTCACCTCATCAGTTCAACACGCAGATCCATCAGAACTCAGAAGTGTAACGGAGGCCTTCTAGTGAAGTGTGCATGTGCAAACAGAAATCTTTGAGAGGTGAGACAGGTGGGACATGTCCAGGCACAAACACGCGTAAACCAGCGAAGAAGTGACATTTTCAGTCATAAATAAACATATAAACTCGTTTAGTGTAATGCACCACAACAGCCAAGTGAACGTGTTATTACAGAAACAATTTATTAAAGTGTTCATTGTTTTTGTCACCACCACTTTTCAAAACAAATTACGCCACTGAAGGAATGAGTCAGGTCAAGTCCACGTCAGGGCAAGTTGGGCAACTCACAGGTATCGCACACCAGAGTTCAAAGTTCACTCCTGATAGAAGTTTAATTTTTTTTATTTCTATTGAACAATAGATAGCCTTTATATCACGGTTGTAAAGCTGTTTTTCTTGTTTTTTATAATTTTCTAAACCTTAGAAACATTATATAATGGTTACCTATAACGGTATCTGATCAGTAATGGTTGGTGTGAGTACTTGTTGTTGTAATTTAAAGTTAGTCTTACATACATTGACTTAACAAATCTAAAATTTTTGACTTGACTTATCTTTTAATTTTCCTAATTTAGTGGAACTATGATGTTGTGTTAGGGAAAGAAAATGGGATGGGGTGTGAGCGCGGGGGTCAAGGGTCCATGAGGATGGTTTGAGATATGATGGGGTCCAGTACTCCAAAAAGGTTGAGAACCACTGCTTTAAAGAACCATCTCTTTCTTACTTTTTTATAACCCGAAAGCACTGTTTTTCGCAACAAAGAACCTTTTGTGAAACGTTAAAGGTTCTTTATGGAACCAAAAAGTTTGTCTATGGCATCGGAGAACCTTTTGAAGCACTCACCTTAAAATATGTCAGTGCAATTGCTGTGTCTTAAGGTGCACACAGCAATGTTTTTTTGTATGTTTTTGAAAACAACTTAAATATTCTAATGAAACTAAGCCATAGTCCTGTTTTAAAATAATCCCTGTCTGGGAAACCACCCTTTTATATTCCAGAAAACTTTAATTTACACTAAAGTCTTCGAGATTGGAGCGGTGTTACCGCCTGTTGAATCATACCATGAGAAATCACACACACATCATGAAAAACGTAACATATTATAATAATTTCACATTAATTATGTCTATGTTGCAAGCTTCTTTTGAACAAAAAAGTTTAATAATTCATATAAAATGTTGACCAACAGCAGGTCACATAACAGAAATAAAACCGTGTTGATAGACAGTTGATCTCTTCAAACAAATAAAGAACCAAAAGAAACGTTGACACATTAAGGAAAACTTCACTTACTGAGCTGGGTGTTGTAATGTTGCCAGTTGTAGTGTTACCAGGCATTGTGGTATCCACGGCTGCAAATTAAAAACATGTTGAGATGAAAATCATTCATTCTGGGTTTCATTCGCCTTTCTTTCTTCCGCAGAACATAAAAGAAGATATTTTGAAGAATGTTGTTAACTGGCCACCATTCACGTGCATTGGTTGGTTGCCCATACAATAGAAGTGCATGGATTCCTTCATCTATTTAAATAGGAACTTCAGTTTCCTCTATTGTCCATAGTTGTTTGACAATTAGCATGTGTCTGTTTCTGTCTGTTTCTGTCTGTGTAATTCACACTTTAAAAGCTCATATTAAAGGTTCATGAGATAAAATATCTTAGTCTGGAATGTACGAAGTAAACAGAGAAAACTGGAAAATTCTCGGAAATGGGTGGAGAAATATAGCACTGACTGATCTTTACTTAACAGAGATGTCTGCTAGCTTTGAGCGCTATATGCTGGTTGACAAATGAACCTTTTACCAGATATACACATTTAAACTATACAATCTATCTTTTCTAGGAAAACAGACCAAAATAATGATGACTCATCTTGTATGTGTGGGTATGCAAATGTTTCTGTAGAACAAGGATGGCCCTCCAGCCAATTCCACCTGCCTCTGACTATATAACAAAAGCTTGTGCTTTGTTGGCCTCTGGTGTTAACTAAAACATATTGGCTATTTAAACAAAATGTATAAAAATAAAATGTGATTAAGTTCCTTATTTCACATGAACAGAAATTTTTTGTTATTTTGTTATGTGTTAAGAGAAATGATCAAATGTATATATATATTATCATATAAATATGTGTAATTATAAAATTAAAAAATATATAAAATGTGACAAATAAGTGGGTCTGAAAAATGAAAGAAGGAAAGCATTACTATTTTAGATTCGTAAAACATCATGCATGATTTAAAGGTTTCATGAGCAGCACCAAGTGTCCCATACAAAACATCAATCCCAATAAAATCTTATACAACTTATACCAACAATCAGTTTTGGCGACTTTGGTAAAAGTTATTCGTACTCGTGATCCCTGCACTTTGGCATCCCAGAATACACATAGTGTTGAAAGAGTGAAAGCACACACAAGCGTACAGTCTGTTTACTATTGACTTGAGCTCACCACTAGCCTAAATATCACACTTTCAAAGGCCGGAGTAAAAGTAATGTTTAAACCTATCACAAGTTATCACAAGCTATAGCGCTTAGAGATGAAAAAGCAAAAATGTTAATCATTACATGAGTAAATAATCCCTCAAGGGCACAAGAGGAGAGAGATAGCCTTACTTTAAAGTAAAACCAAACTTGTTGGAGGACTCACAATGAAATATAAAAATATGAATGTGTTGACACCACAGAAATCACGTGTAACACTAATCACAGACATGTAAGCTAATTTCCACAAGATCCCTCACGTGCTAATACTTTCATGAATACAGAGCTTTTGAGCTTGGCATACAATAAGATCTTGTAAGATCATTTAAATCATTCAGATCTCCTCCATCATAAATAATTTGGCTTTTTCATGAACTGGGTGTTATAATATTTCCAGCTTCCCACAATACTCGCCATGTTCCTGCCGCAAGCCAACATGCTTGAGCTTGTCTGAAGTGTTTTTAAGATTAGAGGCGTGTTACCCAGCCTGTGTTGTGCGTCCATGATTAATCTGATTTAACTACTATGAGCTATCTAAATGCTGTGAATAATCAGGATCTTCTCCGTTCGAACAGAAAGTTTAGTTTCAGTCATGGCTGTAGAGGTGGAGCGAATGACTCACCCTGGATCAATGCATTCCTTGGAAACAGCAGCAGAAAACTGGCTGCCAATAAACCGAACTGCAGTATCATCTCTGAGAAGTCAATCTGTACCCCTACCCTCAACCAGAAGGGGCTGATGTTCTGGGTAGGGTGCATCACGGGTCAATAAATCATGTCCGAGATCAAAAGCATAAAAATAGCCTTATCCGTCTCTGGCGGGCTGCAAAAGAAGAGTAGAAACTTCTGTTAAAATCTGAAGTTGATTTCAAAATGAGATCATTCCTAGTGCTTACAATATAAAAGAGTGACGATAAAGAAAAAGAGATTGTGCTTTTACTAGGCTAATAAATAACATGTTTGAATAAACTTACTTAAAGTCACTGAAACTACAAAAAAAAACATGAATATATAATTAAATGTACTCAAATATAAGATTTATAAACAGTTCATGTTAGAAAAGTGTGCTTTGTGTATTGTTAATCTTAAATAACAGAGCTTCAGAAAGACTAATTGTCTTCAGTAACAGAAAACACCCTTAAACTATCCCGTTGAATAAACGCACACTCCTTCCACCTGTTGTTAAGGAAACATACGATACTCAAAAACATCTAGAAACCGTTCATACCTCTATTCAGATATTATCAAAACAGTTTAACTGAATGCTTGTAAGATATAGATCCAATGTATTTGGTCACAGGTCGCTTCCGCCTCACCTCACCGGTGCAGTCAGGATCTGAACCGAAACCGTCGCACTCCAGTTTCTCATTAATACTCCACATAGTTCAAAACATTTTTCTTCAAGATACAACTTTTCTTCCAAAGGTAGTCCTGTGCGTATGGTATTACGGGTGTGTTGAGTGGTCGCTCGAGCTGTTTTCTTCCTAAATTCTCGTCGTTGATCACATGGTTCAGTGTCGTGTTACAATACCTGAGTCCAGCGCTACCTGTGGCAGAGACAGACTCACTATTGTGCGCAAACATCCACCTGCGCACTGAAGCGATGAGATGCGCTGCTGACTCATTTCCTCTCTCGATCAGCTCTCTGCGATCAATTCAATTACGTGTCTCATTGTTAAAATCACACTCTTTTAACTATTGGAATAGGTTTTCAATATTATAGTTTGCGTCTGTATCTGATTATATTTTCATGCTTTAAATTAGTGAAATTGATTTATAAATCTTTATAGACTTTTATCAATATGTAACATATTCTTTCTCTCTCAATCTTACACATTTTGTTATCAGTAACTTTTAAATGTTTTTAATGTTGTTGTTTCAATGTTCTGTCAGAAGTGTTGCGACCTCATGTGGCGGTAGATGGACCTTTGATCTAGAAGAAGTGAAGAAATTCTTGAAATACCTCAAATCCGGTAATCCCTTCCATCTCGAAAACTATTAACCACTGAGTGACTGATGGTCTACTGACGACACACAAAGAAAACGAAGTAAATCAATAGAATAATTGACTGAGATGTAGACATTTTCCTCTCATTGACGTTATCAGACATATAATATTGCTTTCAGGCCCTTTTGTGTGCCACTGCCACTACACGAAAAAACTTGACTGTGTGGCCATATCTTGTAATATAATTCCCAATACATAAAAGGCCCAATAAATATGATGCCCAATACTTAAAATAATCAATAATGAAGACCTATTAGTGTTCAAACATTTGAGTCAAAAAACTTTACTCTGTCCTTATATATTTTTTTTAATTGGTTGAAGTTTTCAGATATGCTACTGTTATCCCACCATACAGAATTGTGAAATAATGGACTCTTTATATACACATATAATATACTGTAAGTGGATATGGACAACATCTTGGGAGGAAGTGGCAGATTTCAGCATTCCTTGTTGATAATGAGCTAAATCATCTTGTCTCAAACATATGTTTTCATTGCCTCTCTAATAAAGTACCACTATTAAAGAGATTTGATGAGATAATTAGACCCAAACATTCTGCCTTTCTGATATAATTAAAATAATCCAATTTTTGTGCACATAATTTCAGTTTAAATAGATTATTCCATGAAAATCTGGGAATTTGTTTTTTCACAGGAATATAAAATCAAGAGCAACTGTGATTTCCTGTTCTAAAAACCTTTGGTAGCTGAACACAAGTTTCAAACGATATAGGCTACTATTAAAATGAAATATATGTAGTTCTAAACCTGCTATAAGGGTCATATACTGGCATTGTGGCACCATAGAGAAAACGAAATAAACAAAAATAAATATGATTTGACCGATAGCATTATTTGTTGATTAAAAACATTTAAATAAATGTGATTGTGATGATACCGTTACTAATAGCAAGCAGCTTTGGAAAACAGCTTCAGCTAAACGCAAACATTCAAAATGATTTGACTAAATAAAAAAAAATCGCAAGATAAACTTTAACAACAAAGCCCCCATAGTGAGAACCATAATCTTAAACGCTTGTATTTTTCTCATAAATATTTAATATTTTAATCCTGCTGCTGACCTCTGAACTTCAGCCATGAAGACAGGAACGGGATTCGCCCTTTTGACCGCTGTCACTCTTGTCCAATCAACGTTCCCCAAATCCGGGACTTTTCGTTTCTTGGCCAATCAGCGTGCAGACCAATCCGCTGCGTCTGACGCTTTACTGCAGCTGTCTGAACGCTCTGGCGGGAGACATCACAGGTTGTATTGTCAGTCGGTTGTGCCAAATGACCTCTCTTTAACATCTTTATGTTATTGTAGATCCTTTCTTTTAATTTGGGAGTAATCCCCTGCTTTAACAGTATAGTGCACGCTATTGGACTTTTACAACAGAATTGCTGGAAGCTAACAGAACGCAGTGAAATCGAGTCGTCACGTGTTATTTTTATTTAAAACTTCAGTTGGGTATTTGGGTTCCCTTCTATATTCAACGGTCTTCCATTTTTGGTGGTTTAATTTCACCATTTACGTTGCTTGATAGTATAGTAGAGATATGGCAAAAGTGCAAGTGCTAAATGTAGCTGTCCTGGACAACCCAAGTCCATTTGGAAACCCGTTTCAGTTTGAAATAACGTTTGAGTGCATGGAGGATCTTCCTGAGGGTGAGTGTTAAAGGTCACTATTGAATGATGTCGTGTAAATGATGCTGTTTTCAGTGTTCTTTATTTGCTAGCATGCAAGCTAGCTAACTCCGCCAGGTGACGTCAGAATGGCGGGTAATTGAAGCGTGCGGGAAAGCTGCTCTGCATTGTTTATAGAAGATGCATTACTGTAAATTAAATGACAACCATTTGCACTTGTAAATAACATCCAGTGTCACAAGCTGAGTGCATCACAAGAAAAAATATTGTAAAATAAAAAAAAATGATGCTGCATGTAAAACCTCAAATAAAGAGTCTATAATTGAATTCACTATATATTTGCTGTGGTTCATTCTGGGTTTCCTTATTGTTACGACGTATTGATGTGTGTGTGATATGAGGGTTATTGAATAAGGTGGTAGAAAACGCCTAAATCTGTCCTTATGATCGTTTGTCATAGATCTCGAATGGAAGATTATTTACGTGGGATCGGCAGAAAGTGAGGAACATGATCAAACTCTTGATTCTGTTCTTGTTGGCCCAGTACCTGCTGGGCGACACATGTTTGTGTTTCAGGTGAGTTGTTGACAGTGACTCAGATAAAACTTCTGTTGGACATTCATGTATGATTTTAATAACCTTTTTATTGTTCAAAACTACAGCAGACTATTCATAAGCTGTTCGTGTAACAATACAAATTCTTATTCAATTAAAAAACTAAGGCTCCTGATGTTATCAATTCCAGTAATGTAATTTTGTATTGAATTTCCAGATTGTTGCAGATAATTAGTCCAATGGTTAAACCCAGAAAGGGTCATAAAGGAGCACCTTGCTTTGTTTAAAGTTTTTGTCATTTTAATTTTTGTTATTTATCCAACAGGCGGAAGCTCCAAACTCTGCTCTCATACCTGAAAGTGATGCTGTGGGCGTTACTGTTGTTCTAATCACATGCACGTACAGAGGACAGGAGTTCATACGCATTGGCTACTATGTTAACAATGAATATACAGATGCTGAGCTTCGTGAGAACCCTCCCCTTAAGCCTAACTATGGACAGGTAATTGATCAATTCCTTAATACCTTAGGGAGTAAAAACGGTGTGTCTTGTAGTCCATGAAAATTAATTAAATGAGTAGTTCACCATAAAATTCTGTCAAAATTTACACGCCCTCATGTCACTTGAAAACTGTAGACTTTCTTTCTTCTGCAGAACACAAAAGAAGATATTTAGAAAAACGTTGGCAACAGAACAGCACAACCCACCATTCACTATTATTGTAACCAAGTGAATAAGGGGGCTGTTAACAACATTCTTCAAAATATCTTCTTTTGTGTTTGCGGAAGAAATAATGTCATACAGGTTTGAAATGACAAGAGGGAGAGTAAATGATGACAGAATTTTCATTTTGAAAGTGAACTACTTTAAGCCCTTAACAGATGTGCACATGTAAAATAACCATAAAGCGCTTTTTACTTCAATAGGAAAAGTCCACATTGGAAGAAAAACTACACTCAAGATTGTTCAAGAGATTTTTATTGAAAATTTCACATTCAAAACATAAATAAAAAAAATGCACATCTACATCCTGAAATGTTATTTTTCTGTTGTTTCATAGCTCCAGAGAAACATCCTGGCCTCAAACCCACGTGTAACCAGATTTCACATAAACTGGGAAGGATGTGCAGAGAAAATGGAGGATTCAGAGAACGTGGACCCCGCACCTAATGTCATGCTGCCCCCATCCTGCACCCTGGGTAAAGCACCTCCACTCGGCCTGGTGCCAGACAACTCCATGGACTGTTTGTAGTGACGCATTCTCTTGTGATTAATCCTGCCATCTCAAGGCTCATCCATGAGCTCGGGTCAATCTGGACAGTGTAGAGAAGAGGCGGGTTACTCAAATACATCAGTTATTGGGAAAAAAAGGTTATTCCTAATGTTGTCACACCTATCGAAAACAAATGAGTGGTGTGGGCAGTATGGCAGATCTAATGTCTGGCATACAATGTAAATATTTGCTTTTCAGTTAAGAACATGAATGGAGTGAGAGCTGGCGAGTCAAGTCACTAACACATGATTTAAGTATTAGGATGCGCTTCATCTAATGCCGCAGCTCTCGCGACACATCAACCTTTTGATCCAAAACCAATCTATTCTCAAACCTAAAGGGAATGGAAGATCAGCTCAGTATTCAAGATGTCAAATGTGTAATTGACTAAACCGCAATACAGGTTTAAGCTACAAATGGTTGCATCTTCTCTGGACATTATTTTTGTATGTGGGACTGTATTATATTGTATATATATATGTGTGTCTCTTTGTATGCCAGTTCACATTGAAATAAATGTTTTGTTACATAATAATGCTCATTGAAGTTGTGCTATTATTTGAGGGGTAAATCTGTGATCTGCAGAGTGGATGCAGCTGTGCAGTCTTTTCATTCATAAAACTGTTGTGATGCATTATGCAGGAGTTCACCCCCTGCACCATGTTTGGAGTGACAGAAGCCGCTTGCTTGTTGTTGCTTAGCAACGTGGACTGTTGCTGCATCTGTGACAAGACCTCAAAGCAACTGCCGCTTTCTTGCTTCGTTTGATCGTCCGTCAATAAATCGGTGCTTAATTTTAGCCTTTCTCGCCTCTTTATTTTATTGCAAAATGGAGTTGCTGAACAAAGCATGCAACATGCTCAAACGTTTGCGTGTTTCCTGCAAAATACATCTGTTGCGATGCGAATGAACCACTACACCCAACTCCGTTGTCAAGCGCAATGCATATACATACGCATATGACCCCAGTGTGGTTGTTTTGCAGAAGACCGATCTCGTTTTAATATTCCATAGACGTAGGGTGTCCGCGTGCCTCAAATTCTGACCAACTTTCTAAAAATAGACAGTCTTGACGTCATACAGCCTATCACGGATTAGTCTAGCGGGAGGGGCGAACGGCGCGGCCATTTCGCTAACAAACAGGCCACCGCGGATCATCACAGGATTATGAATGAAACCGATTCTGTATTGCGAAACCAAAATATCGTAGCCGCTCACACGAACACGAAGAGAACACAGAAACGTCTTGTGTTAATCAATTGAAAATACATGACGTTATTTGTCAGATTCCGAGGGTGGGATAAAGTTTCAGTGACAGATATCGCTTATCCAATCGCCGTTAACCGTGCGCTGGATGTCTGACCGCTCGTCCAATCGGCGTCCATCACTGATAGAGCGTCACGATCTTGGCGACCAATAGAAATCGCACGGGGGCGGTTACTGTTGAAGCAGGAGTTCCCTCTAGCTGTGGTTAGAGGATTAATGGAGGGGTCTGACTGTCGAATTATGCGAACTACATAGTGTACAAGATCGATTCGCTTCATCAACGTAAACAAGTATACGATCACGGTGCCGATAAGGTACGGAAACGCATCCGTCCTGCGACAAGAATCGCGCACGGACGGTAAAAATAAGGGCTTGTGTCGCTCAAGAGGGACGCAGAGGGCCTCGCAGAGGGTTAGCAAAGCGAGGAAGAGAAGAAGGATACGGGTGCTTGGTGCTGTTTCAGCGGTTTGGACCCGACCGAGCAGAGCTGAGAGACATTACCGAACCACGAGCATAGAAATCAAACTACTACAGTTAGCTAGCTAGCGCTTGCTCGCTAGCTAGCTAACCAACTAACCAGCTACTATCCACCTCCAGTATTTAGATCGGTGATCTGACAGCATACGGCTACCCAGCGAGTTATGAGTAGAGATAGCTAGTGCAGCAGCATCAGAAATCGTATGATCGGTAAGGGGACGAGGTCTGAAGACAGTTGACACACAGTGAAGTCGATTTAAAGGATCTGGCCTGCAATCATGGGCAACGCGCCCACCGCCAAGAACAAGGGCAATGAGATGGAGAGCGGTAAGTGTTTTTCGTGTTTAACTGAGTCAGACGCACCGAGGCTGTGTTTCTTAACTTGGTGAGCTGCCTATCTCGACAGCGTTTTGGGGGCTTGAATGCCAACAGTCGGTGTCGATACGCTGTCTAGGTAAGCAAGGTTTTGAGACACGATCTCATTGAATGTATGACTGACATGATATGAGTTTTGGTATGTGAGGGCTCTCTAATGGTTTTCTCGTTAAGGCCTTATGCTATCAGTTGTACTAGGTGTTGTTAGATATCGCAGTTGAATGTAAACGTCAAACCGTGGTTGTCCTTGATTGTGACACTGGGAGTGAATTGGAAAATTACACAAATGTTTTCTTCCTAATGCTAGGAGGTACATGTCTTGTTCATTTCATTAATCAAACTTGGACTGCCTTCTTTTGGGTCTACAGTATTTTTAGGTACATAATTATTATAGTCCCCCAGAAGTCACCAAGATTACTACATTGAAGACAGTTGAACAAATGTTAAAATGTGTGTCTATATATATATATATATATATTTTTTTTTAAATAAAAGGCATTCCTTGTGTATGATTCTGGAAGTGTTTTCGAGGATTCTGCCAAATAAACTCTTAAAATAGTCTGAAAGATTTGATGTTGGACAAGTCAAGGCCATTTTAGGACTTCTTTCTTGGTGGTGGTGCTTGGCAAATCTGTTTATGTTTTTTGTAAAAGTTTATTGGCCTTAAGCTTCTCTTAAAGGAATAGTTCACCCACACACCTCGCCAATATGGCAATTCCCATGGCAAATTCATTTCTCGTAGAAGGATGTTTTTGTTTAGTTTAGTTTTTTCATTCACTGAACTGGATTATTATTTTACTGTATTCTAGTTCTTCCCAACAGGCCTGAAATATGTGTCAAAAGTTATTTGCTTTCTGACAATAACCAAATTTTAATTGTGACCTCGCATATGCCATAATAGTTTCACCATGGCTAGATGCTAGCGACGCCAAGTATCATTGGTTCTTGTGTGTCATGTGACAGATCAGGGTAAATCAAGTATTCAATATGTGGAGATGCTCATGAGACTTCTGTCTTTCAAGTTTTTGATACAAGCTTTTTTTTTAAATATGCTATACAGTTGATACTTTTGTTGGTGCTTTATGGAGATATTTTGCTTTCCTTGTGTTCAAAATGCATATAAAAAGAGATTTTCATGTTAAACCTCCAATCCATAACTTTTACCTCCATATCGCCATTTCTGTTTGAAACCTAAAACAGCATTTATTTCTTCTCTACATTCTCATCTTTACATCAAAATGTAATTTTCCGATAAAAACGCACCCACGGCTCAGATTGTGAATAATTATTATAAACGTACTGTTGTGATTTAAGATGGGGTTGGGAGAAAGTTTTGAACATTTTTATTAATCCCCCCCACAAAAGTAATGAATTGCAGCTTTAAAGTCCCCGTGAACTGAAAGTTGCGATCGTTTTTACATCGGTATTTTGGCGCATTTCCGAGTGAAATAGAATTTCTAATGTGAAAATATTTGGCTTGGCTTTCGTCTTTCTCTGCTGTTTGATTGGATGTATAAAAACAGCCGTTGCATTTTTAAATAGAACTGGCAGCAGACTGACATTTAAGATGGAAAGTCATTACAGGAAGGAAGTGCATTTTCAGAATTAACTAAAGATTAAGAGGGTACACTAATTTTTAAAAGAGAATGACCCACATTGATAAACTATTTACAAAAAATGCTGCAGTATTTCATGAAAAAATAGGCATTGTCATTTTTTATTTCACTGGGACTTGTATAACACTGTATAAAAAAGCAATGTCTGGGTTATATCTCTGCTGAAAGCTGTTTGGTTTTATGCTAACATCAAGACTAGCATGCAGCACGACAGAACATTAGTCAATTGTTTGGTTTCTATTTCAGCAGTGTTGTGCTTTTGCAGCCATTCCCAAAGTAAAACGTCATTGGCCCAAAATCAAACTTCAAACTATTAACTGTGACTGTGGTGTCACACAGCAGTTTTGCATTCATTGTGGATGGAAGCATGCTAAGAAGATTTCGCTTAATGTTTACCTTAACCTTCAAAATTGTTGTGTCTAATGTTTATTGGTCTAACAGGAAACAACAGGAACTGTGAGAGCTATATCTTGCATGGCATTTGTTTGTCTCAGTGGTTCATTGAGCAATTGAAACGGTGAACCATCATTAAAGGAAAAGTTCATCTCAAAATCGTGTTATTTTTTTACTTGCCTACATGACGTTCAACTTGTTTTAAGACCTCCCGGCATATTCGGAGCACAAATAAATATATTTTTGGTGGCATCCGAGAGATTCCCAGGCCTCCTCATAGACATCATGGTTATAGTTGTTGTCAAGGTCTGTAAAAATGCTTAAGACATCGTTAAATTGGTCCATCAGCTCAAAGTGGCTCAAATTTTTTTTTTTTGAAGCGAGGACAATACTTCATGTGCGAAAAGCTAAGCAAAATAACAACTTTAATCTTATATTCTCCTCTTTCTAGTCAGTCTATGGTGCGCGTTCACGAGAGCACTTCGACGCGTTTGGTGGGGGAAGACGTCGGCTTTCTGACTGACCCGTAAGCGCAACTCTGGGTTTACAAGCAGATGCACGCTGTATATAAGCTGATCTTCGCAAAATGTCAGATGATTTCGATCTTGAGGAAGACTTGCACTTTTTTGCCCGACCGTACAAACCGAATGCTCATGCGTCAAAGTTCTCTCTTGAATGCGCATTAGACTGTCACTGATGTCTTTAGTACTTCTCTGGACATTGACAACAACTATAACCATGATGTCTATGAGGAGGCCTGTAAATCTCTCGGATGTCACCTTAATATCTTTATTTGTCTTAAAACATGTTGAACATCATGTGGTTGAGTAAAAAATAACACAATTTTGAATTTGAGATGAACTTTTCCTTTAATCTATAAGAAGGTCTCATCTTATAGGTTCTTTTCTCTTCTACCAGTTTATTCCATCCCTGGATAAATCGCCTTTATCTCACAGTTAGACCTGATGTCCTCATCCATTGTAACTTTATAGCGTGGTGGTGAGTGCTTATCATAATGGAAGCATGCTTCAGGAACGGATGAGAAAAAGGGGCCCTAATTCAGCAGTCGCAGTGGGTTTCATGAGAAAGGAATCTCTGACCCCATGGGTCAAACCGGCAAGCTGGGGACTAGTCGTATTTATGATGGGGATGTGAGTCAAGAGGACCAGAAACATAAACACACTCTTGCAATAAGTCTTTAGAGAACACTTGGGAACCGAGTTGGTAAAGTATTGGAGGCGGGATCATATGATGCAGCCTGTGTGATCCAGCCTGGAGTGTTGACACTGAACGGTCTCTTGAACATCATGTGATGGCAGCTGTTATGATCAAAACCACTTTGTATGTGGCCTCCCGTGTGCATATTCAGGCAAAGATATCTTCAACTTCTTTTCACCTATGATAGTTTTCTTTGCCTCTCATATCCACCCATGTTTGTGCATTACAGTGATTGTACCACGGGACTATTTGGTGTAATGCACTGATGGAAAAAATGGAAGGGAAGAAATGGAATATGTGTTTTTAAGGCTATAACAATGTAGATAAACTTACTGGTCATCAATCCAATATCTTTCCAGTATATCTGCCAGACTTTTTGTGCACAGCTTCATCCGAAGTCACGAACCTGACCCGTCCTGTGTCAGGCGTAGCTGGTGTCAGTAAAACAGATACATGTGAAATGAATCTCAGTGGCATGCTGCTGCTAGAATCTATGTGTGAAGAGTGGAATTCTATTTGCATTCGACTGCATGCCATTTGAATACGCCCGATACATTCAGTAGCAAAAATGGAGAGCTGTTTTTTTTCGTGGCCGTGGGTTTCATTGGTCCCTCCTCTGGTGGGTTTGGGGGACTTTGTTCATGATGACACGCTTCACCTCCCTATCTGCTCCATCGCCGATGGACCGCCCTGATCCCCAGAGACAGGTGCTTGCTGCCATCGAGGGCCATGGGTTGGGGTGGGTGGTTTTAGTTTTTTATAAGCCATCTGTACGGACAAGAGGATGACATGGCAGCCACGGCTGTGGTTTAACTCAAGAGACGACAGTAAGTTTAAAGTTAAGGTGGTCTGTGGTGGAAACAGAGATCCCTGACAACTCAAGGAAGCCCACGGGAGGAAACAGGGTTTGTGAACCCAGCACAGGAAGGCGAGGAAACTGAGAAGGTCCAGCCCTGCCCCTAGTCCCGAATCCCGGGAGAGGGGTCAAAACAGAAGTCAAGCTTAACTTCTGTTTTGTAAGCACAGTGATACCAAGTTGGATGTTGGCCGCTGCGCCGCAGTTACATTCTGTCTGCGTAGACCATGTCAGTGCTGCAGAGGTTGGCAGAGAGTCTGTTCCAGCGGGCTGGTCCCTGTCTCGGAGACTCGAGCGGTGGGGAGGGGAGCTACTACCAGTCCCAGGATGAGTCGGAGGACTCTTGCTGGAGTGAGTGACTGACCGACCTGAGGCCTGATGTGTGTCAAGTCTGCAGGCACATTGAGTGTTTGTATATAACTGTGAAAGGCAGAGCTTGGCAATGCAGTAGAGGAAACATGCATGTCTAAAGGTCGTACCTCCCCCTTTGATCTAAAGCAAAGTGTTGGCAATGCTTTGAAGTTGACCTAACGTTGATGTGTGCGCACAACCTTGTTTTAAAACCTTTTTAATATTTCACATTCGATTAGGACTGGGAGATATGGCAAAAATGTAAATTGATAACGATATTTATTTCTCACCACCTGCGCACACTCGAGTAGTGGGATTCTTTCAAAAAGACATCTAACATAAACTTAAGTACATTTCTTTAATCATACAAGCATCTTGCATACAAGGTTCAATCTTTTAATGTGCAAACGAACTCACTTCATTACATCTCTAATCTGTACAGGGCAGCACTGGTTTGTTTCATATGCACCAGCTCATGTTGAATATAAAAATGCTTTGCTTGAGTCTCGAAGTAATTCACTTTGAATTGTGCCCCGAGTTTGTTTTGTTTAACGTGCGATTGCGAAGGAAAATAAGACGTGTGATGACAACTCGAGGTTAGTTTCACTTTCGTTTCCGCTTCCAGTCATGTTTTCCTCCTCATGTCGAGTTATCTTTGCCAAGTGCCGTATAAAATGGACTTTGTACTTTGACGCTCATGCTAAAAGCTGCAAGATGACTGACTGTTGTTGCGTTTATTTCTGCTGTCTATTAGACTGTGAGATTAACCCAAATTGACTCAAAATGCCAATAGCTTATCATCGTTATCTAAATAAATTCTATCGCTAAATTGCAGGTTACTTTTCTATTTTTACCAATACTACATCTTTCATCCGATATCGATAGCCGATTATTCGGAGTGATATCTGCCTATACCGATGCCAAGTCTGAAGATAAATGTTATATTTCTTAACTTTCTGAATGTTATTTAATATAATGACTATTAGTTTTGAACATCAAATGTTGTTACTTAACATTTTCTAAATACAGAGCACAAATTCTTAGCATTTTCCAGTCCTCTTTGACAGGATATATCAGCCCTGATCATCAGCTGTTTGAAAACCAACTGGCCGTTAAGAAGAAACCAATTATTGCCCGATATATCGGTGTATCTCTCAGAGCTGTACAGTGCAACTTTCACACATGCTACGATAAAATCTGTCTGTGCCAAGAATAAATGTAATAGTGAAGCATGCGTGCGATACAGGTGCATTAAACAGAGCCGCTGTTTGTGTGAAGTGCGTTTGTTGTTGTGATTGTTATTGTGTGAGGCCTACTGATTGCGCTCCACTATTTATTTTTGTTTTTATTTCGTTTTTGCAATTAAAACTTGATTTTTGGCTGCAATGAGCCCGTTGATCTAGAGCCCTACGATCTGCACAATGGGGGAAAACATGGAAGGAATCCAAAAAGTGTAATTCTACTATTTAAATGCGTCAATAAGGAAAATAGTTACAGTGAATTTCATTAACGATTAGATGGTCTGTGAAATCACTTGCGAGCTGCGCAGTTATAAATCAAGCGCTTCTTCCCTTTCAAAATTACTGTTTTAGACACGTCTCTCCATGCAGCGCGAGGTGCGCACTTTTAAAGTCAAAGGTGTCTCTCCGTGCATGCATCTATCTGCGTAGCGCGTGCATCTCTTCAAGCTGCGCAGTTTTAACATTTAAAGGGGAAATGTGTTTTAAATGACAAAATTAAAGCTTATATTAGTAAAACCCAATCTGTGATGTTTGCACTCTTCAAAGTACATAAGAAGCTAAATACCCTGATTTGGGGTTAATTTAGTTCAGAGGTGGGAAGTAACGAAGTACATTTACTTGAGTACTGTACTTAAGTACACTTTTTGAGTGTCCGTACTATACTTAAAGGTCAAGTTCACCCAAAAATGAAAATCCTGTCATCACTTACTCACCTTTGAGTTGTTCCAAAGTAGGAAAAATGTACTTTATAATTTGTTCGTTCGTTTTGTTGAAGAAAAAGAGACATTATCAAGAATGTTGGACAGCAAACAGTTCTTGGGCACTTTTGACTCATTGTTTTTTCCTACTATGGGAGTGAATGAGAAGATGATGGCAGAATTAAATTTTGAACTTTCCCTTTAAGTATTACTTTTTACTGTACTTCACTATAGTAGTGGGTAATATAGCCAAAATCTTCTATTGCGATATTTTTTTTTTTAAAATAACATTACAATAACGATACATATTTATTTATGGAGAATCAAATAAGAAATTAACATACTCTTTACTCTGAGTTATTATGTTTAATGTTCTTTACTTACTTGAGTTAGTTACTAATAAAGTGTCTGAATGTGTTCCAGCACTCAACCGATTCAAAAAGACGGGACAGGCGTATTTTTGGTTTAAGCTTATTATGCAGTCTTTTATTCAAGCTTATTGAATAACATTATTAAACCTCAATATATGTGATTAAAAGTCGTTTCTTGTTGATATCGGAACATTATTTCATAAATTAAATGCTCTAGCAGCAGTAATATAATAATTTGAACATGTACATTTATAAAAGCTCATCATACCTGTATTATGAAACTGCGCGTCACACAAATCCAGACTCCAGGGCTTGTGCTGCTAAATTCTCCTTGCCGAGCATCTGCAATATATAACCTTCATTAGCAAACGTAACGAATCAGAAAATATGAATGTATTATATTCCCCATTGTTTACATCAGACTTTTGTAAAGGAATCATCTGTCATCATTGTTTTAAAGTGGGCGTAACACGAGGGGTTTCTGTCAATCTCATATTAATCTTGAGTACCTATAGAGTAGTATTGCATACTTTGTGTCTTCGAAGAGTATTAGGTTTGATCAAATTGATAAAAGATAGATACAGCTTTACGATTGTTTCTGAAAATATACGGCGCGTGCGGGGGGAGGGGTAGGCTCAACCAAAGCATTTGCGCACCCATTGTCAACAAAACACAGACATCAGTTTCACTCACCGCATGCGGTTCATGTCCGGCATCTTTAAGCGTTGGGACGGCTCCATATCAGTTAAAAACGATCTCCAAATCCAGTGTTATATCCACAGTTTATATAACATTCATCACCCAGATGCGTTCTGCTTTAATAAAATTATAACTATTAATAATTATAACAATTATTAATTTGTAATTTGCAGTGAATCTTATATGTGGCCATTTGTGATTTCGTTGCTGAGATAAAGGATGGGATCGGGGGTTTTCGGCAGTTTAACATAATTTTGTTTTATTTTCCTAAAATAAGGGTGGGATGTGAGGCTGATTCACATACACACACTTGCAGGTCACCTGTGATTTATAAAGCGAATATTGCTTACAGGTGTGCATACGCATTACGCACGGTTTTATAAGTCAGAATATTTTTTGCCATACGCTATTTGGGGCTTTCTGGCGCACGTACAATTTTAGTAAGGATCCTACGCACAGTTTTATAAATGAGACCCCTGATCTCTATTTTATATACATGGTTGAAAACCAACATTTCCCATGAAATCATTTTCATTATAAATGATATGCCTTTTGAGTAAAACTTTTTATGTACTTGCTAAATGACTCATTTAAGAAAAGTCACAGTTTGCAACATTTAACATAATATATCCGTCACTGTGCGCTATTAATCTCTGTGTAGGCAAATGCTACTGAAAATCATATATTGCCCAACAAGTATCTATTCATGGATTCAGTCGGTCTACATAGAGATTGTTGAAAACTTTCATAGGTGGAATGAAGATTGGCTTAAAATGTTCACCTCTTGGTGAATGAACATGATACTGCCAGCACACACACACGCATTCTGGGTACAAAGCCCTTTTTATTCATCAGATGTTTGTGCTGTTGCCTGGCGTCGGCTACGTCATTTAAGAGTTCCAGGGAAGCTGACTGTCTGTCTCCTGGGAGACCCGTACAGTGCGTCCCGCTTTTTTGGGGGGTCCTGGTGTTTTTCTGTCCCTGTCTGAATTCTGGTTAGCTATGTTAGCTGTATCTCTAGTTCATACATTGTTCATAGTTCATACAACTGCTCCACAACCTTTCGATTTCTACTGTGATGTGCTGTTAAGAAAGATGGAGTTTCGGAAGTGCCCCCTAAAAGTAATTTTTGGTTCAACTCTCTTTTTCTTGACGTTGTAAATGGCTCTGCTTGTAGAATCCCACCAGGGCACTTGGATGCGTTTATTCTTAATTGCTCCAACTTGAAGAAACTCTGTGTCCACGAAGTCAGCCCAAGGTAGCGTGCCAAGTATCCGAGAGCTGAGAAGAGATTATACCTGAACTAGAGTAGCGGCAATATGCTTGAGAAATGAGGTCAGGGAGGAGGGAGAGACTTACCAAATGTGTCACTGTCTCTTGAGTCCCCACCTGGCCGGAGAGGCTGGATCAAGCTCAGTCTTTTAATCCATCAGTCTCTAACCCATCCCGTGGCTCTGCCTCACTCTTGCTGTGCCACGATGTTTATTCTCTCAATGAGACTGAAATGCCAGGCCTGAGGCGCCATCTTCTGCAAATGACTGCTTCTCTCGGATGTGTGTGTATTTTGGAGACCAACGGGCTCTTAAGTGAGCATGCAGTCAATGCGCCCCTGGCCGACCCTCTTTGGCTTGCGTCAGAGCGAGCGACAATGGCCGAGGGCCAACCTGATTGATCTGGGTAATCAATTGTGGACTCTGTCCACAGGAGGACAATGTCATCGCTGAGTTTGAGGGACCAAAGGGACACTCGGAACACCACAACACGCACCATCACACTGATGCTTTCTAGGCTATGATTCCGTTAATTTCTTCAATCTGTGGCAAGTGCTATACAGCCTGTTTTTTGTCCGAGCATCTCATTGGACATGACACTTGTGTTATAAATATGCCCCTCCCCTTAGTGACCAGGCCCTTGTTCGGATCAATCGAGTGTATGTGCTTGCGTGTGTGTTCCACTTGAGGGCGAGTGGAATGGCACTGTCTACAGAATAAATATTGATACAAACTGAGCATGAGGCCGATTGATTGGCTAGGGTGATGTCCGCACAGTGGAGCTACAGAAAGGCTTTAGTTTAGCACACGGCGCGTTGGGAAGAACTGGAACAGACCACCATCGGCTGGATTCGGAGACCGAAGCAGCGTTAACACGCGCCTGGAACTTTGGGTTGAAGTGGATGAAAGGTTCCAGTGAACACGGACCTCACAGGGGGATGTTATCCTGATGCTTTAAAGAAGACAGAAAAGTCTCGGCAAGGCCGATGTGTGACCGAAAAAGCTCCAGGAGGCATGCTGGGAAGCGGGAGTCTCGTTCATCCGGTGGAGCAGTGGAGGGAAGTGGTGGAAGTGGTGGTGGTGGTGGTGGTGGTGGAGGAGGAGGAGTGGATGGTCCTAAGCTCCTGGTAGATGGTAAGTGCTTGGTGGACGTTGTGTGGGAATTAGTCATTTCCCTCTGGTAGCCATGGCACCCGTTTGGCAGGGAAGCTAGGCACCAAGGCAAGGATCATTCATTTCCTGAGCCACTTAAGAAATTGCAGCAGAGCTATTTTTGATTTTGAGTTGTTCACGTGGCAAAGATGTCGAGGACTGACCTCTTATTCGAGCACTGTTTTTGTTGTGGCATTTTATGGACCATTGGATCGTTGTCAAGTTCAGGTGAACTTTGATCACTTTCCATTCCCTCGCTATTATCTCTCATTACAGTTCCTCTTCTGATTTAGTGCAAATATGACTCCGTGGTTTCGTGCAATCCCATCAGCCACGTTGGCTGTGAGAGAGGCACTCATGAAACTCTCTGAGATATATGGTAGGGGAATTGACGGGAAGTTGTGGGGTGAGGCTCTTTGTCTCTGGTTCTGCCAAGAGCTTGCGCATTGGAGATAATTGCAATACATTTGAGCTTGACTAACTTTACTTAATGCTGTCTGCCTCTTTCACCGTTGAGGGAGATTGTTTAATGCACATATTTTGATTTTATGAGCATTCCACTTCAGGAATGCTTCACGTGGGTGTGTCCTTAAGTTTATTTGAATGTCTTCTCTTGGTGCGGCAATGGCAACAGTTGTATCTTCTAAGTGCATTTCCCCAGAGTAAACACTGATGTGGAATGATCCAGAGCTTACGATCTTAATGTTCCCACACAGCATTTTAATGAAAAAGCTCTGAGAGGTGGACATACCTGATTTAGGACTATATTTTCGTTAGAACTATGCGTGTACGTACATGAGAGCGCAATAACGTGAAAGAGAGTCATTAGATATTGATTTGGGTCGGTGTTGCTCTTCTGTCATGGTGGGCTCAGGAAGTATTAGATAACATGAGCTCGATGTGGTTTTAACAACAGTGGAAATTAGAGCGGCCCTAACCACGAGCAGACAGCGTGAGGGATCGCCACAGGCTCTGAACACACAACAAACATGATTTAAAGGGAAGTGGCCCAAAACTGTGGGTAATGTAGTTTCAAATTTGGTTTTACGGTAGAGAATCTCTTCTCACTCGGAAAGAGTCTCATTCACATGGATGGAAAATATAAAAAATTTTTTTTTGGCATATTTATTGTTTTTTATAACCGTGGATACGATACCATGGTTATTGGTATTTGCTTTTTGGTTTACTTGTACTAAAACCATGATCAGTTTGCTTAAAAGTTAAAAGTGTCTGCACAAAACACTACGTTGGGTGTGTCTTCCATGTTCAAAGCAGAAGAGCTTGTTTCTGTGGTTTATCTGAGTTGTGCATAAGTAGTTAATGTAAAAAAAAGATGCATTGGGAGTTTATCATCTGTTCGTTTCCGAAAATGTAGAAGTCCATATAAGACAAAAATACTATAAATAATACATTTTGCTTCAGAGGAAGAGTGAATACTAGTTTTCCAATCTAGGTTTGTTCTGCACAGCTCAGCTAAATGGCTTAAGGTGCTGTCATAAATAAATTTAGACCAGCAACTTCCAACTTGACGTTTTTTTCTTGATGAAAAAATAATTCTCACCGTCATGTTACAAACTTGTTTCTTTCTTCTGTGGAAAAGAATGGGAAATACATTGAGGAATGTCCAATGTTGTTTGGTTTCCAACATTTGTCAAAATATGTTGACATGAGGCTGAGCAGATGATGAAAGAATGTTTGGGTCAACTGTCTGTTTGGGTGTCTTACTTGAGTCGACATGTTCAACAGATATAATAAGCAGTGTCTTTTCTTTTCACTTCATTAGCTAGTGCAATGCTGTACAACTGGTCTGTTGTGGACATGGATGACTCATATGCTTTCTCCTGCATTTTCTCTTTTACAGTTAAGGAGTTTCTCGCTAAAGCCAAAGAAGATTTCCTAAAAAAATGGGAGAACCCAGCACAGGTCAGTTGAGTGTGTTTATACTGATAGCACACAGTCTCACTTCCTAACAGCCATTGAGCTTATATGAGTTATTTGTATGCCCCCTTCTGGACACAGGGTGAACTGACTTTTTTCAATTGAGTACTGGCATGTTTACTGCTTTGGAAAAACAAATGCAAAGTTACAGGAATTTAAAACCTAATGACATTTAAGTTCCTGCAGTATTTCAGGTTCTTAAATGTATGGACATTTGGGAAATCAACTGTGTTCAAACTATATTCATTTCACTGGTGTTATTCTAAATAATTTGGGAGAATATCCATTTTTATGTTCTGTTTGGATTGTGCACCTTTATCTTTCTTTTTATTTACAGAACACTGCATCTCTGGAACAGTTTGAGAGATTGAAGACCCTGGGCACAGGCTCGTTCGGTCGAGTCATGCTAGTCAAGCACAAAGAATCAGGCCAGCATTTTGCCATGAAGATCCTTGACAAACAGAAGGTAAAGCTGGATGGATATGTATACGTACTGTGTGTGTGCGTGTGCGTGTGTGCGTGCATGTGTGTGCATGTGTGTTGCTTCTTATTCTACTCTGTCTTTCAGGTGGTGAAACTTAAACAGATAGAACACACGCTGAATGAGAAACGCATCCTTCAGGCGGTCAGTTTCCCATTCCTGGTGCGATTGGAGCACTCATTTAAGGTATGTCTCGGTCAAAAGTCTTTAATAGATTGTGTATACAAGATGAAACACTGAAAAGCAATATCATTTTGTTATATTATTTTGTAAATTTTATTCTTTTGGTTTTACTCTTTAGGATAATACTAACCTGTATATGGTAATGGAGTATGTTCCTGGGGGCGAGATGTTTTCTCACTTGCGTAGAATCGGACGGTTCAGGTGAGTTTTTTTTTTAAATCTTTTATGGAGCATGCTGCAGGACTTTATTTTTTCTTTTTGTGCATATTACTGAAGATTTTGCATTATTAAGAAGGGCCCCTTCCTGTCTATGTGGGCTGTACTTAACAAGAAAAGTCTGTCTTACAAAATTGTTAGGCCTCTGAAGTCATTTCCATTATGTTTTCAAGCAAATAGTAGTGCATATTAAACTTAGTTCAGCTTTTTCTCACATTTACATTTTTTTCTGTATAGCAGTGAGCCATAAATGGGCATTATTATTTTTCCGGTATTTTTCTGATCTTGTATTTACTTTCTGTTGCAGTGAGCCTCATGCCCGATTCTACGCCGCCCAGATAGTTCTGACCTTTGAATACCTTCATTCGCTTGATCTTATCTACCGAGACCTGAAGCCTGAAAACCTGCTTATAGACCAGCAGGGCTACATACAGGTAAACACCCATCTACGCTATACGCGGTTTGTTTAAAGTGCGAGAGCATTACATGATGATTTTATGGCTAGATATGTTTTTAAAGGTTTTCTATAATTCAAGCAAATTAATTCTTTGTATTAAAGCGATTGTATTAGTGGTGCTATTTGGTAGGGCAAGCATCACAGTTACTTCACAGTCATACAACTCCCTAACCCCTGGTATTAACTTTTGGAATACAGTTATAATTGGTAATCACAAACATCAAGGGCAGTAAAGTTTATCTTCCAGTTTATTTTATAATGCAGTAGAACACCGTGATATAAGCTACGGTAATTATATTGACCTGAATATTTCATTCCGACACATACTTTATGGGGCAGATTTACGGGCGTTTTACAACTTTGCCAACCGATTCTGTCATCACATTTGATATCTCATATTATATTTCATCTGCATTTTCATTGCTGTTCCCTCAGGTAACAGATTTTGGATTTGCTAAACGTGTAAAGGGCAGGACCTGGACACTGTGCGGCACTCCCGAGTACCTGGCGCCCGAAATCATCCTCAGTAAAGTGAGAATTAGCTCAACACAAAAGAAGTTATTTTGATTAATGTGCTGTCTCTCCTTGTCTCTGTAATGCAGATGGATGGTCTCTAGTTTTTTTCAAGCTTGAAACTAATGGAATCCAATCAATAGGACTTCCGGTTAACTGCAACACACCAGAGTCATAACCGTGACTTTTGACCTCTCGTGCTAGGCTCGTGTAATACTTGACCAATTTAAATGCAATTCTTGGTCCTCTGGTAATCCGTTTTAGATCGTAAACACTTTGGGTTTGTATCACCTGTGTTTATGAATTGTCCTTTTATGTAAAAATAACCTTATTAACACGTTGCCGCTTGAGCCATTAATGTAAAATGGGCAATCCAATGTGCGCTTTTATCTTCATTTCGGACATTCAGCTTTAGTGTTCATCCAATCAAAATCAAGAGTCTGATTCGTTTTGCAAATAAACAAATATGACCTAGCAAGCGTGTTTTTAACTTCAAGCTGTAACTTTTCTGCTATGTGTCTCTCTCAGGGTTATAATAAAGCAGTAGACTGGTGGGCTCTGGGTGTGCTCATTTATGAAATGGCTGCCGGTTACCCTCCCTTCTTTGCCGACCAGCCCATTCAGATCTACGAAAAGATCGTCTCGGGGAAGGTGAGCATTGAAACATAACGTCAGCTCGATGCGATTGTTTTGGTCCAGTGTACTGACGTTGTCTCGGCTCTCTTCTAGGTTCGCTTCCCCTCTCATTTTAGCTCGGACCTGAAGGACCTGCTGAGGAATCTGTTGCAGGTAGACCTGACGAAGCGCTTCGGTAACCTGAAGAACGGCGTCAATGACATCAAGGGCCACAAATGGTTTGCAACCACCGACTGGATCGCAATCTACCAGAAGAAGGTAGGACTTGACTTAAATGATGTCCAAAACAATGGTTTTGGGATGTTTGATGGGATGTTTGACTAAAACATTGTATTGAAGATTTGAAGTTATAGCAGTGGTGTGTACAAGATCATTTTTAGAAGTTTAGGTAGACCGGGAATGTGTTTTTTTGTATCAGTCCTTTCCTTATGAAAAGATGATTCGAAAATATGCCTCGTAGATCAGAATGTCATCTGTGTGTGTTTGTGTGCGATTCAGGTGGAGGCCCCCTTCATCCCTAAGTGCAAAGGCCCCGGAGACACCAGCAACTTCGACGACTACGAAGAAGAAGAAATCCGGGTCTCTTTCACAGAGAAATGTGGAAAGGAGTTTGCTGAATTCTAGAAGCGGCAGCGGCAGTGGGGGAGCAGAGGAGAGATGGAGAGAATTAAATGTGGGGCAACAAAGAAAGAGTGAAGAAAATATTTTCCAGGGAGAGCTGATGAGAGACTGGACTGAGCCTGTATACGGTAACAACGACAACAACAACAAAAACAGCAGTGTAGAGCCCTCGCACAGCGACGAAGGGAGACGAACAGATAGTCCCAAGAGAGCGCCAGCAGTGTTGCCTTTTCAGATCCTTCATCACTTGTTACTTATCCATTTTCATCTTTTCTCTCTTGTTTGGTAGCCAGGGTCCACTGGGCAGAGATTCAGTCACTTCTGCAATGGCTGGCATGGGGATATTTGTGACTTGTTTTGTTTTTCAGAGTTATAGAGTTTACTTTCCGGTACTGAATTTTGGCTTCTCCAGAGAAAATTACCCTTTATTTAATTTTTTCATCAGCAGAGGTGTCCTTGCTCTGTAGTTCTTCGTCCTGTCACATCTTGTTTATTTGCTGTGCATTTGCCCATCTACAAGTGCAGTGTTCGAGAGCTCTGACTTGTTAGAGATATCACCCGTTTCCCAACTGATTTTCAAGCATCACATCGCTAACCATTTTCATCTTAATGTACAAATGTTAATTTGACGCTACTTTAGGGTCCTACTTTAGGTTCAGAGTTGACTTCTTAGTACGAAGATTAAATTCAGATGATTCATTGTTCTAGATATGATCAGTGTAGTATTGCTCACGGGACCTGATAGTTCTGGATAGTTCACACATCCTTGCCAAACATCCTTTTTATTTTGCATACTAAATGTCCCCAATTTTCAGCGGTCACCTTGTCATAAAGATAAAAAATGCCCATCAGCATCACTTCGTATTATTAATCTGTAGCATGTACAGGTATACTTGAAATTTATTCTACATCATTTTATACATCTTGTCCATCTTTTCGATTCCGAAGATAGACATCCCTAAACAAATCTACACAAAACTAAAATGTAAAGGAACCATGAAGTAAGTTTGTCAAGCACAAAGGCTTGTCGGAAAAAACTGAGTTATTAGAATGATGCTTTTAATGGAAAACAGTGATACAGGACGCGGTTTCAGTGGCCATTGGATTCCTGGTCTTTTTTTCTGTCGTTTTTTTCATTATTTAAATCAAAAGTCTTGTTTTTTAACCCTGCAGATCAAGTGAATAATGCTTATCAACAAGCTCATCTGAAGGTGAATTTAGGCAAACTTTCGATAGACTTCACGCTTAAAGGCTTTTCTGATGAATCTGTCCGTTTTTGTCTTTAAGCTCATCCATCAGTGCTGTTGTAGACTTGAATGTGTGTAATAGTGATATTGACCAGTCAACCTGTTGATATCATCAAACAAATGAATCAGACTTTCACAAGGAAAATACCTTCTATCTTGCTCTTTAACTTCGTAGGATGCAAGACAATCTACAAGCAAAAGACTTGACTTTTTTTTTAAGTTCCAAGAAGCGGGAAGTAACAGTCTGTTGCGACGATTTTAGTTCTTTATGCGTAATAAATATTATATTATAGAAGTTGTTGAAGGTACAGTGTGTAATTTCTATGCTTGTTTCTAGTGGTGCCGAACGGAAGTGCAGTTTTATGTTCATTTTTGGTTTGGCCAATTTTGAGCCCTATGTTACAATTGGCAAAACCAGTGGTGTAAGATTTGGTGGTACCTGGTCAATGGCTGACGGGAAATCGTTTCAAACTTATTTTTTGCTGTTGTTGCATTTCTGTGTGGTGCCCCTAGTGGCACAGATATTACACACATTGCCTTTTCAGACGTTGGCTATCGCTTGCAGCTTAATCCTACACAAGTCATCTGTTCATTAGCAATTGTGTGATTTGCATTTGTGCTCTAAATGATTTGATGTTTTGTTATATAGCATAGTGTAGATTCATTTTATTTGACGTTCTCAAATGACAGATTGGTGCCAGCTCAATGTATGTATTTCAAGCGAATCTTTGTATGTCTTTTATTACCTGACGTATCTATCGAACACTGGTTGGCTATTCATTAAAGATGCCATTTTAATTCGCAGTACGAGAAAAACAATGTTCTCAGAATATGTCACTTCAACTTGCCAGATGTACAACCGAAACGTTAATGCAAACGCAGGCTTTGGCTATTCGGGTGTGCATTTAGGAAAAGATTCAAACAAAAGGCAGATGTTTTTAATTCTTATAAGCTTTACGGCTTTTTTGTCTCTGTCTCTTGGCACCTTCTAGCTGTTGCAAGGGACCTTTGCTCACCTGGTTTTTTGAGACTTCACAAGGTGTCAAACAATGGGTGTAGGCATGAGAGAAATGGCTCCACCTCTCGCTCCTGAATAGCTGAAAAATGAAATGAAACAATCAGTGTTTGAGGAACGCTAGTGTACATTTTGGTTGTTCGTCTGCAATGGTCTTTTGCTGCTGGAAAAACACAAGACTACCAACTGATGCACTGAGTTAGATGATGTACAGGTTAAGCTTTTTCCCTCATCTTTAAGAATTGCTGCTTTGTGATATGGAAGCGGCATCTCGTATGCAGCCGTGATTCTAAAAGCATTTTAAATCAATGACCGAATATAATTGCTCAGATGCACCTTTCATTATACATCCGTTTGTCGGAGCATGTGATATTTCTGGTGATATTCAGATAAGGTCACACCCTCTGTGTCCACCTGGTTCTCTAGCCCCGCCCTTCCCTTAAAAAAAGTTCAGACATGGACACATAAGTCCCTCATTTATCTGTCTCATGTGCATTCTCAATCATATTTTTCGTGTGCATCCATCCATAATACAGTTTGCCTTTGTACACATCCAGTTTCCTACACTCTTCTATTTGCTTTTTAAAGAAATCATAAAGAAAACGATTGATTTACTTTTGCATATTTTCTAAGTGTATTTTCAATAACAGGAGTCTCTTTCCTCCCGACTTGGTTATGGTGATGGTGTAGTCTGTTGTACCTTTTCGGGAAACAATACTGTATATTCTCTGCCTTTAACAGTCTTAATTATTTTACCTTCTGGAGAAGTTGACGGATACCTGTAGGACACATCGAGTATGTTTAAAAAAATTCACAGAATAATATTTTGCAACATGTATCATTCCAATAAAGTTTTAATTGTTAAAATTACTTCAACGTTGTTCTGTCTTAAATGTTTCATTTCTTATTTTGTTCCCCAAAGTTTTATACTCTTAGGAACAATGTGCCTTGGGCAGCAGAGCTTGGCTTTAAGAATTATGTTCTGTACTGCTTACAGAATATATACTTTGAGTAGTGTTAGAAATTTATACATGCCTGAATACTTGAACTAATAGTTAATATATATGACCATATTCGCTCGACTTGATGAGTTATACAGTATATGAGGTGCAATGTTGTTTCGTTCAATGCACTCGAACTTCATTTAGTGTGTAATTCACCAAAAATAATATCAGTGTCATTTTTAACATCTTTTGAGCTCTAGTGTGATCTCGCCTCCAAACGTTACATTATTATGCTCTATCCCTCATAGCACACATCCATTTGGCAGACATCCATTGACGTCTGCAAGACATTGTTTGCTCATCTGCAACACAATGACGTCTGCTGTTAGATGTCATATAGACAGCTAGAAGATGTCTGTAAGATGTTGATTATTTAGTATGGATGTATACTGCTCTTACTAGGATGTTTAACAGCTCTTTTACGCAGCAGATGTTTTCCAGACCTCCAGATCTTTAGCAGACATCTTATAGACTTGTGCTATCTGGGTGTTATGCTCATAATTAAATAAAAAAATGTTATTTTTGCATAATGCATTGTTTAATGTAATATTTGTAAAACATTTACAAATCACAGATAAAATGAACATAAAAAAACAAATAAATATGGTAGGCTAAGCTGAAGCCAATTCCAATTTGAACATGGCCAACCTATTTGACTAGATAACATTTTAACTAAAGGGTTTTAAAAAGGGTTCACTTTTCTCAGTAATATTAACTAAATGCCAGTTGTCATGTTTGAAATTTTAACATGCGTCTATATTTTAAAGGTATTTTTCTAGTGCAGCAACCAGTAGCAGAGCCGTTGAAAAACAGAGTTACGACACTCACGTAGACATCCGTTGGAAGAATGGAATGCGGAAGTAACATGTGTCATGGCGCTACCAATATTTCCAAACACTGCACGGAAGCCCATTCATTTCAATGTTTCCCAAACGCATTTG
The DNA here is from genome assembly GCA_029783895.1 of Triplophysa bombifrons. NCBI lineage: Eukaryota > Metazoa > Chordata > Actinopteri > Cypriniformes > Nemacheilidae > Triplophysa > Triplophysa bombifrons. Next base: position 22,597,280 of record CM056457.1, read on the forward strand.
CTGTACAGTTGGTGCAATAACGCCACGTTTATACATTGTAAGCAGTTGGCGGACATCTTATATTCATAGACCGTTACTCATAGATCGTATCTTATTTCTGCTAATGTTACAGAAACAGCATAGACACATCCTCAAATAACGTTTTCAAATTAATCCAATGGAGAACGTTGTAGCGGCGTGGTATACTGGTCTTCAGACTTAAAACTGGGTTTCTATTTATTTAGTGCATGCGAATCTCCAGCATGCGCCTTCTCTGCAGCGTGCATGCGTCATTTAAACATTAGTGGTCATTTCTTCTTACCTCAGTGCCTGATAAAATACTTTAGCCGTTTATTAATATTCTTTCTTTACTTTATACAAGAATATAACAAGAATATAACATTAAGCTTAAAGATGAAGTTTATTCATCTCTGTCAATAAATATCTGCTTTAAATCCTCTATATCCTCTAAATTGTTCAAACAAGTCTTTGATTATTTATGTCATTTATTTCAGTATCTAAACCAAATATCTGATTGTGATGTACAGAACTGTGTTGAGTTTCATTGTGCTTCATACATATTTGAATAGAGATTTACTACAGCGCAGCGACAAATGTGGTAATTTCAGGTGTGTCTTCCAGAATCACCTTGTCCCAGCAACGTCCAATGTTACGTCATCACGAAGAATATGGGAATCACAAAGTTACGTCACTGGAACGTTATTTGGTACATCGTGGCAACGAATATGGTCCGGTCCATGTACGTCGTCACAACATAACTATGTTACCTGTATATAAATGTAGTCAATGTAGTATTCAGGTATACAGTGCCGGCCCGAGCCTCTTGGGGGCCCTAAGCAGAATTTGATTTGGGGGGCCCACTCCCAGCAAGCGGAGTCACCTGATTTAAGATTATTGACACAAATGTCATGCTATAATGTTACATTATAAATGAACAGAGTGAGGTTATGTATTAATACAAAATAAATAAATAAAATACTAAATAGATACTTAAATAAAAGACTTTACTCTTAAACTTCTGAATACAAACTGTCACAAAACAAGAAATAAATAATTTGCAAATGCAAATGTAAATTAAATGTGCAATCTTTTAAAAATAGACAAACATTCATATAATCAAAAATAGAATGTTACAAAAAAATAGATACTTAAATAATGAAAGCAAACATAAGAACAGCAAGGGTTCAACAATGACAATTGTACAACAATGACCTTAAAATCGTTCCTTGCTAGCTTTTCTGGAGGCAAAGTCACTGATGACATCATTGTATGGTATTGCTTGGCCAACTTTGTTATCAATACTAATGAATGCAAATCCACTTAGTCTTAGTATATTTTAACATTCACTTCAACACACATAGCAATGCTAGCGGGCATCCCTTTAACTTAGAGGGTTAAGTTCCCCTTCGGCTGTTTTCTCCAACTTAAACTGATATCTATAATCAATACGTGAAATACACCTGGAGTAATGTATATTAATAATGCGAGACATTTAACTGTTGATGGCGGGGATTTAACGTTAGCTCTGGCGATGGCTTATAAGATCACGAGTCATGGCTCGCAGCTACCTAAAGTGACGTGAGCATAATTTGTCACTAATCATGCAAACATACCTTTATCCTGCTCTTTTTTCTACTCCTCTGTCCTTTTCTTCTTTCTCTTTTCGGCACCAGAGGGATACATCCTTTTTTGTGACATGGCTTGTCATTTATTAATTACAGTGACACGCACTTGCGCGCAGGCGCGAATTGTCAATGCACGCGAAATGTGTCTAAGCGCAATTGCGCATTATTCAACCGCTAGCAGTCACAGCAGCAGTTGTCGGCAAATCAGAATTTTCTTATCTTGAATTATTCATTTCATTTATAAATTCATATTCATTAATTAATTTATTAATTCATTTATATAACTTTTTTTAAGTTATTTAATTGTCAAAACGATTTGGGGGCCCCCTGGTGGCCAGGGGGGCCCAAGCAGCCGCTTAGTTCGCTTATGCCTCGGGCCGGCCCTGCAGGTATACAATGTGCTAATATATTGAACAAAAAGCATGCAAATATAGTTGATGATATCTGTCTCGCTAAAATCCGTTTTAATAGGTTGACAGCACGGATTTTTTGGAACTGTTAGGGCTCCATGAACCACGTGACCACACGGCGGCGAGATCGAGTGTCGTCACTCTCATATTCAACGGGTCTGGCCAGTATCATCTAACAATTTGAACAGACTGCTAAAACAGTCACCGAAACAATATACACATTTAGATAATGTCAAAAGTATGTAGTATACTTTATTTAAAAGTATGTCCTTGCTTTAACGTATTTTTATTTAGCGTATACTGCACAGAAAGTAAGCGCCACGCTGGTTTTAAATTCCACATCATAGCCGCCGCATGGCATTCGCATGGAACAGCGAATACCACCTTAACTTTCCTAGTGGCGGGCTGCGCTATCTCCGGAATTCCACCTTAAGCGCTCAATGTGATCAACGCACGCACGCGTACAGTATGTTTCCGTTTTTTTTCTTTCAGCGCGCTCGCGCCGCGGCTCGAAAACCCGCGAGCGTCACGTCGAGGGCAAAACACTGACGCACTTCATCCACTCTGTCACGCTTGAACCCCGTTAGCAATAATGTCCGAGCCGTACCGCGAGTGGATCCTGGGCTCCATAGACTCATTGAGGTCGCGAAAAGCGCGACCCGACCTGGAAAGAATTTGCAGAATGGTTAAAAGGCGACACGGGTCGGACTGGGACCGAACCCGCACAGAACTAGAGAAACTGATCGAGGAGCAGACGGTACTGAAAGTGAACTATAAAGGCTCGGTTTCTTATCGCAACGCGGCAAAGGTGCTAAGAGGCAGGAGAAAACCCGAGCACAGCAAGTGTGCGGTGAAGCAGCCGTCTCCACCGGACTGGAGCACCGGGGACAGCGCGCTTGGTCTCGCGGATGAGGATCAGATGGAGGACATGGAAGTAAGTAAACCGAGCGCTCGTTCACAAAACAAGTGGCTGCGGATTATCAACATATCGCGGACGTTTTGCGTTGCAAAACAAGGCTAAAGCGTCGTCCTTTTACTACTATTTGAACTGTTCGTTGGCGCATGCAACATAAAGGCAAGTGCGCACGCACGCGCGCGGACTGGCGCAGACGGGGAGCGGCACAAACCTTCACGAGCGGCGGAAAATCGCCAACAATGGCATCGCATGATCTATTTGGTCATGATTGTCGAGAGCGAGTTTTGTGTAAGATAAGACACCGCACTTACTGACTTTAGCGAAAAAAATCCTCGTCAGTATGTGAATAAGCCGAACTCGCGGGGGAAAGTCACGCAAACATCACGGATCAGCCGACTGGCGCTTTTCGCCCGAGGAGTCACTCTACAATTAGCGTTACAAAACAGATTTTTTAACTGCCATGAGGTTGAATTTTTGGCCCAATGCAAAGAGCGACAAACTCAATAACACCATTTGTAGAGATCACTAAACCGTAAGTCATCAAACGGATGATCCTTTATGTTTGTGCAGACGAAGTGCGAAGGAAGTCATCACTGCGGTTCGTAAACCTCTTTGTTTATATACGGGGTAACCCGTGCTGTCAGTTAAACAATGGTTTTAAACGTGTTAGGATTCACTTTAATCATTGCGGCAGGGAAAAATGTCGGATATAGCCACGTTTAACGTTGGCTCGCTTTGGGACGCGCTTCTCAGACAGGCAGCGCGCCTCAGAGAGCGAATCGGGGCGGGCTCGTGAATATTAAACAGTCCACGTGACGTTTGCCATGGCTTAGCTAATTAATAAACATGACCTCACCACGCTTCACTTCAGCAACTGGCGAACGTCACACACTAAATATTCATGACCACGCCCCTCTATACTTTGCGGGACTCGCTGCCTGCTAGAGAGCCGTGTGTTCAGCGCGTCTCCGTTCAGCAAACTCACCCGATATTGTATTTGAAGTCATTTAAGCACGTTCGCTGCTCTGTTTGTGAGGGTTCTGAACAACAAAGTGTCAAACTACTACCAATTGGGTTTAAAGAGCACGACACACAACTGAGGTCATCTCAGACTGTGCGCGGCCTGGAGATACTGGAGCGCGAGCACACGGTAATCCAGTTTTGCAGTGCGACAATTGTCACCGTCGCGTGACGCGGTGTGAACATAAGCACGTAATGCACAGCCGAGTTGCTGTTAAAAGAGGTTTTAAAGTCTGAAGTCAAATGTGACGGCGCACATTTCTATTTAAATTGTATGCTTCTGTAACATAAGCCCACGTGACAGCATCTGTTCATTGTGGGTCTTATTAGAGACATTTGTGCACGAAATTGGTTTTAGAATAAGCCTTTATATCTATCTTACATAAAGTTAGTTGGAAGTGCTCATGTATAATCAAAGAGAAAAGGTAATGAAAATGTATTGATAAAGTGTAGTTGGAATTTTGGGTGTTTACTACATCTATGATATAGTGTATGTATGTGTTTCTAATATTTTGTCACAAACACAACACCGGGTTTTTTGTGATGCCAAAAATGTTTTCGCCCGCAACAGAGTTAAGTTGCAATGTGTTTTGGATATATCAAAATAATCACAATCCTAGTATGACGTAAGAAATTATTTTCTGGACGACCTTCAAGGTTAATCTGACTAATAGAGTATTCAATGTTATTGACCTTTTCAATGAAAAACACGGCTTGACACGCAGTGAATTGTATTCCAGTGTCAGCAACAACATTCAAATGTTCTAAAATCATGCTGCCGTGTTTTCAGGATGAGATGTCAACAACAGCAGGAATGGATAGCAGTATGGACGAGGAGGGTGATGAGAGCAGTCTGGACGCCATGTGTGCTCAGAGCACCACTGACTCGGGCATCAGCATGAGTCCCATCACCAGCAGTAGCATCAGTCTTCCTGCGCCCTCCCCCACTACTTCTCCAAAGAGCTCTCCGACCCACGATGCTTTGCGGCAGGATGGGGACAGTGCTTATACCCTTCCTGATCACCCAGCGCAGCAGCAGGGCACAGGTATTTACGAACAACTAAGAAAATGTAGTTTTCATAAACAAGATAATGGTGATTTTCAGGTTTGCATGGTTTTCTTGCTTTCCTGGCAATCTCAGGTAATGTGATTTCATTGTCACCTGCAGGATCTCCAGAGCTGGAGCAGCAGCCACTGGCCATCTGTCCGTCCGCTCAGCCTGCTCAGCAGAGCGCTCCTCAGGAAGAGGAGGTGCCGAGGGCGGAGGAGAGCGCACTCACCTCTGATCCACCACTGTCAGACTGCAGAGCCACACCGGTAAGCACATCCATCCAAGCACTTCAATCACTGCATGTCAGTCTTGTGGCTGCTTGTCATACAGTCTGTGTTTGTCATTAGAATGATGCAGTGACGTCTGACAGAGCTCCTCACGCCGTCTCTGTTAATGTCGAGGATGGTGAGTGTTCTGCTTCTTTTACTTTGACTCTATATCTGTCAATTCACTGCAAATGACTGCAGCTAGACAACATGATCAATGCGACCGAGGCAAAAAGGAATAAATCGTCTGCATAGAGTGTCGCTTTTGCAAATTGCTTAAATGTGAATACGTATAAATTGACTTGTTTATTTCAGATGAAAAGTGCAATAATGAACTGAACAGCATGACAGAGGTACACAATGGAGGAATCAATGACGGAACGTGAGTGAAAGCCAAAAACATCTCATTAAACATATCAAGACTTTAAAATGCTTGTTTTGCTTTTTTCACAGCGAGGTGCTGAAAGAGGACATTGGCCAGGACCCCTCGCATTGGACCGTGGCTGATGTGGCCAAATACATCACTTCTGTGGGCTTCCCTGAGCAGGCAGCAGCTTTCAAAACACAGGCTAGTACTGTAACCAACCACCAGAGGGCGTGAATCTGAAAAAAATCATGTTTTTTGTTTTGCATTATGCATTTGGAACCTTTTTAAAGGATGAGTTTTTAAATCATTTCAAATAATTATATGGATTACCTTTGTCTATACATAATACTTATTGCGAAAAATAATCGTGATCGTTAATTTTGGCCTTCAACAATTACAAAAACAAAACAATGGAGGTAACACGATTATTGTGCCGCATTCCAATTTGCAAGGATCCTCTCTTTTCTTGTGGTATGAATCCACAGCGCACCTCTGTCCTTTACAGTGATTCAGCTCTTAAACTTATTTTTCAGTTGAATTTACAGTTTTTTTTCTATGTTGTTTTAAAAGTCAATGAGTAATCATGTTAAATAACCGGGATCTCAGTTTTGGCCCAAATAATCATGATTATGATTTTTGTCACGATCAAGCACCCCAATGTGTGCATCATTGACTTCATATTAGCTTAGCTATGATTCTTGAAGTTTAGTCTCCGTGGAGCTGCTCTAAACTGACCTGATTTTCTCACAAATTCCAACAGGAAATAGATGGGAAATCTTTAATGCTGATGCAGCGCAGCGATGTGCTGACCGGTCTGTCAATCAGACTTGGACCTGCCCTTAAAATCTACGAGAATCACGTGAAGGTACTGCAGAGAAGCCACTTTCAGGACGACAACCGCCTCTTCTCCTAGAGCTCATTTTCACTGGGAACAGACTGAAATCTCCTGGATCGGAACGTTAGCCATGAAAAAAGGGGAGAGAGGAGCTCTTTAAGACTGGTTTTGCACAACGCTTTCATCTCCTCTGGACATACAGCATGATTCAGCCCTGCAGTCTGTTCCTCTGTTCTGTTTTGTGTCCTTCTGTTTCCTCGTCACAGGGCTGATGGGACCACTCGTCCTTTTTCTCGGTGAAGCGTTAAATTCACCAGCGTTCATTCTGTTTGTCTGTCAGGTATGATTGACAGTGTCGCAATACAATATAAACATGGTTTATGTCCTGTTAAATGTACTTTGTTCCTTAATGTTATACAGCAGTCTTTAAAAAGCCATGTGAAGTTGTTAGGAAATAAATTCAAGTGTCAGAATTGTAAACTGTGGTTTCAGTCTTTTCTGGTCTGCATTGTGACTGCCAAGCAGAGTCAGGGAGTGAATTACTGATGTGTTGATCCCAGAACTGCACAGCAATATAATTCACACAAAGAGATGTCTTTATAGTGAGATGGCAATAGAGGTTGGAGAATTTAGGCTTATAAATCTCACCAAAACACCTTCATTAGAAAAACAAAAAGAAATTATATTTTGAATAAAGAAAAATGGAAATGTTTTATGTTTGGTGTGAAATGTGCCATGCAGGTAGTGTAATCCGACAATAAAAAAGTATATAAAAGTGTCGACATACAGATACATCTGTCATATCTCATAACATCTCTCTAGACTGAACAGGAACAGTCACTTATGATTTCTACATTGTGGTACTTGGTTAACAAAATCAATTTGCACCATTTTTCTATGTATCCAGATGTATATGAACAATAAAATCATTTTTATTTATGATAATTGAATTAAAATCTGTCGTTCTTTGTCATGACAAAAACACAACATTACAATGTCTCTTAACTTTCTACGGTTATATTACACATGAATATATATTAAGACTGATACATTTGTTAAAGAATGTTTTGTAGTTCACAGCTTTCCAAACTTTTTGATCGTGGTAGAATCGTCTTGAATGTCCGCATAATCTTCATTTTATTTGTCATTTCATGGCATTTTTAGAATGAATGAAACTGGGTTGCGTATAATTGGCCTTATTTTTACAAACAAATCAAATTAAACTTACAATTTGGCATTTAAACATGAATGAAGAAATAAGGTTGACTTACTGCAACCTCAGAGTTCATTGTATGACTCTTGAAGATTTTTATTTATCACTTTAAATGTATTTTACTATAGCAAAATGAATGGGATTGTTAGTTTTGGAGACAATCTTCACTGCTGTTGAGAAGCTTTCATTCTCATTGACTGGGATTTCCAGTGGAGGCTATAAGATGAAAGGTAAGATTGGGGAGCGCAGTGTGGGATACTCTTTAAACTCTTTTATGTAGCTGCGATGTTTCCCTTTTGCCCAAACTGTCATCTGTAAAAATCCCACCACGGTGAAGAATAGCACTGGGACACACTGCGTCATCAGGGAGAATCCAAGCCAAGTTCCCACCTGCAGAACAAAGCACTTTAGTTTTTGTGTTTGGTAATGACTGTATGTAACCACCAGGGGTCACCATTACATCGCTATCAGGGCTATCGACATGTTTTCACAACATACTTTCACGATGGTTGCCACATGGCAGTTGCCTATAAACGTAAAGCTAAACAACTGACAACAAAACTAAATTAAACGTCTCGACAGATCGGACGACTTTAAACAAATCGTCGCATTGACTCAAAGTATCGCGAGAGCGACTCGAAACCACAGAAGTCGAACACGCAGAAAGAACACACAACCATTGGTTTTGATCAGTGAATGAGGGGCTTCACTTTGTTTTGCTATTGTGTGTAAACAGCATCTGCATAGATGAAACCTTCTGGCTGACTCTCACCTCATATGTGTAGTTTGGACATGAAACAAGCGCAAATATCCACGTAAATGGATTCTTGGTTGGATAAGGAATCTTCTTCACCTTAGATCCTTAATAGAAAAAAGTGAAATAGAATAGGAACATAAAAAAATATTTTTATATACTACAGTTTAAAGTTAAGGGTGTTTTTTTTGACGTATTCATATTTTTCCATAATAGCAAACTCATCAAAACTATGGAATAACACATTTGTAATCTTACACTATTAAAAAAGGTGCTCAAAAGGTTCGTCGATGCCATAATAGATCATTTTGGTTCCTTAAAGAACCTCACAAAAGGTTATTTGTGGCGAAAAAAGGTTCTTCGGGTTTTAAAAAGTAAGAAAGAGATCTTTCTTTAAAGAACCTTTGACTGAATGGTTCTTTGTGGAACCAAACATGGTTCACCTATGGCATCGCTGTGAAAAACCTTTTAAGCACCTTTATTATTAAGAGTTATTAAAATATAAATAAAATATTATATAAAATACATATATAATACAAATATAAAATTAATCGAAACTGGTTCTTATTTCTATTTTTATTAAAGGGGTCATATGGCGTGAACACGTGTTTTTCTGTGTCTTTGGCGTGTTATAAGTTGGCCATACATGTATTATACACATACATATACATACAAAATGAAAGTGTTGGACCAAAAGATGCATTCTTAAAGGCCTCGTGTAACCAAACCTCCACAAATCTACGTCAGTTGGTGGTTATGATTTGACTAAGACCGCCTAAAGGTTTACGCAGTAAGCTGGTGTACCTGTCAGTACAATTGCTCTGGTACCTGATGTTCCAAATATGGAAAGAGTTGTTACATTTCCATCACACGCTTGCAGTATTCCACCAATCATTACGCACTGGTTAACTGGCCAATCATAGCACATCTCGCTTTTTAGAGCGATGAACTTTGTAAAAAATCTGCACGTTTCAGAGAGGCGGAGCAAAGAGGAGATACAAACATGCACGGTATGTGGAAAATACAGCGTTTTTGAACCTTAAATCGTGTAAACACACTACATTACATCTAAAACATAATATTCGTTTTAGCCGTGTCATATCACCCCTTTAAAGAAAATTGTAAGGAAAGCAATTAATATGTCGGCACACTATACACAAACTGTAGAAAGAAATTTATTAAGATCAATAAACTTTAAGATAAAAAGGTTCAAGAGAAAAATTTACTCCTGTGCCCGACCGAGAGGTTTTCTTAACTCAAGATTGATGTATTTTGTATATCTTACCAGCGTGTTTGATATTTCTCAGAGACATGTGAATTGAGAAGTTGCCAAGTTGACAGAACTGCAGAAACCAAAACTTTCTGTAAGAAGTTTGCTAAACAAAATGACAAGATTGTCAGCACATTAAAAAAAGTTCTTACCAGAAAGATTCCAAGTGCTGTCTTCACCTGACTTTCTCCATAATCTGCATGTAAACATTGACGGTTCACTGCATTCAGAGTATTTACAGTGTTCGTGCTATTTGGTATAAAGCATATTACATACATGGAGGTGTGTAGAGAGGGTGATTGATGTAATACGCCATCCATGCTGCAAAGCACCAGTGATAGGAACAGTTCTATAAAAGAAAGATTTGCAGTCAATTTAAATATTAAATAAAATACTTTTAACGTAATTGATTTTTGTTTACATTAAAAATGTGTGCTGCAAATGTGCTGAAAATACAGTATTTGTAACATGCCATTGATAGATGGATTTTCTTGGTTCCTCAAACCAGCATACAGGTTTGGGACCAATATTGGGGTGAGTAAAGAGAACAGAAATGTTAAACAGGTGAACTTTATTACGTGTTGGCGTACTGTCCTATAAGCATCACAAAAAGCACCAATAATTCTCATCCAAATTAAATGACCCCAAAATGTAATGCTCACTTTGAAAATGTTGCGCATTGGCATGGTACCATGAGAAAAGCGATGGACAAACAACGTCTCCAAGATTCTCTTCGCATAATGGAAAGTGTGACACATACAGGCTATACTGAGGAGAAGAGAGAGAAGAAGTGAAAAGCTTAGTTCAACAAGTTCAGCTCAATACCAGATCACCACATAAAAGTTTATTCCTGAGACACATCAATCATAACACTTGACAGCATTCTTCCTACTTCTCTGCTTGACCAAAAGGTTGGGTGTCAGAAGACACTGTTCATAGACTGAGTCCAACAGCCTTAATGAAAAATCACAGTATTCTTATCCAACCTGGCATCGGATACTTACTGCACAACCCAATGTTTACTGGTGGTGAATTCATACTTGGGAGCATAGATGAGAGGCAGTCGAAAATAAAACAGTAGGTAAATAACAAGTGGGCCAATGCACTCGATTAGGAACACCTGCAAGGAGGAAAACAAACACACGTTCAGTTTTCATATAATGACGATAGGCTATGAAAAACACCCACATGATATTTGTTAGAATTAAACAGGCATTGTCTGTGACTTTAAGAAACACCCTCATTATATGTGAAATGAGCAATAACTCTCAATCATACACAGGGTGTTTTTGTAATCAATCATTTTTTTACCTTCTGCTGCAGGGCTAAAACTAATGTTAAGTTTTGTTTCAGATGTAATGTAATGTGTTTACACAATATAAGGTTCAAAAACGCTGTTTTCCACATACCGTACATGTTTGTATCTCCTCTTTGCTCCGGCTCTCTGAAATAATCAGATTTTTTACAAAGCCCATGGCTCTGAAAATCGAGGTGTGCTATGACTGGCCAGTTAACAAGTGCGTAGTGATTGGTTGAATAATGCAAGCGTGTGATGAAAATGTAACGCCTCTTACCATATTTGGAACATCATGTTCAGAAGAAATTGTACACCCACCTCACTTGTGTATATATTTGGGCGGTCTTGGTCAAATCATACCACCAACTGACGTAGATTTGTGGGGGTGTGGCTACATGAGGTGTTTCAGGCAGGTCTAGGTGAGCATTCGCTTTTAGAAAGAATGCATCTTTTGTTCTCACACTTCAATTTTTACAATTGTGCGTGTCTAATACATGCATGGGCAACACACCAAAGACACAGAAAAACAAGTGTTCCACCATATGACCCCTTTAAAGGGACAGTTCACCCCAAAAATATTTTTGCGTGAACTATCACTTTAAATGTTCTTTGTGACCGACCATCACAGTAAGAGTGTTCGTCTTGCAGCATGGGTGCTATATGTGATGCAGAAGGGGGTGATTGGGATCAACACCTGGGGACAATGGAGCCAGAGAGATTACGTGTTCTGAGAAAACGAAATGCTAACTGGAGAGGTGAGAGAAACTGAACCAGAGGACTGAGTACACTAGACTGAAACTCGTGCTGCCTGAATACAATCCAACTTTTCACACTATAACACAATGAAAGATCATGAACAAGTAGTTTTGACTATAAACTGTATTAGTTGATGTAAAGGGAAGCTGCAGTAAAATGCAGACAAACACAAAGCCGTGACCAAGCATTGCTTAGCAGTTTGACGTATTCTATTTAAAAAAATGTGTTTGATCTAAATAAGAAGCAGTAATCAGATTTGGTACCCTGTTCCTACTTTTTTTTAACATTTCATGTTGGAGCCAGTGGTCTGTGCGCAGTAGCCTTTTGGTCCACTGAGGATAATATATGAAGAGTTTGGTTCCAAAATGAGATTACTATTCATGTTTTTTGTTATGTTATCATGTTTTTATCGTGTTTTATTCTGTTAGTTTGACTTATTTTTTTAGTTATCAAAGCTTAAATAAAAAGATAAAACTGCAGTTTGATATTTATTGAAATGCACGATTAAAAAAACTTGATTTTTGAATCACAGTAATCTCATTTTGGAACCAAACTCTTCACATAGATAAATATGTAATTTCATAGAATCAATTAATTTGCTGGTGCGTGTGTGTGTATGGAGCACAAATCCACATGTGCATATATGGCTGTGTGTGTGTGTGTCAGTGGTTGTCTGTGTGAACCCTCACAGTTCCCCAGGCAATCTGGGCTCCCATGTCTTTGAAGTAGAAGGTTGCAGTGGTACCCACAGGAAGCTCCTGCAGGATTTCCTCATCTCGTAAGGGTTTTCCTTCTGAAAACAACCACCATCGTTTATTTCAGTATTCAAAGGGTATATGTGTATAAATGGGTTGTTGACAAATATTCTGTACATGTTTCCTATGGGTTGGTTTAGCAACGATTTAGAAAACTCTTCATAAAATATTATTTTATATAATTATGAATATTCATATCCATCTGTTATCCAATCCACTTATCTTCTGCAGGGTTGCGTATGTACAGTTGTGGCCAACAGTGACGTCCGACATTGAAATTGAACTCTTTGCTTTTTATTGCAACACTTTATTAAGATACATTAAATTGAGTATTAAGAGACATAAAAAAATGATATTAAAGAGTTAAACGAAGAGTGTACACTAAAGCTCAACTTTCAGTTTCAGGAGGCTTGAGAGAAAATTGTGCAAAGCTTATTTAGTCAAGACTGAGGAGGAGATCAACAAATATTTATACCAGTTAGTAGTCAATTTATGTTTTTTGTTTTTCTATACTTTTTACTCTAGTCAAATAAATACCTCAAAAGTTTACAAAATGTGTACACATACTGTTTACCCTCGTTACATCACTATACTCTATGTAAAGTCGTAGCCTAAGGTGAGTCCGGCACATTTAGACTAAACAAATGGACGAACACAAAAATGTATTTATTAGACAAAATTATGCAAAAATGCGAAGTATCGCAATTAAGGGAACATGACTTTTATTCAAATACACAATAAAATGCATGGAAAAAAAGCTTGAAAGAAATAAAGCATGTGGATACTATATAATATAATATATATAATATAATACAGTATAAGGGTTTTGACTCCACAAGCTTTCATGTGTAATTTCCTCCTTAAATTCTTCTCAAAGCGGAGAAAAAAAGAGTGAAGACTTTTGGCCACAACTGTATATGTTGTGCATGTGTACAACTGTCATACAGCTGATCTACTCACTTGGGTCCAGGCATAAAGACTGTCTGGCAGCATACCAATGTGGATCTGTGGAAATTGAATCCTGACACGTAAGACTTTGCTATAACCATTATTTCAATGTCATCAACTTATCATGTTCCTTGCAGAAAGCTATTTAAAGAAAGGGTTTGCAGCCTCATAGGTTCTGCACCGGAGAGAGGGACTCACGTGATTTGTGAAACATAGACTTAATGTCCAATATAGTTGCCGTTGGCTCAACCTGCAGAAAGATCAAAATCTTCTCAATATCTTCAATATTATATTTCTATTCACTGTTTACCAACTGTTACAATCACTTCTGTGACGTTTCTTGTGATGGGCAGAGACTTTTAATTTTGCTTACTCTTTGTTTAATGTTATGCTACGTATAGTATACTTTACATTTCTGTATTGTATTTGTATAGATAGACTTTTATTTGAAGACTCTACAGTGCAGTATTCCTATGGAGAGATCAATCAAACTCGCTGTACTCTACACATGCATGAATAAACTCACATAGGAATTCCTGGAAGCTCAAGAGTCATTCTCAACTTCCAACAAGCGACACGACTACTGCTAAAGCACATTGCTACAAAGTTATGGCATGTGCTACAGTTAAAGTTTTATTGTAGCCATCTATAATCGCTGACAGCAGATGATTTAATTGTACAATCAAATACCTACACCTTTAAATATTGTGTGTCTATTTAAACACCTAAAGCCACAAACCTTATCCAGAAGTAACAGTTTCTCCTTGGTCTTGGCAGCCACAATCTCCACCTCGAAGTAAACGATGCGTTTAGGTTTTTTAGGAGGTTTTGGTCTAGGTTTGGCTGAAGGCGCTGGGGTTGGTGCACCATCGTTCTTAGCACTTTTCGCCTCTAAAGCCAATGTATCCATGACTTCTTCTCAAACTTCACAGAATGGTTCCCGTATTATAGACTTCTCTGTCGCACCTCGGTTGTCACATACCACTCCTAACCTCTCAAACGTTCATCCGTAAATCAATTGAAAAGTTCCTCAAAGTTTCTCTCCAGTGCACGGGGAGCAAGAGAGATCTCAAGAGACGCGACTGTAGACGTGAGTTCAGATTGCAGTGTGATTGAAATATCTCCCACCTATTAACACCTGCAGGCTAGCCATCCTGAAATCAGCTCTCCATGCATCACAATCGCTCCTCTGAAGACGAAATCTGAGAGTCCCAAGACATAATCCATGGCATGCCTTTCACGAAGCTAAATTTACATGCCTGCTTAGCTGAATGCCAGCCCTGTGACCTTGTGGGACTCAAACCCAGTAGGCTCGGCCCCCTGCCACCGCACTGCCTCTACTTGGGGTTAGGTAACATGTGCCATACAGCGAGGTTAGGGTGGTGTCTATAGATACTGGGCAGCATGTAGTGGGAGTTATTTACAGCGGTGTTTGACATACGGCACGGTAAGGGACGTGTGCAAAGCAGTAGCCACCCGCAAATCTTTAATAGGTGCTTTTAGCTTCATGGATAAAAAAACGATACAAAAAGTATTTATATGAAAAGGTGAACTAAATTTATTTACAGGTTGGTGCTTTGGTGTGGCTTTGAGAAATAAAACATTGGTAGGCTTTAAAGGGATAGTTCACATAAAAATGAAAATTCTGTTTGACTGAATGACTGTTTTTCTTCTGCAGAAAATATTTTGAAGAACGTCAGTAACCAAATAACATTGCGCCCCCATTGACTTTCATTTTCCACACAAAACCAATGAGACATTTCTCAAAATATCTTCTTTAGTGTTAAATAGATGAAACCAGTCACGCGCAGGTTTTAAGTGACATGGTCATTTTACTACCGTCTCTTTTATACAATCTGGTTACTTAAACACTAATAATAAAATGGATGGGTACGGCTGGAATTGGGCAAAATGAATGAGTAAGTGGCAGAGTTTCGTATTCAGTTTGTTTATTTGTCAGTTTAACCCTTGTATCTGTCAGAATGTTGGACATCTATTTATGCATAACTATGGAGCTTGTTTGTTCACAAGCCATTTCTAGAGTCCCTAGAGGTTCTCACATTCAGTGCACTCTGTACAGACTTCATTTGTATCTGTCAACTGTAAGTAGAACATAGTTATAAGCAAGCAAGGTAAGCAATGCAATGTTAGTTTCCATCAGCTGTTCAGGATTGTGCAATTGCACAGAATCAAGCAGATCCTGGAAAAAATGCGAAAAATGTATCAAAGGCCTATGAAAAAAACAGCCGAAAGATATCAGATTATCAGAGTAATCCGTATCAAGTTTTCGATCTGACATCACTACACACTAGAATGTCTCGTGAACAATAAAGTGAATGACAACACATAGTTCAACCAATGCCTTCCCAGAAGATTCAAGATTTGTTGAATTTTCTTCAAAGCAGCTTAGCAACATTGTGAAAAGCAGAAGGAAGCGAACATTTGATAGATGATTTATCCTCAAATATCTTAGAAGAAACATTTTTGAATATTTAAAGGCCGAAAATACATTGCTTTTTAGTTTTTGTTAAGAAAAACATTAAATCTAGACACAATATAAATAGGACATTTCTGAATGCTTTTGGAAGGTGCTATATACCTGCTCAAATGACATGAAATGATGTGATTAGTACACGTGAAGACAGTCTGGGTAGATATATTTGACCTTACCTGCTGTTGAAGCACTGGTGTTCTGAACAGGCACGCATGGAATCAAACAGGAGCTCGTATTTCTGTAGACTTCAACATTTTAATTTGCAATGAAAGAGTGTCTAAACATGAGATTAGAAGAATTTAACACTGAAAAACAATGATTTCCAAAGCAACAAATACTTTTGTTGCATATAAGTTTAGTCTAAAATGTAGTATCATCTTCATTGAGCATTTGAGGGAAATATCAAGTTGACTTTTGTGTGGATCAAATGAATTTTTTGAAAGATATGTAAAGTTTTGGTTGAGGACCAGCTTTTAATCCAATCAGCAAACTTTATAGTATCTCGCCAATATACAACTTTGCTATTTATACAGAGGTTGATAGGCTTGACATTTAAGACATTGATTAAATCATGTTCATCCTGAATCCTAAATGCAATGTGCACACAGTTGTTACCAGCCCGCCATTGACTTGCATTGGTTACAATAGAAGTGAAAGGGGGCTGTGCTGTTCTGTTACCAACATTTTTCAAAATATCTTCTTTTTGTGTACTTCAGAAGAATTAAAGTCACACAGGTTCGAATTGACAAGGGCATGTAATTTTGAAGGTGAACTACTCGTTTAAGGGGAACAGAAAGACAATCCAATAATTCTGTTTTTCACTAGCAACGCTTTATGTCCAATACAATGTCTCATCTATTGACATTGAGAGCTTTATTGTTAAAGTCAACACTCACATTTGTATTACCAAACCTGCTTGCCGGCATTTCAATTTTCTGAAAAGTCTGTTACAATAAATAATAGTCAAGCTAACATACCAGAAATGCCAACGTGTCGAGAAAGTTTTTTCACCTAAGCCCTACAAAATAAAAATCACAATCAACTGTCATTTATACATTTTTGATTATTATTATATTTTTGGCATACTGAAATGAACATTAAATGAATTTGCTTGAACAAATGTTGCACTGAGGAATCAATATTTTACAGCATGTAAAATGCTGTTTTTGCATTCCCTGCGGATTAATGTTCATCCTCCCATCCACAGGTGGCGCTGTGATCCCTGGAGCGTCAGTCTCTACAGCAGCCGAGCGAGAGATTATTCTCGCACTTTCTGCGGGCGGTCAACGAGTTTGTCTGTGAGCGACACTACAGTGCGTGAGAAGGAAATTTGATGTTTTCGTTTTTTAGATTTACTTTAATTACAAAAATCGCGACAGTCTTGAAACAAGGATGACACATTCGCACGAGTCCACAGCTGTCGTGTGCGATCAGTGACGGATCGGAATAAATAACTTAAGGACAGTTTGACGAACTCCAGCCCCGCGCTTCACGTTTGACAGGCACCCGGCGGGTCATTTCCGTGAAGTTATTCAATATTTGAGAAATATTCACACATGGAAGCGGATCGTTGTAGGATAGTGATGTTTTAGTCGAGTGTTGTGATGGGGAAAGATTATTACAGGGTGTTGGGAATAGAGAAGGGCGCCTCGGATGATGAGATCAAGAAAGCGTACAGAAAACAAGCGTTAAAATTTCATCCCGACAAAAACAAATCAGCCGGAGCAGAAGATAAATTCAAAGAGATCGCAGAAGCCTATGATGTGTTAAGCGATGCCAAGAAGAAGGATATTTATGACAGATATGGAGAGGATGGTGAGTACAGCACGAGTCGTGTGATTGTCCCAGCACAGAGACAACATCACTGTGTTACTGATGGGATCAGATTGTGCTTTGATCAATACCCACTGTTTCCTTGACGATGTGATTTTGTTTATATAGTAACAAAGATATGGACATACACTCATATGTACACATCTTTTAACGTTTTAATGTCATCTCGTGGACCCCAATACACATAGGTCAGTGTACAATGTACCTATACACTTATTATGTGGGATAAATTGTATTTGTATATTAGAAAAAAGCTGATAATTTAAGAAAATAAGACCATTAATAAAACTTAAATTATTGCCCTGAATGATCTATAACATATGTTCACATATAGTCCACAGAATAATTACTGAATTTAAAGATATAAGTCACATACTCTTGATTCTGAATATTGTGTCTCTTGTTTGTCCTGAGCCCTGCCCTTAAACTGCCCACCGGTCTTCAGTAAAATCCTCCAGTTCTGGCATAATCTAGTTTTCCAGCATCATCTTCATATTTTACCCCTTTCCAACAGTGACTGTATGATGTTGAGAATCAACTTTTCACACCGAGGACAGTGGAGACTATTATGAACGATACAAACATTCACAACACAACCAGCATTAAAGGGGCAGTTAACCCAAAAATGAAAATTCTGTCTTCATTTATTCCTCGAGTTGTTCGAAATCTATATACATTTCTTTGCTCTGAGAAATAGATTTGGAAGAAGTTTGTACCCCATTTTGAATACCATTGTAGGAAAATTGCTTTATACATTTCTCTGTTCTGTTGAACACAAAAGATGTAGGACAACAAACAGTTCTAGGGCACCATTGAGTACCGTTGTCATTTTTCCTACTATGGCAGTAAAGGGTGGACAAGACCCGTTTGGTTACAATTATTCTTCCAACTATCTTTCTCTGTGTTCATCAGAACAAATAAATTGAGGGTGAGTAAATGATGTCAGAATTAAAAATGTATTTAACTTTCATGAATTTTTTAAGTAAACAGATACTTGAAAGATGTGCTGCCATTCATGTTTTTAAACCCTTTCTGTGCATTCACACCGCCAGCGACAAAGCGAGGCGATGTCATTCATTTGAATGGAGAGCCAGCGACACGAGAGATAGTGTCCATGGGCAACAGGAAGTGGGCATGTCTAGCGAGGCAACAAAGTGGAGATTTGCTCAACATTAGGCAAAAGATGAGCGATTTTTGGGAGCCACTACCAGCAGGAGTAAAGCAGCGGAGCTCACATCATCCGTCTCAGAGTTTGTTAATGAATGTTACCAGACCAACCAAAGCTAGGTACGACCTCGTAGCAAGAGACAAGCGACATGGCGACAGAGTCACTGGCGGTGTGAACGCACATTTAGATACCATACCGTAACAGTTTCCATGTTAGTGCTCTTAAAACAAACTTTAAACTGGTAAAAGATTAAGAGAAGAATTAGAATGAAAATAAATGTGTTGGATCAATAAAATCTGTTGGTGAAGTGCACAGAATCTGTCCAAAGTTTTAGCAGCTCTCAATGGCTCAAGCTTGGTTACCATCTAAGTTTTCTCTGTATGGTGCCAATACAGGAGTGTGTTGCGTGGAATCGACGAGGGACTTTTTTGACACCCCTGTGATCTTCAGATTAAGAGTTGAAACTGTACTATGTGTCCGGGTTCTTGTGAGCCGGTTCTGCTGTTTCTAATCTATATGCTGTTTATTATAAATACCACAGTGATGACTTGCTGTTTGCTGTTAACCTTTTTTTTTTGTGCAGGTCTTAAAGGACACACTGGCGGTGGGAGCAACGGCCCTAGCTACACTTTTCACGGCGATCCGCACGCCATGTTCGCAGAGTTCTTCGGCGGCCGCAGCCCGTTCGATCAGTTCTTTGCATCCCACGGGGGCTTAGACGATGACATGCATATTGACGACCCTTTCGCTGCTTTTGGAATGGGAGGTATGGGCGGTTTCCCCAGGTCCTTCAAATCTCGTGTGACGGGTGCACACGGGGGCCGGGAGAAGAAGAAAGATCCCCCGGTCATGCACGAACTCAAGGTGAGTCTTGAAGAAGTCTTCTCCGGATGCACGAAAAAGATGAGGATCTCTCGCAAGAGGTTGAACCCGGACGGTTGCAGCATGCGCACCGAAGACAAAATCCTAACCGTGGACATCAAACGTGGCTGGAAAGAGGGGACTAAGATTACTTTTCCCAAAGAGGGGGACGAGACGCCGACCAACATCCCTGCTGACATAGTGTTTGTGGTAAAGGACAAGGCTCACTCTTATTTTCAGAGGGACGGCTCTGACATTGTTCACTCTGTGAAGATATCCCTGAAAGATGTGAGTGTCTTATGTCTTTTTTGGGGGGTTCGGGCAAATTGTACTAAATGCGAATGCTTACACTTAATTTTCTTGGCTTTTGTCTCCCCCTGTTTCTGTTTGCTTTCCACACCATTGATCACTTTAACACACAAGGCTCTTTGTGGATGCACCATCAGCGCACCCACCCTGGATGGTAGAACTGTCACTGTGACATCACATGATGTCATCAAACCAGGCATGAAGAAGAGGATTGTGGGAGAGGGACTGCCCCTGTCCAAGTATCCTGAAAGGAGAGGAGACATGGTGCTAGAGTTCTTAGTAACATTTCCAGACAAGTTAGGACCGGGGACTCGCGAAGCTCTGGTTCAGATCCTGCCACCATGATCATTGTGATGACTGAAGGAGACACTCCCAGCCCATGCTTCGAGAGCCACGCACACATCCTGTGATCCAACGGATTTCCTACAGAACCAACTTGGAAAGCATCCGTTACAAAAACATAAGAGAGCTGCAGTGTATGATATTAATTTATAGCTCTGTCAATATAATGTGTACAGTGCGCTTTTTCAGATCACTGTGAAGCATTACAGTAGAAATATATTGAGGTTGTTCTGCAGAACCAGAAGTTGACATTTTTGTTTTAATCCCATTGTTTTATTGCTTCAGGTTTCTTGGACAGCAATCTGTTTGTTTTTGTTATTTTACATTTTTATTTCAGTTTTAGGGTTTGGCAAAATTCGGAGTGTAAGAATTGTCATTCTGTATAATCATGAGTCGAAATTAAAATTGAATTTGAAGTGGAATAACAGCAAAGGAATTTACTGAAAAGTTTTTTTAGGGACTGTTAAGCCCGAAAAAGAAACTTCTGTCATCATTTACTCACCCTCAAGTTTTCCACATCTGTATAAATTTCTTTGTTCTGATGAACACAGGGAAAGATATTTGGAAGAATGTCATAAACCAATCAGTTCTATGCCACCATAGTAGGAAATATTGCATTATACATTTCGTGGTTACAAGCATTCTTTCAAATATCTTTCTCTTTGTTCATCAGAACAAAGAAATTTATACAGATTTGGAACAACTGGAAGGTGAGTAAATGATGACAGAATTTTACATTATTGGGTGAACTGTTCCTTTAAGGAAATCAAACAAATAAAACACAGAGACAACCTAGTTATGTGTTTTGTTAATGGTTTTCTTCCTGAAACCTGCTTCATGTTCTTTGATCCCAATATTTTAGACCTGAACATTTTCGGATCGTGTTTATATTTATATCACTTATAATAAATAACCTTATATATTGTACCATGTTTATGGCTAATTCATATAAAAAACTGAAATATAATGTTGACATTTCTTTGAATTTCTTTCCATCTTAATTCCACTTTTTCTGAGGTTTTGTTTAATATTAAAGATATTCTCAGATCTATTCCGAATGGCATCCAATCCAATCATCTCTTAAACGCAACAGGGTTTTATACATTCTCATATGTGTTGTGTCTGTGGAAAAGCCTGTTGAAGTGCACAGGGAGCAGGTTGGCTGAGCTTGTAGTTTTGGCTCCCAGTGATGGCTCAGGAATGTTTTAGGGTATCTTGAGCAGTTTTATCATGCGCTCTACATGTTATGTTGCAGGCGTCACTGATTTACTCCCAGTGACTCATGACGGGCTGTGCCATATAGAGCACTTGATCCGAAACTACCCCAGGGTAACAAGTACTGTGTGACTTTTTTGTTGCGCAAGTGTCAGCTACATGACTCACAAGTCATCTAAAATGGAGTAAAATACCTGAATATTGAGTTATATACTGATGGAAATATAGTGGCTCGAGATGATGTTTGGAGACTAAAGTGTGATTTTCCTCCCTCAGGTAACAGAATCACAAAATCTTGGTTGATTTTAAACAGATGCTCTGAACTTTCCTGTTCAAATCGCTTATGTGGAACATACAAGAAAGTAATAAATAAATGACACTTTCACTCTTAGAATGATAGTTCCCTCAAACATTCTGTCATCATTTGTTCACCCTTATGTCATTTCATACCTGTATAAATTACTTTATTTTAATGAACACAGAGAAAGATATTTGGAAGAATTTTCAATTTAATGACATCATTGACTGCCATTGTAGGAAAAATTAAATGATAGTCAATGGTGGCTGAGAACTCATTGTTTTCCTAAATTCTTCACAATATCTCACTTTGTGTTCAACGGAACAAAAATATACAATATTTTTTCCTACTCGATTTTTACACTATTAACATAATAGATCATAATCCTTTTATTGTATGTAATGTATTGTTGGTATTCTTTCAGAATATTCAGTTAGGATCCCGTGAACTTCTATCTTCAAACTGATTTTCTAAGTAATTATAGTATTTGTGCCAAATTATGTGAACTGGGTATGAATGAAAATGAATTTAATGTTGACACGTATGCAAACTATTCAATTTAAACTATTGCTTGCTTTTCAGCATGCTGCCCCTAAACTTCACAACTTAACATGTTTTAGATGTTTTTATCACATTTCATGTGTGGGAATTACTTTTGCTATTACTATGTGTTTATCCTGTAAAAAATACATTATAAAGCTGTTTTAATTAGCCTAATATGACATGCTTACCAACTATTTTTTTGAATACGTTTTTATTTACTGCAAATAAAGTCTTTACAACTGACGTCTTCATTCACATTATTTATGTATTTACATTTTGTGGAATAATGCAACAATGTCTTGCAGTTACTAAATTAACATATATTTATACATATAGTTCATTGTTATTCAGTTATATTATATTAAGAGTTCTGCACCTTGATGCAAAACTCAGAAACACACAGCAGCTTTTAGATGTTTTACTATAAAAAAATCTCTTGAACATTGAACAGCCTTCAAGCTAATGCAATTGTCAACCATAAAACAAGCAACATATCCAATATAATATTAAGGAGGCTTTTAAACTCTTTCATAGATTTGTTCTGTCAAGTATTTGTTAAATCAAAATGTAATTTCAAGTACAAGCTCACTGTGAACATAAGCAATTCAAAGTAAATAAATAAAATAAATAAATACGATCTGGTGCTAGGTGTGTTCGACTTGTGCGCAGGGTAGGAGCAAGACAAAAAAGTATTTTAAGATCTGCACTTTTGACTCGCTCTCGCGTTACGTTGATGTCATTAGCTGCTGTGTCTGCGCAGCGACGCATGAAATCGTGCACATCCAACACACAACATTTTTCCGAGAGTGATGTTTGGAAGTATTTTGATGACATTAGTCTTTGAAGCAAAAAAGCATGTTTAATAAAAAATTAAAATAAATAAACCTGTTGCATTACCAGTGCTTGCATGTTTAGAGTCTGCAATTCAATATGGTTGTACATTTAAGCTGTGGATATTTTAAACTAAAACATTTCACACACAGTTTCACCGTTAATAAGTTCAATAATCAAAATTCATCTTTTAAATTTCTTCCGAAAATTCAATTTGTTTTAAAATACAACCTTTAATATTCAACAGAACATTTTCAGTCCATATTATTTCGTTTAAAAAATTGGCTTCCACAAATTCAGTGGTTCAAATTCGGCTTGAAAAGTTTAGAGCGCCGATTCCGGCAATGCATGATCTCTACCTGCTGCCTGACCACTTCACCAGCAAATCAGTTATGACGAAGACCAACATAAGAAATGCAGATTCTTTTTGTATGTTTGCCACACAGTCCACTCATCTGCTCAATTAAGTGAATTAAGTTGTTCTCATAGATCTCTTCTTATGCATCATCAACATTTTGAGAAATTTAACTGACGCTTGCACTGCCAGTAGTCCACACAGACAATCTAGGCCTATAATGCTCAGACTTTGACTGCCCTCCTGCTCTGGCTTGAAGGAATTAAGTTACTTTTTACTTCAACACATCATGTTTACTTAAATATTATGCATCATCAGCATTTACAGGACATTTATTGTGTTTAAAGCTCTCAAATTACTGAGATTTCAACTAGCAGCTCTGATCCTAACTCGTACTCTTCCACATGTGCTTCTGTTTATATGACGTAGCAGCAATCTCTACAGACTTTCTTTTTATTTTCCTCACATTACCTTTTTTAATATGCGACTCTCAGAAATTGCTGGATGTTGTGAAATTTTGGAAACGTTCGTTGTTTTTATTTTGTTAATACGAGACAGAAAAACTGATCTTTTAGCCAAGTGAACTCCTTGAGCAGGCCAGATAAAATAGACTAGTTAAAAATAGACAGCACTTTCTTAAGAACCAGACTAGACCCGAAACGTCTTGTGCAGCCAGCAGCCACTCACAGCATTATGGATCTAACAGCTCTTAATTGTTTTTTAAACGCAAAGATTCAAACTTTTGTTGCATTTTTTAATATCCTCTTTAAACTTCAGACCAGATGACTAAAATTAGTATAGCCTACACCTTTTTAATAAAGCGTTGGCTATACAGAAATGTGGAAGAGCTCTGAATATGAAAGCAAAAAATGTCTCAATTAGAATTTTAGGATGTTTTCTTGATGATGCATAACATTTTACATTTACATTGAATCATTTAGCAGACGCTTTTATCCAAAGCGACTTACAATGAGTTAGGGAGCAACAAGCGATATGTCATACAGGATCCATAATACATTAGGTGCCAATACAACGTTACTGGTTTCAACTAAAGCTAAACCACTACCTGTTGAGAGAAAGGGTTCCTCTGCTGGGCTTTTTTACCAATGGAGCCAATGTGATTGTCCCACTTCAGGTCCTGAGAGATGGTGGTGCCCTGGAACCTGAATGACTCCACTGCTGCCACAGTGCTGTTCATGATGGTGAGAGGGGGGAGTGCAGGGGGGTCTCTCCTGAAGTCCACATTCGTCTCCACTGTTTTAAGCGTGTTCAACTCCAAGTTGTTATGAAGGTAGCTCAGTGGTAAGAGCATTGCGTTAACAATGCAAGCTTGTGGGTTCGATCCCAGGGAAGTGCACATACTTAGAAACAAATGTATAGGATAATGCAATGTAAGTCACTTTGGATAAAAGCGTCTGACAAATGCATAAATGTAAATTTTAATGACTTCGCCAGACAGCCAGGTCCTCAACCTCCTGTCTGTACGCAGACTCATCACCATCCTGGATGAGGCCAATAATTGTGCTGTTGTCTGCGAACTTCAGAAGTTTGACAGAAGGGTCCTGGGCAGTGCAGAAGATATCTAACAGAACAACTAAATTCACTTAATTGAGCAGATGAGTGGACTATGTGGCAAACATATAAAAAATATCTGCATTTCTTGTTTGATCTTCATCAGAACCGATTTGCACCACCTGCTGGTGAAGCGGTCAGGCAGCAGGCAGAGATCATGTATTGGCTCAATTTGCACCACTGAATTTGTGGAAGCCAATTTTTAAATCGAACTACTATGAACTGAATTTTTTTGTCAAACATTAATGGTTGTATTTTAAAACAATTTGTTGTTTTTTAATGAAATTTAAAAGGTGAATTTTGGTTATTGAATCTTTAAATGGTGAAACTGTGTGTGAAATGTTTTAATTTTAAATATTCACAGCTTAAATGTACAACCATATTGAATTGCAGAACCTTAAAATGCAAGCACTGTTAATACAATGCATTTGTTTCAAGTAAATTATATTAACTCAACTCAACTCAACTTTATTTATATAGCGCTTTTTACAATTTTCATTGTTACAAAGCAGCTGTACATGAGACACAAAACCTCAGGGGAACCCAGGCCCGACCGGGGTATTCCAGTTCCCCTCTGGCAAAAGCTGCTGCCTCTGCACAGGCACAACAGTGCTTGCACAACAAGGCTAAATAAAAATAAAAAAATAAGCTTAATAAGGTAAATGGTAGATTTAAGATTATCATTAACAATCTAATAGCATTTGAAATGTTGTAGGAAAATCAAAGTTGCCACGTCCTTTATCCAGCACTATCATCTCAGCTCTTGTCAGGTCATCGCTTCCCATTCTCAGCTCTGCCATCAGGTCTGGGCATGAACTGCCTTCTGCGGTAACCTTGGAACAAAAAGACAAGACTGGCTGAGAGTAGAGTACTGTTCTGCACTCTTTGATGCAACAAGTACATCATTTGTTGTTGGATGTGTTCCTGGTTCCGGTTGATCTAAATAATGCAGCCTAAATCTTCTAAGGATTAATATTATGGAAGTGTAGTGTATGCAAGATTAAAAAGATGCGTCTTTAGTCTAGACTTAAACTGACAGAGTGTGTCTGCCTCCCGGACATTGCAGGGAAGAATATTCCACAGTTTAGGCGCTAGATAAGAAAAGGATCTACCACCTGCACTTGATTTTGAAATTCTAGGTATTACCAACTGACAGGACTCCTGAGAGCGTAATGCACGTGGAGGTCTGTAATACAATAGAAGTTCATTTAAATACTGCGGCGTTAGACCATGCAGGGCTTTATAGGTAATAAGCAAGATCTTAAAGTTAATGCAATGTTTTATAGGTAACCAGTGCAAGGTTGACAGAACCGGGGTTATATGCTCATACTTTTTAGTACGTGTAAGAACTCGAGCTGCCACGTTTTGAACCAGTTGCAGTTTTTGTAATAGGCCTGCAGGGCAACCACCTAGAAGTTCATTACAGTAATCTAGTCTTGATGTAGTGAATGCATGAATTAATTTCTCTGCATCTGACATCGACAGCATATGACGTAGTTTAGATATATTCTTAAAATGGAAAAAAGCACAGAAAGCTGACGACGAGAATTTTATGGAGCTTCCGTCTATCGTTAAGCAGTATTCTTGGTTGTTACGTATAGCGGTTTTCGGTCCCGTAAGTAACACTTCTGTTTTGTCCGAGTTTAATAGTAAAAAATTGTTACTCATCCAGTTTTTTAAGTCAACTATGCAATCCTTTATTCGATCGAACTGCTGGGTTTCGTGAGGCTTTGAGGAAATATAAAGTTGAGTATCATCAGCATAACAGTGAAAGCTAATTCCGTGTCGCTTTATTATATCTCCTAGAGGTAGCATGTATAATGCGAAGAGCAGAGGCCCCATGACTGAACCCTGTGGTACACCGTACTGGACTTGCGATTTGCCGGACACCTA
Source organism: Triplophysa bombifrons (assembly GCA_029783895.1). Taxonomy (NCBI): domain Eukaryota; kingdom Metazoa; phylum Chordata; class Actinopteri; order Cypriniformes; family Nemacheilidae; genus Triplophysa; species Triplophysa bombifrons. Next base: position 22,624,477 of record CM056457.1, read on the forward strand.
TTATATAATGTAAATTGTTTATATAATTGATATATTGATAATTACATAAGACAGAATGAAAGAAGAGAAGATTAAACGCAAGAAGGAGTTGACGCTACACTTCAGCATGTTCCAGTTCTTGCGTAATGTTTTGTTACACAGAATTAAATAACTCCGTTTATTTTTATTCAAAATCGTTTTTGTCATGTTATCACGTTTTCATTGTGTTATTTAGCAGTATTATTTGAGTTATTATGGCTTAAATCAAATTATAAAACTGCCAGTTCTGGTCCTTGATTCTGATTGGCTGAGCGGAGTTCTAAGCCGTTATAAAATACCCCGATATATAACGGCTGACGGCACCACATAGCCTAAATATCATTTTATTTACTTTATTTAATGAAACCTTGCTAAGCATATGGAGTAACAGTTTTATAAAAGCAATAAGCCCCGCGAAGCCGTGAGTTACAGTGCATTTTATAACAGCTAAGGGGGTTTAGCTTCTTGGGGCTTATTGCTTTAACAAACCAACTGCAGTTTGATTGATATTAATTCGAATGCACAATATAAAAACATGATTTTTTATTCTTTTTTAAACCGAGTTCTTTAAAACTCTTCAAATATATTCACATCACAAAAAAGACACGCAGTTACACCATCTGACCGGCAGGTGCCAGCCGTGCGCATGCGCTTGAGTTGCGGTGCTGGTCAGTACTCAGTAGAGGAAGAGCTCTAGTCAGGTTGTGTTGAGTGATATCCGCCCTCCTCCAACATACCAGAGCATACTTACTAAACCTCTACCGTTTATTCGCTCATTAGCTGTCTTCTGTAATAAGTGCACAATAAGATTGACATTCCGGTCATTCAGGGTTTCCTCGCGGTCTGTTTGTTTGTTTGGTAAGTGTCGTGATATCCAGATGATGCTAACATGCTAACTCTCACTGTTGTCTGTGATACATGTCAGACTGTTTTAATCCTGACTGGAGAACTGAAACGTTTTGTAGCATTTCGTTTAAATGATACTGAATTTCATTTCAACTACGCAGAGTTTTGTTTTGTAAAATGAAATTATGTGTTTTAATGAATTCTAAAAATAATGCATTTAATTTTGCTCTCACCCCATACGAGATTCATTTCGCAATCGTTTATTTTTGTTATTGTGTTACATATACTTCATGAATGAACAACACCCAACTTTCCAGCTCTTCTTCTCCTCTTTTTATATCATAGGTGTGTAGATTCCCTTGTGAATGGGTTAAACTGAAGAGGTCACAGGCAGATACTTCCTTTGATTCAGCTGCCAGGCTGTAAAGCCTTTCTGCAGATCAAAGACAGTGCACATCCCCCTTTGTTGTAAAACTTTTTGCCTTTACAATAAACAAACCCTTAAAATGCCTCTTGGATTGGGTCGCAGAAAGAAAGCGTCTCCTCTGGTAGAGAACGAGGAGGCAGAACCCATCCGGGCCGGGCTGAACGTTTCAGGGGTTGATAGACTGGATGGTGGGGTAAACTTGGGTGAAGGAGCTACCCAGGAGGGCCTGCCTCCTCCACCGACCAACATGCGACCTCGTCTTATCTTCCACACCCAGCTGGCACACGGCAGCCCCACTGGTCGCATTGAGGGCTTCAGCAATGTGCGTGAACTTTATGCCAAAATAGGAGAGGCCTTTGGAATACCTCCAGCAGAGGTGAGGCCCTGACCCTTTTTCATTTCCTTAATGATGAGGACAAAATTAGTATTTATTTAAAAAATATTATATTACCACTCATTTTCAGGTAATGTTTTGCACACTGAATACTCACAAAGTGGATATGGAGAAACTTTTGGGTGGCCAGATTGGTTTGGAGGACTTCATATTTGCTCACACGAAGGGCCAGAGGAAAGAGGTGGATGTATTTAAAGGAGAAGATGCTCTTGGGCTCACCATCACTGACAATGGAGCTGGCTATGCTTTTATAAAAGTGAGGAGAATGATTGGATCTTAAATGGATAGTTCACAAAAAAAAATGTTTATTCACCCTCGTGTCAATCAAAAGCTTTATTTTAAGAAATGTCTCCAATGGAATTCAATAGGGGGCCAATGTTGTACTTGTTTGGTTAACAATGTTCTTCAAAATGTCTTCTTTTGTGTTCTTCAGAAGAAAGAAAGTCATACAGGTTTGAAATGACATGAGGATGATTATTCATTTTTGGGTGTCTTTAAGGATGCAAATAGTTTTTAGTCCGTACAAGTATAAGATGCTGAAAGTGATCTATTTCCATTGCAGAGAATCAGAGAAGGCAGTATTATTCATCAGATCCAGGTCATCAACGTGGGTGACATGATTGAATCCATCAATGGCCAGATACTCATTGGATGTCGCCATTATGAGGTTGCCAAAATGCTGAAGGAATTACCCAAAGAGAAAACCTTTGTCCTAAAGCTGGTTGAGCCTCTCAAGGCATTTGGTATGTCTTTTTATGTCCTCCAACTACAGTAGTTTGATCTGATGATCTGATGATTTTTGAAATATGTTGTTTTTGTCTTTGTTAGACATGATCAGTCAACGCTCTGGAAGCAGGTCGGGTTCTGTACAGTTAGGAACAGGAAGAGGAACTCTGCGTCTGAGATCTAAAGGACCAGCCACTGTGGAGGAACTGGTAAGACAATACTGATCTTAGTCAATTATTTCAGTTCGAGGGTCACCTCTACCAGATAGAGAAGATCTGGAGATAAGCCGTTTCATCTTAACAACATAAACAAACATTACTGCGCATGCGCACTTTTATACCCGTTCAACAATTCTTCATTTGATAAAAGAAATACAACAAAATTCAACAAATCGATTATTTAATAATATTATTATACAGTCAAATAATTATTATACTAATTAATATTAACATAAACTAAATATAAACATTAATATAAAACAGTTATATGAGTGGACACTAGCCAAACACAAACCGGAAGTTAACTGGGGGTCAGGTGTGCTTGCGTCCGATCAGTAAACGGTCTTTATTATTCACCTGCTTTAACTGCATGTAATAGGGATGTACACATAAATATATTCATGTAAAGATTTGACCTATCCATCCGGCAATATCAAAAACGTGTGACATGGATGTTTTGCAAAGCTTACTCTTGGGAACAGGGTTGTTCTTGTCATGACAAATTGGAGGATTTATGGAGTGGTTATCCAAGGCTGATAAAAGCTTAGAAATGACAAAGATCTGTAGCGATCTGTCTAATTGTCATCTCTGTGTAATTTATTATACTTAAGAAAACTAAAATTTGAAAAACATTTGTAAATCATCAAAATAAATGTTAAACCTAATAGAAACATGTTTATGTAATACTATACAAAAAAACTGAACTAAATCAAAAGTAAATTCAAATGATTTTAAGAGTGAATTTGTCAAAATGTGAAATTCAAATTTTGTGTGATTTGTGTTGCAGCCCTCTGCATTTGAAGAAAAAGCTATTGAGAAAGTAGATGACCTATTGGAGAGCTACATGGGTATAAGAGACAGTGAACTCGGTATGTTTAGGCTTTTTTATTCTTTTTCTCTTTATAAACGGTGTTTGGAAGATGCTTTTATCCAAAGCGACTTACGGTGGATTTAAGCTATACATATCATCAGTATGTGTTCCTAATACAAAACTGTCTTTAAACACAATGAGAGTACGTCTACACAATAAAAAATGGAAAGGTTTTTCCTTTGCATTTTTGAAAAGTTTCACGTACACATGACATTTTTATCAAAAGTATCTGCAATTACATGGCTCTGGGAAAACAAAAATAAAAATGATGTATTACGCATGCCAGGCCAGTGGATGGCGATGTTGCGCTGTAAAGAAACATACACTACGTACATACACACACCCTGTTTTAAGGTAAAAGAGCTTTTAATACACTTTGTGAGTATGTATGTTTATAGTTTGTGTATATAAATACTTTGTCTTCGCTGGTCGTAGTGGTGCGGTAAATCTACTTTCTGCTGGAGAAATTATGTTACGCGGCATAAACATGCAGCATGGAGGCATTATTGTATTTTGGGAATACTCGCGCATATAGATTGAACGCATAACACGCACACGTATGATATCATCGTTTTTAGAAAACGCCGCCTTCAGAGTTTAAACGGAAACGATAAATGCACTTTGGGACCTGTTTTCAGTCCCTCAAAATGGCCTTTTTGTGTAATTTCGTGTTTTTAGTTGAAAACGGCCTCTTAAGTGTCTTTGTAGCTGTATTTCTCACCATCACACTTCTTTACAGCTGCCACGATGGTGGAACTCGGAAAGGACAAAAAGAACCCGGACGAGTTTGCGGAAGCTCTGGATGAGACTCTGGGTGACTTTGCTTTTCCAGATGAATTTGTGTTTGACGTGTGGGGTGCCATAGGCGACGCGAAGGTCGGTCGCGTGTAATTCTAGAAAGCACTTCTTCAAGGAACACTATATAAATTGTACATTTTTGTGCTGTTTGGACGTATAATCTGAGATGTGAGATCGCTGGAACCACCTGTATGTAGTTTTTCAGTGTTTTTTTTTTAGCTGGAGGACACAATGTTGGATACAGTTTTAAAATGGTCTCTTTCTAGTAGAATATTAAGCGTTGAGAAGAATTGAAGGTGTTAACCGCAGGCTTTGGTTGCAGACTTTAGGGGTCCTGAAACAGCCATCCCTGTGAAGTTTTTCTGTTACATACTGTGACTTTCTCTTGCACTGTGTTGGCCTGCGCTGTATAAACAAAGTGCACGCTATGGCACAGCTCACAGAACACACAGACAACACACAGTACTGTGCTGGTCTGCACTGTAGTGACCTCCACTGTGTGGATCTGTATTATTATTATTATTGAAGAGTTATGGACCAACACTAGATGGATTCCCTAAAGCATGTACTGTCTTATGTATTATGTTTTCTCTTTATATGAAGGCTTTGAAATGGTGGTAATGAATTGTACATTGCTGTGACCTTTAGTGCTTCTTTCCATTCCCAGTTCTGTGACTTCCATTGACATAGCCATTATCTTTTAAAAGAAATAGGAAAAAGCAACAAAAACACGATTTCATTGTAGGAGTGCGGTGAAGTACCTTCTAATGCCAAACAAAAGGAAATCTTTTTCAGTATTAGCAAAAGTATTATGAACAGTGTTTCAGCTGTTTATCATTCTAATAATTGCTGTTGGGCGGAAACCTTTTATCTCCATGTTTTTGTATATTTTTTCCACAAATCTCAACTATTGGTCTTCCTTCATGTCTGTCTGTGGGTTTAGCTAATATTTAACAAATGAAAAGGAGCTTGTTAACTCTGACAAAAACACAGTTTCGTTATTTACAAAACACAGTGTTTTTTCCATTCCTGAACAGTACAGGTTCTGAAGATCCAAGGTTTCCGTTTGACAGCATTGAAACGATGGACATTTAGGGCCGGTAGAGACATTGCTACAAATGTTTTTGTGAAGGTCAAATCAAATGTTACTGGACGAAAAATATGCACACTAGTTTATCGTCTGATCATGTCTGATGTGAATACATCCTTAGGGATCTATAGAATCGTTGCATCATTAATCCGTCGTTTACAAACTAAACACAAGCTTGATATTTCCTTGTTTTGTTTAAGTGAACAACACACTAAATAATGATGTACAGCAAAATGTACTGATTCAATTTCGTACATGAGGACGTGTGAACAATTCTGAGCGATAACTCGAATGAATCTAAGATAGGAATTAATTCATTGAAACAGATTCAACTAATCTGTCCGAATTAAATAGTGATATTAACTGTGCTTCATAAATGCTAAAAGATGGATGGGATGATGGAGTGAATGAAGTGTTTTTACAGAAATCACACTACAGCCATATTCTTAAACATGACTAAGAATAGCACACGTGTTACAGTATCCATGCCTTTAAACAGGCACTTCAACACTGTACTTATGTATTTCACATCTGTATCAGAGCATGTTTGAAATGTTAAATATATTGATCATGTGATGGTAAAAACTTTTCTTTTATAAATTAGCCGAATGTCTTATTTTCTTGTTTTAAGGACCAGAGCTGAAACTGTTTTGTTTGTTTCTTTTCATACTGTAAAGCTATGCGTGTAGCTTGAACATAGCTCTCTCTTGCACATTTAGATGATGTTTCTAAGAAGTTATAGTTTACACTGATAATGTTTTGATGGTTTCATGTCACACTGTACTACCTTTATATTGCAATAGTCATTATAAGAGTCTGTTAGATCTGTTTTATTCAGGGACAGAAATGGTATTGCACCACATTGTATTGTTTTTCTGTTAGATCATTTTCTCGATAGTATTAAAGTGCAGAAAAAGATTTGTGTGTGTCTAGTTACTTTATCCTCTGAAATGCAGGAGTGTTTTGGTTTTTACAGTTGTTCATTGAAACATTGCTTGCGTTCTCCTTGGCTGAATAACATGACCCAGGGCAAGGTTTTCTATATTTGCTATGGAATTTTAACCGTATTGACTTGAAATCAAAAGTGTAACATTTTATATTTTTCTGAGTATTAAAGTATCTTTAAAAAGGAAAATCCATTATTAAAGGGCCAATGTGTAATATTTTGAAGGATTCATTGACAAAAATGCTATGTAATAAAAAAACTACAAGATCATTAGAGGTGTATAAAGACCTTACATAATGTTTTTATTACCTCAGAATGAGCTATTTCAATCTCATTACACCGCGGGTCCCCTCACATGGAATTTGTCATGTTGTTTTTGCAATAGCCCTAAACAGACAAACTCATCAACAGAGCGTGTTTCATAAATACATGTTCTCTTTCAGTAAACAAGCGAAAATGGGACGAAGTTTAGGCCTGTGAGACCTGGTAGGGTTTCAGAAGGGGTGGAGTGAGCTGTTGGTTGCAATTCACAACCTGTGAAAAATATCCCCATTGCTAATTTAAAGCCTGCCCAAAAAGCTAGCCATGTTAGGCAAGTAGTAGTCTGAAATGTTTGAAATGTCATTTCTATCAATGCTACTAAACACTATACAACAGTCTTGAGAAAATGACATTTAAGAACAAAATCGTATGATGCATGTCTAGACGAACATTACCTTTTGTGAGAGTTTGGTGTTTTATTTTCTAAAGGTCCTCATAGAGCCAAAAATGCCTCTTTTCCCAAAAATTAATTTCTCAATTTTCTATAACCCTTTTCTCCTATAAAGAACATTTTGTGTAACAAAAAGGTTCTGTGGATGTTAAGGGTACTTTGTGGAACAATAAAGTCTGATATGGGAACCTTTGAAAGTGAAGTTCTGTTGAAGAAACACATGTTTTATTGCAACCCCTCACACCACCCGAGTATCCAAAACACTACTGCTTACACCAAACATGTCACGGATCAATGACAAAGCTTGTTTTCCCCTCAAGCACCAGTTGATCCAGTAATGGCCCAAGACCAAATATTACAAAGCCATAAAAACGCTCGAAAGCGTGAGGTGTGGTCAAACTCAGACTTCTCAGAATTCCCTGCTTGTAGTTTTAGTTTAGGACGGTCACGGCTTTATAAAAGGTAATTATTGCCAGGACTAGCCTTCTTCCCAGAGTCTTGTGATCTAGCTTAAACACCGGACAACACAATATTGGGAATTAACAACAGATTCAACATAGGCTTGTTGGACGTTCTCGTTTCAAAACCCAGAGGACTACACACCGTCAGTCATGCCTTTGCGACCAAGAGCTTCTTCTCAACCTGGACGAGCCAACACCATTCCAAGCTCCAAAGTCACCCCGGTTGTGCGTGAGAGGGCTCTATCTTCTTACTCGAAGTCGGCTTTAGAGGATGAGCTCTCTTGTCCAGTATGCTGTGAGATCTTCACCGACCCCGTTGTCCTGAAGTGCAGCCACAGCTTCTGTCGTCTCTGCCTTCAGCGATTCTGGAACAAGAAGTCAACAAAGCGGGAATGTCCGGTTTGCAGGAGGAAATGTTCTATGAGCGAACCCACAGTGAGTCTGGCTTTGAAGAACGTGTGCGATGCCATCTTACAGGAGCAGGCTGTGCCCACAGGTGCCCATTCTGACTCGGTCAACGGTACATCCAAACCGGAGGCTCTTTGTGCTTCTCACGGGGAGGGACTCAAACTCTTCTGTCAGTATGATGAAGAGGTCCTCTGCTGCGTTTGTCAAACCTCAAAGAAACATCAAGGTCACAGCGTGTGCCCATTGGAAGAGGCGGCGAATGATCTCAAGGTAATGCCAACCTAAGTAGTTCAAATTTAAGTTAAATTTTACAAATTGTTCCTTTAGTAAACCCACCCTAGAATTCTGATCTTCTCATGTATATAAATGGCCAAACGTGATCTCTGGAGGGTTTATTTGTACAACATTTGAAGAGTTTATTTGCAAAAATAGATAAAACATTTCAAATGGAATGTGCCACGTTGTTTCTACAGTAGCCCTTAATGGACAAACTGCTCTACAGAGCATTTCGTAAATACGTCATCTGCGGCAAAGGAGCAAAAACATAACGACATCTTAGTTCTGTGTCAGCCACCGTAGTGCTTCGAAAGGGTGGGGTGAGCGGCAGAGTGAGCCTTTGGTTGCAATTCACAACCTCACCACTAGATACCGCTGTTGTTTGGACCTCAACTGCAAAACTGCAGTTTAATTGATATCACATGGAATGCTAAATAAAAAAACATAATTTGTGAGAATTTTTTGTTATCTGTTTTTGCAAATGAATTCAATTGTAAAAACCTGCATTAAGTTCAGTAAACTCTCAGAAAGGATGTGTTAATTGTTAACTGTTATGCCATTTAACACCTTGTGTTATCTCTAGGAGGAAATGCGACAGATCGTTGCCCCTCTCAAGAAAAATCTTCGACGCCTTTATGAAGCCAAACAGGAATGTGATGACACTACTGTTCACATCAAGGTAACCTCAAAATACAAGACAAACATGACACGCTAACCATCAACATCAACCAGCATCTGATCTGTGTGGTCCTGTACATGACAGAACCAAAGACAACAGACGGAGAAACAGATTCATGAGGAGTTTGAGGAGCTCCGGCAGTTTCTTCTCAAAGAGGAGGCCGCGCGAATCGCTCTTCTGGCTAAAGAAGAAGAGCTAAAGAAACAGACCATGAAGAAGAAAACAGAAAGCATCGCTAGTGATATACTCACGTTTTCTCAAACGGTCGCAGCCATTGAAAACGAGATCGCTAGCGAAAACAGCGTCTTCCTGCAGGTAAGCGTCTGTGTTTGGATTGTCAACTGATTTTCTCTATACAGACTGAAGTAACCATTCTCACGGTTTTCCACAGAACTACAAGAATGTCAAGAAGAGGTAAGTGTAGACTTAAAGCAATTTTTTATTGATATTTGTTTCACGGAAAACTAAACTGACTTTCATTACAGAGCTCAGTTGACGTTTAAAGAACCAGAAATTGTCGAGGAGTCTCTGATCGACGTGGCAGAGCACATCAGCTCTCTGAAGTTCAAAGTGTGGGAGAAAATGCAGAGCTTGGGGGAACACAGTGAGTGTCACATTCATACGATACTGTAATGCTGGGTTCACACCAAACACAAATTAAGCCGTTTGCGCAAGTAAATTACATCCAAAGTCGAGGCGTATAGACCCGAACTCGCGGCAGGCGATGCGAATGACACGATTGCTCGTCAATCTCGTAAGCTTGAGTCACTCGCGCAAAATATATATAACTAAATCGTGCCGCCCGATTCGCATCATTTGCTTGCCCGCCGGGAGTTCACGTCTATAGGCGTCTTTGCATTGACTTTATATGTTCTTTACTCGTGCAAATCGCTTAATTCGTGTTTGGTGTGAACCCAGCATGAGGGCCGATTCACATTTCGCATCTGAAACCATTCTCTTGTCAAATGACCCACTGTGCGCACGTGGCACTCTTAAAAGTTGAAATATTTCCATCTCGATGCGACGTGACCGCATCACTCCCTATTAAATGTCTACATTTAAAATAACGAACTGGCACGCAAAAGAGGCGAAATGAGAATCGACCCCAAGAACTCTTTCAGCTCATGAATTCAAATGATCTCACCCGGCATCTTTCCCCATAATTTAGCTCTAGTGACGTTGGACCCCAACACGGCGTACCCCTGTTTGTCTCTCAGCAAGACCTTAACAAGTGTCTCTAACACAGGGACGATGCTACAGCTGCCTGACAATCCCGAGCGTTTCGACCACTTTGTGTTCGTGCTGGGATCCAAGAGTTTCACCTCAGGCTGTCATTCCTGGGAGGTGGACGTGAGTCAGAACAATGACTGGGTCATAGGTGTGGTCAAATCATCCATAGGCAGGAAGGGCAAAATCGGTGGCTGTCCAGAAGGGGGATTCTGGACCATCGCGCTGTCAGATGGGAAGTACGTGGCCATGACCGCCCCACACACGCCCCTCACGGTGAAGGGCCACCTGGAGCGAGTTCGAGTAAAGATCGACTACGATGCCGGAGAGGTCAGCTTCTTCGACTCGGCGGGCATGGAGGTCATATACACATTTAATGCCCATTTCACTGAGAAGATGTTTCCTTTTTTCTGCCCGGGGGCAAATATCAATGGCAACAATCCAGGCCCGCTGAAGATCTGCCCTGTGAGAGTGGCAGTGTGGAACAGCGCCACCTGGTGAAAGTTATATGCAAGCTACGTTGGTGTATTTGTACTTCAGTCTACGCATTCTTTACAATTACTTTACAACTTTGATATATCGCATATGTAGGTATTGTAATTACGTAGTCGACAACGAATTTTGTTTCTTTATTTTCTATTTAAGCTTTCTCAAAGTAGTCTTCATTAGCATGAATCACAGCTGTGAACACACCGGTCCTTCTCTCATCCAACATCATGGGATCTTGAGATGCTTTTTTAAACATTACTGAAGAAGCTTTCATGAATTTCTTCACTATTCAGCCCAGCTCATCCATTTTAGAAAATCAGGTCACGAGAAACCAATATGTTAGAAAATGTCTAATCAGAATCGTAAGAACGTAGTGAAGCAGTGAATCATACATTTCTGCCATCTGAAAGAAAGACACAATAGTGTTGCATAGTTTGTTCAGTGTTTTATTCTACAGAAGACTTGAAGAACATTGAAGAACAACTTCTATTATATGGCAATAAAACCACCAAGACATTTCTCATAATATCTTCTTTTGTGTTTGAACTTTTAAATTTAACTGCATGGGTGAAAATAGGTGAAGAAGTGTGCTTCCAGATGTGCGAGTCTTCTGCGTTCTTTTGGTTTTACCAGGGCATCGTTTTTCCAGTGTGGTCCATAAATCCACCATGTTCCTTCTCTGTAAGGCTGCTCACGACACGCAGAAGCCCCGCCACACTGTCTCTTGGCGTAAGAGGTGCCTGGTGGACAATAAACACAATGTGATGCCGTGTCAGCATTACAAATAATCTGTGCTGGTTGCACCCTGTTTTTGTTCTGATATGTTGTGAGCCAAAGCTCTTCAGTGGCGTCTGTGACTCCTAGAGGATTCCAGTTAATATTGCATGAGATCTTCCGATTGTTGTTTGATATGAAAATAATTATAAAGGGAATGCAAGTATGTAAATGTTATAATAAATAAAAGGACAGTTCGACCTCAAAATGGACAATTTTATAATGTATTCAACCTCATGTCATACCCGAGTTTTATCAGTGTTTTCATTGTACAGAAAACGAAGGAAACTCTCAAGAATGTAAGGATCATACTCTGCGGTTCGGAACGTATATGTGAGCCGTGGATTAAAAGTGACTATTCATCATTGTAGAGAGATCGCGTTTTACTCTCTTAACGTAACGTAACGTAAGTTTTAGTATCTGGACGAGTACAATATTAAAGCGGTTCCAGATAAACAATGACTCTCAAAACGCTCACCGTCACACAGTTAATATTACCACAACAACATATCTTGGTGTGTTACTCACATACTGATCCAAATCAAAGCAATTTTCTTTCTCTCAATCGTCTCTCTGATTGAAAGTACCTTCATAGATATGTTTCAGCATCTCTGCTAAAAGCCTTAGTAGTACCAAGGGTCCTAACGCGTCTCTGCTGGAAACACTTCATAATATAAGTGCAGGTCCAAGCTCCTGCCTGACTTTTATCCTTCTTTTTATACATAAAGTCTACAGACCTTTTATTTTAAGTAATAAATAAGACATCGCTCTTTCTACAGTCTTTCTAATGCCCGCATGATCAACATGAGAACGACATCTTTTTGTACTGTGGTGGCCACCGTCGTGTTTGACTGAGCGATTTGTTTTAAATCTATAAAACGCTAGTTGTCGCTGTAAATCAAAAACTGTGCATTTAAATGATATATAAACATTTATTGATTTTTATATTTTTCTTGACATGTATGTGTTTATAATTACAAAATGTATACTGAGGGATTTAATCAGTTACGTAATTACATTTAATCATTTAATTAGTTTTGTCTTATTTAGAGGTGAAGTCTTAATATTGTGAGTGTTTTAATACATGCATTTGATACCCAAGCTATGTGCTGATAATGATGTGCTTGCAACAGAATGTGTCTATGTGTTAGTGATGGCCGGTTCGCGAACGAATCGTTCTTTTGAACCGGTTCTTTATAGTGAGCCGGTCGAACCGGTTCACCAAATCGAACTGAATCGTTCAAAGTGGTTCGCGCCTCCAGAAAGCACTTATCCACATATTTCCTCAGTAACACACGCATGCACCCCTAGAGCGGTTCTCGTTAATGATTCAAGAATCGGTTGCAACAGTTTTTGGATCACCAGTACATTCATTGAACCAAGAGCTGGTTCACTGGTTCACTGTCTTTCGGACACGTTCGAGATGTGAACCAGGCCGGTTCAACTGATGAGCTCAGCTGATGCGCGTGCGTGCGCGTTTGTGTTTTTATGGAAAATGAAAATATTTGACAAATTTGTGAAACAATCTGTAATAAAGTAAAACTTAAGATGTGTTTGGTCAGCTACATAGATTAGCTTTTTAAATAACTCAAATAATTTTTTTTAATATAAATGTAGGCCTATTCGGGTGTTTTAAAAGACTGTGTTTATCAGGACTGTATCCATGGTATTTAAACAAGATGATACAAATCTAAACGTTATCATGCACAGGAACGAAAGAAGCGGATTGAATCGTTCTCGCAGAGAATTTTGAGTCACAAAATCAAATCAGTTGCATTGCATTGCTTTCCGGTCATCAACCGAGAGCCGTGTCTTTCGGACACGTCCGATTTGTGAATAATATAAATGTGAACCGGTAGATAAGCGCAAGTGAGTTGATAAACTGCGGCTGCGCATGCGTGTGAAAACTAGCAGGCTTCTCACTCTGAATTTAAAAAAAACTGGGAATTTGGAAAAAAACAATATATGAACACAATAAGCACGGGTGACGACGAGCGGGGCAATCTGACAAAACGTAAATTTATTTAATAACAAATAAAAAACAGATTATTCACTTTATAACGTTCGCTTGCATATTACTTCCTTTGTCTGTATATGTGTGCATGATTTGCCAAACTTAAATGTGATAAACTTATCAGATCATGATGATGTTTTAAGTGATGATAATTAATGACTTAAAGTGTCTTCATTAAATGTTCAGTCAAGTGTATTTTCATCCCGACCGAACGCCGTTACGTCAAAACAACAGCGTAAATGAACCGATGAACCGGTTTTTTGAACCGGTTCATTGAAACGAACTGTCCGAAAGAACCGGTTCTCGGAAAAGAGCCGGACTTCCCATCACTACTATGTGTGTGTGTGAGTGGAAGGAGGAACTGAGCCAAAGGTCAGTTGGGGGTGAAACAGGGTGAAATTGCACGCACACACATAGTTTTATAACAGGTAAAGAATGCAGTGTGTTCTCTAGAAAGTAGGGTGGGGGATGAAATGTTGTTTTTTAGAATCTGGCAGAAGTGGAGGGAAACAAGTGATGAACACCACTCGCTGAAGACAAAGAAAGAGCGTGCTATTGGAGGAGCCAGAAAGAGAGGAGGAGGAAGACAGAACGACGAGAAATACTATAAATACTGTGTGAAACTGTTTTTCTGGGTTGATTCTGTGTGAGACGTTGTGTCGAGAACAACCCAGCGCGCTGTACTTTGATACTTTCTGACCAATAAACTTCAATACTTGTTAGAGATTGCCTACCTTCAATTTTTGAACATGCAGGACGATTTTTAGTCCAACAATACGCACAGGACACAGACATGCGTTATGTAAACACAACTTTAATTCTGGATGCGATTAATCGTGATTATTCCTTTAACAGCCCTAGCCTTAGTTTTTATGTTTTCGCTGACACTAAACAGTAACAATACTATATATATTTTATAATTTCAGTCTCATTTCTGGTAAAACTGAGGGACTCAATAATGTAATCATATATGTAGGTTTGAGATATTTAAGACACTTTTGATTTACCCTATCTCCCCCCATGTCAGTCTTCACCCATCCTGGATGAATGGAAACACAGAGGATTTCATCTTCCTTTAATTCCATAGCCGTATGAGCTGTTAACATGTTGAGAGCTGCCTGAGAAAACATCAATCATGAATATGTGATTTTTCATAGACAATTATGACGCTCAAAATACAAAGAAATAACACCAAAAGTGAAGGTCTGTGTGTACCTTGCTGATGCTGTAAGGGAAGAGAGGAAATGCTTTCTCCACGTGTACGAGACTCATGGAGGCTGTGTCGGACGAGATGTTGATTATAGCGGCTTTATCACATGACATGCCGGGTTTGCCGCTTGCTTTAGCTGCTGAACGCAGGTGAGGCAGAAACTCCTGATAAAAGAAATCACAGGGTTTTTTTACTGTGCAGAAGAGAGTTTTGTTTTGGATTTGCACAAGAGTTTCTCTTTACCCTGGTGACTAAGAAAGGTCCGATCACATTGGTGTTAAAGGTGTCCTGCATCTCTTCCACTGTGGCGTTAAGCATGCTTTTCTGTTGCAGCACTGCCGCATTGTTCACCAGCAGATTCAAGCCGCTATTCCCCAGTAAAGATGACACTTTCTGCACAGACTCTTTGATACTGGATGGATCAGCGACATCTAACAGTCACAAAAAGGTCATTTCTATTACAAGCTGACAAGGTTCAAAACTCTAAAACGTCTATTCGTACGTATTAAAAAACAGTGAAATATCACACTTACCAAGGCGCACAAGAGTCACAACACCAGGATGTTTCTTTGCCAGTTCTCTCAGTGCCTAAATAATAGAAGTGAATAATAAAATCTAGCTTTCTCAAACGGTTTAAGCCTCTAAACCACTTCTCACCTCAGAATTCGCCCCGTCTGGGTCACGGCATCCAGCAAAGACTATAGAGCAATGGGCCTCCAGGAGTTGCTTGACTATTTCCAAACCCAATCCACGGTTGGCTCCTGTGACCAGAGCACTACATCCCTTTACTGCGGCCATGTTCATTAGTTCAAGTTTATCGGCCACACCGTCTCTCAGGACTGCTTTGAGCTGGTGTGTTGTGTCATATTTTATAATGATTGATTGGTTGGTTGATAGCAGGACAATGACCTACATCATGGTGACTAGGCATAAAGCTAACAACTAATGTAAATACTGATTAGCACCTGCTATATTGTATATTATCAGTGGACATTGTGACCCTGGATCACAAAAGCAGTCTTAAGTAGCAAGGGAACATTTTTAGTAAAAGACAAAAATACACTGAATGGGTCAAAATTATGATTTTTCTTTTATGCCAAAAATCATTAGGATATTAAGTAAAGATCATGTTTCATCAAGATATTTTGTAAATTTCCAACCTGAAATATATAAAAACTTTATTTTTGTGAGTGTCTCGCCTGTCACAGTGCCTCGGATCAACAACTTCAAAGGCAATTTTCTCAATATTTAGATTTTTTTGTTTTAGAGTTTTAAAAGGTTGTTGTATCTCAGCCAGATATTGTCCTATTTTAACTCATACATCAATAGAAATCTTATTTATTCATCTTTCAGATTATGTTAAAATCTGAAATACACACATATATATACACTCACCTAAAGGATTATTAGGAACACCTGTTTAATTTCTCATTAATGCCATTATGGTTGTGGTGTAATGGTGTGGGGCATGTTTTCTTGGCACACTTTAGGCCCCTTAGTGCCAATTGGGCATCGTTTAAATCCCACGGCCTACCTGAGCATTGTTTCTGACCATGTCCATCCCTTTATGACCACCATGTACCCATCCTCTGATGGCTACTTCCAGCGGGATTATGCACCATGTCACAAAGCTCGAATCATTTCAAATTGGTTTCTTGAACATGACAATGAGTTCACTGTACTAAAATGACCCCACAGTCACCAGATCTCAACCCAATAGAGCATCTTTGGGATGTGGTGGAACGGGAGCTTCGTGCATCCCACAAATCTCCATCAACTGCAAGATGCTTCCTATCAATATGGGCCAACATTTCTAAAGAATGCTTTCAGCACCTTGTTGAATCAATGGCACGTCAAATTAAGGCAGTTTTGAAGGCAAAAGGGGGTCAAACACAGTATTAGCATAGTTTTCCTAATAATCCTTTAGGTGAGTGTATATATACACACACACACACGTGTGTTCATGTAAAGCATCATGGGACGTCAGGGCGGTGCTTTTGCGTAACCTCAAATGAACTGTTATACTTGTGACTTACGAACTGTTGTTTTTCTAAATGACATTTTGATAACTATAACTGTAATTATTAACCAATAAAGCATGTGACTGACAAGGACAACAGTTTTAAATGACTTGTAGGGTGAAAGATTAAAATTGGTCATAACTGCTGTCAGTGAATAGACAGAAATGCATCCAATATGAATATCTAAGCAATGCCATTAAAACTGCAACAGTTTTTTTATTGAGCACTATAAATTCTGTCATAAATGTCAGCTGCCATTAAGAGTCAATGAGGATTTTGACCTTATACGGACATCTGGATCTGGATTTTAGTGATCTTCAGATGGAAGAGCTTTTGAACTGCTTTACCACATCAGAGTTGGTCCATCATAGTCCATGAATCCACCGTGTTTATTCTCGGTAAGACCGCTCATGACCTGAAGCATTCCTGCAACACTGTCTCTTATCTCAATAGGTGCCTGATGGGAGAAAGATCGAGGAATTCAAATGTTTTCATAAACATGCTTTTCAAACTGACATGTTTTCTGCATTGGTGCGGGAAGAACAAAAACGTGTTTTGATCACCGTGTCATGAGATTTGCCCTGATGAACTCACATTTTCCCCTCCCATGTCAGTCTTTACCCATCCCGGATGAAGGGCCATGCACAGGATCTCATCTGCTTTTAATTCTTGAGCTGCTAGTAAGGTCAGCATGTTTAGACCGGCCTGATAGAAAAACAAAACTCTGGTTCATTTCTGTTTGAATGGGGATGCATGATATTGGGTGACTAAGCAGGACGTTTGTGTACCTTGCTCACACAGTAAGGAAAGAGTGGAAATTGCTGGTATAATGCTGGCATGGTGCTCATAGATCCTCCTTGAGAGGAGATGTTGATGACGGTGGCTTTATCACACGACATCCCTGATGTGTCACTGGCTTTGGCTGCAGTTCGTAGTTATGGTAGAAACTCCTCCTCGAAAGAAAAGAAAATAACTACATGAAACGGTTACAGGTACAGGAGTTTGTGAGAGAAATGTGGCATGGGTTGAGAAAGAAAATCATCATTATTTGAAGGTTAAGGCTAGGCTTCATTCTTATTACTTATATGCAGATGGTTTGTAAGATGCAAATGTTTTTGTAAGAATATATGCATGTGAATATGAATACTTATTAATGAATGATAACAAAACGCTTGGTTCTTTAAACCGATGGTTGGTGCAGTGTTGGGTGTAACAGGTAATTAGTTACTCTAATTCAATTACTTTTCCCTTGAAAAAGTAAAGCAAGGGATTACTCTTATTTTTTCTATAATTTAATTACAGTAACATCTGATGTAATTAAACTAAATACATTCTGTAAAATGTGTTTGTGCAGAAGTGGAATTGACATCCAAATTCAAAGTCTAACTTTAAAATCTGTGCTTTAATGTATAATTCTCACATTCTAATTAATAATACTACTTTATGTAGTTTTATATTATTTATTTGAATGAATGAATTAAGCCGTTTCATGTCCATCCTTGAATCACTTAACTAATCAAGGTTGATGAAGAATATAGGAAGTAATAAGTAATTAAATACTTTTTGAAGAGATTAATTTGTACAGTAATCTAATCACATTATCGAATATGTAATTATTAACTAGTAATTCATTACTTTTTCAGAGTAACATACTCAACACTGGTTGGGTGAGATACTGACTTTTTATGTACACAAATATTTTCAGTGAAATCAATATATATTTTTATGCAATTAATATTGTTCTTTAATAGCTCATGTTTTTAGGGAATTTTTATGTAATGTGTGCGATAATGTTTTTCAATTCAATATTATAATATAATAAAATTCCCATTCCAGGCCATCAGGAGTAAAATTGGACTTTTTAGGACTATTTGGTCTTTTTAATTCAAATCCCTTATTCATTTTTGTTTTCTAAAGTGCCAGGAAACGTAAAATAAAGTAAAACAATGCTTGGTAGTTTCAAGCAAAGATGCTAAATTGCCTAATCTGTTAAAGGGACAGTTCAACCAAAAATAAAAATTCTGCCCTCGAGTTCCAGATATTTGGCCGAATGCTTGAAACCAAAAAGTTCTTGGACCCCATTGACTATCACAGTAATAAAAATGACATTGTTAGTCAAAAGTGCCCCAGAACTGTTTGCTGCCCTACATTCTTCAAAATATCTTCTTTTGTGTTCAATAGACATTTACAAAGCTATATTGCGTACAATGGTAGTCAATGGTGGTCGATAACTGTTTGGTTACTGACATTCATCCAAATATCTTTCTCTGTGTTCATCAGAACAAAGTAATGCATACAGATTTGGAACAACTTGAGGGTGAGTGAATGATGACAGAAGTTTTTATGCAGAAAGTTAATTCTAAATTAATTTAATCCAAAGGTTTGATTTGTCCATATCTTACCTAATACTGTGTTAAAAGAACCCAGCATTTTTAAGAGTGTATCCAGTGCTTTTATCATTTCATGCATGGCTTGGTAGTCTATAAATATTGTTTAGTTCATTTGTTAGTGGCTGAAGAAAATCATCTCCTAAATAAATAAATGTAGTTACCCTAATGACTGATAAAGTTCCTATCACATTGGTGTTGAAGGTGTAATTCATTTTCTTGACAGGGAAGGTCATCAGAGCTCCATATGCAAACACAGCCAGCAGATTCAAGCCACTCTTCTCCAATAAAGAAGCCACTTTCTTGGCAGATTCTTGAACGCTTCATGGATCAGAAATGTCTAATAATAATGGATAAATCAGTGGTGAAGATTCATGCCATTTGTGTTTTATAATCAGTGAAACTGAAAATGTCCAAATTTAAAATAAGACACATGCACATTTAACAGGACGTGTAATAGTGAGCCCATTTGGATGTTGTTTCACCAGTGCCCTCAATTCCTCAATTCCAATTAAAAGACGAGTAAAGGAATATCATTGCTCTCTCTAGCGTCACTTCAAAGCGTCGTCAATAAATGATGCGCATTGAAAATATACAAAATATACAACAAAGTTAAATACATACTTTATAATCACCGCTATGGTAAAATTAGTTAAAAACATGCTTTAAAGTGCTCAGAAATGTATATAAGGTATGTCAAATGTATATAATACATAACTATGACCTATATTAATATATTAACTATATGAATATAAACTACTGTCTAAAATAGCTCTACATTTATAATAATATTATGATTAATTATCACATTTATCCATACTCGAATTGAACAGGGGCTGGGGGGATCCGGGACCCCCGTAAGGTATAAGGGAGCCCCAAAAGAAGTAAAAAAAGACTTAGGGGGATCCCTCAGATATTTTTATTTGAGAAAATATGATAATGACAAATGTGATATGAATTAATTAATTATTTACAATAATTTATATTAAGTTTGTTTATGGGCTGGTTGTCATGTCTCTTTAAATTTTAAACGCCCCGCCCCACGTCTAAAGACCGCCAAGCGCAGGACATTGTTTACATGACTGCTTGATTGGCGTCGCTCCGGTGAAGCTGACTTCAGCTAAAAAATGGAGAATATAAACCTCCACTTGCAGTCAGAAGAGGAAGTTTCTACATTTTTGAGGGTTAATTTTCTCTCTCTTTAGAGATTATCTTTCCATAATATTTATAAATTCTATGTCGTGGCTTTCGTATTCCTTGCGTAAATTATTATAAGGCCTGGTTCTGGGGAGCTAGAGATCTCGATGAAGATGAGTGACAGCTTTTTAGTAATTATAGAAAGGGAGTGCTCGTTGTGCGGTTTCTCTGCTGTATATAATCCATATTCAGAATTGTATAAAACTTGTTTGACATGCTGCTAAGACCAAAGGTCACATACACGCTGCAAAGTTTCAGGAATTACATCGGCATATCAATGCGGGATTCACTCTTGAAATATGTATGATTGACATATTGATAGCAATAGTTAGTTCCTTTATAAAGCAGACTTTTGGACTTAAATGATTGAATAGTTCGCTGACTGACAGACTTACTCATAACAGTCCATTGCCGCCACCTACTGGACGTAACTATGTAAACTGCACTGAAATCACTGAAAAATCCCCACAACACTAACACACAGACTGACAGCCATTCTTATCACAATT
This sequence comes from Triplophysa bombifrons, assembly GCA_029783895.1. NCBI lineage: Eukaryota > Metazoa > Chordata > Actinopteri > Cypriniformes > Nemacheilidae > Triplophysa > Triplophysa bombifrons. Next base: position 22,645,175 of record CM056457.1, read on the forward strand.
AATATTTTTAATATCTCATAAAGTAGTTTCTTGCATTTAAACAAGTCTTTTGGAACAAACATTATTATCACAAAGTGTCAATCATCCAATTGTTTTTAGGAAACAGTAAAAACTACATTGGTTAATAATGCTACAATTATTCTGTTTGACGTACACTACTAGTTAAAAGTCATTTCTGTTCACCAAGCCTGCATTGATTTGATCCAAAATACATTAAAATAAGCCTGTTCTTTTAAGCAAGCCTGTTTTTAATAAATAGTATGTAGTTATGCATATTATGATCAAATATATTCTGTATTCTGTATTTTGTATAAATTGTGTTTAACCCACAGCCCCACCAAAGAAAGTCTTATGGTGGGGACCCCCATAAGACTTTGTTCAATTCGAGTACTGCATTTTCTGCATGTTTGAATGTGATCTAAAGATGTGACTGTGCAGGAGGAGGAAAATTTATACAGTGTCAGGTTTAACACTTCCGCAAAGGAAACACATGTGTATCCTCGCTCATGGTTTCTCAGAAAGCCTCTTCTCTCTTTAACCCTTGTCTCCTCCCGGTGCGATCAGAGAATTAAGGTGTCCTTAAAGATGGCCCAGCTCGATCAGTTTCCGGGTCATAGAATGGAGGACAGAGGAGCGAGGAAACGAGGAGGCTATTGAGAAGTACCGATAAGCTGATCTTCGCAAAATGTCAGATTTTTTCGATATTTATTGCCCAACCGAATGCGCATGCGTCGAAATGCTCTCGTGAACCTGGACCTTGACAACAACAATAACCATGATTTCACGAGTTCACCCTCGCAGATAAGCAGCTAAGATGTAGGATGAATTGGTAAAGCATGAATATAAAGGTTATGTTTATATGGCGTGCTGTGCTAGGAGTGGGCTCCGAGCTCACCGGGTCTATCCGAACCCGAAGCACTCTACCCTGGTTAGGGCAAGTGCGCCGGGTCTCGGAACTGGCTCGAGCCCAGAACACACCCCCCCGGGGGTCCTGCGGGACTGAGAGGATAATGAGAGGAGCTGGGGTGGTGGAGGGATGTTCAACGTGCGAGAAGCATCATGCATGACTGCTTGTCTATTTATGTTGAATCTTGCTTAAGCTGATAGGATAAATGCTGTGATTGCTGATGTTGTACCAGCCGAGATGATTGAGATGAGATCACATGCTCGAGCTATATATGATTGCTGCTGATAGACCAGCGGGCTGATTATATGCTTAGGTTCCATCCGAACTTTGTTAATAAAAACAACATGTCTATGAGGAGGCCTGGAAATCTCTCGGATGTCACCGAAATGTCTTTATTTGTGCTCCGAAGATGCCGTGACATGTTTAATGTCAAGTGGATGAGTATTAATGAATCACACAAATTTGATTTTGGGATAAAATTTAACTGCGCTCTTGAATGTTTTGTGCTGTTGTTTAAGCTGCTGATAACTCACCTCAGACTTATCAGGATCACGGCAGCTGGCGAATAGCTGCCGCTTCGGACAAGGGACCTCCAAAAGTTGCTTGACCATTTCTAAACTCAAACCTTGGTTGGCCCTGTGATCACTGCATGCTTTCACTGCTGCCATGTTTCATCCTTATTAGACCTGTTTAAAATCTATACGATGTGTTACATGCTGGCAGCAGTCAGAAAAACAGTGGAAACACAGCACCAATGAGTCAAACGGAGATGACAATTCCTTCAAAAACGTGTGTCAGTAATGGCAAGAAATATGGTATTATTCCCTATGGAATAAGGTCGTTGAATATGCAAATTTAAGAGAAACAAGCCATTAAATAAACGGGCTGGACTGACGAAATCATCCGGACTTCCCCACCTCGTTTCTCTGTGTTTATTTTATTTCAGGTAAGGATTTCTTCACTGTATTAAATAAATGATGTAGTTAAGCACGGTAATTTAGATACAATTACAAAGCAAGCTTTCTCTGTTGGGTATTGAATAATTGTAGCCTAAACACCATTGACCAACAACAAGAATATTAGCACGTTATAGGCATGGTGGTGGTCCTGTCCAGAAACATCTTTTGTCATGTTGGTTGGAAATCTCTTTACACCCTTATACTAATCAATAAGTACAGTGGTCAAATAATATTTTTATAATTATATTTAGTCTGTGGTTGGCAGTAAAACAAAATACCGCTAAAATACCAGAGAGTTCGGGAAATCTTACCGAAAAGAGCAACAACGATCATTTGGTTTACTCGATGGCGCACGAGGTTACGCTAAAGTAGCATTAAGCATTACGTTAAGGGTCTCAATCTCTTTTTTACTGTCACAACACATAAAACTAAATCCCAATATAAAGGATTAAAACGCATATTCATGTCTTGCAAATCCAATGACGCTGGTAATGATTCTCTCTGCCCAATAAGGGATCTGTGTGTAAACACGTCACATTTTGGTATTGTTACAGTACGCTTGGAACCTTTACCGAGGTGGTGCCAAAACAAGTATCAGGTACTAGTTACTGAACCCAGTGGAAAACCTCCCAAAAGTGAGCTGTACCGCACCGTACCGTGCAGTACTATGCAGTGGAAAAGCGCAATATCTCTCCAGGTGAAGAAGATGCTGTGAACCTTCAAGCCCCGAAGTCCAGCTTCTAACAGAGTGTAGCAACTTACATAAAATTCAACACACTCAAAGCGGAGAAAGAGCATCTGAAGGAGGGAATCAGAAACAAGGCTTAACAGTTACTTTTCTTTACTGGTTTCAATAGGACATGAATTTTAATATGACTTGAATTTCAACTTTCAAAGTCAATCAAAATACCTGTGTTGGCATTTGATAGATGATTTTCAGTAATAGTAATAATTTGCTGTAATAGTTGAATCTACTACTCTTTAAATATTGTGACAAATAACCCACACTTTTTTTTAACGTAAGAGCAAAAGTTCACAATTCTGTATTTGTAGTTTCAAGTTTCTTTGAAGGTGTGTTGAACTGGGCTTGTTTATTGTTTTATACTGTTGAATGAGGCCCACTTATGACGTTTGCGTGTTTTTTACATCCAAAAACATTAAAATCAATAAGTAATAGGCTATTTTCTACCCAGATTTTGAGGCGGGATTGACAAACGATCGGTTTTAATGGGCGCTGCGCCATGAAGACTTGGAAGTAAACGCCCACTGCTATGATTGGATAGCAGTTCGCATAGTTGGAGGCTTCTGTGAATTTGGTTAGAGACGTAATGTTAGGTTACACATTTGCCCTATTCGCACAGGATCAGTATTATCAGGGGACCTCGTGTGATTTATGAATGACGTCCCCACATCTGTATTTCATGTGGCGCATTCGCACGGGATAAATGAAGTCTGTGATTTTACTCAAATTCTCTGACTTTTTGGCAAGGCTTTGCGTATAGTTTGTATAACCTATTGTTGTATGGTATTTAATGATATATGACCGTACCTATCCGCTTTTGAGACCCGTGATCGCGAACTGTACAGAAAATCACACGCGATTGCGAATCTCAAATGTTACGAGAGATTCCATGATAAATAAACAACGTGGAGACTCCCTGTAATTAATGGATATGAACCAGCACCCGAAATAATACCAAATATTTCAAAGCTGTTAACAGCACTTTCCGTTACCTTGGTGACTGTGAAAGGTCCCATAAGGTTGGTGTTGAAAGCATCACACATTTCCTGATCCGTGGTGGACTGCATGGTGCCATGCGCGAGCACACCAGCATTGTTCACCAGCAGGTTTAACCCGTTCTTCCCCAGCAGAGAAGACACTTTCTGGGCAGACTCTTTAATACTGCAAGGGTCGCTAACATCTGTATGAAGCGTTAGAAAGCACCAGCAAGGTTTTGTGCGACCGCTGCTGTAAAATCAACTGAGTGACACGTACCAAATACAACAAGTACTTTTAATCGAAAAGGATAATAATCAAATTTACCAAGACGCACAATGGTGATAATGCCGGGATGCTTTTCAGCTAGTTCTCTGAGTTTCTGAATGAGAGGAAAACAAAACCGATTTACTTCAAGACTTGAATGCTGCTGTTGTGCTTCCTTATGTGTCAATTTTAATTTATTTGATATTTCCATATATACTATAAGAAGATAAAGTGCTTATGAATCAAAGTGTACTTACTTGAACACTGTAAACATTCATCATCATGCTTTCTGGCATCAGAATTTAAAACTCACCTCAGATTTTGGTCCATCAGGGTCACGGCAGCAAGCGAAAATCAGCCGCTTTGGACAGGGGACCTCCGAGAGTTGTTTGACCATTTCTAAACCCAAACCTCGGTTTGCCCCTGTGATCAGGACACTGCACGCTTTCACTGCTGCCATGTTTCATCAACTGTCTCTCAGGAGCTGCTCTTAAAGTGTTTGTCCAGCCTGATGACACGCCCCATAATCTTACTTCACTGAATAGGAATGTTTGTGTCAGTGTTGTCACGTCAGTACTAAATGTGACGATACTTACATTTCCCGCTATCATTTTGAGCGCTGTTGAACAGATTACGAAAGACCTCTGATTGGCCATTGTGTTTCCAAGTTCATCGGATATGTCTTTGAATGGCTCCTTACCGAGCGCTTGCGCAACCAAACCCATAAGCACGTGAAGTGATAGTTGCATCACAAACTGATAGTTGTACAAAGATACAGAAGCATTTAAATTTGACTTTAATTGACTTTCAAACGCTTACGCATGTAAGCGCTTGGTAGAGAGTGGGATGCAATGATCATTTCACATGCTTACAGGTTTGGTTGCGCAAGAATGTTGGTAGAATGTTGCTTACCATATAATTGCGGTACCCATTGACTTCTGTGTTATGGAAACAAAACCAATGAGGGTTATCAATTAAATCATGACAGAATTTTCACTTTTGGGTGAACGATCCCTTTAATGCGACAGAATATAAAAAAACCCTTTTTCTGTAAAACAAAGAAATAGCTTTACAGATCTTATCAATGCAAACATCAAACACATACAGAAATGATCAAAGTAGAAGTAAATGTTTCATCCATCTTTTTTACGCTCTATGGTCCAGAAAAAGGCTTCATTATGGGCCTGTTTTAAATTTTGAAACTTTATTTTCTAAATATGTTTCAAGTTGGTAATGTTTTATTATTTTATTCTTACCTTGTGTGTATTGTATGTGCATTATGATTATTTGTCACAATGTTTGTTACTCAAAGTATAAAGTAATTGTGTGGGTCTATTGTTGATGTAAATATTTCATTAATATAATTTGGATGTCACAGTTGTGTTTTGTTCTGCTTTGGTTTTGTTTTCTAAGTTCATTATTAGTTAATACTGTTTCCCTTGATTACATATCCCCATGTTTTTAAAGGGGGCATTTGACGTGAACAAGTGTTTTTCTGTTTGATATGTTATAAGTTACCCATGCATGTATGAGACACGTAAAATTTTAAAAATGAAAGTGTAGGACCAAAAGATGCATTCTATCTAAAAGCAAATGCTCAACCAGACCTGCCTGAAACATCTCGTGAAACCAAACCCCCACAAATCTATGTCAGTTGGTGGTATGAATTGACTAAGACCACCCAAATGTATACTCAAGTAAGGTGGCTGTACCTTTCAGTACAATTGTGTTAGAACCTGATGATCCAAATATGGTAAGAGGCGTTAAATTTCCAACACACGCTTGCAGTATCACACAAATCACTGTGCACTGGTTAACTGGCCAATCATAACACCTCGCTTTTCAGAGCCATGAGCTTTGTAAAAAATCTGAGCTGCGCAGACAGCTCGAGTCCCACAACATTATTTTACATGAACTTCAACCATTAATCTGAGAGTAAGTACGGGGCAGGAAAACTCACCTTGTTAGCTTATTAAGACAACCGATTTCCGTAGCTAAGGGTTAACTTAGGCCAATTAATGTAAGACAATCGGTTTTCTGGTTGTTAACTGTACAAATTATTCGAGAAGACATTCAGACACCAATAATCCTATGTTGTAAGGCTGATTTATGCAAAGAACCGTGCACTTTCTGCCACCAGTACGGCTCCAACCACAGAATCGTGTCACACTGTTTGCCAACAAAAAATATGGAGAGGCTCAGAGATGAGGTATTTTTGTAGGCTAAGTGGCGAGCTGGTTCCCAGGCACTTTTGGAAAAATGGAACCGGAAGTCCTACAATGCTAACCCGCTTTCAGGTTTTGCATTCAAAAATACGTCGTCTCTGTGCCTCACTGTTGCTCTGTGTCACACTTCAAGGAAACTATTGATCCAACAGTTTACTCTATTGTTTATGTAGATAGAGCCCCCCAGCTGACACAGAGGTATTGAGATAATGTACAGAGCAACTGTGTACTGTAAAAGTACTGAAGAAATCAAGAAGTAAACAATAACCTTCTTAGAACGATTTTTAAAGGCCCCATTTTTTCCCTGTTTTCGAAGCTTTGATATATTTATTTGGGTGTATATATATTTCAAGTCTATCATCCACAGCTGTCTCTCATCTCACGAAATGACTGGATTTCTTCCGGTTTCTTCAAAGTCCCGCCTTCCGAAACGCTCTGATATTTAAAGCTGACCAGGTCTTTTGTGATTGTTTCCCTGCTTACAGCGTGTGTGTGAAGATGTCCCACCCATACCATTTCAGCGAGCTTCTGCTTCTCAAGATGTTGTAATTGGTTGGTCCCCCTCTCAGTGCACGTGTATTCATAAACTTTGGCATTAAGCAATAAACAGTAAGAATGGCATCAACTTTACTTTATCAGTTAAAAACACATTAAGTGTAACGGAGGTCTGCTAGTGGATATGCAAACTTCAATCTTTGTTAGAGAGCACGTTTTTTTCTACTATGGCGAGGGAAATGACACCAGACCGAATGGTGTCAGACAGGTTATCACTAATAACAGATTTGGATAATAAAACAAGCAGATTGATCAGGAGACATTTGCAAGCAGGACTTCAAAGGACGTTTCATAGAAGTGTTTTAGACAGAGGTTTGCACACACAATATCAGTGTAATACACAGAACAGTTTTCACAGCTGATGTTAAAGTCATGAAGCTGTTATTTGACCGTTGGTTATCTGAGAATTTGTGTAGCTGAATTCTTATTGCCAGCTGTAGGACTGTGATGAAAGTGAAAGTAGTTTAGCGCGTAGCTCAGTCAAATATTTACAGTCTCTGAGAAATGACTACTGATGCTCCTCATCTCATATTAGATTCTTGAATTTCACAGACAGGGTCACAAACAAATGTTGAGTGTTTATTTTTGACCAATATTTACCAACAAACATTTACCATGTTTGAAACAAGTTCAAAAGAAAACAAACAATTGTACCGTTGTACAACAGCACAATAGTGATGCCACGCGGCAACTTACATTTCTTACAATCCCACAGGTTCTTCATTGCTCTTACCTCCTCGTGACCTCTGATTGATAACTGAGATGAGGGTTTCACTAGTGAAATACAATGTTGCCATGGAAACGGCACTATGGAATGAGGTCTTGAAATAGTAGTACATTTTCCATCATTCACAAAAGATACATTACACATATTGGACAGTGCCCCTTTATGTTATTGCATGGAATTGAAATTCCACATTCTCTTTATCATTCTAAACACAAGATTATATGTTCCAATTGTACAATTGTTGTCACGTATCATTGATGGCTGGTCATTTCTTTCATTATTTTTATTAATATTGGAGAGTGTGAACTCGAATAAGGCCTACAATTGTAATTATATCACAGTAGTTCTCCTCCATCACCAGGGCAAAGTTTTTCCTGTGTTGTCCAAGAATCCACCATGTTGTTGCTCTGTAAGGCTGCTCATGACCTGCATAATGTCTGCCACACTGTCTCTTGATTCAAGAGGTGCCTGGTGGAGAAATTACATTTAAAAAGACATCAGATTTCACTTTCATTGGCTGAACAGAAACAAACAAAATGGGAATTTTATTGTCGGACATAAATGATGTGATATTAATTACAAACGTTTAGCATGCTTTTGTCTTTTGTTGTAGTTTCTGTGCATCATATATATATACACGTTACCTTATCTCCACCCATGTCAGTTTTGACCCAGCCTGGATGAATGGAAACGCAGAGGATCTCATCTTGCTTTAACTCAATAGCGGTGTATACAGTCAACATATTAAGACCCGTCTGTTGAGATAAAAAAAATGCAAGTATTTCAGATTTAATGGTGCAACCAGATTAAGCACGAAATGAACTAAATTAATTTCAAAATTTCCCTCTAGTGGCTGAAGGTGGCAGTACTGGATATGAAATGCATCTGCACCTCAGTAAACGATATACTAATAAACAAAATAAGTACCTTACCAAATTTCGGATGGCATGAGGGTAAAAAAATGATGGACTAAATGTTATTTGGGTGAACTATTCCTTTAAAAGCATAGCAGGGCCATTTTTGGGAGTTTTAGTTCTGTGCACAGAAGGCCGGTTTGGAAAATGTTGATGTCACAGAGAGCAATTTTAGGACGGAAAATTGAACTACTGTTGTTTAGTCAATTTCTGAGAACAAGCTTTGCATACCTTGCTGACACTGTAAGAGAATGTTGGAAAATGAGAGTACAGGGAAAGCATCTGAGTCATGGAGCCCAGTCCGGCAGAGATGTTAATGATAGCTGCTTTATCACATGACATGCCTGATCTGTCACTGGCTTTAGCTGCAGTGCGTAGATACGGCAGGTACTCCTATCAGAAAAATACAAAGACATGTAATAAAGCTGCAAGCAGAGATGAAAGTGATGACCATATAGACTGGTGCTTGACTCTAAGAAAACAATGCATGGTAGGAATGTGAATTTAAATAGGTAAATATCAGTGGATTATTCTTATGTTGTAAGTGACACACTTCCTTCTGCCAGATGGTGGCAAATGTAGTGATCTGCTGTGAACTTTCTGTTTCAAAGTCAAAGATTATTCAAATAAATAAATGAATAGTTAGGATAAAACAATAAAAAATGGTCATACTTTCAGCGCTTAGTCCTTAAAGGTATCGTATGACACGGCTAAAACAAATATTATGGTTCATTTTAGATGTAATGCAATGTGTTTACACGATTTAAGGTTTAAAAACGCTGTATTTTACACATACTGTGCTTGTTTGTATCTCCTCTTTGCTCCGCCTCTCTGAAATATTTACAAAGCTCATGACTCTGAAAAGTGAGGTGTGCTATGATTGGCCAGTTAACAAGTGTGTAGTGATTGGTGGAATACTGCAAGCGTATGATGGAAATGTAACACCTCTTACCATATTTCAAACATCAGGTACCAGAGCAATTATACTGACAGATACACCAGCTCACTTGTGTTTACATTTGGATGGTCTTGGTCAAATCATTCCACCAACTGATGTAGATTTGTGGGGGTTTGGTTACACAAGACGTTTCAGGCAGGTCTGGGTGAGCTTTCGCTTTTAGATAGAATGCATCTTTTGTTCCCACACTTTAATTTTTGGAATTTTACATGTCCAATAAATACATGGGCAACTTATAACACACCAAACAAGAAAAACACGTTTTTGCGTCATATGACCCCTTTAAGAAATGGAAACTTGAGGCACTAGTGACCTAATCCGTATTTCAGAGCTGTTAACAGCACTTTCCGTTACCTTGGTGACTGTGAAAGGTCCCATAAGGTTGGTGTTGAAAGCATCACGCATTTCCTGATCCGTGGTGGACTGCATGGTGCCATGCGCGAGCACACCAGCATTGTTCACCAGCAGGTTTAACCCGTTCTTCCCCAGCAGAGAAGACACTTTCTGGGCAGACTCTTTAATACTGCAAGGGTCGCTAACATCTGTATGAAGCGTGAGAAAGCACCAGCAAGGTTTTGTGCAACCGCTGCTGTAAAATCAACTGAGTGACACGTACCAAATATAACAAGTACTTTTAATCGAAAAAGATAATAATCAAATTTACCAAGACGCACAATGGTGATAATGCCGGGATGCTTTTCAGCTAGTTCTCTGAGTTTCTGAATGAGAGGAAAACAAAACCGATTTACTTCAAGACTTGAATGCTGCAGTTGTGCTTCCTTATGTGTCAATTTTAATTTATTTAAAATTTCCATATATACTATAAGAAGAAAAAGGGCTTATGAATCAAAGTGTACTTACTTGAACACTGTAAACAAACATTCATCATCATGCTTTCTGGCATGAGAATTTAAAAAACTCACCTCAGATTTTGGTCCATCAGGGTCACGGCAGCAAGCGAAAATCTGCCGCTTTGGACAGGGGACCTCCGAGAGTTGTTTGACCATTTCTAAACCCAAACCTCGGTTTGCCCCTGTGATCAGGACACTGCACGCTTTCACTGCTGCCATGTTTCATCAACTGTCTCTCAGGAGCTGCTCTTAAAGTGTTTGTACAGCCTGATGACACGCCCCATAATCTTACTTCACTGAATAGGAATGTTTGTGTGTTGCGTAACATGTTATGAGTGGGTGCAGAAAATGGGTGAAACGCTATGGTACATGTTTCATGCTGACTAAGCAAAAATCAGCTGATACAAACTACATGTCCTATTACATCTCAGATCAGACATTAGCAGCTCTAATTTTCATCAGGAAAATTTCAACACAGACTTGTGATAAAGTACATTTGATTATTACATGACTCATTCTGATTGGTCAGTTGTGGCATTGATGAACGTTTCCTAATAATGGCGATTGTTGTTCATAATACCATGTCACAAAGATTCTCTGCGTTCTTGTGCTCTTCAGTCTGGTGTTAGTTCAGAGGCTGGTGAATTTAACAAGGATTTTTCGTGTGTTTTGATTTTTCATCATCTTTTGAAAATTAAATATGAACAACAATTCAAGCAGATATCATGCCGTATATCAGTGGTTCCCAACCTTTTTTCCTTGGGCCCCCCCACATACATATATGACAATCGGAGCCCCCCCCAACCCTCATATGTGTGTGTGTGTATAATTGCTACTCACACACACATATATAGGTAGTAAATATAAATAAATTAAATAAAATAACTTAAAAATAAATGAAATGGTTAAAAATTTGTAAATGAAAAGATTTTAATTACATTTTTACTTGAATAATAAATCAAATGTTCAGGTTATTATTCAGGGTACAGTCAATTACTGCTTATTTTTAAAAGGTGTCTTTTCATTTTGCTTGGTTTCATGTTGTCGTTTACGATTTTTTCACCACAAAACACAAAGTCTGGCCGAGACTTGTCTTAAATTTAAGTTTTGTGCATCAGTTGGTGGAATGATTTGACTAAGACCGCCCAAATAAATACACAAGTAAGGTGGTGTACCTGTCAGTACAATTGCTTTGGAACCTGATGATCCAAATATGGTAAGAGGCGTTATATTTCTATCACACACTTGCAGTATTCCACCAATCACTACACACTGTTTAACTGGCCAATCATAGAACACCTCGCTTTTCAGAGCCATGAGCTTTTTAAAAAATCTGTGCGTATCAGAGATACAAACATGCACGGTATGTGGAAAATACAGCGTTTTTAAACCTTAAATCGTGTAAACACACTACATCTAAAACAAACAAAAAAAATATTTTTAGCTGTGTCATATCACCCCTTAAAGCCATGTTTGTCCCTATTGTCCTGTTTTAACTTATGTTGTTTGTGGTTATGTTCCTGTGTGTACTCTCATTGCTTTGCAGATTCGTTAAATACTTCTATGTGGAATATACTCCTTGTTGTGCACTTCTGTACACCCGTTACGTGACATTGGAAGGTTTCAGTAACCAGCATTTATATTTAAATATGAATTCTGTGTCTGCAAATCTAAGATTTTTATTGAAATGATTGAAATCAAATTGAAATCAAAATAAATAAGAATCTAATTGAATCGCCAATTTTGTACTGTAAAACCATAAGAGCACTTGTCTTTGATTCAGTGTAAAAGATGATTCCAGCAGCCGACAAACATTGAATTCACAAGAATTCCTTTGAAAGTTGAGTCCAAGAAACGGTTCCTCTCGGGTTCTTTGCTTGTTTTCACAATTAATCTACAGGCACTCTACGTCATGTCCGGTAGGACAGAACCCAGACGCAGTCACAAGTGAAGGTTAAACAATATTTATTACGGCACAAAATAATAAACCCACGATGGGGCAAACAAGAAACAATACTGACAAACAGAAAACTTCCCACGAGGAGGCAAAACAAAGTTCAGGATAATCGAAATAATAAATCCAGACACAAGGGAAGCAGGAACAAGGTTATCCAGACACGGAGTATATTAACACGGAGTATTAACACGGAGTATTAACACGGAGTATTAACACGGAGTATTAACACGGAGTATTAACACGGAGTATTAACACGGAGTAACTAGTAAGTACAATGAACCGACAAACAGCAAGGGAATCGGGCCCTTCAATAAGGGGAAACTAATGAGGAGCGATGACAAATGGATCGGGACAGGCAGGTGACAAGACTTAACAATGAGTGCGACTAGCAGCAAGAGGCATAGACAGGTGAGGGAGATGAAACACTAATGGGACGCTAGACAGAGAGACGAGGGGGCGGAGCTACACGGAAGACACGCGGAGAAAAATGTCAATACAAACCGCCACGTGTCTCCACACAAGACGAAACACACACACACACACACACACACACACACACACACACGACATGATATTGTCACGGCTCGTCCCCATGGCCCGAATACTCAGGACTGGAAGGACAGGACCGTGACACTCTTTTATTTATGAACGTCGTACTGAAAGTTAAGGGTAGTCCACGAACGCACGCATGCGCAGTAACGTTTGTTTATGTCGTTGCTTCGAAACCGTCTATATCCCTTTGTCTGTATTTGAGTGTAAATGCCTTTTCTGTATTTATCTTATATAGAATGTTTGTATACTGAAGGTTTCTATGCTCTAAACAAAGTATTTCTAAAAGTATATTTTTTATAAATAAAGAAATGTAACTGAATGTGATGTTTAATAATTGATTACACATACAAGTTAATTTACCCATTACCATTATTAAGTGCTTTAAGATTTGAATATTTTTATCAGTCTTAATTGTGATAAATAATTTAAATTGAAATCAACATTGTTTTAATTAATTTATTATTTAATTCTTAACTTCATTCCAGCTAGGGCTGTCACGATTATGAAATTTGGCGTACGATTAATTGTCTAGTAAATCATTGTGATTATGAAGATTAATTGTCTGTTTTAGGGCTTTGACATTTAATTCTCAAACATTTTTTATTCGGCTTTGAAATGAGTCCGACCATATTGCATATTTTCTCTTTCCTCATGGTGACAGAACTTGACGTATTCAAGATCGATGTCCTGCTCTCTTTAAAAGCCTTTACGTTCAGTCAGGGTGTTCATACACAAACATATACGTAAGAAAAACTTTCTTTAAGTAGGAAACTAGACGTGCAAGCACATTTTTTATTGAAGAGGAAAAAAGCAAACAGACCTCTAGGTTCATCATGACGGTTTCCCACAGCTCAGGTGGGACATGTTCCAGAAGACCTGTGTACTCGTCGATTTTCTTTTAGCGCTCTTGAAGAGTCCCAACTTCACTGCATCATAACTGGGAGTAGTAAGGTAAAACACATGTTAGCTGCACCGTTTCTGTACAAATGAAATGCTAAGAGACAGAATAAGTATTATGTATGTGTCTACCTTCATTTCAAGATCTTCAATTTTTCCCTTTAAGGTCCTGATATCTTTGACAACAGTCTGAGTACTGTGATGCATTTATTTTTTCAGAATCATGATTTTTTTCAATAACACTGACTTGGGGTGAATTTCTCTCAAAAACCAACAATATCAACAAATGAAAGACTTCATAAAACTATAATTATGAGAAAATGTCTTCATAACGGACTCCATCGAGGAAATTAAGCAGATGTGTGCTTCCATCCGCTTCTTTACTTCTTCCACGTATTTCCCGTCCTTCCTCCTTGAATTTCTTAATCTTTTATCTGACTTACACCCTTTTTGTGAAAATCTATAAACTGACAATGAAATAGAGAGGTGAGTAAGAAGACTTCTGACATCAAAGACATGTTACAAATGTTCATGTTCGACCTGATCAAAATATACAACAGTCACGCATTCTCTTATGTCCGCAGTGTACACTGTAAAAAATGCCCGTGAAGTTTACGGTAAAATTCTGTTGTTTTCACACAAAAAACCTGTTATCAGAAAGCATCCGTAAAAAATACGGAAAACACTGTAAAATTGTCTGTAAAATTAACAGCAAAAATCCATCGTTTTTACGGAAAAACCATGTTAAAGTGCTTGTGAAATTGACAGTGAAATTCTGTAGTTTTCACAAAGAAAACTGTTGTCAAAAAACATCCGTAAAAATACGGATAACACTGTCAAATTCTCTGGGAATTGAACAGTGAAATTCCATAGTTTTCACAAGGAGTTTTTTTAACTCCACAAACACTTTTATCACCTTCACTTACTGACACCACTGTCACTTTATTTCTGTTGCACGTCTACAAAAGTTCTAATTGAGAATTAACACAAGTTTACATGTTGATGGTTTTGTTGAGTCACCATTATGGTGATGAGTGTTTGCTTTACATGTGAAGAAGTCTTTCCCCAGTTTTAATATCTGTGTGTTGAAACAGACTGAAACAAGTGGTTAAAAGCTCAGACATAGCTAACTAATAACTGCTTAAGGTTGGAGAGTATATACATAGTTGAGAATTTAGGTAGTGCTTTAAAGTTATTTGTTTTCATCATTTATGATATTCCATGAAATTAAATAATATACTGAAAGTCTTTGACAGCACATGTGATACATAATAAATGTTCTAGCAGATATCTAGAATATAACAGTTTGTCTCAACAATGGTGACAACAGAAAAAACCATTAAAGATAAACGCAATGCATTCTGGGTATCATCAAAGCACAAAACTCATCAATGACTCCCAGCATGCATTGCGGCTGTAAGCTTTGCATTTGTTAGTCACCACTGTTGAGATTCATACACTGATTCTTGATGTGTGAGTCAAAGACAAAATGCAAGCTTTTTAATAGTTCAAAAACTTTTTAGATTGATTGTTGCATGAAATGTGAATTTTAAATGTTAATTCATTGAGGCATTCGTAACAAAACATACAATAAGTAATTAAACAACATCCCAGATAAAGATTTAGTAAATACCTAATCACACTTTCATTTGATTTGCTACAAAACTATGTTTTATATAAAACAATGTCATAGCAGCACAAAGAAAACTGGAAGCTTTTGCATGACGGCTGAAAGATGGCAACTAAAGCAAACACTGATCACAAAAACGGTGACTTTAAATAAACCAATAAAGCATCAAGTCATGGCTGTTATGCTGCAGTCCCTGTGAAGCAGAAGTGATGATCGTCTTCAGTATTCTGACGTGTTTCGAAAATGAATAGTGGGTGTGGCTCATGTGTTCCACTGTGAATTGATTGGATGAATAAAAACAGGATGTTCCCGTAATTTCACGGTAGTTTACTGGCAACCACAGCTGCCGGTATTATTCCGTAAAAACTACGGAATTCATATTTTCTCTTTTCTTTTCTGATATTAAATGTTTTGTGGGTCACCACTATGCTGAAGAGTGAGTCTGTGTTTAAGTCAAGGTCAGGCAATGAGATACAGATGTCATACTGCATGTTGCTTTGTATAAGAGTGACTTTGATGTTTTTACAAAGAAACAAATTAAGTAAATGTAATGTTTTCACTTTTATGCAATTGGATGAAGTTTTAATTTTATATAAAGAAATGCTGTTGATATAAAAGACTAAAATGTATTAAGTTCATTCACAGCTTGAAGTTTGTGCCCTGAAGTTTTAATCGGCAAGACTGTTTTCATTCTTTTCCTGTATTTTTTACGGAATCTTCCTGGCAACCACAGCTGCCGGTATTTTTCCGTAAAAATTACGGAACATTTTTAACAGTGTACACTTGATGTTCCTCACCAGTCTGTAAAAACAAAGCAGGAAAAAGAGATGTTTGATACGTCTTGCAAGAGGATCATTTGTTGGATACAAATGTATTTCATGAAAATAACAACAATGAATGTAAAACATGATATAATAAATGGTGTTTCTCTCATGCGCTCTTATTTGGCTGTGCCGACCTGGGCATCTTCAGTTGGGGCAGTGTATTCATGTCATTTTACCATGTGTGCGTCAATAAAACATTATAAGCTTTTACCCTCTACTAACAATGTGGTAATTTGGTATCAAAAGAATGTATATGAATGCAGTAGATTAAAATACCGTGTGTTGTGGGTGCTCACAGAAAGCAAGCATTTGAAAGATTATTATAATTCATAAAATATTTGTATATGACATGTATTTGACATACAATTATTTATATTGTAATAATATTGTCTGTATTATTTATTCAACTATACTTCAAAAAAGTAGGAAAATTTACAAAAACTTCACCGTGAGATAAGTTTTCAATGCATTCAATAGAAAAGAAGTTTACAGCAAAGACCCTGGATCTTTTAGAAATGTGATGTTTATTGTTACAAATAAATGAAAACTCTGTCTCCCAATTTGTCTTTTTCTTATGGGCTGGTCAGTTTTGAAAAACATTCTACAATTTTAACTTGTAACAACATCTTAAATTTAAGAAGTTATGTTTGTTAAAACATTTGCTTATAGATTTCAGCCTATGCTATGCAGCCAGTGAGGCTTGTAGGCTCCCAAATGAATGTGTTTTGAAAGACTTGATTGGACAAGATAATGATTCAAATTGGCGATTTGAACGAGTTGGTTAAATGATTCACTAACTCAGTGGAAAATTGAGGCCAGGTCTTAGTTCTGCATTTAAAGAAAGTCTAATATCTCCTTCATTAAGACTGCTGTATCAATTAAATTTGTCCAACATTTGAATTTGTTCCTGCGTGAAAAATGATCTAGTGAACGTATTTATAACAGTAAACTACTAAAACTCATAGATACTAGTGTTTTTTAGTCTAACCATAGTAAATATTGAAGTATACTATAGTATTTGCTACAATTTATCCAATTACTACAGTTAATACAACAACATATTCTAGTGCAAAGTATAATACAGTTTACTATAGTAAACAGAGAAAAGGTATTTTCATATAAATCTGAGTTTTTTGGTTGGATTTGAATTATGAACATTGCACAGCATCGTGATACTACTTGGTATTGAGATACTTACGCTGGTAAAGTAAACCTCCATTATATGAATCACAATGCACCGCAGGTTCTGCTAAATATCCGCTTTATTGTTCTACCGAAGAAAAATGTCACCAACATTTCGGATGGCCTGAATGTGAGAAAATAAACAGCAAATGTTATATTTGGGTGAACTGTCCCTTTAACTATTTGCATTGCTGTTGTGTTAAAACCAATTTGCTCACAGTCATTCTGTGGTACTGAATATATTTGTGTCTGTTATTAGCTACAGCGATCACACAAAATAAATGAGAAGCCATCCGTTTTACTGATTTTATTTTGCCCAATAGGCAATAGTGCATTATGAACACAGAGCAGTGGGATGAGACAGTCTCTCTCACTCCTTCAGGACAAACACATCCTTCATCTACACATGCATGATCAACAGTAAATAACCTGACTAAAGAAATAGCTGTACAGATCTCATCAATGCAAGCATCAAACACATCGAGAAATCATTCAATTTTGTTCGAAAAAAAATGTTACTGTAGATGAATAAGATTGTGGTCATCTGTTTGGTCCAATTCCCATTTAATAAGCTCCTTTTTGGAAAGAGCTGGGGGATGAAAAGCAGACTGTAAAACCATACGAGCACTTGTCTTCAGATTGCATTCAGATCATTCCAGCAGCCGACAAACATTGAATTCACATGACAGAGAACATACCCCTTCGAAGTACATTTGGCAACTTGCTCCTTTGGCGGTCCAAGAAAAAATTTCAGTGCTGGCTATTTAACATACATTCACATGCACAGAGACTAAAACAAATGACATATTTAAATGCACTTGCATGGCCTCGGTTCTCTTGCATTAAAAATCATTCAATGCATAAACTCAATGTTTTCTAGTTTTTAAAAACTTCATGCATTGGAAAGTCCTCTAGTAAGAAAATAGGGATTAGACTACACTGTAAAAAGTGATTTCATGCTTAAACCTAAAGTTTGTGAGCAATTTGTCAAAGTCAAACCACTATTTATTTATTAGAGAAACTGAGAAACTTGAATTGTACATATATAATGTGATTTATAAAAATGTAATCAAATTCAGGAGTAATTGTTAGTTAAGGACTAAGATAAAATAAATGAAAAAGCATCTTGAATCAAATTCAAGAGTAATTGTGAATTTAAGACTAAGATGCTTTTTCATTTATTTTACCTTAGTCCTTAACTAACAATTACTCCTGAATTTGATTCAAGTTTTATGAATCACATTATACATTTATAATTATAGTTTCTCAGTTTCTTTACATGTTGTGACAAAGAGAACGTTTTTGTTTTTTAGTTTTTATTTACATACTCATAGAGACTCGCAATGTATCCAAGGTCCAGTTTTTGTTTCTGAAAATCAGACCCAATACTTTGTTGATGGGTTTGATACACACAAGTGACTTTTCCATATTTCCATATTTGTTAAGAGTGTGTTCTTTGGTCCACTCTCTTTTCCTGTACAACTGATTTCAGGTTGCGTTCGGAATGCCTCGGTTTCTTCTCGGTTTTAATGTATTTCATGTTTTTTCCTATTTGTAATAGATCAGGTCAATAAGACGGGAAAACAGACAAAAAGACAGGAACTTAACAGGTCTGCCATGAACCTGTGAGTAATGCACTATACAGAAGATGACTAACAAAGCTGGGATGATTAATAATGACGAATTCACACATAACTCACAATAATGTTATCATCATGATATCAATGACATTAAATAATAATAATACTATAGGTAAAATAATGCTAGTTTATTTTGGATTTTCTCTTTTTTGGCCAATGAATCCCACCAAAATACAAGTGGAGGAAGGTGGAGACTTTGTAACCAAAACCGCCACCTACTGATGGAGTGTCTACCAGATATTGACACTGAATTATTTACAGTAGTATCATGTGTGATGAGGGTTATTAATATCACGGTTATTGTCAATACCAGTTTATTCCGAAACCCTTAATGCAAATAAAATATTATTCTCATTTCAGTTTTGTAAAAAAATAAAAAAAGGTAGAATTTAAATATTATAAAATAATTTGTAATAATGGCATTATGCTGATTTAAATGAAAAGAATACATTTTTACCGAAACACATAAAACAATAATGAAAGTTGAGACAATTTGCTTAATTGTCAAAGTCACAAAGCATAAACGGTCTAAAAGTCCCCCAGAACAGAATGTTGCGATCGATTTCACTTCCTTATTTTGACACATTTCCGAGTGAAATGGAATTACTAATGACAAAATAGTGGGCGTGGGCGTGGCCTTCATATTACTCTGTGGTTTGACTGGATGTATAAAAAACAGCCGTTGCATTTTGAAATAGAACAGGCAGCAGACTGACGGTTGAAGGGGAGGAGTTAACGGATGCTCCGCCCAAGCCGTCTAACATTCGTCATTTAAGATGGATACTCATGACAGGATGGAAGTGCATTTCAGATTTTAACTAAAGATTATGAGGACAAGCGACTTTAAAAAAGAGAATGACCCTCATTGATAAACTATCTACACTGAACGCTGCAATATTTCATGAAAAAATAAGAATTGTCATTTTTTTATTTCACTTATTACCACTTTATCAATAACCTTCGATTTCTTTGTGCAAACATCTATTGTGTGACCTGGCCATACTCTTGACGGGTTTTATGAATCCATCCATTAACTGATCGAATAAATCTTCGCGCTTTGACTAGTAACATACAGTTTGACTTAATAAGTGAAGGCAAATGCAAAAGCAAGATCACTTTTTACAGTGTAGATTCAGTTCACAGTTCCATCCTCACAAGTGCCACGTTCCTCAACGTCTCATTGTTTTCCCTTCTTCTGTTGTTTTGTACAATCCATCCTTTCCTCAGCGGTTCCACAGAGAATGTGATTTTGTGCCGGTAGTGATTGTGTTCATAGGTGAGTGCTGTCCTGTGTGTCAAATCTGTGTCCCTCTGCTGGGCCGGCACTTGGTTTGCGACCACCGGCCTGGTTAGGCACTGCTGACAGTAGATCTGGTCTGATCAGATACCTGCAGGAATCATCGCAATAAACTCTTTGCGTTAAGATTTTTGGTTACATGGCATTGCGCTTCAAAACAAAACAAATCGGCCGGAATAAGTTGGAAAATTAGAACTGAAAAATGTATTAAAATATTGCAATATGCATATCACAAAAACTAAATGATTTTAATACTTCACAAAATGATGTGTAGTCAGTTTTTATTTCAGGTCTCAGAGACTGGCATGTCAATGTTTTTGCCTATATGTCTGTGCATTCATGTGCAATGATAAAAAAATGTTTTTCAGTTTAAAAAGTATTTAATAGGGCTGTCAATAGATAAAAAAAATAACTGCGATTAATCAGAACCTCTTCATGTGAAATCACACACGTATAGTGAAAGTAAACACACACTATTTATTTTGTTTAACATGTTTATTTTAGTGCTGTCAATCGATTAATAAAATGAACTCACTAATCACACAGCTTTTGGTGTTTTTGGATATACTTTAAATTCTAATAATTTCACATTTCATCTCCAAATGACTTAGAAACACCACAGTGATGTCAATACTCACACAACATCATGGAGTTCCAGGCGTGTGTCTGGTGAGGGGTTTATGAGAATATAGGACAGTCTGTTGCCCTGGTCGGTCATACCATCTGACAAAAGGCAACAAGACATAAGACTATAAATATAAACTGTAACAGAGATACAGTATAAACATAAATCATTAAAAAGATAAAGAGCGTTAGAGGAAGGTTTGACCGGTGAATTAAGAGGACATGGGTGTTCCCAACAATGTTTGAAATTGGATGAAAAGGAACACTTGTCCATGGTGTAATGTTGGCACTATCCTCGCTTCTACTGCTGTATAAGGTGTGTTTGACTTCATGTGACTCTGCATGGGCCGTATGACATATTTTAAGTTTTAGTGTTTTTAACTGGCAAAAATTCTGTTATGAATAATCTTATCAAATTACAAATACTAGAGATAAAGTCATCATTAATTATTATACTATTATAAGTATTTAAAACTGCAATTTGTAACTTTCTTTGACTAAAAATAAACAAATTAGTTATTGTGTAAATTCAGTCATATCTTTTCTTTAATTTATACATATTGTTAAACATATAGTATGTACTGCATGTAGTATAGTAACTTGGTATTAGCACCTATTGTATTATTGCTCCTGTATGTCGTGTCGCTTTATTGCACCCTGAACTCTTTGTAAGACGCTTTGGATAAAAGCATCTGTTAAATGACTAAATGTAAATGTATAGAGTAGTTAGGGTTGACATGTATTGTAATGTAATGTAGTAAATGTACAGTAGTAAGAGAAAAAAGTCTATTGAGTCAAGACCCAGAAGAATGTCTACAAAATATTACTACAGTACTAAAAAATGTTTGTTTGCTTTATTGTCTGGGCACCTCCTGGTTTTTTATATATTGGAACAAAATACTTACAGGGCTGTACAGTGTGACATATATGTGCTGCGCGTTCATGTGAATTGCATTTGTCGATGTGCTTCTTCGTGTGTAAGCTTAACTAATGGCGCGATGTGGGAAAACATGGAAGGAACCAGGAAAGCGTAATTCTACTATTTAAATATGACCTCTGCTTGTTCTGCCTGTCTATGAATGAACAAGCTGCACAGTTTAACATGATACAAGCTTGACACTCCTGGATTTGTCTGTATCTTAACTATACGAGAACATCAACACATGAACTTCATCCACAGAGTTGTTCTAAGTTTATTTTACGAGCATTTTACTGTTTGTGTGAAGCTACTGTCAAACACACTGAAACTCAAGCGTCTTCGCCGAACACCCGCCAAAATAAAAGTCTGCTTTATTTGAACTAGATGAATTTTTTTATATAAGACTTTAGTATACTTTAATATTCACCATAGTAAGCTTCAAATATATATATATAGTATACAATAAATTAACTGCAGTTTAATATAGTAAATACTTTAGTTTGCAGTATTTTTCATAGACAAAATATATTTACCACTGTATAGTAAAGCCTTGAAAATAGAGATGAAAAGTATACGGACCTAATTCATCCATTTATATAACGTTAAAAATAAGTTTGCCCTTTTGCCAAATCATTTTGTCTAATAAATACCTTAAAAAAAGAGATGTCTGTCTATTCTGTACCACACACCTCATAACATATTGTTATGAATCTGAATGTATAGCATGATGATGTCAAATTTCTTTACACAGTAATAAACCTCAAAGGACACATACAGCAGTACACATGTGTACACACTTACTGAATCCTGATGGCGACAGACCCAGGTGTTTCATGCGTGTGCGGACCAGGGCGTTAAGTTCCTGTCTCTCTGAGCGACGGAAAAGATTGAGTCTCTGCTGGCTAATACGCTCGGCGGCGCTCCCCACTCCCTTGGCACCGCTGGAGCTCCTTCCACCCTTACGACTCAACCGTCGTGCCCACTGCATGCTCTTCCTCCTCAGGAGCGGGTGGTCCATGGCCTGAGAGGACGAAGGCGGCTCAGACGAGGTCGAGTTACGGTGAGGACCAGAGCGGCAGAGTAGAGGCTCGCGGGGCTCTCGCGTGTCCTCGTAGTCCTCCACTGTGATAGACACCTGAGACTGAGACAATCAAACACAAAGTCATCACAAACCATATCCATGCTGGTAAAAATCTTTTTCCCTTTAGTGACCCTGAATGCTTAACTCTACACTTAGGCCATGCTGAATGTCAAGGCACCATATGTGACCCTGGACCAAAAAAACAGTCATAAATAGCTCAGGAATATTTGTAGTCATAGTCAAAAATACACTGTAAGGGTTAAACAAATCTCAATATGTTGATTTGTGTTCCATAGTAGAAAGAGTGATACACATGTTCTGATGGGGGTGAATAAAAGATGACAGGATTTTCATTTTTCTCTGTACTATCCCTTAACATCATTTTTACACACCGTCAACAAGCGGTATTCATTGTGAAGAGCGACTAATGACCCTGGTCGTGTACCTCTGAGACGGGCAGTTTGTGTGCTTCAGTGCGGTATATTCCAATGGGAATGTCTCCTGATGAGGAGCACAGCTTCTGGTAGAGACGTCCATAAGTACGGATCCACAAATCTTCCTCCGTGATCTTCATCTATAATGGGGAACATCAGGGCATCATCATTATCATTTCATTACAACCATCATCATTATCCACATAATCGCTCAGACACGATTCAATTACAGCTGTCTTGAGTGATTCAATAACAGATTGAGTGATGGGTTGCTTGCACTCACAGCACACAGGAAGCCAGATCCAGGCATTGAGTCCAATCCTAGCAGCAGTCTGGTGATGGAGATCATGTAGTCCTTTACAAAAGACTACAACACACAAAACATCAAAAGAGTTTAAATGGTTTGCAAACAAGTCAGTAAGACTATTTCAACATTTATTGACCAGATTAAAGACAAAACACACAATAAACAAAATAAAGATAAATTGGACTAATAGCATCATTTATTTTATTAAAAAGATACTACAATAATACTGTAATCATGAACTCTTTTGGACACGATAACCCTGCAGGGAAAACTTGACACATGAAAGCCCCAATATGATCTTTCTATATCATTAAAAAAAAATGAACAATTATTAAAAAACATTTGTCAGATCAATATTGGACATGTGGAACACATTAGCATTACTGTTACCTGATACAGCAAAGTGTCCAACATACTGACGCTAAACACCTTCCCAGCTGCAAACGGTAATCTGAACATGAAGACCAGGTTGGAGCCTCTTTCTCTCTCTTTCTACAGAACACACACAAAGCAGATTGATATCATTACGCAACATCATGTGGCCACTAAATATTCTGTCAGCTTTTCAGTTTGCAACCTTGTTATAAACGCT
This sequence comes from Triplophysa bombifrons, assembly GCA_029783895.1. NCBI lineage: Eukaryota > Metazoa > Chordata > Actinopteri > Cypriniformes > Nemacheilidae > Triplophysa > Triplophysa bombifrons. Next base: position 22,669,191 of record CM056457.1, read on the forward strand.
ACATTTTTGTGTGGTTTTGCTATTGTCAGTTAATGGAATAATGCAAAACACATTCAATAAACAAAAAAAAATGCAAGCGTATATAACTAATTTACTTTTAGTCATGAGTAAGGTATTTAAAGTACACATGTCCAACCGTCATAAAGCACACCTGAACCAGCTTATCTTAAATTCACTTGTCTTCAGGACAGTAGATCTCCAGGATCTTGAGCATCCTTGTTAAACAAACATATAATACTTTATGCCAGACTCACCTTCTCCAGTTTGGAGAGAGCCAGAGAATAGTGATCCTTCACTTTGAACTGCATGAAGCGCATGTTGGCAGGATGGGTGAGTTCGGTTATAATACTGAGAGCTGGAAAAAGCCTTTGAGAAACGATGAGAACATCCCGTCATGCCAAGTCCATCGAGCAGAAACACACATGGTGGCGACTGGCGAGGAAGGACTTACCTGAAAAGTGTCTGGACGTTCACAATGGTCTTGGCATCAGCCATGTAATCCTCCTCTGCGATCATGGAGCTCTCTTTGTCCACCACCACCATTGTGTCGGCAAACGTCACCCCGCAACGCAGAAGACTGTCCAAACTTTACCAGCGGCGAGATCAGGAAAGAATAGATAGAGAAGGAAGGAAGAGTTTTGGTGGTGTTTTAAATCTTCTTCAAACAATGACATGGGAAGCACTTGGAGATTTTAAGTCGTCTCTTACTTGTCGATGGAGCCCACGGTGTAGAAGACCATAGGAAACCAGCAGATGGCTTCTAGAAAGTCTGGCTCCGGTCTAACAAACAGCACGGAGAGAGATGTTGAGCATCCTTGACAAAAAAGGTGCAAACTGAATTACACGTTTCTGATGACACTTTCCTAGACTTCGTACAATAAGGACCAGCTGCAGGCCATCTAAACAATGCCATTCTGCTCCTCATCATACATCCAATCAGAAGAAAAACAACATGACTCAAACGGTTTATCGCATTATATGAAATCGCATCTCCTGGTATCAGTTTTCTGTTACAGGACAGACAGTGATTATGTGTCATCATAAATGGAGAAAATTGATGGGTGGATGGTTTGTGAAGAGCAAGCAGATGAACGACGTCTGAAGGCTGCCAGCCTGTTCTGAGACACTCACACGTTCTCCAGGAGCAAAACAATGGGGTTAAGCTCCTTCCTGGGCCGGTAATACGCCCTCAGAGGAACGATGAAGTTATAGAGACCGTTTCCAGCGCTTTCTGCCGACACGATGATGAGTTTGTTTTTAAAGCCGTACGAACGAGCGTCCTCATAGGGCATATGATGACAGGCCTGAGAAAAGAAATGATTTACTTTTAGGGTTTTCTCTTAGTGCTGTAGTTTGGGTTAAAATGCAATATACACCCGTTGAAAAAGATTTGGAGACTATTTCGAAATTATTTTCTAAATGCACTTTAGAACTTTATTTCTACCAAATGTAAAAAATTAGGGCTGGGTAAAAAATATTGATTCTTCTATTTTTATCGCTCTTCAATTTACGATTTGGGATATCCTCTCGTCTAGAGGTTGGCGCCATTGTTCAAGTTGAATTCTGATATCTGTTTTATTTCTTAAACATGTTTAAAGTAGTTCATGATTTAACACAGATCTGCGCAAATTGAAGCTATGTTTTCTAAATGTCGATTCAAACAATGTCGCGCAATGACTGCGTTTCCATTTAATGATGATATACAAATAAAGTGCATTTTGATTCTTCTCGCGATAAGTCAGTCTGTACTCCTTCTTTGTACGTTTTATGGCAGGTTGCAAACTCACTGTTCCTAATAAATCTCCATACTGCACACACTCGCATCGGGGCCATCATATATGATATTACCTCAAGTGAATTCCTCACATCCTATATCTCCAAATGTTTTGACAAAACATACCGCGAATGGTCATTTGACTTTTTTATACGCCACATGACTTGTAAATAAGACAAAAAGTGTTCCAATGCAGATCTGTGAAATATGTCTTTATTGTAATGCCTAGAAAATCACTTCATGCGAGCGTGAGAACGTTTTTGCGATCCGTGGGAGTTTTTGTGAAATTTGCATATTTCCATTTGACGTATTTTCAATGCGCTATTTATATTTGCACATTTCGAAGGATAACGGAAACCTGGCTACTGTTGCAATGATAACATTTCACTGATAACTAATCGATATTGAATCAAAGCGAATCGAATTTGAACCATATAAATAAGAATAGAATGGAATCGCCAAATTGGTCTCAAAACCTAGCCCTATTCAAACTATTGTTTCTGTTTGCATTTATTTATTTTATTTTCAGACCTGAAATACTGCACAGAAACAAGTTCATATTCACTTTTAAGCAATTAAATATATATATATATATATGTGTTTACCTTGATTATTAACACAGTTTTTATGAGTCTTGTCATCAGTCTTTCACATTGCTTTATGTACTTTACGTCACTCCTGAGGTTTGAAATTGTTGAAATTCAACAGACACTGGACTGGTATAACCACAATACATCTAGAAATGCTGATTAAATGAACATTTGTAATGGTCTCTTCATTTTCCGTGGCTGTATCTTTAAGATTTGGAGAGAGAGACACTCACCTTATCCAGGCGCAGACAGCAAAATGGCATTTTCTCCTGAAGGAGATGACAAAGTGCAGGAGAGCTGCCGATGTATGGAGAGTTGAGTGGATAACCTTTCACCCATCTGTTTCAGAAAGTCAAACACAGACTTGTCATAGACAACGGTACATGGTAAAAAACAGACATACAGACCTTTCAATGACATTTTGCACAAAAGCAGTGTTGGGTAAGTTACTCTGAAAGAGTAATGAATTACTAGATACTAATTATATATTCAACAGTGTTATTTGATTACTGTACAAATGACTCTCTCCAAAATGTATTTCATTACTTATTAGTAATGACTTTATTTATCCTACATCAGGGGTGTCCAAAGTCAGTCCTGGAGGGCCTGTGTCCTGCAAAGTTTAGCTTCAACCCTAATCAAACACACCTGAACAGCTAATCAAGGTCTCACAAAGCAGACTAGAAACTTCCAAACAGGTGTGTTGAGCCAAGTTGAAGCTAAACTCTGCAGGACTGTGGCCCTCCAGGACCGACATTGGACACCCCTGTCCTACATCAACCTTGATTAGTTAAGTGATTTAAAGATGGACATGAAACGGCTTATTTAATTAATTCATATAAATAATATAAAACTTCATCAAGTAGTATTATTAACTGACCAAAGTATTACAAATGTGAGGATTATACATTAAAGCAAAGATTTTAAAGTTAGACTTTGAAGTTTGATGTCAATTCCACTATTACACACACAAAAATTACACGAAGTATTTACATTATATTTACATTAATGCATTTGGCAGACGCTTTTATCCAAAGCGACTTACTTTGCAATATCCCACACATTTGTGTCTAAGTTTGTGCAATCCCCTGGGATCGGACCCACAACCTTGTGTTGTTAACGCTATGCTCTTACCACTGAGCTACAGGAAAGCTATTTAGGTTAATTACATCAGAAGTGTCCCTTACTTTACTTTTTCATAGGAAAGGTAATTTGGTTACAGTAACTAATTACTTAGTAACTAGTTAGACCCAACACTTCGCAAGCGACAGCAAAGGGGTGTTTAAAACATGGCAGTGGTGCCAAAATTGGACCGATTTGTGCCATCTAATCTACATTTGTAATTAGTAAAAGTTTATACTGTTTCAATAAATACCTATTACATGATCTACAGACCAACTGTTCACCCTGTAACCCAAGACTGGTTGCCCACTGGAGCTAAGCAGGGCTGAGCCTGGTCAGTGCCTGGATGGGAGAAATCCTGGGAAAAGCTAGGTTGCTGCTGGAAGTGGGTTAGAGAGACCAGCAGGGGGCGCTCACCCTGTGGTCTGTGTGGGTCCTAATGCCCCAGTATGGTGATGGGGACACTATACTGAAAAAAAGTGCTGTCCTTCAGATGAGACGTTAAACCGAGGTCCTGTGGTCATTAAAAATCCCATGGCACTTCCCTCAAATGGCCCTTGTCAATCATGGCCTCTAGTATCTCTCTCTCCTCTCCACCTATAGCTGGGTGTGTGTGGTGAGCACACTGGCGCCGTTGTACTGTGGTGGGTGAGGAGAGACCTCCCTAATATGATTGTAAAGCGCTTTGGATGTACAGCAATGCGCAATATAAATGCCTCATTCATTAAAAACTAAAACAGAAAGAGCTTCAGAGTCGTTTACTTCTTGCAGAATGGTCTATATAGCCTACTAGAATTTGTTGTGACTACAATCCGTGCTCATGACATTTACTGTAAATGGACCAAATCAGATCACAAATTACACACACGTTTGCCCAGGTTTAGCTTTGAAGAACACACATTAGATTTGATCCTTCAACACATCTGTTTTGAAACAGATGGAGTGATAACCGTCATTTTAAGGTATTTATAGCAAAGGTGAAATACGGACTAAAACAAGCCCACCCATAAAACAATTGGTTGAAAATTTCCTGTTTTTATTCTTCATTAATATTTCAATACTTTGATATCAAACTGCAAAAAACATCCAGCAATAAAGGGCTCGGCATATTCCAGGTGAATTGCGCTTTCGTTCTGCGTTTTGGGGTAAGAAGAAGCTCGAAAACGTCGAGAGACAATCCAACACCCCTTTATTTCTGGAGGCGGGTATAACATGACGTATGCAAATAGCCTCTGCAACGCGACATTCAAAAGCATTCATGCTGCTCAAATGTTGTCGTCTTTTTTTAATGTAGACCTTATCTGACCTCACCTCAGCTAAATAAAATGACGCTTTATTTCCAGGTGGCGCTACATAACACACACGACTATTACGTAATGCCCATGGACCAATGGTGGCTTGAGGGTGTTTTCCCGGCCAACAAGAACTTACCCGGAGAGATCTGTATGCTTTGCTGCGGCGAACTAGTGAAACGAATTGTCGTTTGGACCAGATTTTGTTCGAAATCAGGTTTTTCCGATTCCGAATGTAGTATGCTGAGCCCTTTATGGTCAATATAAACAAAGATCTGAAAATATCTTTATAACTTACTCGCAGTGAGTGCCCCACCACCGGCCCTTCTGTTCACCTTCCTCGTCCTCCTTCCCCTCTTCTCCTCCCTCGTCCTCTGACTGATCCCCGAGCAGGTCAAACGTGGGGTTGTGTGCCCCGTCCACCACCTCCAAGACAGGTGCGATGCTGTGTCTCCTCTCTTCTCCTGAGCCGCTCACGGCGGGCAGAGCTAACGTGTTACAGCCCATGGCTTCTGTCCTGGAGCCGCTCCTGCTGACATGTCCACTGCCCATCGCTGCCGGACCTGTGCCTTCTGGACTGCTGTCACTGGAGTCCTGCAGGTCTATGGCTACTGTGCCTGATGACACAAAACATATTCAAAACATCTAAAGTCATTGTCAAATCCTAAACTACAGTGCATTTGGGCACATTATTCCTATTGCAAAAAAACGGGAGCTCAGATTTGTCTGCAATCGAAATTACTGAAGATCTCAATATGAGCTAAAACTTTAACACAGATTATTTTACCTCTTCAATCTACATTCATGTTACACCTCCACACTCTTTGTGAGTTTTAATCATGGTCGCATTTGTTTCGGTTTTTAACTCCATCAAATCTTCTGAGAGCAACACCCCAGCAATATCATTGTCCTCTGTGACCATTAATAGATAATTAATAATAAATAGATGAGTTCCAGTAAATTTCACTAGGTGGTGATATTGTACCAAGTTGTTTCTTCGGCCAATTTCAGAAGGATCTTTCACTTCTCTCAGATATTCAATGACAGCAAAGCAGGTTAAACAAGTGCTATCGAACTAATTGGACTCTCAGCATCACAGATTATATTCCAGGATTATAGTTTGTGTGTGGGTAATAAACCACATATTGTAATTTACACATATTGTATTTTTGGGCGTACTGTCCCTTTAAGAGACACAATCCCTATCCTTGTAAATTGGCAGTGATTCACTGGCCAAAAAGAGAAAACACAAAATAAAATGTGTAGAATAAATCTGATACTGTGACAGCAATATATGATCTAAAATGGCTTAAAATAAACATTTTTGTGTGTAAATCTAACTCAAATACTTCTATAATAATAAATACATAGCCTTCAAAATGTTGTGATCGTGACAGCTCAAAGTGAAAGTGGAGATTTGAGTTGACCAACCCATGCTGGCAATAATGCTGTGTACTGGTAGTCGAGTGAGCCCGTGATAGATGGTTTGAGGGACTCCTCTAGCGTCGACCCCGGGTCCCCTCACTGGCTCTCTCTGGCCCCTGACAAACGCAGAGTTCTCCTCTTTCGAGATGTTGATGTAGAAGCAGGTGTCCGAGCCTCCCATGATGTGGCAGGGTCCGGGGTTCAGCAGGATATTCGCAGTGTCCATCCTACGCACTCCGATCAGACACACCCCATATCTGGAACAGCAGGTAAAAGTGATGCTGCTGTGTTTGTGTGTGCGTACCTGCAGAAAAATGCGGTGCACGGTCTTACTTCTTGTGTGCGTGAAATGAGGCAAAGGTGAAACTCTTTCCCTGATAGTCTCCAAAGAACTTGCTCTCCTCCAGCCGGATGTGGTGCACTTCATTGGCGGCGCAGCGCCGGTAGGTGCGTTGCCAATGGTCGACTGAGCCAGCACCGCCTTCCCTGTCACAACAAAAGAAAAAGATCTGGCAACCCTGGTTACACATAAACACCGATCATCTTTTACGAACATTCACACATCCTTCTCACTGGAAACTGTGAAATATCAGTTGTGCAATGATGTTTTAGGTTATTCGTGTCAAATCTAGTGTGATGTGCCGCGAGGCAACGTGTTTTTGGTCATGCAGACAGACATTTTGTTATGATGCTTTTATGGTTTTGTTTTTCTGGAAGCCAAATTGATCACTCTACATTCTACAAAATGAAGAAAATCACACCGGTTCAGCATAAAATGTGACCCTGGATAACAAAACCTTTTATCTAAGTCTTATGGGTCAATATTTAGAAATTTAGAGTTTACATACTCTAAAATCTGAATAAATAAGCTTTCTATTGATGAATGGGTTGTTAGGATAAGACAATATCCGGCTGAGATACAACCATTTAAAACTCTGAAAACAAAAAAATCGAAATATTGAGAAAATCGCCTTCGAAGTTGTTGATCAGAGGCACTGTGACAGGCCATCCACTCACAAAAATAAAGTTTTTATATATTTAAGGTTGGTAATTTACAAATATCTTCATGGCACATGATCTTTACTTAATATACTAATGATTTTTGGCATCAAAGAAAAATCAATAATTCAATGTATTTTTGTCTTTTACTAAAAAGGTTCCTGAGCTATTTAAGACAAATGCTAATCAAATGTTTTTCGGGGTAGTTTTTAGACCTTATAGTTGATGTTAGGAAATGATTGTGGTATATATGTGCAGTTGAGGTGTGTCTGTGACATGCCTGTGAATGTCAGAGATGATGTAGTGGAGGTGAGAAGCAGAGGGAGTGGAGGAGTGTTGAGATGGAGGAGGTGAAAAACAAATACACATCACGCTGAGATAAATATCACTGTTTATGGCATCCCTGCTGCTGTGTGTATCGATGTGTGAGCGTTGATATTGGACAAGCGAGTCTGACCTGTTGAGGGGCTGGAAGGCACCCGCTCGCTGCTTGAAGGCTTCTGAAGATGCCGTTCTGATAAAAAATGTAACACATGATCATGAATCAATAGTTGAGAACTTTGTGCGTCTGTGTCTTGTGAAGGTCTGGTGTTGTTTTGTCGGTTTGATAAGCACATGTGTGTTGCCAAGATATCTGTGACAGAGTACACAATTGAATTGACTGCTTTTAAAACAATTTCAGAGTGCCATAGGATTGATTTTTTTACTCAAAATGTACTGGTTTGATACAATAACCAATAGGACAAGTCATAGATGAGACATTAAGGGGGTACTGCATCCAAAAATAGTCCAAAATGTCCACATTTACACACCCTCGAGTTGTTCCAAACCTGTATACATTTCTTTGTTCTGATGAACACAGAGGAAGATATTTGGAAGAATGTTAGCAACTGACATTTCTGGGACATCATTGACTACCATGGTAGAAAAATATACATTTAAGTCAAAGATGCCCCAGAACTGTTTTCTTTCCGACATTCTTCAAAATATCTCATTTTGTTAAACAAAGACAAATACAATAATTTTACAATCCAACAATATTTTTTCCTACAACAGAAATCTCAGTTGCTAACATTCTTCCAAATATCTTTCTCTGTGTTTATCAGAAGAAAGAAATGTATACAGATTTGGAACAACTCGAAGGAGAGTAAATGACCGGTTTTCATTTTGGGGTGAAGTATCTCAACATTGTTACAAAGTGAGCTCAGATTTGACAAGTCAGCAATCAAAAGTCAATATTATTGAAGATCTCAATATGAACATTTCTCATCACATTTCCACAAAACCCAAAAATCTCACTCATTTTACATCTCCATATTCTTCATGTATTTGACTTCTTATTTGTTTCTGTTTTTATTTATCCTAAGGAATTTTAGTAGAAACATCAGAGACTAAATTAATACTTGAATGTAACACAACTGATTACTCCCGAAGGAGCAACTTCTGAGCAATAAAAACTTCCTCTCCTGAGTTTCCCCTGTTATTTTGTAGCATAATAATTGTTATTTTTTATATAAAGTTAATTCGATATCCGAGAGCAGAGCTGAATTTTCACTTCAGTATTTCTTGCTTTCAGACAACAGAGTCATTCTCTATTCAGGTCAGCCAACAAGTCAGAAAATCAGTATTCTTTTTTGATAAATAAACTAAGTGATTGAATAATATATCCCCTTAATATGCAAAATTAATTATTAATAAGGCTTAGGATTTTTTTTTAAATAAATTAACACTGAATTGCCAACATTGTAATCCGTTTATGGTTGGTAACACAGTTGACAGGGAACACAGTTGACCTTTCGGCCATTTTAGGGCCTTGTGCAAACTGCTCACCTTGGACTAGTTGGTACATGACTTTGATTAATTTATGTTTTTGTATTCTTTCTCTTCATATTAATAAATATAACATGTGACACAGGTTCAACAGAACATGTTGATAACACAGTTGACGGTCAATGAATCTACTCTACAGTACATGCAGACAATAATATGGATTAAATATTGAAGAGGAGAATTATGACTTACCACACCATCTTCAAATTTTCCTCCAAAAAAGGAAATGACATCACGTGATGTTGGACATGTGACTTTGTAAAAAACCATTGCTGATGTATATGGACATTTCTCGGACAAACTAAATGGATGATTTAATGTAGATGCATGAGCAAAATATTTTTTAATAAACCGTTTTCATGATTAAATGATTATTTTGGACAAATATTTGTAAGAAATATATACAGAAACATGTATTCTAGAGCTAATCTGAAGAGCAAAACCTCACGTTGATCAAATCGGACAGCACAAAAACAGCAAACTCCAGTGTAGAATATGTCATTTTTGCAAGATAAAAGATGGGTATTTATTGGATTTTTGTTTAAAATGAATTAGAAATGTCCGCTGATGTAAAATGGATAGAAGAGTCCATAAAAATGACATGTACCCCTGATTGTAGAATGACTCATACATCTACAGATGTTTTTTAAGTTGTGCAGTCTGTTTCAGATAAATCTCCTTACAAACATCAACTAAAAACAACTACTTTCTAGTGGCTGTTTGTATTTCTGACATCATTCAGGCAGTTTCTTCCTGAGTGTTCTGATCTTGGTCAGAATAAGCTGCAGTGTGAAGCAGGCTTTCTGCTGTTAGTCAGAAGTCTGGCTCTGTGAGACGGGGGGGGGGGTTGATTCAGCGTGTACTGTTACTGTATGAGAGAAATGTTTATACTCACTGTCCTCTAGATGAGTGAATCAATAAAGTGATCAGGGTGGAGGTGGCAGGACACACACAGTTGAGGGCCAACATGGCGTACTTAAACTCCTCCTCACACACCACATGATCTGCAAAATAAACACATGTGTCCCACATGACATACTACACTATGCACTTAAACCAAGGATTGTATGAATTCTACAAGGGCAGTATCGTCCCAAATGTAATACAAAACAGATTTATATTAACTGGAAGTATATGCGCTTTCCCAGACGAGTGCAAATGACGTCAATTGCATGTATAAAAATCAACTTTCACATTGTTCAATTAATGTAGTTTTCATACGTTTCAAAGTGAAACTGCGATCATTGGGTGTCCACAGTTCCCCACTTCATATTTTCGGTTGAAAAAGTGCATCATCTGGGTGCTTAAAGTGCACTCCCTCTTTGAGAATTTTCAATGTGAACGCACTACTCACATTTGTACAATAAAATGGTGTAGGATAGTGCAGAAGTGCACAATTTGGGATGCACCTATTCACACATTATAACAAATTACACAGGAATTTACATTCTAGAGTTTACATTTTCTATTCATAAAAAAAATATATATATATATGAGAATTTTTGTTTTTCTAAAAATTCAAAATTTTATTTGATTAAAGCTGGAAAAAAACAGTTAATCACATCGATCACTCTTTACTCAAAATAAAAAGCACCTAAGCTATGTGTATGGTGTAGACACCAGTTTTCTTTTATTGCACTTATGCTTTTTGTCGTCCTTATGTTGTTCTGATTGCTTCCATTGTTTCCCTCATCTGTAAGTCGCTTTGGATAAAAGTGTCTGCTAAATGTTGAAGTGCATTCACTAGAATTGTATTTTTATGATAACACGGCCATATCATAATATCAAACACAGCCCAAAAACACACGCACGCACTGTTTATTCTATGCTTTAGACACATAAACATTTTAAAAAGCATATAAGCTCTCAACAAATGTTGTGTTATTGCCCCTAAAAGTCCAAAACGGTTTATCGTTGCTAACCTGAATGCATGTCTCAGTACTTTAGCCTGCGATTCATTTCAAAGAGACATCTTATAGGGGGGTCAGAGCTCTCGGCGCCATTAACAGACTGAAATAAGGCAACGTCTGGGATCTCATGGGATCTCCTTTAACTCCCCTGCCCTCTTAAACAACCTCTTCACAGCTGAATGAGCCCACATCAGAGGAAGACCTACACGGCCATTTAAATGTCAGAGAAAAAGACAGCTCAGGAAGAAATGGAAAGTAGGAAAGCATGAGATGATGCTTATGAATGCTTAAGTGTCCAGTATATATACCATGGAGATGCATTCATCTGAAGAGAAAGTAGCGGTGCCAGAGAGACAGAGCATGATTTTCATTCGGCTTGTTGTTAGCGGAGAGAAAACACATTTAGCAATTTTTCAAAATTGGGAAAATGAATCGATTAAATCACATTAGCATCGAGGGAAACAGTGACACCAGACGTATATTTTCAGCTGCTTCTGTACCATGTACTTCAGATTGAACACAACGTAGGTGTGGACCTACAGCGTACAGTCAAACAAACAGTCTCAAAACACAAAAGAGCGCCTTTTTTAATCATTTCGGTCCCCGTTTGGCCCCCTGAGGTTATGTTGCCCTCTTTCTGGGCACTGCCTTTCAATTTTACTGTGATCTATTTTTGGATGTTTTTGAATTTGGAAATAAGAGGAAACAGACATCACCTCTGGGTCTGCTGGCTTATTAAAGAACCTGTGTTCCTCTCACGGCGGGCTTCTGATGGGAAATAAACGATAAGATAGCCGCTTGTTTCCTCTTCCTGTTGATTTCAGCGTGTCATTGTTTTGTGTAAGTGAGAGATGTTAGTGACGGGAGCTTTGTCGCTTTACAAGGCTGGATAGTCAGAATCGAACATGTGCCTCTAATACGACATTGCATTTTGGGATTTGAGAAAGCAACCCTTTTTAGGAAAAAGATGAAACAATTTTGCTGCAATTCTGATTTGAAAAGCCTTTTCTACAGCAGGCCGTGCTCACCCGTTTTACTGGATTTTACTGACATCTATTCAGAGACGCTGCTCACTCAAGGATAGAAGAATGTTCCAATTGTCTGACTAACCCGAGTCAATTCAGAGACATGCGTAGGCTATGCCACTAACATGAATTAAGGTAACATTGTCAAGGGAGAGAATCCAGAATGACTGAATGTTCTCCCGGAACAGTTCAGCACAGTTTCGGCGTGGTTAAACAAGGTTTTGTCTGTTCTTGCTGTTCTTTAATATCAATGTAAAGAAGTATTTTTTTTATTCATTAAAATGTATATATTTAATTATTGTGTACAGTGATTTCAAAGTCAATAACATTATAATCAATAATCAAGTAATGCTTGTTTTTATTTGGTTTTATCTGCAATTGTTTTAAATCAAACATGTTTACATTTATTGCGCAGTAACTATAACTGTTATATACACATTTAGTCCCCAAAGGATTTTGCAGAGATTTTTTGTGATTTCTGCGGCCGAAAACGCTTAATTCAGCAGCGTCTTTATTCAAATGTTGCAATAAAAATTGCGGGTGGGGGGGTTGTGTGGCGTTTGTGGTAGTATTTTCGTCTTGTTGTCCAGTACAAATATCTACAAATTCCATTGTATGGATAACAACAATAATGATGTTTTAGCATTACTCATGTGACTTAAAATCTTACACATACAGCTGTGGCACAAATCTTACTTTGTATATATATGTTTTTCATTTTATTTTTCAATTTTCAATAATCATAACATCGTTTGATAGGACATTTATTGTCCGCAAAAATACAATCTATAAAAATAGATGTTAATGATATAAATAGGTCGCGTTCTCAGGCTGGAGTACTGGAGGCGGCCCTCGAAGACGCACAAACCCTTGTAAAGATCAAACGCTGAATTAAAGACTTCAATTTCTCCTCATGTCGAGCCTTTCTGCTCCACCACTTCATCTCCTCCTCCACTAACTCCCTCATTTCCAGCAACCTCAGAAAGCAAACGCTGACCTCGAGTGAAGCGGGTTACAGTGCTCTGATAATTGTCTTCCACATTTTTTTTCTAAGGCTGCTCTTTTGGGCCGCTGCTGGAAGTGAGAGATTGTTCTCGCTCTGTGCACCCCAGCAAGACGGTACCAACAGGGACATATCTCTGCCATTAGCATCAATTAAAGCAGCATGCTGGTTATGTTTATGAATGAACCGCTGTTCAAACAGCCACCGCTTAGAACGGAGGAGGAAACAAAACAGCCAGTCACTAATTCCAAACATGCCCACGGAGCAGAGGAGAAGAAACGGTTAACACAAGCAGACTGGCAAAATTCTACCATTTTCTCACCAAATGCAAAGTTGTGAGATTTTATTACATTGACGTGAACAGTAGAGCTAAAGTCAAGTCTAGAGAGTCGGAGTCATTTATGCCACCCACTCAGCCACTTAGAGCATATATTGGAGGCAGTGTCACAACACGTCTGCCACGCATACAGAAACTGCACATTGATACGTTCCGCCGAACTGTCAAAAAGCAATCGTTTTGTAAGACGCCAAGCCGCCCACAGGGGACAACCACCTCTTGACTGATATCAGTTTAACAAAAGCTCACAGTAAATGAAATACTTTTTTAAAACCCCAGAGGGTACCAATGTGTTTCACGTATAGAAGAATATAATAAAAGCTTCTGTCAACGTATCGGAAGCAAAACAATGTACTACTGAAAAAGTATGTCTAATGTTTTCATAACATGATTTATATAATGAAGACTTTATCTTTTTAGAGGCAGCATAAACGTATTCTATTATCCAGAATATCCCACAATGCTTTGGGTGTTCTTATGATGTGTACGCTGAAAGAATTGAATTACTGAATAGAATGAATAGCACCCATGAATAAAAAAACTGTCATACGGGTTCCAGAAGACGTGAGTAAATTACAACACAATATTTATTTTTGGGTGAGCTATATCTATAAATCTTCGACATTTTCTTGGTTAAAAAAACAAACACTCTATAAGTTATTAGGCAAGTAAATAAAGTCTAAAAAGTTCTCTGGAAATCTCAGTTGACATCATTTGATATCAACCTACAAAGACAAGTAATTAGCAAATGTACGTATTAATTATGAACTGCAGATTTAAAAGGAACCTTCTGTATAGAGAGATGTATGGCTTAATATATTAACAATGACATTGACTTTATTAATGTGAAATTAAAAACAGTGTAACTGCCGCAGTCTTCATAAACTTAGGCCACCTTTTTTTGCGTCTTATCTTTTTTTTACATGTCCAGCCGAACGCAAAGCCTTGCAGAGTATACTGCTTTCGACTCATATGCGTACACACGGGTATCGATGCATGAGCATTGGGACACATAGCAATACATCTCCAGGCCTTCAGGGGGCAGGTTTTCTTCTAGGCTCCCAGGACATGCTTGCCACCTTGTGGTTAAACTAATTACTGCAACTAATGGAATACGCATGCGTGAGGTAACAAAATTCCGGCGGTGTAGGTACAGTACGCTCATACTATTTTAATGATGAAACTTGGATGTGCTATCCCTCGAGTACGGGTCAAAAGGGAACTATACTTCAACCTTTAGACTGACAGATTGTTTTTGATTCTATCTTTCTAAAATTCCGAGATCCTACAATGTTATTGAACCTTATTATTGTATATACTACAATAGTTAATGTGGGCAACTGGGTCTACACTAGTTCTATTGCGTGTGGTTGTATGTTTGTAATGCAACACAAGAGAGCCCTACTAAAAGAGACCATGGAACCGTGCTCAAAACACAACAGAAACTGTAATGGATTTAATGGTTGTAATGGGAGTTGTGTTAGTTTAATGGAAACTGTAATGCTGTCTAATGGTATGTGATGGATTCTATTGGTTGGGATGTTTTCTGGCAGAATAATCCTATTGGAATAATGCCCAAAACGCACTTAAAAAGAATTTTGTAATGGTTCTAATGGAAAAAGATAATGGTTCATAATGGTATTTTATATCTGGTTTCTCTTATTTTTTCAGCAGGGAGTGTCACGCAAGAGCATCGCCACAGAAGGTCCTAAAGTGGGCATTAATGTAAAACGTCTTTTACAGTTTATCATCTACTGTCAATGTTGTGCTACAGTTTGAACAGAATATCGCTAAACAAGCAAAATGCTAAGTCTAACGGAGGCTAGCAAAGTGGCTAACATCGTATAGACCGTTTTGCATGATTTAAACAACACTCATTATATTTATTTAACTTAACATATTTTTCGTCGAAAAGACGTTTAACATTTCGATTATTGTTGGCTGTTTTTTGGCAACACTACACAACTGTTATTTTTACGTTTTTTGTAGTGAAGAGCTGAAAACAGGAAGTGCTTTTGGACCCAGTGTTGTTTACATTTCACCACCTACCGTACACTACAAGCTACAATTATAAAAGCTATTGAAGACAGCGGTACCTTTTAAATGTTAATAAGCTGCATCTCAACTAAACATTTTGCAACACAAATACTGACACAACATATCACAGAGAAACCGTGCAAATAAGTCAATGAATATTTTGGTAGGAGTCCGGGGAAGTGGTGTGAATAAACACAGCTTCTAATGATTTCCAGAGGAAAGTGTTAAATAAGTGAAAAGAAAGCAAGCAGGATGTAGAGAATGAATTTAATTCACTTTCCCAACACGATGAAAGCTCAGAGGCTGACTGAGACAGCTGGACAGAAGGCCAAGCATTACAGATAACTAGAGATTTGAGTGCACCACACTCTCTTCCATTAACACATTTGTCAAATTCACAACAACGAAGCATCCTGCAGCGCTCTTGGACAATAAAATGTGCCACTGCTGCAACATTGAACAGCAAGCAGTACAGTAAATATGTTCATTTTGGCACCTCTGGGTCATTTATAATTCTTCAGCATCTGTTTACATGGTCAACACCTTATGAAGTTCAGAGCATTAACAACTTTGACATTGCACTTTGAAGGTTGTTTAAAGAAACTCTCATTTCTTTCATGCTGTCTTGAATGTAATTATATCAGGATTGATCGTCCTCATTTAACTGATCACTTAGGATTTCCTCATTTCCTCATTTAGTGTTCATCTCTGAAATGTTGTGAAATGACTTTGCCCTTTCCTCATATTCCATTAAATGTGCGAGAAGGCAGAGGAGAAGTGAGGAATGGAAAGACTGGTGAAATAAACAGCAAGAATCCCATTTACACGTCCGAAGAGGCAGATAAGATGTGAGATTAGTTCCTCACAAACACTCATAAACACACGAGTAAAATATATCAAGCCATCCTGCTCTCTCTTCACCTCAATCCCAGAAGAAAACACATTTCACACACTCACCTGCAAACTTGATGTGAAACTTATTCTCAGGTTTGAGGATCTGCACATAGAGAGGGCAGTTTGGGGCAAAGTCCTTCACAGCCCAGGCTCTAAGAATGGTCTGGTGGTCCTGTGTTAACGAGAAAGAGGCGTATGAATGAACAATTTCCAGGCCAAAGGCTCAATAAACCCCCACTCCAACAAAAACCAGCCCAAATTTTAACTGCAAAAATAATGTGATAGAAATGTATTGCAGTGTCAATCAACAATGATAATGACCATTTTATCTCCTTTGAACAAACTGACAAGATGAAAAAATATCATTAAACCAGGAAAACAGGTCACACGGATCAAACATAGCATTAAAGAGAGTTCGAAAATATAACTTCACAGCGACAATCAAGAAATTAACCAATGACTTTAACCTTCCAAAAACACATTTTGTGCAAAAATATCCTCTATAATGAATCGGATTTGGAAAGCTGAGTAGCTATTTTCCACTCGTTCATGAACTTGGGGAATCCGCCCAATCTGGCAACACAAGACATTAATCTCCTTATAAAACAATAAGCATCTATCCCCTCCCCCTTTAAAAATATACATATAAAAAAAATATTAAATTATTAAATTTAATTATTAAAAGTGTAATTTATTATTATTTTTACTGTATTTTTCAACTAAATTATAAAAATGTCTTATTGTTGGGACAATAAAGAGTTTTCCAATGTAATTTTTTGTGAGAAGTATTTTTTTAGTTTTTAACAATAAAAATATAAAAAATGTTATCTGATATACATACATAAATAAATATTCTCAGACCGTAATATGTTAGAGAATTTTGATATTTTAATTAGCATAAATAAATGTAACATTAAATATTATATCTTATTTATCTTTGTGTATTTTGTATTACCTGTACATTAATGAGAATAAAATTTCTTGCAGTAAATATAATGAAAATGGATTTTTTTTGTTAGAATGGATAAGCATTCATTCAATACATTTAAATATATTTCTCTTTGCTAAATGTCATATCTTTTAGTTTTGATGTGAAATATGACTTTGACATTTCCTTCAGTTTTCATGACATTCACTCAATACCTTCACCAACATCTTTCATAAATAACTTCAGTCTGAACTGTGCTTTTCAAGTGTGAGATCAATAAAGAGAATGACTAAAAACGATAAAGCAACGCTTTGAAATTGCTGCTTCCTATTTTACAGACAAAGGAGAGGATAGAAAAGAAAAGACATAATAGGTGAGAATATTGAACGGAAGGTCAACATACAGCTGCAAAGCGGTCCACTTCAAACCGGTTGCTCAGGATAAAACAGGCTTCAGCATCATCCATCCTGCAGCCACCAAGAAAAAGAGAATCAGATAAACCGGGCCAGGATCCATAACAGAAGAAAGAAGAACAGACAGAGAAGAAAAGAGAGCTTAGAGAATTCAAAAGTGTGATAAAGCAGAAGATGAGAATGAATGTTCCGTCAGGTCACAATAGCAGAACAAAACAACAACATGAAGCTCAATACATGATTCTGATTGTATTTCTTCTTTAAAATGAATACCTGTGCCTGTATGTATAAAACATCTCAAAAATGCTCTTTAGATTAGTCTTAAATTTTGACTGAAGTGTCAAAAGATTCTTAATAAGAAGTAGGGCTTTTTAAAGGACTGATGAACTGTGCTTGTTTATTGTTTTATACAGTTATATGAGGTGTACTTATGATGTTCGCGTGGTCATTACATCCCAAAACATCAAAATCAATAAGTAATAGGCTATTTTCTACCCAGGTTTTGAGGCCATCTCTGCATACGCTAGGTTTTATTGTGCGCCTGCCTTGATTGAATAGCAGTTTGCACAGTTTTAGCCTTCTGTGAATTTGCTACGAGACATAACATTAGGTTACACATTAGCATCATTCACAGTTTTCACACAGCATTAGTATTAACTGGAGACCTCCTGTGATTAATAAATGACCTCCCTACATCAGTATTTCATGTGACGCATTCGCACGGGATGATTTTACTCACATTTACTGTGTATAGTTTGTATAGCCTATACTTGTATTGAGTTTAATGATACATGACCGTAACAGCATTTGAGACCAGTGATCCTGAATCGGACAAAAGATCACCGCGATCGCTGGTCTCAAATGTTACGAGAGTTTCCATGATAAATAAACAAACGGGAGACTCCCGGTAACTTATGGATGTCACCCAGCACCTGAAATAATACCAAAACACTTCAAAGCAGCCTCCATCATTCGCAAACGGTTTATCAATGCCAACATATGAGACCAACAAATCACAGAGATGGCGATTTGCACGGACTTAAGATCACAGACAACCTCTGCAAGTAATACAAATGACTAGAGAACCCCAAGTAATACTAATCTTGTGCGAATAGTGCTCAGGGCACATCAAGTGATCTCTAACAAAGCAATAGTGACGCATAGTACAAAAATGCTTTACTCACATAAGATTGCTGCGCCAATCCTATCTGATCCAATATTGATGGCACAGCACTGCTTTTTAATTTTAAGGAAGGAATCCTCTGAGAAATGTAACGAACAGACGCTACATGTTTTTCCAATATGAGCTGGAACGTCTATAAAAATAAACTTTAACCCTGCATTACTTATATCGGAATCCAAGGAAAGTTATGCAGCAACTGTATTCTTCCACAACCATGGATGGCACAATATTTAGCTCTTTAACGGCATGTTTGTTTATTGCTTGCTCGCTCTATCTATCGGGTTCTGTGCCACTGGTTCTGTCATGCGCGAACCAGTGGGTGGGGCTAGAGAAGTATTCGTTAATATTTTTCATAATATTTCGACTTTTATAAAGAAGCTAAAAGCAACTTTCAGTGAAATTTAAGACTGATTCATAAATTCTGACTTGTGTGTTGCAAATCAAGGACTACCATGATTTAAACACAAAATGGCCGGCCTTGACCTCTGAGCCTGCAAGGGTGAAGTTACCGAAGCATGGAACCATTTAATCATGACTGAATTAAGACATTTATTTAAATATATATATAAATTTATAAATGCAATCCATAATTTATTTTAGGTCAAATAAACCAAAATGTTGTTACTGGCCAAGTGCATAAAAATCAGTGTTGTAAACAGTCTGCCTACCTTCCCCTGATTGACAACGACAAGCTTATAATAGTGATTGATATATTGAGCTGTACGATTTTGTGGGAAATTTAACATCGGTTGACCTTAACCCGTATGAAGATAAATACGTGAAGTAACCTGCAATTTCATTTTTCAAACAGAGATGGCGACAGAGATGGAAAAGTAAAAAATTGCAGTTTCAAACAATTATTTTGCATTATGCAAAAAATATCTCAAATATGTATCCATTTTGGCTTGGTTTCATACACTTTTAATTTAGTTTTAACAGCTAATTTAAATAATTAAGCTGCTGAATCACATCCTATTACACTCACAGCTGTAGGCTATATAAAGAAAAGACCAACGCTGCAAATCCTTAAAAAAATGGATTTCATATTTTTAAATTATTTAATTAACTCCCTGTCATCATATCATTCCAACACATTGTTTCTTTGTAGTAAAGTCCATGGTATCTGCCTCTGTTCTGCCATTTTGTTACTCTTAACTTGTCATGGTTATGTAGACTGAACCCAGGCGCAGACAGATGGACAAAACAAAAGCACTTTATTTAAACACGACTCAAACATAAACCCACAATGGGGATCAAAAAACGAACAAAAAGACTTCAAACAAAACACGTCGCGCAAGAGGGCAAAAAACGGCAGGCAAGACTTGACTCGGAAACTTGACGTAGGGAAAACTCGCAGGAACTTAACATATGAAAGCACAAAAAACAAACCTGCATGGGACAGAGCGAGCTGGGGCTCAATAAAGGGGAACACTTACATAATTACATGGGGAAGGTGATGGCAGGCAACAGGAATAAACCACTAAAAAACAAGGGGCCGGGGCCAAAACACGCTACAGGAGGACATGTGCCGCAATGTCAAAACAAAGGCCACGTGTCTCCACACAGAACGCAACAAAGACACAAGACATGGTACTGTCACGACCCTGTCCAAAAAAACAGAAAACTCCAGACGAGAAGGACAGGATCATGACCTTACTAGGAGACGTCTTCAGCTCTATAAAATAATTTAGGAGCTGAGACCTATTTGTAAGACTTATGAACCTTTCTGAATCACTCCTATTATTAAGTGTAAGAATAAGAGTACAATGACATCATTCTAAGAATTTTGACACACTTAAGAGTAAAATTTTACTCTGAACGGCTTTATACAAACTGGCCCAGATATACAACCGTACACAATAATAAGGAACATGTGACTTGTGGTTGTTTTCTTTTCTCAGAAGCTCTTACTTGGCCCTCATCAGGTCTTGATCTTTGAGAGCAGATCCCTGCAGGTAGATGACTCTCTGAGCCCACAGCGGGATATGAAGAACTCTCCGCACCTGGACGTCCATCTCAGCGGGACATAATATCACCACATAGTAATCCTGGACATGATGAGCTCAAGTTAGTGAACAAAAATGGGTCAGGCAGACACTGCGAACAGATTAAATCCCAGAGGATCATTCACACATAAACAGATTTCTTCATGTAAATGAATGTTCAGTTAATCCCACTGCAAAAATGTCAGCTTCTGGCACTTCTGAAAATGATTAAATGGCATTTATCATGAGTTCTCTCGTCTCAAATTCATTTTTGAGTAATGTGCGTGTGTACACGTATGCGGTAGGTGCACAAAAGTACCTGCAGTCTGGGGTGTGCGAAGAACTCATTGAGGAAGTCCATGAGAAGATCTATCTTCAGACAGCTGACACATAACACCACATGTTTCTCAGTCTGGGCTCGGTAGCGGCTGTAGTTCCCTCCAGACTTCTGACGCTCCATCCACAAGAAAGCCAACTGCTCAAACTAGAGCGAATGGAAGTGAATGAGGCTTAAAGATGATTTACAAAGAGATTTCACACATGGATTCTGCAGAACTGTGAAATTAGCGTCTGATGGAGAGCTTTGGAGCTCCTTCAAATACATTGATGTGAAAAAGTATTTGTCCCCTTTCTTTTTTTTCATATTTGTCATGCTTAAATGATTCAGATCATCAAAAAATATATATCACGCAGAGAAAACCAGAGAAAATACAAAGTTCTTTTTTAAATGATGGTTTTGTTTATTTAGGGAAAAAACAATACAAACATTTCTGACCCTATGTGAAAAAGTAATCGCCCCCCTTGCTACATCATGAATTAACTGTGATGAATTGAATAACTGAGTTAAATTTCACTAGCCTCACTCAAGCATAATCACTGGCAGACCTGTTGAATCAAGAAATCACTTCAGTAGAACCTATCTGACAAACTGAAGTAGTCCAAATTATCTCAAATAGCAACACATCTTGTCCCGATCTAAAGAAATTCAAGAACAGATGAGAAGCAAAGGAATTTAAAAGTCAGTCTAGAAGGGTTACAAATCCATTTCTAAGGCTTTGAAACTTCAGCAAATCACAGTGAGAGCCATTATCCACAAATGGAGAAAGCGTGGAACAGTGGTAAACCGTCCCAGGAGTGGCCGGCCTACCAAAATTACTCCAAGAGCACAACGACGACTCGTCCAGGAGGACATAAAAGATCCAAGAACAACATCTAGAGAACTGCAGGTCTCTCTTGCTTCAGATAAGGTCATTGTTCATGATTCTCCAATAAGAAAGAGACTGGCATCCATGGGAGAGTTCCAAGGCAATGATCCAAAACACACCAGCAAGTCCACCTCTGAATGGCTAAAAACACTAAATAAAGGTTTTGGAGTGACCTAGTCAAAGCTCGGACATAAATCCAATTGAAATGCTGTCGCCTGACCTTAAAAAGGCTGTTCATGCTCGAAGCTCCTCCAATGTGACTGAATTAAAACAATTCTGCAAAGAACAGAGGGCCAAAATTCCTCCAAAGCGATGTGAAAGACTCATTGCGAGCTATTGTAAATGCTTGATTGCAGTTATTGCCGCCAAGGGTGTCACAACTAGTCATTAGGTTTAGGGAGCAATTACTTTTTCACAAAGCGTCAGAAATGTTTGGATAGTTTTTTCCCTTAATAAATAAAACCATAATTGAAAAACTGCACTTTATATTTACTCTGGTTTTCTTTGTGTAATATTAAAATTTGTTTGATGATCTGAATCATTTAAGCATGACAAAATATGCAAAAATATCAGGAAGGGGCAAACACTTTTTTGGGGTGTTGATTCTTATGGTATTTTGGGTTGTGTGTGTTGATTCTGATGGTGTTGTGTGTGTCAATGCTGATGGTGTTTTGGGTTGTGTGTGTTGATTATGATGGTGTTGTGCATTGTGTGTGTCAATATGGACGTTGAGTATTGATGGTGTTTTGGGTTGTGCGTGTTGATTCTGATGGATTTGTGTTTTTTGTGTGTCAATGCTGATGGAGTTGTGTGTGTCAATGCTGATGGTGTTGTGGGTTGTTGTTGTGCATTGTGTGTGTCAAAATGGATGTTGTGTATTGATGGTGTTTTGGGTTGTGCTTGTTGCTTCTGATGGTATATGTGTGTCAATGCTGATGGTGTTTTGGAATGTGTGTGTTGATTCTTATGGTGTTGTGTGTGTCAATACTGATGGTGCTTTGGGTTGAGAGTGTCGATTCTGATGGTGTGTTTCGTACTGATGGCGCGGGTTGTGTGTCAATAATTTTTTTTTATATTGATTGTGTTGTGGGTGTTATTATTGATGTTGTGTATTGATAGTGTTGTGTGTGTCAATACAGATGCTTTTGGGGATAGATATTAATGTTGCGGGTTGTTCTGGATTGTGTGTGCCAATATTGATGTTGAGTATTGATGGTGTTTTGTGTTATAAATTGTGAGCAGTTTGTGAGATTTGATATTGGTGGTGTTTTGGGTTGTGTGCGTCAATGCTGATGTTGTGGGTTGTTGTGGAATGCATGGCCTGATATTGATGATGTAGTGAATTTTGTTGAATATATTGATGTGTTTGGGTTGTGTGTGTCGATACTGCTGGTGTTTTTGTTTGTGTGTCAAGAATGTTATAGGCTGTTGTGGATTGTGTGTCAATATTGATTTTGTTGCGAGTTGTGAATTATGGGTAGATTTTGTGGGTTGATATCGGTGGTGGTTTAGGTTGTGTGTGTTGATAGTGATGGTATTGTGTGGGTTGATAGTGGTGATGTAAAGGATTATTTTGTTGTTGATTTTGTTGGTGTTGTGGGGGACAATATTGTTGGTATCATGTGGGTTGATGCTTGTGATCTTGTGGGTTGTGTGTGTAGATATTGATGGCACTGTGGATTACATGGGTTGATATTGATTTAGTTAGGTGGCTACTGATGGTGTTGTGCAGATAGATGTTGGTGGTGGTTTGTGGGGGATTGTGTTGGACAATAGATATGGTGTTATGTGGGTTGATATTAACGGTGTTGTGTGCGTTACTATTGTGAGTAATCTGAGCTGTGGTTCTTTTACACAATCTTCTTTAATAGCAGCAGTAAATCACTCTAGGGTTTTAGTCACAGTGGTGAGTATATTAAGGGATCCTCGGCTAAGATTTGATTGGTTTTACCGAGAGCTGTGGGTATCGTTTGCTATTCCGTGGCTTCCAGGCAAAGGGTATTCGGGAATAGAGATTTGGCACCGTTTAATTGCGAAAGAAAAGCTAAGAATATAAAACATTGCAATGTGTGCATAGGGACGGATGGGATACAGTGGCTGCTGTCAGTCTGTGCTGTGGGAGGACTCCCTGCGGGCCGTGAGCCGTACTGGAGATTTCCCCTGTTAAGCCTGAAACAAACACGCACACAAACAGGGTCTTTGCCGTGATCCAAGTTGCATGCGGGGGGCACCGGTAAATGTCAGTTGGTATTTGTGGATGAAAAGAGTAGGAGGTCCTCGCTGGACCTGCTGATATTTCCTGTGTGATGGGAACACACCAACCAGGCCCCCCCAAACCACACGAGGAAGCCGACAGGGATGTCCTCACATCACACATGAAAGACAACTCTCTCATCTCCTCTGCCCCACGGGGGGCCTGTGCTGTCTGTGTGTGCACGTGTTGGTAAGAGAAGGTATGTGCTGAAGTGTGATGGAAACCTGTTTCTTATACTGCCGTGTACATGAAAGTGAACACATCATCAGTGTGTTTGTGTGTGACTGTGAAATGCACCAGCTGTGTTGTCTCTCACAGGGGCCTTAAACACAAAAGTGATTTGGCTGGCTGCTTTTGTCATCATAGCCACATAATATTTGCATAAAATGTTTGACAGATGAAAGTGCAAAGAGTTAGTCAAATCAGTTTGATTATGTGCAAGACCAGTGTGGATGAACACTGAATAAAACTGGTGCTACGCGACCATTGACATAATAATACGACTTTTATGAAAATACAGTCAGTTGGAACAGAGTTATAGAGTTAAAAATATGTTCAAGATGTTTTAAAGCTAATGTTATAACCTATAATATTCAGAGTACATCCCAACCATTAATGTCAGCAGGTGCCAGGAGCAGGGCAAAAAATGACTCTCATACTTTTCTTCCAGTAAAAATGTCAATTTTTTTAATCAAGAGGCATTTTCTTGATGAGCAAACTGACCTAAGAAAATAAGTCTTGTATTTATTAAAAATATATGAAATTCCAGTGAATTTGTGCTTAAAACAAGCAAAAAAATAAGAAAATAATCTTGAATTGAGTGACTAAGAAATAGGTAAACCTTAATTCAAGATTATTTTTCTTACCCCATTGACAGACTTTGTTTGCTTGTTTTGAGCACAAATTCACTAAAATTTCATAGTTTTGACTAAAAACAAGACTGGTCATTTTGCTCATCAAGAAAATGCATCTTGATTCAAGAATTTTACGACCATTTTCCTGGAAAACGAGAAAAAAGTAAGAAAGTCATTTTTTGCAGTGAGGTACAGAAGTTTCATTTTAGTTTGTTAACCCATAAAAAGTCAAAGTCAGAATCAATCAAAAATCCTAGGTTTCCTAGGAATACTTTGGGTTAAAATGTATGCAATGGATGTCACAAAGCAGACTATTGTTATGGTTTTCATATGTACATTTAATGTAGATGAGTGTACATTAGAAATGTAACAATATAAAAATCACACTGTACGATAATACCTCGGTGTAAAGTTCCCGTTAAGATATTTGTTGGAATATGACTTGGAAACATGACATAAGCCTCTTTTCTTTATACTCTATTCATAACTTGCTTAGAGGTATGAGTTATAGTTTGAGATGGTTCAAATGACGTAAAAATCCTTTTCATAAAATACAAAAACTACACCAGATAGACCTTGACAAAGGTGACATCTATTATTTTTTCGAACATTGTCTATGTTGGGCCCGGAAGACCCTTAGTGTAATACAGTCACGTGACCACGATAATATTGAGACGATTTTGCTATTGCGATAATGCGAGATCCATAATATTGTTGCATCCCTGGTGTCTATGTCAGATTTACCTGTATTGGCAAAACTATAAGAGCCACACAGATCATGATGACCACCAGCAGTTGAGAGGGCCAGATTTTAGGTGTGACATCACCAAAGCCCACCGTAGAGAACGTGACCACACAGAAATACAGAGAGTCAAAGAGCGTGAGATTGTTCCCTGCTCGTTCCAGGTGCTGAATACCACAAATACTGGAGAAGAGAGAGAAGACATAACGTGTGCAGTTTAGAAACCAATTGAGAATGGAATTTAAAAATCCAGTTTCTGATCTGGCCGTTTCCTGAAACATCAGTTAATTATACCCAATACACAGTACATGGTTTACAATAGTTCTTGAATATGGTTTATACACAATCTTTGCTATATGAAAGTATATCACATTCATTGCTAATTGTAAAACATTCATCTATGGACGCACCGATACCAGTATCATTATACCGATACCAAGCTCATGTACTCGTACTCATATAGCGACACCGATACCGATATTTCACTTGACATATCTGACAGAATTGACTGAAATTTGTGTGTTGAAAGCTTGTAACTAGCACATAAAATTAGTTTCAGTGTGTTTTGACTGGAAAAAATCCCACCTCACCAAAAATAATACAGTTAATGGGGGATGAGATCTGTTTTGTTATAAGCATTCTTATCACGGTATTGGTATCGGCAAGTACCAGAAAAAAAACTGTTCTCATACTCGGCCTTTAAAGGTATACTTCACCCAAAAATGAAAATTCTGTCATTATTTACTCTCCTTTGAGTTGTTCCAAATCATTATTCATATATTGATAATATATTCATATATTATATCATTATAGTATTAATATCTTTGTTCTGATTAACACATAGAAAGATATTTGGAAGAATGCTTATAACCAGACAGATCGCAAGCCCCATTGACTCCCAAAGTAGGAAAAATTACTTGATCATTTTGTTTTGTTCTGTTGAACAAAAAAGAACACTACAATTTATACTTATTTATCACAACTATACTCTTTGATATCACTTCTTATAAAAGACTAATCTTGTTTTGTCTAGTAATGCAGAAACATGCGTTTTCTGTAAATCTGCTCTCTGTAAAGTGAGAAACATTACAAAAAACACTATACAATCAATGTGAATTGAATTCAATTAAAAGCAGCATCAATCACAATGTGCTCCTGTGGCTGTAGATCAGCGCGGATGCCATTCAGCCAAAGCGTGCTGATATATGACAATAACGCACTTTTATTCATTTGATATTGCTAACATTTTCATGAAACCCAATTTCCCTGAATACCTTAACCTGTGTTGAGTTTCTTCCTACTGAAATTCTGTTTACTCCTCTTCCTGTCACTTTAAACACTAAATAACCATTTAATTACAATTCCAGAATTCAGAATTTTGCCTGTGGCTGCATAAAAACCTCTCTTCGAGATTTAAAGGCTTTTCAGGTAGACCGTTTGCATGGATTTACATGAGCCAGAGGGTTTATATGATCCTCGAATGGTAGAGAACAAAGTGTGATAAAACAAGCCGAAACACAATAACTGTGCGGCGGGTCACGTGCATGAAGGCGTGATCTTTCTATCTCTCAGTACTGCTGGTGTGTGTGTGTTTGTTCAGTGTTGAAGGGCCGGTTGAGTCAACACACAGCTGTCAACGGTGAAAAGGTCACTCATTTCTCTCCCTTCTGTATCACGAGTACATGGCTAACCCCCTCCTCCCCTGACAGAACAAGAGAACATGCCCCCAAACATGTTCTTAATTAATAAACAAGCATCAGCCCGCTCGCATCATCACTTCCTAGCGGACTGTTCACCTACACGGTAATGTTTTAAGGATGTCTGCATCAAAGTGAAGTTCTCACCAGGTGAAGATGAGACAGAGTAGAGTGCTGAAGAGAATGAGGACCTGATTAAACATGGCCGAATGCGTGCGCTGGATCGCTCGGTGAAGATCATTCTGGGGGAAAAAACACGGAAGAGAAGAGAGAAAGAACGAAGGCAAAGAAGCGAAAGGTTTTAATGACATTGTGCTTTTCAATCACAATGATAATCACAAATGTGATAACAAGAAAGCTTTCAGTCTGGGAAATAAAGAAATGAGGAAGAAATGGGACGGAGATTATGCGTTGAAAGTAGATACACACGGGCACAATGGTTGTGCTTGCAAGGATGCAGTGTGTGCAGATGGAAGAAGAACGCTTCATTACTTACAATCATGTTCTCGAGAGCGTGTTTGGCCAGCCAGCAGTTTAGGAACACAGGGATAAACAAGTTTCTGAGGGAGGGCAAAATCACCTGAGTGCAAAGAAAATAACCACAATTTACTTATGTTCAAAAAGCTTTGTGATATAACACAAAACAGAGCGTTTCCAAGACTATTCAGAACTGGTGAAAGCACACATAAAACAACAGAATTTACATGTATTGTTGACATAAATGGTATTAAAACATGTTAGATAAATAGTTTTGCTGTTTGTTATTTAAAGAATTGTACTTAATAATGTTAAAGGAGTAACAGAATTTCAGGCATGTGAAAAGAAAAGTTCACCTGAAAATAAAAATTCTATTATGTATACATTTCTTTGTTCTTTTGAATCCAAATGCGGATATTTTGAACAATTTGGGAAACCATTTAGGTCTGTGGCACCATTGACTAAAAATGGTGCAATATAGCACTAAAAGTGATTCTTTGCTTTTGATCATAGGGGTTCTGTGCTATATAGCACCATCTCTTGGTGCTTCAGTGGTTCTCCAGAGATTCTTTGTGGTGACCGAGGTGCCATATAGCACCGGTTCTGTAATAAAAACCTGTTAAGCCCATGTATGGTTCTTTATAGCACCTCAGTCATCCCACAGAACCGATTGAAGAACCACTGAAGCACCAAAATATGGTAATCTATAAAGCACTAAAAATGGTTCCCCTACGATTTCGGCCATGAAGCACTTTATGTTGTATATAGCACTATTTTTTGGAGTGTACAATAGTAGACGTTTTCCAACTATGTGGTAGTCAATGGTGCCCCACAACTCTTTGGTTACGAACATTCTTCCAAATATCTTTTATTGTGTGAATAACATTTTTCTAAAATTTGTAACTTTAGCATGTCATCTTTATAGTTCTTGCTTTGTCTATGTATAGTGTTCGCTTACTCACAGTGATCACAAACGGAACGGCGCTGATCATCTCCAGAACGAAGGGAATGCGCAACACTTGCTCCCAAACGTTGCCCTGGAAACAAGGATGCACGTGTCAGGGTCAGGGAACAATGTTTCTGTTGACCTTTCAGATTTGAGGATAACACCGCCTCACTTGGCTTCAAACCATCGGCAAACAAGGGTCAAATGCCATTGTCCTCACAAATAAGCTTAATTTATCAGCATCAGATCAGATGTTGGCTCAATAAAGATGTTAAACATCTGCATTATTTTACATCCCGTCTGTTTGTTTACACCTGACCTGTGTGGGGGAAGAGCACTTGTTGGTTGTGATAGGAATCAATACAAAACAAAGAGTGAGAGATGTGTTGATGCAGGTTGTAGACGTCCCAGTAAAGATCGAAGGAAATCTTTTTGAGGGAAAACATGCTTTCCTCTTCCTTCAAAACCTGTGTATGACTTTTTCTTCTGTGAAACACATAAGAAGATATTTTGAGAAATGTCTCGGAGGTTTTGTGTCCCTGCAACGGAAGTCAATGGGTTTAACAACATTCTTCAAAATATCTTCTTTTGTGTTCTGGAGAAGAAAGTCAAACAGATTAGGAATGACACGAGGGGGAATAAATGATGAAATAAATTCTCATTTTTGGCTGAAAAATCCCTTAATGACAATAAATAATCAGCACACACGAGCTACTAAAAAACCGTGTAGAACCAGCTGCCGTTAAAAAACACTTTGTCCGCATAATCCAGCAGAGATTGTCCTCTACTACAGAATATCATGTGTCTGACCTCCTTAATTACTAGTCAAATAAAGCATTCGTTAAATAATACAGTGTTTAAAGTGTATTTTTGACCTTTTGCAAGCAACATATAAATCATGTCATTATATTATAGCGTAAAACTGTGTGCTGTTTATCTCACCTTGTAGCTGAGGTACACCAGCAACATGGTCTCTGAAAAACTGATGAATGCAACAAGCACCTGGAGAGAGAGAAAAATAGTCAGACACAGAGACAAACGGAGAAAAAGATGAGAGAAAGACGGAGGTCTTGTAGAAAGAAACAGCAAGGGCCTGCAGCAGTGGATGAATGGCCAAACTGAAGGCAACACAACAATCCCAAGTGTGTGAGTGTGTGTTTCTTTAACTATGGGCCTTTTCATGTTTCAGGGGATGATGTCTGGTTATATAAAGGTGCCATTAAAACTGTCCTAGAAACTGTAGATTTTATTTTTTAACGTTGAGAATTTTTACACTGATTTTTTTTGGAAATTAATAATTAAAGAGCGTACATCTAGAGATGCACACACATATCTGCAAATAATCGGTAACAATAAATAAAAGCAATTTTTGTATTATCGGTTATCGCCTGATTGTTTTAACACATACATGTGCAATCAGCGTTGTATAAAGACATACAAAGTCATCGTCCATCACAATGTTTCACAATGTTTCATCCGATGCCAATTTGATAGACATCGCTACTATGAATAATTGGCAATTGGTGGAGAAATTTAGAATCGGTTGATCTTTAATCACAACCAAGAATTTTTCAAAAATGTATTTCATGTTTATCACAAAGACAACACAAACAACCATAAAAGTGTTTCAGGGATATTTCACTACCAAATGCAAATTTCCACATGTTTTACTCACCCTCAAGGTATCCTAACGTAATATGGTTTTATTCTTGAAGAATAATGCTGTCAGAGTGATAATATCACCTATCATTTTCCTTCCAAGCGGTAGAATGGGAGTGCAAATGACGAATTCTCCCCCCAGAGTAGACGCTATCCTATTGGCTGAAAACGAAAAATGCAGCATTCGTCACCGGAATTTACGACACGTCATCTGACGGAAGAACAAGCCTCTGGTTCACACGGATTTGAGAGTTGACGGAAGCTAGACATCAATGTTAATAGCGCTGTCAATAAGGTTATTTCAGAAGACATTTGTTAAAGGAGCCAGTATTTGCTGTTTCTGAGGCCTTGTTTTTTTGGGGGGTGTTTAACAATAGATGTTCATGTTTCTAATTTAAAAAAACGCTTTATTTTTCACATTTTTCAAGTCTGTTGTTCACCGCTGTCCCTTTTCTTAAAAAACGACTGGATTTCTTCCGATCTATATAAAGTCCTTCCTTCCGAAATGCTCTGATTGGTAAAGCTGACCAGGTCTGTCTTGATTGGTTCCCCACTTAGAGTGTGTCTGTGAAGATGTCCCACCCCTACCATATCGGCCTCTCGGTGCACGTGTATTCATAAACTTTGGCTTTTAGCAATAAACAGTAACAATGGGGTCAACTTCACTTTATCAGTTAAAAACATGCGGATCAATCGAAGTGTAATAGAAGTCTGCTATTGCATGTGCAAACGTCAATCTTTGTTAGGGATCACAAATGTTTTTCCTACTGGGCGAGGGAAATGACACCAGACCTAATGGTGTCACAGGAGTTATATTAATAAACACTAATAACTGAAGCGTTATTTAAAAAAAATTATATCGGACCCGAGTTGGAAAATAAATCAAGCAGATTGACGAGAAGACATTTGCAAGCAGGATGTGTTATAGAAGTGTTTTAGAGGTAAGCGCACACACACAATATCAGTGTATTACACAGAACAGCTTTCACAGCCGATGTTAAAGTCATGGAAGCTGTTATTTGAGCATAACAACTATAATGACAGAAAGGAGCGATATCATAAGTATAACTTTTAGAGCAAATGAACAATAAAACCAAGCCAATCATAGTCCTTTTGAATTTAACGGGGGCGTGCAGTTAAAATGTGAAACATGAAATGAACATTAATGAATGAGGCAGTATAAAGTCTTTTTTAAAGAGTATAATTTCTAAATAAAATGACAGTTCCAATTGTAGCTGACCCATAGTTAAAGAAACCTGTGTATGTTCCTGTGTGTTAGTCTGTGTTTTTCTGACCTGAAGGGCCCAGAGCGGCAGAGGTCTGTTCACCCAAATAATGAGGGACCTGATGACAGGAGGCATTATTATGATGAAATGAGAGAAAGAAAGAAAAATGGCAATTTAGAGAGGCTCAAATCAAGAACAAAGCCCATAATTGAACGCTTTCCTTTCACACGTCAAACAACCACAGCAACACCTGAATCTAATGCATCTATAATGCTGCCTGAGAAATAAACAGATACAAACAAGCAAAGAGTTTTGTTAGGAACACAGAAATCAAAGCTCTGTTTTCAGCGCTGGGTAATGAACATCAGTCAGACAAACACCATCACACGTGTGTCTTTGATGCTTACTAAACTGAAAGGCCTGTTAAACAATTGGTGGAACATTCTTCCTAATTCAGTCCGGTCAACCACATCTCTCACAACATTAAAAAAACTACTTAAAACCCATTTCTTCTGTGAATACTTCACAGGCAAATGAAAAAATACTCTCTCTGTTTCTCTCAACAGGTATTGGTCTGGCTTTTGTGGAATCTATAACTTGGTATAAACACCTATTGTATTATTGTATTACCTATTGTATGACATATCGCTTTATTGCTCCATGAACTCTCTGTAGCGTCCGCTAAATGACTAAATGTAAACATGTTCTGGTATTATCACTGATACACGAATGTGCACTGTGTCCGGACTGAGGTCAATAAATCAATTCTACTGTTAGCATGAGACAAAACATATATGAAGAAAAGACCAATGTTGTTTACTTTTGGATCATGTTAAAGGTTTTTTCTATGTAAAAAAACCCGTCAATAACAGGAAAAAAAAGACATGCTGTTCATTTTCACTTTCAATGGGTATGTGCAAGAGCGTATGTTTCTGGCTTAAAATGTAAATCAAATGCAAGGTACACTGAACTATCAGGGTACAATGCAATGTTGCCACCTGTCTCACTTGGACAGATTCGGTTCATATTAAATTGGACATTTATCTGACTATCCTCCCATCTGGCCCTTGGCCACCATTCATCTCGTCCGTTACTCCTGCAAGAGTCAAGAGTCTGGATACTTACCAGTCAAAATGGCTTCTGTTGTGGGCAGAGGCATTCTGTCTGAGACAGCCAGGACTGCAGGGGAAGGAAACACACACATACACACACAATCTTACAAAATACAGTAAGCTTGCTTTTATACATGGAATAACTGAAGGCACTTCAATCTTCTCTCCATCTCACTTCCCTCCGTCCTCCCACACACTCTCTCTCTCTCTCTCTCCCCAGCACCGCACAAACTCTTCCCTGAACTCAAAACAGAACCCACGGGTTTCCCTTTTGACCATTATTCTTCTTTCCTGTTGCTCACTTACATATCCTTCAGGTGTTCCTGCTGAAAAAACACCTTAAACTAGACTTTTCTTACTGGTATCGCTGTCTGGATATTCTGGGGTTCAGTTGGTTTATTTGGACACACTATAAAACAAATAAACTTAAAAACTTATCTTAAAAAGCTTCTTAAAAATTGAAATTAAATTAAATTAGCTTCACTGAACATAAATAGTTTATAACTCGATTTTGAAGTCAGTTCCATGTTATTTAAGTTGAATTGACTCATAAAGCTAATTTTAATCAATTTAAAAGTATAATCAGATTTTTTTTACAGTGCAGCCAGTTGGTCTTCAATTTCAAAACGTTCCTGAAACAAGCAAACCCCATTCGCCAAACAGCTAAAAACAGTAAATATAATAATATACTTATAATAATAATCCAAATTTTAGAATATTTTTACATGAAGACGGGAAATTAATAGGAAATTAATAATAATAATACAAATTTAATTATAATAGTTAACATTTATGCATTTTGCAGATGTTTTATCCAAAGCATTGCATTATTAAATTGCAGTGTACTATACATTTTGTTTCTGACTATGTGCAATCCCCTTGGATCGAACCCAGTTGCTAGCACCATGCTCTTTTTATCTCAGGATAAAATCACTAAAGAACATTTGTTGTTAAGATAGACTTTTTTGAGAAAAAAGCTTAACTTTCTTAATTATAACCACTTATAACCATTAAAAATAATCAAATAGAGAAAAATATACATGACATATGTTTTTTTTCAGCGCAATATTATATTCACAGTCAAAGCTGCAATCCCAAAGTGTTTTGGCTAACAATAAACAAAAATCAGTTATTGAACAAGTACAAAGTTTCTTACCTTTCCCCAAAAGCTTACTTCAAAACACTTAGCTTACAATAGTAATCTATAAATTATAACCTGTTAAATGCAACGTTTGACATAATTTAAAGCACAACCTGCCATTTTTGGTTCAAACACGGATGGCGATAGAGAGGCAAACATTATGGATTGCAGCTTCAACCACAAAATGTTTATTTACAGTACATCCATATTAACTAAATAGAAAACAGATTTTCTGCATGACAGCATTTTTCTCGCATTGCATTCTGGGATTGTCTTTACTGCCCACTGTTTGGCCTTCACGTCAGGGGTACGCTTAAAAATGCTCAACCCAGCTCTCTCTCCAGTATTCTCACCAGTCTCTCTCCTCACGCGGGTCGTCCAAGAGCACTCGTACGATGTACAGCAGGCAGCTCAGAACCTTCAGGAAGAAGTTGAACAGTCTCACTCTCAAACCTGCGGACGAGAGCGGCACGTCATCCCAAATCAGCATTACAAAGACCTTCACAAGCAACAGAGTGGAGCCGAGTTCTCACGGACAGGACACGACAGCCAAAGGACAGCACATCAAACGACCAGAAACAAATACAAGACCAACCAATTACCCAGCACCAGCCCCAGCGAGCCCCTCAAAGGGGTCAACAGCACTCCACGTGAAAACACACACAAACTAGCACCTCACAGCACGAGAAAAGCCACAATGAGAGGCGCTCCTCGGCCCAGGAGCTAAAGGACTCACTGGATCTTTGGTTTTTGATGAAGAACAGCTTGAGACGCTCCTTGAAAGTGTTTTCATTCACATAGAACTCTACCTGCACTCTAAAAGGAAGGATGAGGTTTGGATGGAGATAAACAACAGATGAAGAAGGAGAAGAAGAAGAAGGAGGAGGAGGAGAGATAATGGTGATGTGTGTGAGAGAGGAGGCAAGAGAGTTAGACGTATTTCCATGGCGGTAATATAAAAAGCAATCAATTGAGAAGGGAAGGACGGTGTTGCTAAGTTAAAGACTAAAAGCTTCAGGAGGAAATGATGTTGCGTCTTCTGCAAAGGCCGGCTGTGGTTGACCTTGCTATCTGTGAAGGCTTAATGCAGAATTATAAATGACGTCCACCGTGAGGGCCAGAGCAAAAAAAAAACGGAACACTTCATCATTCCACTCCATACACTCTCTGTTACTGACGTTTATGCTTATTTTCAACCTTCAGACAGACGGTCATTTTGACTCTAGATTCGTATAAACAAATTGGAGAAGCGTTTACAAGCATCCACTCATATTTGGAGCCAATGAAGAAACATCAGCACAGGGCTTTAAAGCCGAAATGTGAGGCTTTTTTTAAGCGTTTGAAAAAATGGAGCTGTAACGTTGTTGAAAATATTCTGTTGGGAGCGCTTTTTTAGTGTTAACAACCAAATGCAGGGCTCCAGACAAAAACATCTGGAGCCATTGGCTCCTACAGGTGAAAAAACAGGTGAGGAATTAATTTCTAAGAGCCACATAACACTCACTAACATTTTTAAGTCACATACTTTCAGTTATCCTGTTGTGTGTACATCTTCCCTCTCAAAGGTTTTGCTCACAGATGAATAAAGGTCTTATCTAGCAAAACGATTGGTCATTTTCACAAAAAAAAACTGTAGAAACTGTAATTTTGACCTTCGACCGTTTGGAGTCCATTGAAGTATGTATGAACATTTTCTTGTTTACAGAATTTAAAGCAAAACATTTTATGATGATTTTAGATTTGCAAATGTTCACGACACAATATAAAGATAACTTCAAATAAAACTAAACTAAAGAGTTCGCCTGTCGCTCATTCTTTCTATGAACTGATATGAAATGAAGCGTTTCCTGAACTTCTCTGAAACATCACATGGTTCATCCTCAGGTTCATTAAAATCCGTCACAGCAAACAGCGCTTACACGTAAAGGCTGTAGCATAGTTCCCTTTTTCCCGTACGTGTGGGACAGTGTACAGTGTGTGTGGCAAAAATTTAGACACCAGATTAGTATACGCGTACTGTACACGCACCGCCGGAATTTTGTTACACATGCTAATTCCATTTCATGCTGTAATTAGTCTAACCAGCAGGTGGCAACTGTGTCCTGGGAGCACCTGACTCCTATAGGCCTGGAGAGGTATTGCAATATCTCAATACCCGTGTGTACGAGTCGAAAACAGTATACTTTGCAAGGCTGTGCATTCGGCCGTACGCATATGCTCGTGCACTCGAAAAAAAAGAAGTATGCCACAAGCTTTATGCACTCACGTTGTGTGTATACTTGTCAATAACAAGGAGAATTTTCTACGTAGGTCTGCGGACTCTTATTCCGTGCTGCCTCATCGAGCATTGGTGTGCTGAGTGTGGGGAAGAAGGAGAGCAGAGCGCTGGCGCTGAGCGTGCGGGAAGAAGCCCCCTCTTGCTATTAGGCCTAGGGGACTTCGAACAGGCTTCGGTCCGGCATGGGAGTTGGGCGCTCTAACAAGGAGGCTAAAGTCCGCAGCCTCTAGCACCTGTCACTAGAGCATCTCTTGAGGTCTGGAAGTGAGCTCTATCTGCAATGCTCTCTCTTTCTCTGGCCTGTGTTACAATGGTGTTTTCTTTAAGTGTGTCGCTCCCATTGCATACACTTTAATATAGAGTAAATTTGCATGGTCGCCAGTGGCAATCTCCGCAAAAATATCACTTGCAAATGTATATTTTTAGTTGCAGTCTGGAGCCCTGAAAGGTTTCTGCAGTGTAACAAATCAAATCTTTAAGCAGAAATTTAGTAACTGCGTTTAAGATGATTATGATATTTTAAAGGCTTTTATTGCACAGATGTCGCTTGTTTATACCTCGTGTGGCTTGAATTGAACTCTTGGTTGTGTCATTTGAACCATTTCTTTGTTCTCATGATATTCCTTGAGAGAAAATATAATAGTTTAGGAAAAATTCTCTCATGCCATCCCATATGACTTCCATCCTTCAGCTGAACAAAATCAAATAATTTTAGATTTACGCCATGTTGTCTTATATGAGACTTGAAATTGTGAAGCTCTACAAAGCACATACATCCAATCAGATTTTAAAGCGAAGCGACACATTTGTGAGGGAAAAATATTAGTATTTTACATCCATTCTGAGAAACTGAAACATAGACAAATTTGTGCACAAAATTCAAATGCCAGCATGTCGATTACTTCAAATCCATTTGGTTTTCATGCGACTAGTTATAATTTTTTCGTCATGAAACAAACAAACCAATAAATTACCAACATGCCTTTTTTTATATTCAACTGAAGAAAGCTAGTCAAACATAAATTTGATGCCTTGAGAGGCTGCTTATGCGAGAGAACATTATTAGAAGTGTGCTTCCATGAAAATGTCAACCTTAAAGTCCCCATCAACTAGATGTTACAATCGTTTTTACTTCCATATCATGATGCATTTCCAAGTGAAACGGAATTTCGAAGTTGTGGAAAAATAGTAGTTGTGGCTTGCGTTTGTCACTGCGAGTTGATTGAATGGCATCGCATTTTGAAATGGAAATGGCAGCAGACTGACAGTTTGAGGGGAGGAGTTAATAGATGCTATGAACTAGCTGTTAAAAATATGTCATTTGAGATAAATAGACATTAGTGGGCGTCAGTGCATTTTCAGATTTTAACTGAAGATCATGAGGTCACATGAAATATTGGAATTATAATTTTTATTTCTCTGGGAATTTAAAGGTCCAGTCAGTAAAATCTAGCGGCAAGGTTGCGAATTGCAACCGACTGCTCAATCCATCCCTCCCGTTTGAAACACTACGATGGCTGACAGAACATGGTGAATAACATACAAGCAGACCCGCAGTATTTGTAGATAAAAAATGCTCATTCTAAGGTAGTAAACACATAAAGCTTCTCTGTGCAAGCGCTTTATACACCTCTGAAGACATAGATGTATATACTATTATAAAATCCAGTTCCTACCAAAGGCAGATAACTGACAAATGACATTAATGTTACATAAAGATGGATAAATTATGGCCATATAATTTTTAGTTTACCTAAATTTCTTTTATTTTTAATAAGTTATGTGTATTTATTTTTTTTACTATACAATAGATTTATATTTGTTCACATAAATTACTGAAGTATACTATAGAGCAGTGTTTCCCAACCCTGGTCCTTGGGGCACACCGTGGAAAATCCCATGATTCTTTCACTTTCCATTTCTCCATATATCACATAAAACAAGTGACGGTACATATCAAAACAATAATAGCAGCGGAGTATGATCCTCCCAAAATGGCGGCCCCAGTGCAACATGCAACATAGGGCGTGACATCAGCTTCACATTCTCTGTTATGTGTTATTTACTATAGTAAACTACAGTAAAATTCCTCGATACTATTGTGTTTTTTAACCTTACTATAATATACTATAGTGTTACGGGTACTACAATTTCCTTTAGTAAATAGTACAGATCTTTTCCGTCTCAGTGTTCAAGTTAAGGTGTCATTTATTTTGACGAGTCATCAGGCAGACGCTTGAGTTTAGGTGTGTTTGACAATAGCTTTTTTTTGTGTATTGGTTTTGCGAAAACTATTAAAACAGTACAAAAGCAGTGAAAACAATTGTGCTGTTTTATTTCCTCTAAAGTGGCAGTTTAAAAGATACAAGCTTTGTGCCGATTTTCTGACTTCGGGATTTTCCGGAGTGTAGACGCAGACAAATCTTCGACCATCACTCATGTAGTATGTTAGTCTGAGGACCTCATTCACTCAGACACGCAGAACAGCCAGATGACATATTTAAATAACAGGATTCCTCATCCACATCAGGTTAAGAATAAGTCACAATAGCTGTAATGGACATGGCACAGATGCTGTTCAGATGCATCACGTTTAACCCTGAATAAGAGCATGACACACACATGTACACTCACCTAAAGAATTATTAGGAACACCTGTTAAATTTCTCATTAATGCAATTATGGTGGTGGTGTAATGGTGTGGGGGATGTTTTCTTGGCACACTTTAGGCCCCTTAGTGCCAACTGGGCATCGTTTAAATTCCACGGCCTACCTGAGCATTGTTTCTGACCATGTCCATCCCTTTATGACCACCATGTACCCATCCTCTGATGGCTACTACCAGCGGGATAATGCACCATGTCACAAAGCTCGAATCATTTCAAATTGGTTTCTTGAACATGACAATGAGTTCACTGTACTAAAATGACCCCACAGTCACCAGATCTCAACCCAATAGAGCATCTTTGGGATGTGGTGGAACGGGAGCTTCGTGCATCCCACAAATCTCCATCAACTGCAAGATGCTATCCTATCAATATGGGCCAACATTTCTAAAGAATGATTTCAGCACCTTGTTGAATCAATGCCACGTAGAATTAAGGCAGTTTTGAAGGCGAAAGGGGTCAAACACAGTATTAGTATGGTGTTCCTAATAATCCTTTAGGAGTGTATATAGCGTGTTTAAACACTTCAGTCCTGTTTTAATCAGTTTTCACATATCTAGGGGCTCACAAAGACACATTAGCCAGTGACCGTGTTTGTGCGCACGAGACCACTCCAGTCTTTTTAAAGACCAGATCTCTGGACCAAACCTCATTTCAACTGAGCTCTGAATAATTGGACAGAGACACATAGTGTGTGGTGAGTCATGTCAGAACAATGAAAATAAAAGAGAGCGCGTGGACCATC
Source organism: Triplophysa bombifrons (assembly GCA_029783895.1). Lineage (NCBI taxonomy): Eukaryota > Metazoa > Chordata > Actinopteri > Cypriniformes > Nemacheilidae > Triplophysa > Triplophysa bombifrons. Next base: position 22,708,940 of record CM056457.1, read on the forward strand.
TCACATGTCAGAAAAGAGCGATAATCCAAATTCACAGTCCCCACGTGGGGGTCAACCCTACATCGTATCCTCTCCACACGTCTCTCACAGCGGCAACCCCACCAGACCATGCTGTGTGTTGCTATGGCGACAGAGAGCACCTCAGGCTTTACTAACACACTCCCACATCTAGTTATCATAATCAAAGTTTGGTGGGTATGGAGGGCTCGATTTGTTCTGCCCAGACCCTGTCACTTAAGTGCAATGATTACAACTCTGGGCAAATGTTTAGTGAAAGAAAACAAAAATAATTCAAAAAGCATCATAATTATATTTACGGTTAGTGAAATCCAACCTAATAATGTTGATTTTTGTTTTATTATATTATATTTATGTATGACTAACATCTCATTTCTTACTTTCAGTGCAACCATTTAAGTGTGCCAAGGGTGTTTAGAAATATTTCTGTACGTTTTTTTTGTTGGAAATATATATTTTCCTCTTTTTCCACACATTTGTAAAGCGCAAAGTCTTTCTCTTTAAACACGCTGATAATAGCAGGCTATTTTGTACCGACATGCCTTCATCAGCATATTTCAGTTTTTTCAATCCTAATGTACTTATATCTAATTAGCTTTTGTGTAATTGGATTCGACCAGAGTTCAGGGAAAGCACAAAACCCACATTGAACAATGCGTCCATTAAACACAGATCCGGTGCCTTGTGCATGGTGATGGTGGTTCATTAAAGATCGGCTAACACACGCAGTTTCTGCCAATTTCATATTTATCTTGAGTAGCTCTACAGTAGTATTACATACGTCATATCTTCGAAGAGTATTTAGTTTGATCACATTCATAAAAGAGAGATACAGCTCTACGATTATTTTCGGAAAAAAGACGAGCTGCTTGAGGCAGGAAGTGGGACGGACCTAAAGCACTATCATACAATTCATCGCATTAATCCCTTCGTGTTTTTTACATTTTACACGTACCCGCCAATTGCCAACAAACACAGACATAAGACTTAGTTTGACTTACCACGTGCGGTTCATGTCCAGCTTCTTTTAGCACTAAGACAACAGCATCTATCAGTTTCAAACAATCTCCAAATCCACTGTTATATCCACAGTGAATATTACATCCATCACTGAAATGCCGTAAACAACCAAACACACCTCAACTTCTCTCACTACCGCAAGAGTAACGAGCTGCAGCCGCAGGCCCACAGCGCAGCCAATCTTGATAAGCGGGTCTTCCTATCACTTGTGTGTTGGGACGGGCTATTTCTTTCACCTTGCCGTGGGCATGCTTTTCCGTAGAATTGCCCAATAAAAGGAATAGGATCCCTGTTTCGTAAAACTTATAAAAACTTTCTGAAACAATTTGGAGTGCTGGGGGAGTATACACTATAAAAAGTGAACATGGGTGTTTGTTGGAAAACTTCAACTATTTGAGTCCATTTTACAAAGTCTTTTGCTATGGAAATGTAACTCAGAATTGTGCACGTTTTCAACTTAACCGCAACAAAATTCTCAATTACTCAAATTACAAGACGTTTGGGTTTATATTTTCAGTACTATTTCAATTGTTCACATGTTCTTACTCCGTTAATATTACAAGATATCAAGGTTTTAGAATGGGGACTTTAATTACATTATCTTGGTTTTCACAGGCAGGGAATGAGTGATGTTGTTACATATGATCCACATCCTCGACAAACACGCTTGAGCGCATTCCAGGCAGTCTGGAGGGCTAGCTTCATGTTGTGCCATACCTGCAGGACCAGATCTGGTCAGTTATCAATATATGTTTTATAAATTAACATTTTCTTGTCCCCTTTTCTATCACATATTTGTAAAATCGAATTTTTGTTAGTTTATTCAGATTTTTTTTTTTATAAAAAAGTAACCACAATTGCTTTATCACAGACTGTTAACATTCACCTGAAATGAGTGTCCTGAAGGCCCTTGTCTTTTCCTGTAAGAGAGTCCTGAAGACCTCATAAGGTATATATGTCAGCATATTCTAATTTCATTTATTATTGAGAAATGTGTATTTTGTAGTTTTGATAGCATAAGGCAATGAAATCCATTGTTTTTTTAATATACACCACTTTAAGGATAACAAGACAGATGTGAGGGTGACCTCAAGCATCTTATCATGGCGGTGTTCGCTTCTTTGAAGGATTGAGAACTTGAACTATCTGCTGACATTGGCATTGCGATCTAGGGATTGAAGTTTTGATTCGTTTGACGTCAGTTACATCAGTTTGTGCCCTGATCATGATGTACATTATCAACCTGGCATATCTGAAACTCCTTCAAATCACTCTTAGGGGTTCCTAAAAGTACTCTTTGAGGGACATTCACTAGACATATGTCGTTTCATTATCATTAATGCATGTTTCTGATGTTTCAGTTATTTTTTGTTCGTAAGCATGTCAAGATATAGTTTTGTATGTTTATGAAAAAAAATGTCTTGCATGAATGTGTAATTGTATGTCCAGATTAAGGAAAATACTGAAAGTGTATTGAATAAATGAATTAATGCTTATAAATATTTCTTAAGCAATTTAACTCTTGTGATAACATTTACTAGCATTTTCAGTAACATTAATAATTCACAAATAATAAAAATTGTACTTTTAAGCAATATTAGGTTTGGTATTATAAAGTTTTTATCTGTAGTCAATGAAATATAAGGATTAGAGAAAAAATAATATGTTTAAGTTGAAATTTAGAAAAGGTGCCTTAAATATCCTGGTGTGTACTCAAATAACCTTAAACTGTATTTTAAGTGGATCTTGGTGGTTCTTTCAGGGAACTTAAAAGATTCTTGAAAAACCCCATATCCAGTATAATGCCACTCAGAGTAAAATTGAACTCTTAAGTGTGTCAAAATATTAAGAATGACGTAATTTTACTATTATTCTTACACTTAAGAATAAGAGTGATCAGAGATGTTCATTAATGTTAAGACTAGGTCTTAGTTCCTAAATTATTTAAGAGAGCTGAAGAGGTCACCTTATCTAGGTTAAAGGTAAAAAGATGCCAGTACAGAGGCAGATACCGTGGACTTTACCAACAAAGAAACAATGTGTTGGATTGATATGACGGAATTTAATTAAATAAAAAATATATAAACAAAAACAGGTTAAATCCATTTTTTAAGGATTTGCAGCTTTGGTATTTTCTTCATATAGCCTACAGCTGTGCGTTTAATAGGATGTGATTCGGCAGCTTAATTATTTAATTTAACTGTTCATTTTAAAATGTATGAAACCAAGCCAAAATGGATACATATTTGTAATTTTTTTGTGCATAATGCAAAATACATTTTTGAAAAATTTAATTGCATTTAACTTCATACGGGTTGAAGTCAACCGATGAAAAATTTCCAACAAAATCGTACAGCTCAATATATCAATCACTATTATAAGCTTGTCGTTGCAAATCAGGGATAGGTAGGCAGACAGATTTCACACTCACTTTTATGTACTTGCCCAATACTAAATTTTGGTTTATTTTACCCAAATAAGTTATGGATTGCAGCTGCATATATAAATTAATAAAGAAATATATATCAATGTAATGACTGAATTAGATTATGAATAAATGGTGTAATGCTGCTCTCCCTATTGGCAAGCTCAAGGGGGTCACACACCGGACGTGAAGCCAGGCAGCGTAATACTATTGTTTGAAAGAATGAACATACTGATTTCTATGAGTGTAGACACACCGGCGCTGCTATTCCGCGCGTGTCGGCGGCGCTATGCTACAACTTAGGATGCTGTTCTGAGTCCTGCAGGGACACAACGTGCCACGCTTAATTTAACATCAAATTAGATGTTCTTTGACTGAAATCATCTTTAATGTACACACTGACCATAAACTGCAAGATGTATTTATCTGTTTGGGAATAACAGAATAACAGCGCATTAATACAGAAAACCTCTCAATTCTACCACATTAATAGCAGAGTTGTCCTGGACGTGACGCTACGCGGCTCAGCGCTTCCGTATCCGGTGTGCGACCCCCTTCAGAGGTCAAGGGGGGCCATTTTGTGTTTAAATCATGTAGTCCGTAATTTACAACACTTAAAGGGATAGTTCAGCCAAAAACTCCAATTTGCCGTTTATTTACTCAACCTCAGGTCATCCGAGATGTAGGTGGACCTTTTTTCTTGATTAGAACCATAAAGAAGATTGTTTGGTAAATCCGCAGCCCTCTCTGCTTCATATAACGGGAGTATATGAGGTCCACCTGTCAAAGAGTTCCTAAAGCACATAATTCCAAAAAGCGGATTTTTCATTTTGGATAAACTCCCGTCGTCTCATGGCCCACTTGGGTAACACCACAGCTCTATGCTGTCGTTCTCATATGCCACATGCTTTTTAGGGTTAAATGTCCTTCCACTTGAGGGAATAACAGCAGTTAGCGAGTGAATTGTAAATATCGCCACATGAAAGGAACCAAGCGGCTGGTCTGATAACATTGTTGACTAGTTAGCTATAGGAAGGGGAAAGGGGGAAATCTCATGAGAACCATCTGCCTCTACAGAGAATAAAACACACAGTCTCATACGGCTCTTTTGGTGATAAAGCTGGGAACTGCCAATACAGTTGCTTGTCAAAAATAGCAATTACACAACAATCATGTCTAAAATGACTTAACAAGTAAATAAACTGCAACGCTCTACTGAATATGAAGACTTTTTTAAATAATAACTCATAACACAGCAGAAACCAATGAATTATTTCTATGTGTAAAATTGCACACAGCCGGCAAGTAGAGGAACAGTTTACACAAAAACTGAAAATTCTGTAATCATTTACCCACGTTCATGTTGTTTCAAAACCATATGAAATAAAAGCAGAAGAATGGTAGCAAATAAATGGATCAAGCTCTAATAACAGAACCATAAATGTATAGTACCATAAATTAAAGATTTATGTGATCTATTCTCGAGTTGCATCCGAAATCGCATACTGTGACATTACGTACTGAATTTCAGCGTTTAAACAGTATGTTCTGTATAGTATGAGTGGGAGTATGAAAGCAATTCAGACATACTGCATCCGTAATGTTTTATTGTCATGTGAGCTCTTTGACCTATGACATATTAACAACAACATGTACGTAGGCCTTGAAAAAATTATCAAATTAATTTCTCCTTAAAATGTTTGTTGCAATAGACAAATAAATAAATGAATAAAATAGCCATTTATTGATATTTTCTTCTTAATAATTGGATTATACAATATGAAATGATATGATCTTTTCTGTCTGGTTAGCACCAACACTTCATTTTATTGCCAGAGGAAAACTGGCAATGTACTGTAGTGTAAAAATAATATCCATGAAAAAAATCTGTAAAGCTGCAAAAGTGCACATATAAAAAAAGAGCTAAAGGGAAAAGAGCATATAACAGAACTGTTTTTATGTGCAATATGCATCTGACAGTCAACAAACAACTAAAACAAATAAACAATAACAGGACTTTCATTTTGGGGTAATCTGTGGTTTTAAAGGGGACATTCTTTTGCCGTTTTTGAGCCTTTGATTATGTTTTTTGGGTGTTTAACAATGGACGTTCGTGTTTCTAATTTCAAAAAATGGTTTATATTTGACATATTTCAAGTCTTTTGTTCTCCGCTGTCCCTCTTCTCACAAAACGCCTAGATTTCCTCCATTCTATATAAGGTCCCTCCTTCCGAAACGCTTTGATTGGTAAAGCTGACCAGGTCTGTCATGATTGGTTCCCCTCTTAGAGTGTGTGAGTGTGTGAAGTAGTCCCACCCATACCATAACAGCGAGCTTCTGCTTCTCAAGCTGTTGTGATTGGTCGGTCCCCCTCTCAGTGCACGTGTCTTCATAAATTGTTAGCAATAAACAGTAACAATGGCGTCAACTTCACTTTATCAGTTAAAAACATGTGGATCGATCGAAATGTAACTGAGGTCTGCATGAGCAAACATCAATCTTTGTTAGAGATCGAAAAAAAAATCCTCCACGGCGAGGGGAATGACACCGGACCGATTGGGTCAGAACAGTTATATTAATTAACAATAATAACAGAAGTGTTAGCTTTGCCTTTTTATGTTGGACCCGAGTCGGATAATAAAAGAAGCAGATTGACCAGAAGACATTTGCAAGCAGGACTTCAGAGGATGTTTCATAGACGTGTTTAAGAAGTAAGCGCACACACAATATCAGTGTATTACACAGAACAGTTTTCACAGCCGCTGCAATTTGACCGTTGGTTATCTAAGAATGTGTGCAGCTGAATTCTTATTACTCTAAAATTACTTATTACAGTCCATCAGCTGTAGGACTGTGATGAAAGTGAAAGTAGCTTCTAAAAGGTAGATATCGGCCTTTTTGGGCATGTTCCTTTGGGTGGAGGTTATTAAAAGAACTCTGAATAGTGACATCATGTACCCGGGAAGTCGAGGGCTGTAGTCCGATTCCAGCCGTTCTCTGTAGTCCTTGAAAAGCAAATTATGTTAAAGACAATATCATGCTTGGCACTGAACTTTGAGCTTTTGTCATTTTGCAGGTATAACCGCTGCTCTAACAGCAACATTACACACTAACTAAAGGTTGAAAAATGCGATCGAGGGGAATTTCCGCTTTAATATTTTTCATATTGGCAAACGCAAGACATGGTTGTCAAAAGTAAAGGATTTATGAAGTGCCTTGAGCACAACTCAGCACCTGCTCAATTATTTACCTGTGAATTCTGAACATCATTCATTATTGTAGTGGAGTAGGCGGGGCGAGACCGTGGTTCTAGACCGGTGAGTAATTGTTAATGAGCGCCAGCTATGCGCGCACCGGTCTTGTATCACGTAGGAGATTGGGCGCATATAAGAGAGCGAGTGACCGGACCGTCGATGAGAGAGGACTGGGCCCGAACATGTTTATGTTTGCATTTATGTTTTATTTGCTGGCAGCCGTCCGTGAGGGGTTGCTGGCTGTCTTTTTACTTTTTTATTATTTTGATTAAATGTTTGCCAGTTCCCGTCTCCTTTCTTCCCTATCTTGAACTTTGTTACAATTATATTCTGATAGCAGCACTCAGTCCTGTTTATCGTCACGGGTCTGTTATGTTCTGTTTTGACTTCCATAGATGTTAATTAGTCCCACACCTGTTTCTGTTTCCCTTGATTATGTTTCCCTGTGTATTTAAAGTCCAAGTGAAATTAAAATGTCTATTTTTTCCTGAAATATTGCAGGGATACTGTAATATTGGATTTACTGTAAATAGTTTATCAATGTGGGTCATTCTCTTTTTAAAAATCGTGTGTCCTCATAATCTTAAATTAAAATCAGAAAATGCACTTCCATCCTATAATGACTATCCATATTTGATGACGTAGGTTAGACGGCTTGGGCGGAGCATCCGTTAACAGGGCGGTGCAGTGAAAGTGACCTATCTGTCAGATATGGTGAACCATACCCGAAATTTAACCTCTGCATTTAACCCATCCAGTGATTTATGCAACTGCTTTAAAATACTGAAGTAAAAACGATATTAATTTCCGGTTCAGGGGGACTTTAAGCCCTGTGTTCTTCTCAGTTCCTTGTCAGGTATTGTATTTTTTTTGCATATTTGTCATGCTTAAAAGATTCAGATCATCAAACTAATTTTAATATTACACAATATTAACTGGATATATACAATATTTAAGAAAACCAGAGTCAATACAAAATGCAGTTTTTAAATGATGGTTTTATTTATTAAGGGAAAAAACTATCCAAACATTTCTGACCCTTTGTGAAGAAGTAATTGCCCCCTAAACATAATAACTTGTTGTGCCACCCTTGGCAGCAACAACTGCAATCAAGCGTTTACGAGGGTCTTTCACATCGCTGTGGAGGAATTTTGGCCTTCTGTTCTTTGCAGAATTGTTTTAATTCAGTCACATTGGAGGAGCTTCGAGCATGAACAGCCTTTTTAAGGTCAGGCAACAGCATTTCAGTTGGATTTAAGTCCGAGCTTTGACTAGGTCACTCCAAAACCTTTATTTGTTTTTTTTAGTCATTCGGATGTTTGAGGTCACAGGTTTAATCTTGAGGTCACAAAACGATGGCCGGACATTCTCTTTTAGGATTCTCTGGTGGAGCCCAGAATTCATGGTTCCATCGATTATGGCTGCAAAGCACCCCAGACCATCACACTATATATTTGGGAGTAATTGGGATTGTAATTGTTGGATTTTTGTATGTATTGTTTGGACCCCAGGAAGACTAGCTGTCATTTCGGCGTCAGCTAATGGGGATCCTTTTGAAATAAACAAGTAAACAAATAAACTACCTCCACCATGTTTGACTGTTGGTATGATGTTCTTTTTATGAATACTGTGTTAGTTTTACGCCAGATGTAACGAGACTCACACCTCCCTAAAAGTCCAACCTTCGTCTCATCAGTCCACAGAATATTTGCCCAAATGTTTTGGGGATCATCAAGATGTTTTATAGAAAATGTGAGACGAGCCTTTGTGTTTTCTTTTGGTCTGAAGTGTTTTTTTTGCCTTGGAACTCTCCCATGGATGCCAGTCTCTTTCTCATTGTAGAATCATGAACACTGACCTTATCTGAAGCAAGAGAGACCTACAATTCTTTAGATGTTGTTCTTGGATCTTTTATGTCCTCCTGGACGAGTCGTCGTTGTGCTCTTGGAGTAATTTTGGTAGGCCGGCCACTCCTGGGACGGTTTACCACTGTTCCACGCTTTCTCCATTTGTGGATAATGGCTCTCACTGTGATTCGCTGGAGTTTCAAAGCCTTAGAAATGGATTTGTAACCCTTTCTAGACTGACATTTCAATTACTTTGTTTCTCATCTGTTCTTGAATTTCTTTAGATCGCGACAGTTTGTCAGATAGGTTCTACTGAAGTGATTTCTTGATTCAACAGGTCTGCCAGTGATTATGCTTGAGTGAGGCTAGTGAAATTTAACTCAGTTATTCAATTCTTCACAGTCAACTCCCGTTATAGCAAGGAGGGCGATTACTTTTTCACATAGGGTCAGAAATGTTTGGATTGTTTTTGACTTAAATAAATAAAACCATCATTTAAAAACTGCACTTTGTATTTACTCTGGTTTTCTTTGAGTAATATAAAAATGATCTGAATCATTAAAGCTTGACAAATATGCAAAATAACAAAAAATCCGGAAGGGGGCAAATACTTTTTCACATCACCGTATATGATGGATTTATAGGAGGAGCTATATAGATAAATAGACCAATTTTACAATGTGCGTGCAGTCTGCAAACGTAATATGACTGAATATTTTTGTTCTCTCAATGTAATATTCATCTGGTCTTCAAATATCATTTATGCTGCTAAATATCCCTTTGCCTTTGTTCATGAAAAATGTAATTCTTCATTCAAGACTGAACTGAATATTAATAGCTGGTCCTTTTGTAATGTAAAAAGCATTTTGATTTCTTAATCAAGTGTCACTATTAAATTGAGCTAAATCATCCGACTCCACATTGAACTCTAGCACAATACGGCTGATGAAGATCTGAAAGCAAATGTATCTGCCAAACAACGAGGTATGAGAACAGGTCACACATCTGTGCGCTTCTGAAGGACATGCGGACAAAAGCAGCCCTCTAATAATACAGAACAAAAATGACATCCGTAGAGACAAAGAGAGATGCTTTCCCAACCGAGACAGAGGGAAAGAAATTGCACACCTCCCGGATACCGCGGCTTCAGAAAGGCTTGAGAACGGTATTCTTCAGAAGAAGGTTAAGGCAGTCTGACCCTGACCTACATACACACTGTAGCTTTTCAACAGTTGTGGAAATACCTTTAAGAGGAAGAGAGGTCTTCCGAGTCTCTTCAGCTGGAGAAAATGTATTTGATGCATTTTAGCTCATTCAAGGTGCAAATTCAATGTTCAACTTTTAATGACCCAAACAAAGAGCTACTTTTTCATAGTTTTGTACTTTTCAGGGATGTCACAAGCTCTATATATCCAGTTAAGAGTTAATAAAGAACAATCCAGAAAGGTGGAGTTTGGAGTCATGTGTGTCTATTAATGACGGTTACAATTAAAATGCATTGGGCTTCTGGATAATAACCCCTCAGAGAACCATTTAAAACGAGACCTCCGTTTGTTCTCTCTCTCTTCGCCACTTACTTAGTCTACAAACATCCCTTGGCTTCCGTTCTCTGCAATGACTGATAGGATACTCGTCTAAATATACATTCCAACCAACAAATAAAATGAAAGTCATCATTTACCAGCCGTACGCGACATCCTTTGACAGTAAGTAAATGTGTTCAATAGCCTTTCACTGGAGTGGTCCCCCACTTTTATGAGTAGATTTGATTAAACCACTTATCAAACCCACCATCCCCCAGGATCCTTCGCTCATACCGCTTCCGCTCATGTGCCAGACCTGCATTTACATCTCTAAGCAGAAGTCTTCTTTAATACAGAGTACGTCTTTTTGCTTGATGTAATAAAATTAAGTGCAAATGACCGTAAGTTTCAGGTTAATAGGGATGTTAAGGCCCTTAATGCAAGAGTAATTCAAAACGACGTGGCCTTGATCTAGCCTCAACTTTTAATGTCCATTAGCCCATTTAGAGCGCCATATTCCATTACCGTCCCCCTAGAGCTCAGCACCACCACACACACTGGCGTCGCTGTCCAATCTGCATGTTTTGTAGCCCTGTAAATTTCCTACTGACATACATATGGCATTTCTGGTAATAAAAATGAATGTCAGTCTATTATACGGCCATCACAATGTGCCTTTAAAAGGAACGTACAAGGGGGAAACTGATGTAATGTGATAAGCGCATTGTTTTTCAAAACAATTCTAGAGGCATGTTGCGCTAATGTGATTTGGGAGTCGGGGAGATCCGATCGTATCTTGCAAATATTCTTGCAGCGGGGATATGCAGTTGTACACGTGCGCGGAGAGGCATCATGGGAGATCTGTTTAGTGAAGAAGGTTACGGGCGGAGTTAATGTGGGCATTTCTTGTAAGGCATTACCATATTCTGTCAGCTCAAACACCCTTTAGTCTCACTTTAAGAAACTTAATTTATACCCAGAAGACCTTCGAGAGTCAGTGCTGTAAAATTAATTACATTTCGTGATTTTCTAATAAAGTCAGGGGGGAGCTCGGTTTAATTTGGCAGGTCCACAGTAGTGATACTATCACTCTTCAACATGCTGCAGGCTCCAGAGTATATTACAGTCCAAGTTAAGTAGAGCCACACTTTAATTCACATCAGACCAGCCATACTGAGGTGAACTTTAAATAAAATTTGTAAAACAGAGGTCTGTATGGCTGGCCTATCATGTTATGACAGGATCGCCTTAAAGCAGTAGTTCACTTTCAAAATAAATTTTCATGATCATTAACTCATCCCCATGTTATCAAAGATGTTTATACTTTTATTTTAGTCGAAAAGAAATAAAGGTTTTTGAAGAAAACATTCCAGGATTTTTCTCCATATAGTGGACTTCAATGGACTCCAAATGGTTGAAGGTCAAAACTACAATTTCAGTGCAGCTTAATAGGGCTTTAAACCATACCAGACAATGAATAAAGTTCTTATTTACTGAAACGATCGGTCATTTAAAAAAAAAAACTGTATATGCTTTATAAACACAAATGCTTGCCTTAATCTGTTCTGCGATGTTCATTCATGACTTCACTTAATATGTAGTTACGTTGAAAATGTACACGTTCAACTTTGGACACTGACTCTGTACTTCCGCCTACGTCAACTGTGACCTTTTCAACGTAATTATATATTTTGTGAAGTCATGAACGCACATCAAGGATCAAGGGGACCATTTGTGTTTATAAAGCATTTACATTTTTTTATTTTTAAATGACCGATCGTTTCGCTAGATAAGTCATTTATTCATCGTCACATATAATTTATGATTCATTCTGTAACAATATGTCTCCCAAATTTCAAATGAAAAGCTTCTATTTGCGTTTATTTACAGAAAATGAGAAACAGGTCAAACAGGTCTGTTTACACACACACAGCATCATTTGCACTCTTTACTGCTCACTTGCACACCAGGAATATTACACTGAATGCTCATTTGCACTAATGGACTACTCTCATAACTGCATTACCTCATCTACTGCACAGTAACTTCAATAACTGCAACAACTTCTCTACTGCACTGTAACTCATCTATTGCATTACTGCATCTATTGCATAACTAACTGCATCTACTCATCTATTGCACTATTACTTCAATAACTGCATTAACTCATCTACTGCACTGTAACCTTAATAACTGCATCAACGCACCTACTGCAGTGTAACTTCAATAACTAAACTAACTCATCTACTGCACTGTAACTGTATAACTGCATCTACTCATATATTGCACTATATCTTCAATAACTGCATTAACTCATGTACTGCACTGTACCTTTAATAACCGCATCAACTCATCTACTGCACTGTAACCTTAATAGCTAATGTCTGTAACTAATGCACACTTAAGTCACTTGCACTATTGTATAGTCTATATTGTTATCTGTTCATAACCACCTGTACATTAATGTTCACAGTATATAGCCTTCTGTATATATTGTTCATAGTACATACAGACTGTCATATTTTCATAGTACATGCCCATTGTAAAGTATTTTCCTAATATTGTATTCTGTATTTATTCAGACTGTATATCCTGCACTTGCTAATTGCACTTCTGGTTAGACCTAAACTACATTTCGTTACACTGTACTTGTATATGTGTAATGACAATAAAGTTGAATCTAATCTAATCTAAAAAGAAAAGAAAAGCTCTGTATTTTTTTCAGACATCAAATATTATTTGTTTATTTTCACTTTTAAGCAATACAACAGTAATATTTCTACATGTATTTAGGAAAGGTTAAAAATTATTTTTATGTGATAAGTTTTTCATGTGTTTTGTCATGCTATCTGTCTTTCACATTGCTATTGGGGGACTTTGTCACTCCTGTGGTTTGATTTTTTTTAATTCAACAGACACTGGACTGGAATGACCACGATACATCTGGAAATGATGATTACATGAAAATTTTGAATTTTCCGGGGCTCAATATATATAAACTGTTATCAATATCATATATAAATTACTTATACTGTCCACCCCTACAGGTCAGCTTGTGTTTCATTTAACATGGAGAGAACTAATCCAGAGATTTCCCCTCTCGGCTTTATAAACTGGTTTATCAAGGTCGATACTAGACAAGGAGCTTTAGGAGAAATAATGGGGCTGCAGGGGAAAGTCTAAGAAATGGGATACAGACAGTAGAAAAGTCGATAAAAGATCTGGCCTGTAAGACTGAAAGCTGTTATTTGTATGATAATCCATAGCCCGGTATCATTGCTGAGCTGCCGCCAACCGGAGTCCCACTCCACCTGTTTAGACCACCAGCTCCGCCGGTGAAGCACTCTCGCCACGCAGGTGTGTGACTGAGCATGATAGATGCGGTGTGTTTGAGTTTGTTTGTGTGTGTAAGCATGAGAGAAATTGAGGCCACACGTTCCTCCGAGGCGGCCGATGTTGATTTTATCATTTTGTATGTGATTGAATGGCATTTCTGCGAGGGTACAAGTAAATCAAAGATAAAGACTAGCATTTGTGTTCTCTCGCTCGATCTAAACTCCGGGAGCTTTATTTTAAGCCTGGTTTAAAGCAAAAGGCCAGACTGCTCTTTTCACCAAGTAAAAATACTAATATTTTGTTATAATAGACAGTTTTTCTTACCTCACTTCTTGACTGACTTTCAAAGGATTCGTTAAGCGAATCATCCATCTAATCCCCTCCTTTCCTCTAGCCTAGTCTGATGTTATTGGTCAGATAGTCTAGTCTGCTGTGATTGGTCTACCACTAATGAGGCTCACGAGCTACAGTGTTTGGGGGAGAAGAGTGAAGTTTTCGTGGGCAGTCCTAGTAAAATGTAGACGATGACTATATGTAGTGACGTAAATCCGCGGCGGTTCACGAATCGGACTAGGGACGACTCGTTTGCGTGATACAGAGTCGACTCCATTTTTTCCAAGCCAACAACTTTGTTGTTTATTCCCCTTCATCTTTACAACTTGGCAGACTGCTTACTTTCGAACACGGCAGCATTACTCACTGCATGAAATGTCATTTACATGATCTCGTAACATGTACTATTTAATGATATTGTGTGTGATATTTCTTTAAGAGCGTCCCAAATGTCTGTGTTGCTTGGTTACATGCAAACCTTGATGCTCTATTGCTGGAAAACATTATACGAATGAATAGGCCAAACGTTTTTAAAACATAAGTTGCTCATTAATGGTTTGTTTATAGAACTGTTGTGTAAATATTGAGGTTAATGCTTTATGCAACATGGCTGTCATCACTCGAGGTACAAATCGCACCTGTGTTGATGTTCAGTACATCAGCAAATTCTGTTGTAATGTGAGATTTAAGGGACGGTTCACCCAAAAATACAAATTCTGTCATAATTTATTCACTCTCATGTCTCTGTGAAACACAAAAGAAGATGTTTTGAGAAATGTCTCTGTGTTTTTGTGTGCATACAATGGAAGTCAATGGGGTCGATGTAGTTTGGTTCCCATCGTTCTTCTTTTGTGTTCTGCTGAAGAAAGAAAATCATACAGGTTTGAAATGATACAAGGGTGATGACCACTATAACTTCAATGCTGGTGGGGTGGGTGGCTGGGTTAATCTCTCAGGAAACCGACATCATCTCGTCAATTCTAATTGATGACTCTAATGGCACAGAAACAGACTTTATTTTTTATAAATGTATAATTTTGACACCTAGGGTAAATCAGATCTCTGGATAATGTGAGTTGAATTGGTTTCGCTAGAACCTTCCAGCTGGAGATGAGGGTGTCTGGCAATGGCTCTTGCGAGACTGAGTTTTGGCTCACTTCCTGTATCTGCTGCTACACAGGACCACATTTCCAGCCCTGATGGGAATGATGATAACTACCATACAGAGACCAAATGTGCTTTTATTCGTGTACTATGTTAATTACTTCTGGGAATCCTTATAAGTCATTAAAGCCAAACTCTTGTTTATCTTTTGAAATTAAATAATTGATTAATCCGTTTTTTAAACCAACATGCTTGCGTTTGTCCTGTAATGCTTTGGAGGAAATTACGGAGGCATTTTCTGGCATGACTAGAGCGCTTCCAAAGCCACTGCGATCCTATCAATTTATATGCATTTTTATGAGCACACCCGCTTTTTTAAATTGTGTTATATTTAGGATAAATGTATCTGTTGTGTGTAAAAATTGGTTACCAACATTATTTAGAATATCTTCATTTGTGTTCTGGAGAAGTGAGAAAGTCATACAGGTTTGGAATGACATGAAGGCGAATAAATGATTTAAGAATGATCCTTTTGGGGGTGAACTATCCCTTTAAAATGGCAATTCTTAACTTTTGCCTCTCTATTGCCATCTCTGTTTCAAACATAAAATTTCAGGTTAGTTATTTTTGTTTATTTGTTAATCAAAAGTAAAAAATAGTTAAAAGTTACAGATCACACTTTTAAAGTCCCTTTGAACTGTATATTGAGATCATATTTACTTCCGTATTTTGACACATTTCAGTTTAAATGTAATTTCGATGAGAAAAATAGTGGACGTGGCTTGCTTTTTTCACTGCGATTGGATTGGATGTATAAAAACTGGCATTGCATTTTGAAATGGAACTGGTAGCAGACTGACGGTTGAAGGGGAGGAGTTAACGGATGCTCCACCCAAGCCGTCTAACATACGTCAAGATGGATAGTCAGGAGGACGAAAGTGCATTTTCAGATTTGAATTGAAGATTATGAATGTAGAAAGAGAATGAACTACATTGATAAGCTATTTGCAATAAACGCTGCAATATGTTTTGTAATAGGAATTGTAATTTTAATTTCACTGGCTGCGGTTTCAAAAGACTTTTCAAATACTACAGAATACAATACTCCTTTACAGAACCCCAATGTACTTACTCTTAATCTCTTGTATTTTGATTTGACTACCGCATTTTCAAAGAACTGGTAATCGCAAATATATGCTTAATGTGAAGAGGCACTTTAATAGTCTGCATAAACACACAGAGCGCAGCAATACAGGACTCGTCACGGGAAACAAGTAAAGTTTAAAGGACAACAATGTTTAGCAAGAACCGAGAGGACATGAGTGGCAACATAGCGCTGCGGAACACATATGCGTAGGCACGCGTTTACATGCAAGCGTGTGAGCCAGAGACTTGCGTGGGATGGAGACTGAGGACTAAGTGTGAGATTAATAGAAGCGTGAGTTGCGAGACATGTAGGACAAGCCCTGGCTGAGTCGACTGCTGAATTAACCTGTGTGTCAGTATTAATCTGTTCTGGGCCCCCAAGAACTTAATGCTTTCTGCTCAAACCTAATCAAGCCCATTCCCTCCGACACAACGTCTGTCAGGTATTTTCCTCAAATAGATACTTGTTTCTCCCCAGACTCTCCGTTTTACCTTCTGCTGCTAGCAGAGAAGCCTGATGTAGGTGGGATTACTCCAGTCAATGGAAGCCTACGCATATCTAGCCGACCAGACACTGTTCATGTTTGTAACGATATACAAGCAGGATGCGATAATGGCGACACATAGTGAGGAACACCATGACTGTGTAAACAGAAGCTTTGTACCAGAAGAAGGTTCTCTGGAGATTTTTCAGTAGAAAAACATAGCTTGCATTGCAGCTAAATGTTCCCCCTTAAAAGCAATAGCTCACTTGATTTTTTTTTCATTATTTACCCTCCCCCATTGATTGATAATTGAAGCTACAAAAACTTGTTCATTGATTTTGTAAACAAACTCTTCAATTGTGTGTTTTGTGCGACTGTTTAAATGTATTTAAATCCCCCACCTCATAAAAAACCTTATAAATTTGAATAAGATCGGTCTGGAATAAGGGAAAACATTTTGCTCTAAACGCCTTGTCAAGTTTTATGGGTCTATAAAGCCCATTGCACATAGAATCTGAAAATTCTGTTCGAAATTTTCACACACCAAAAAAAATACGACCTTACGTTATGTAAAACACACTTACACACTGCCTCCAATATTTTCATTAGTCGTAAAAAATTCAGATTGGTTTCGATTTTCTGCGTTTTTCGCATATGGATTTTGAAAGGTGTTTTGACAATTCAGAGACACCGTACAAACGAGCGCCAAATACAAAAAAACTGATACGAAAATTTCGGACTATATGTGCAAAGACCTTTAGGTTTCAATTTTACCACATTTTCTTAGCTTTAACATAAAATCATTTGCCTACTTGGAATAATTAGCAGCTTTTTTAGAGGAATAGTTAACCCATTTGAAAATCATCATACCCAGATGCACATGACCCAGTTGAACACCAAACATTTTATTAAATAATAAACTAGCTACCATACCAGTAACCAGTGCATGTTTCATCACAAGACCTCCAAAAACCCATTAGATCCCGACATACCGCCACATTTCAACTTACCCCTCAAGAGGTGTATGCTTCCATGGTTAAATCATGAATAAATCACCAGATGAGCTTAAAATATAAATCATCTTCTATTACAAAAGTATCGTTTCACTTCAAAAGACATGCATTAAACCACTGGAGTCTTTTTTATTACCGTACTATTGGATGTACAATATATGCTTTTTGGAGCTTCACCATGTTGGCTACCATATAAGATAACATTATGGCATTTTAAAATAAAATGATTTGCTCGTATTCAGCCGACGAAAGGAAGTCATTCACATCTGGGATGGCATGAGGGTGAGTAAACTATAAACCATCATTTTCATATTTGGGTGTACTCTTTTTGTATGATGTCCCTCGGGGTGTCAGGTTGACCATGTTTGTGTGTCACACACACACAGAATTCATTTGTAGGTTTTATTCAGAGTCATTAATCACTGGGTGGTCTGAACAGGAAACAAGCTTCTGTACTACAAAACAAATCCACAGGGAGATTTAAAAAAACAATGGCGCTTGCCACCTCCGCACGCTCTCTAATAGACAAATAACATAATCAATCCCCAGTAGGTGAGTGTGATGAGATGATTTTGGAAATAACATCCCTCTGAAACTGTCAAATTGAAGCTGTTTCGTGTGAGAAATGATCACCAGAAGTAGTTCACAAAGACGTGTCCCCTACTTTTAACCCCTTTACGGATGAGCTCTCGCCAATTAGTGCATTTTAAACGCCCACTCAGAACGACCAGCAGAGAGAGAGAGAACTCATTCTTATCTTTCTAAAGGACTACAGTGTTTTGGTCTTCGTTCCTCACCTAGCAACGGAGTGTCAAGCATACAATGCAGATTTTAATTTTCCATTAGTCTCACTCAGTGGAATATTTGACTTGCGCGTGCAAATTTAAGTGCATTTGCTCTGGCATTTATAATATCTCTATTACACTCATCTGATAAAAGCATGGATACAAGTAAAGGAAACCATGCTCTAGATCATATATAATTGACATTTTAATCACAAATCTTGTTGAACAGTTTGTATTATCATCCATTGTTGTTTAACATGATTAACAGAGCATGAAATAGATCATATAATCCGAAAGAAAACAAACAAAAAGCAGATCTGTTTAATAAACAAATGTGATTTAAGACTAGTTTAACTTTCATTATCATCTCGCACCAGATGTAGGCTTTTATAAACATTCAAATATTTGTTTTTGTTTTCTCTATTTGCTGTCTGTAAAATGGCTGTTGAACAAGTCATAGAGATCAAAGTGTGACCAGATTACATTAAACAGCTACGTAAGGACAAACACAAACACAAAACACTCTCGAAACCTAATTAACTGCATACATTGAAAGTATTTTTGGGCATTCCCAAATGCTCACTACGTTTTGAAACACCGCCAGAATGTATAATATGTGTTGTTGTACGACTGGTCATGCAAATACAAATATTATAGCTATTAAAAACAACTTAACTCATATTTACATTGACACCAGCACTAATAGCCAACTAATGTTCTCAATAATAGAAATACAATTGATATTACTAATAGTAATAATAATGCTATCAGTAATGCTCTTCCTATAATAATATTTTTCTCCAGAATCTTAACACAATACTCCTACTGCATAATACTGCACAAATGGAAACACTAATAATACTACTCATTATCACTACTAATAACGAAAATACAAATACAGACAACACTAAATGTCCTTTACATATATTAATATTCGTGCTAAATTTTTATAATATTGCTAATACTACAAATTTCCCAATAGTTATAATATTTCTAATACTAATAAACATGAATGCTCAAATTATCGTCATTCCTAATACTACCAGTTTTTAAACACTATCAGTACTGATAATAATGCTCATACTAAAACTAAAAATGATTTATACTTATAATAAATGATTGCACAGTGCATACCGTCCATATATTAACTCCTTGATTTTTAAAGCACATAAATAAACAGAAGCATGAGTGGTTGTAATTGCCTACCTGTCGTCCGTCTGCCAGTCCCCGAGCAACAGGTCTCGGAACCGGTACCGCGGCGGCAGCGGCAGCACCTCCTTCTCCAGCTCCACCATTGTCAGCACCGAGCCCTCAAACGAGCACTAATCGCCGCGTAATAAAGATTCAAACGCCGTCCTTTAGCCCTCCGATGCGATTATTTGAGGTGGCACACATGTATGAAGTGCTGTCATCACTCAAAAGCACACAATGAAACCGATCCACTATCACAGCTGAGCAACTGGTGCCTCCTCCCGCAACACAGATGAAACACACGGCACCTGGACATCCCGCTGCATTGCTGAGCCAAGCACGGGTGCTTCGGTTTAAATCAGCTGTATTAGTTGCCAGATGTTGCGGTCATGCCTTATTTCATCACTGTTCTGTATTGATTTGAGCGGCGATGGTAATGCAGAGCATTGCGCTGTAACTCCTCCGATGTAATGTGGCAATCGAGAGGGTGGGCAAGTTAATCTGTAACCAATCTACATGCAACCCGCCTGCAGATATATCATCGATTGTAATCCTATGGGTTAACTTTAAAGGGTTTATAATTCAAATGATGAACAAATCTGTTCAGTACTTGATGGAAATAAAAAATTCATCATCACAGTCGAGACAGCTTTACTAAATATATAGGGCACCGAATTGCGTTCGCATGTCGCCTTATTAAACGAGAGAACGACTTTACGCATTTAACATAAATGCCGTGAAATGAGAAACCACGGAGAGCAAAGGATCTTGGGAACAGTAACACCTGTTGCGGTATTTCACATGGTTTATTCACTATGGCAGAGAGAAAACGCATATTCAGGGTACATAATGATGTAATAAAAGTCTGAAATGTACATGCTGGAGTCAAATTAATTGTGCTGTCGCATTCAATTTCTCGAATCCAATCCGGTGCAGACCTCATGCTGTCAATGATCTCTAACGCTCTGCCCCCAAGTGGATTCATATGAAAGAGCATGCCTAATACATCTTCATTTGAAGGGTATAGATCCTCAAACTTTACGCCTTTACTGTAGTCGATGGTCTTTAAACAATACATTTAATGAGCTTAATATCAGTGAGCCTTGTCATTATTGTTTCTTTATGCTGCAGAAAGCGTGGATGCGCAACAGATACCATCAGAAGTCGTTTAAAAGAAACACCTGCATGTGTTCAACTCAATTCAGACTTTCTTCGCTGCTGGTAAACAAAGTTTTGTTTCAATTAATCACGACAGTATTTTAGTGAGAGAAACACTTCTAACGAACCGAAACGTGGGGCCTGTTTATACATGATCTCGCGCGAAAACCGGCGTTGTACGACCACTTCCGGAATTCGTACGCTAGTCTGAGACTGCGTCCAAGGCCCTGTCCTAAATGGCGCACTCCGGTCTTGTGGACCTCTTCTGAGTCCACACTTGGTGACGTCAGGAAGTCCAGACCTATAGGGAACTAGGCACGAGTCACCAAGGGTACATTGGAGTGCATTTTGGGCCAGACTTGAGGTCATCCCACATCTAATCACTCTCGCGGTACTTTATTGTCATTCGCTGATCAATCTACGCAGTGCCGTGAAGTCGATCACACTTGTTGTCCCGTTGTAGTTATTTGGGACAGGAGCTGCCGGTTTTTATTGTTCTGTATTTCATATGTTGATATGCCACCCGAGCAAGAGATGCTTATGTTTGTAATGCATTCATTTGTCATGACGTATGCATCTGCTATTTATTTGTATGCACTATCTTATGTATACACTTCTTAATATACACAAATGTTGTTATTTAATATTTCTCTTTAGTACAGAAGCTGTGTTGTTTAGCTTTACAGAGCCCAGAGACAACTACAAATATACAATAAAACATGGCTTATTACCTAAAGTAAGAAAATGCACTGCATTAAAAGTATTTATTCTTTAATAGCTGGCTTAATAAAAAAATAAATAAGCCATAATGTAAATAAGTTACTAATCAATACATTCATTTAGAATGGAAAAACATACATTAGAATGTATCCGTCATGTTTACGTAAATGTCTGACATCCAGGACACTCCTCCCATGCGTTCTGTGATTGGGCGTTCGAAAGGATTTCTGGGCGTGGTACTTCAGTGGAGTCTCCATTAATGCGGGCTTTACCGAAGACCGCATCGAGGGCACAGAGGACGCGCTCGCGAGGAGACTTCTGAGCGCTTAAAAGACAAATTGGACACCCTGCGGACTCCTAGACTTGACGAGCACGCGCAATTTAGTCCACGAGACCGCAAATCCACTTAAAATGCGCCATTTGGGAAAGGGCCCAAATACCCCCAGTTTCGGTCTTTGTTCATGACCGCTCGAATACTTTCTTGACGTATTTCCTGTTTTTGATCCTAGTGGGCGTGAAGATGCAAAGTGAGCATTAAGTATTTCTCACCCGATGGGACACACTTATAGCAAGTGCAAACATATAACGTTAATTAATGTGGTGTTTCTAACTATGAGATCTATGAGCGCACTGCCCTTTGGCATTTTAAAGACATTGGACACACTTGAGCTCTTCCTTCCTGTCGCGTGCACGCGCTCTTAAGTGGCCAAGACCGCAAGTGGGGTTTTTCGGACGCAGCCTCGGTAACGTTAGATCGAGCACGTCAGTCTTTTTGTCGCGTCTACACCGGACGCGAAACGACAAAATATATTAGAACCCTTTATCATTTTACATTTTGGGATTCGGTACAAAACATTTTATTTACAGAGCAAATGCTTAACATGTTTAGAAAACGTATAGTATGTTAAAAAAAACTGCATAAAAACTGCACAAAAGCTATACAAATCTAGCCGTCCTAGGCCACTCCGTTAACAGTGATGTTTACTGATTGTAGCGCCTCTACAGCCCAGGTGGGGTACTGCTCACTGGACGAGAACATTCTCTTCATGAATGCTTTCACAAACTCTGGAAACCTCTTCTCTATGATGCTCTGACGTACCGATCGCATGAGGGTGAGCTAAGCAAAGACAAATGTGGACAGAAGGAAATGAAGACACAACACTCAATGCAGTAAACCTGTAAGACTGGTAGATCATTACCTGGTAGGAGATGTTATGGATGGTTATGTGATGCATGGCTGCAGTGTCACTCTTGAACAGGGCGTGGAGGTAAGCCCGACTGTGTCTGTGGTTTTGTTTAAGGAATGGAAAAGAAAATATTTTTTTAGGTTTAAAGGAGAGATTATATGAACATCAGCATATTGATCCAGAAGTTTAACTGAGATATCAAACAAGATGCCAATACCTCCTGCAGGTAGGACACTGGCAGTCAGGGTCGATTGGCTGTAAGTCTTTAGCATATTGCTTCTGTTTAAGCTGCAGCGATCCCCAGGGAACCAAAGCGGAGCCAAATCTCTGAAACAGCATAAAAATAATGTCAGAAACAGCCTCAGTAAAAGAAACAGAATACTGATAAGACTTGACGTGCAACACTGGAGTTTTTCAAGGGTATTGTCAATTACCAAAGTCTTGATTCTAACATGTCAAAATGGGCAGAAGCTCTTAAAATGTGCTTTTGGAGAAATTTAAGTTCTGCGTTTTATTAAACATTTACAGATTGAAATGGCTGGGCGATATTTATGCATTTGCTAAAATAAGGATTGAAGTGTTATTATTCAATAGAACCTTACAGTCATGGCTAGTATAAGTGCTTAATGCTACAAAAACACAAACTTGGACCTCTAAGGGCAAACTTTTTTGAAAACATAATGGCCAAATTGAAACACTTCATTGAAGCTCACTGCTCAAACTTTCTGTATTTTGTATAGCCAGAAAGATAATATGAATTTTCTATTCTAGTGTGAAGAGAATTCCATCACTTACTGCTGTACGAGTCGGGAAAACACAGTCAAACATATCACAGCCCAAGGCAACACAGACCACCAGGTCGAGTGCATAACTAAAATACATTTTAAAGAAACAATTAACATCAAATACTGACAAATAAACACTAAAAGCACTAGTGAATGATGTCGTCGACCTTACCCAACTCCCATGAGGTAACGGGGCTTTTCTCTGGGCAGGTGGTCTGTGCTTAGAGTCACCATCTTCCAGAAATCATCCTTTTCCTCTCCCCCACTCAAACCCCCGATGGCAAAGCCTGGTACATCACGCTTTGTCATTTCTGTGTGAAGAGCAAAAATGTTTATTCTCAGGAGAATGATGTTTCAAATGCACCCTGAGCAGAACATTCAGTCTTATGTAAAAGTACCCACATCTATCCTCATATAGGGTTTATGTTAATTGCTATTTTAACGGTGATATAGCAATGACACCACTAAACCACAATGGACATCAAAATGAATGTTGGGTTTGAGTTGATGTTGAATGATGACACCCAGTGCCCACCATCTAAACAGGCCTTGCGCAGTTTGGCATCAAGTCCCCCTTGTATAATAGCGAACAGGTTCTGTCTGTCTGGATTCTTGTTTGCTGCGATGCAGCGGTCCAGCCAGCGCACGGAGCGGTGCATTGCCTCTTCCACCCGCGGCCCTTTCACCGTACTGCTGACCACATCATCCAGTTGCATCATGATATCCGAACCTGCACAGATTGCAGAGAATAACAGTCCACGGGGGCTATTATGTCATGAATAAGAATCACTATAATGTTCTGTCCTGGCTGAGAGATAACGATATGCAACATGTCTCATACCCAAGCTGTTCTGTATGGCTATGGATTGCTCAGGGGTGAGGAGGATTTCTTTGCCATCATACGGGGAACGGAACGTGACCCCCTCCTCTGTTACTTCGGAAAGTTCGACAAGAGACACCATTTGAAAACCTCCGCTGTCCTAGCAACAGAAATGGGGAATGAAACTTTTGGTACCAAAGTCAAATGAATCATAACAGACTATAATGGGGAAGATAGCCTGCCCATGCCTACCGTTAAAAGATTTCTTTTCCAATTCATAAATCCATGTAATCCTTTGGCTTTCTCTATTAACTCAGGACCCTGTTTGGATACATACAACAACGGTCAACTAAGTTTCAAACATAGTGCAGATTTCCATTTTTATGAGTTCTGACACATACCGGCCTCATACCCAGATGATACGTGTTTCCAAGACATATGTGACAGTCCAGATCCGCCAGCTGGTCTGCAGTGATTCCCTTCATGGTGCCCTGGGTGCCCACCGGCATGAACACCGGGGTACTGACCGTGCTGTGGGGGAGAGTAAGAGTGCAAGCTCTCGCCTTACTTACGGGACACTCCGCCACGATTCGAAGAGCAAGAGGAGCAACAGATGATACAGCTTTTAACGATGCCATACTGGATTCACTCTCATGTGTGTTCGCCGCTATGGGCGCCGCCATTTTGAACAGTGTTTTTACTGAACTACACCAGGAAGTGACTCAAAGGTCTCTCATGAGAGTCGAATCCCGATTTGCGGCAATATTTTGCGATTGTTCCTAAATAAAGGGTAACATTCTTCTGCTAAGAGTCAACTATTTACGATCAAGGGCCCTAAACAAATTATTTTGTGTTTTTGTAGGAAAGAAAGGCGTGTTTGACTTCATACTGCGCATACTAATCACCATATGACATTAAAGTACCGCGAGATCAACTCGAGAGCAAACTGCACCTTATCGTCTCGAATCGCTCTCGCGGTACTGTGATACGACGATCAGAAGGCGCAGCGCCGCACTAAATCCCAAATGCTTAATATATAATTCAATTTGTTTTATTTATTAAATATTAAAATTAGTTTTGCATTAATTTTACTATACAATACGAACTAAATTTTGACTTTGCGTTCAAGCTGAAGATAATAAAAAAAGTTTATTTGAGGCTTAACTGACGGACATTTCAGCCATCTAACACCTTTGGCTGTTACGGCTGCAACGTAAGCTTGGCCAATCGAAAGCAAGAATAAATCCAAAGTGGGCCTTGAGGACCAATCAGATCGTTGACAGGAGGCGGGACTCGCGTCACCGGTGGAGGTCGGATGTCGCCTGACCGGATGATAGCGAGAAGTTTTGTTTTGTGAGTTTACGAACGATTGACCCTCAGACCAGTGAAAGGATCTTAATGTATGCTCTTTAATACGCGATATATGACCGCCAACCAATGTTTTATTAATGATTTGTTTGTGACAGACTAAACTGAAAGTGTTTGAAGGGTGGAAACTGAACAGTTGTAAGTAACCCGAGCGACTTGCTGCTGTGAGCCCGTTCCTGCGCGCGGAGAGACGGTCAGAAACCATGGGCAACCGGGGGATGGAGGATTTGATCCCCCTGATCAATAAACTTCAGGATGCTTTCAGTTCCATCGGCCAAAGCTGTAACTTGGATCTGCCGCAAATAGCCGTGGTTGGAGGACAGAGTGCCGGAAAAAGCTCCGTGCTGGAAAATTTCGTCGGCAGGTTGGTTATCTTACTCGTTAACTTTACGCATCAGTTGTACATACAATCACTGATCACAGCATTTTCCGTATTTCAGCTGATAGACGAACAGTCGTCTCATTTATTGCTATTCAAGCTGCGTTTGTGTACTCTTTGGTCGATCTATTGACTTGGATATGGGGTCATTCACTAACGCGAGTTGCGCAAGTAGCGTAAAGGACGATCTTCGCCATTCATTGAAGTGAATTGGGCGTTAGTGAGACCGAAGCGCAAAATGGGGAAGTTGGCGGTATGGTGCGGACACAGATGAAGTTATATCGCGTCTTTGAGAGCTTTATTGTGGCACAGTGGGGAAATTAAACCACGCAAAAACGTATAGCTATGTTTAAGCCATCAAATGTATTTCCTTGTTTTGAGTGGTAATGTGTATACATGTATCGGATGACTCTGACACTTGTCTGAACAGTGACGTCATGCACTTGTCTACGTGCCCTTACTGAAAAGTACTCCGAAGATAATACCATGTTTCTTTTTTATATTTACAATATGATGCTGTGCGATTAGCATATTTATGTTATTAAGATGACACTCAGCTGTGCTTAGAATACATTGTAACATGGCCAGAAACTAAGTAGTCTTCAGCGATATTTTGTTGCATTTCGTGAAAATGTGTACAGTCCAGATTCAACCAGTTATACTATTAAACACATGTTTAAAATGCATTTTCTAATGCAACAAATGCATTTTTATACATTTTCCCAAAGAAACAACAGCCTTGAAAAAAAAAACTATAGAAGCCAGACATTCTAATGTATTTTTTGGTCATTTTTTGGTCATTATTGGATAGGAACCAATACACACTATTAGGTATTAGACAAGGCCCAAAGTACACTACCTAAATAAATAAAAAATAGAAATTCTAGAATAAATATGGTTTGTTGTCAAATACTACGATCATTTCGTTTTGGGTGACGTATTAAATATGCAGAATATGGAGCCTTATTTTAAAATAGCAAATATGTTAAAATACCAGGTAATATTATAATATAGTAATATTATGAAGTTGTAAATGGCAATGTCTGTGCTGTGTAGAGAACAAACAACTTAAAAACCAAGAAGTAAAATATCATCAGAATTAATCTTTATATGTACAGAAGTCGAGGAACTAGGCCTGCACGATTAATCGTTTTTAAACCGAAATCGCAATTTGAAGGGGTGCGATGTTCAAATCGCAAAAGCTGCGATTATTTCGATTAAAAGGGCTTTAAATAAGATAATGCACCTACGTAGTATTTGACAGCAATTTTACGTTTATCCAATAGGGAGCATTTTAACACTTTAGTGATGCGCGGGTGGCGGTTAAATCCGTGGGCGCTGTGGATTTATGATCCGCGGGTCGGGAAATAAAAAAGTACATTCTGATTAATTGCGGGTGGGTCGCGGGTGTATGATATCATATACAATATTAACAAAATTTCTCAAAAAATACGAACATGTTTAAAATGCATTTTTAATCAGGCGCTAATTTGCAGTAATTTAAAACAAATGCGCGCGTGGCGGCGGTAGATGACGGTCTATTTCTTTAAGCAGAAATTTCTTTAAGCAGAAAATTTAAAAAGGGAGAATTAAAAACAAAACAAAAGGTAGGAAAGATAAGTACCGTGTGGGAGCGTTTTAGCGAAGTGGTTTAACGAATCAAGTGCTGGGTTTGTAATATGCAACGACAGTGAGATACTGTATGTATATGAAAGCCGTAAGAGTGGTACCTCTTATATTGTACATCATGTGTGTGCTAAATCGAAAGATTAGATTTAGGCATTTACAGACAAAGACAGTGCTAGAAAATTTACTGAGTAATTAAAGTAACGATCGGGTCCGGGTCGGTTGCGGATATCAGAGAAAACTATACGAGCGGGCGGGTGGCGGGTGGATAATTTATTGAAGCAGCGGATGCGGGTGACATTTTAGCTTATCTGCGCATCTCTTCTGTACATGCTTTGAATTAGCAAAGAACGTCGTTTGGGAAAGATAAGCGCGACCGGGAGCAACAGTTCAAATTCGCAACAAAGTAACGTTATGTCTGCTGAAGCGCAAAGTCCTGCAACAGCAGATGACTTGGTACCTAAAAGAAAAAGCAATGCTTATGTTTGGAATTATTTTGAAAGTCTGTGTCGACCTCGCGACACGATTGCTCAAGCGTTTGAAATAAGCACACTCTACGACAGATTTTCACAAAGGTAGGCCAAAATAACAGACGCCATACATAACTGTAATTGTTTACAGTGTGGTTGGGATCTTAAAAGTTTAAGGTTTTATTTATACTTGTTAATTTAAGTATTTAAGATACTGCTGTTATTCTCTTAATTTGTCATGACATTTTTGCATGACAACTTTATTTAAAAAAATGACCACAGTGTAAGTGGTTATAAATAAACAGTGGGATAATGTAACAATAGTTTGTGATTTTGCTTGGTCTTTCTTTGATGCATGCTGTTAAAACAAACACAACAAACCTAGCTCTTTTCTTTTTAATAGTAGTCAAATCGCATTTAAATCGCAAATCGCAATTTTGGTCAGAAAAATCACAATTCGATTTTTTCTTCAAATCGTGCAGCCCTACGAGGAACCTCCTTCGTCCTGTTCGGCTCGACCTTGGGTTTTGTTCAGCGCAGGTAAAGGTTGGTGTAACCACCTGTTTTGCAGTAATCATTGGTCATGGCCACACCTGCATCAGACAACAGGCTACAGCACCGATAGATCATCTAAATCAGACTTATTCAATTTCTTTTAAAGCTTCAGACAGGAAGAGAAAGTACGACTCTGGCTGGAGATGATTGACAATATTTTTACATCCGGTCGTTTTGTGGTCTGCACATTGCTGCATTCATTTCCATCAGCATTCATCTTAGTATGACTGTTCTGTCTCCCGGTGAATTTAAATGAATTTGGTCTTGATGTTAAACAGTGGAGAGAGTATAAGTCAGAGTAATTGGCTCGAATTTGTTGCTGTTTCTCATGGATGCAGATGTTTGAGAGCTTATGAATGCATTTATTAATTTTCCTTTCATCATTGAAGTTAAATATTAATGACTGATGTCCACCAATATTTGTGCAAATATAGTGTTAAAAGAATGTTTATTTAATTTCTGCAGTTTTGCGTGTCTTATTGCACAATTGTATTGCATAAAGTGTATTATAGCTTGCACCATGCTGTCTAGCAGTTGGTATCGAAAACTCCATATTTGAAGAGTACCGGTATAAACCTAACAAGTAGTTTTGTACAGGAACCCTTAAAGGGATACTTTAACCGTGTTGCTTGCGTATGATTGCCTTTGGACATTGTGAAGCACTTTGGTCAACCATGGTTGTTTTTAAATGTGCTATATAAATAAAATTGAACTTGAACTTAACCAAAAATGAAAAATCTGTTATCATTTAATCACATTTGACTTGTTCCATATCTGTATAATTTCTTTTTCTTCTGATGAACACAGAGAAAGATATTTGGAAGAATGGTTATAACCAGACAGATTTTGCCCCCCGTTGACTCCCATAGTAGGAAAAATTACTTTTATCATTTTTTAGTTCTGTGGAACTCAAAAGAATATATTTTGAAGAATGTAGGTTCTTGGGCACTTTTGACTGCCATTGAATTTTTTCCTACTATGGAAGTCAATGGGGGGCAACATCTGTCTGGTTATAAGCATTCTTTCAAATACATTTATACAGATTTGGAACAACCTGAAGGTGAGTAAATGATGACATAATTTTCAATTTTGGCTGAAGTATCCCTTTATCTCTCTAAAACAGATAGGAATGCTCCTCATTTGTATTGTTCTGCTCCATCTCTAGAGGGTTCAGTTTTCCTGATGGCACAGGATACTAAGCAACATAACCTTGGATTTCATAATCGGGTTGTTGGGCAGGTTTACCCATTACAGAAAACAACAATCAGTGTGAGAGTGTTCTGGCAAACAGTAGAAATCAGACATTAACCTCAACTTATGCTGTGTGTACCATCCTTAAACACAAGCATAAAGACCTGCCTTACGAGCTTATTTTAGGGCTGCAAAGTTTAATTTGACAAATATTGCAGTGACGATTGGAATGGTGATGTAATTTCAGCTCATATCGCTGCTTAGTACCTGAGCAAACAAAGAGGCATAAAATCACATGGAAACAGGAGCTTTAATGTTCAGTCATGTATAAAAATGAATGTGTTTGTCTGATGAAGTCACGTTTTGCCCATGCTAACGTAGTTCTCTTCCGCACTTTTCAGCTTTTTTTTTTCGTACAAAAAAGTACAAATGATGTGCATATCCCCATGCCTGTGGTTTTTATGGATGTCACATTGTTACGTTAACAATAAACATTTCATTGGCATCAGTAACATTTATTTTTGTTGAACCTCTTGAAGCACTTTGTGTTCACACACGTTGGACGTAAGTAGAATAAAGTAAACTGATTACAAGCGAACCAAACTGACAGGTTTGTGTTACGGCCTCAGGCTCTGTAAACAGAAAGTGATCAAGTGGTTTGATCTCCACCTGTAAATCATTTTCACATTTTCCTGTGAGATGAAAATGTTGAGAGATAGAGGATGTGAGGTTAAAGTTACTTTTATTGACGTTCTCAGTAGTTTCTTTCCATATTCACAAAATGTATTGTTGTTGTTTCAGCCGTTGTTCTTCATAAAAGCGGTACTACATCTCTGTCAGTCACATGATTGTTACGTATGCCGTTTCTTCTGTGTTTCGGTTATGCATTTATGATACGGGTGTTGTTGAAAGGCTGAATCATTGTTTGATATTGCACATCATCACACCCACATGCCAGCCCTGCAAAGACTGTTTTCCTGAAGGAGGCTGTTCATTGCATTCATCATCTGTAATACAAAGCACAGAAAAACCTGGAAAATCAATGAATTGAGTGAGAACTTTACAAGTTGGGTATCTTTTAAGGCGGTTATCGGGATAATTCGCCCCAAAATTGAAAATCCTTCAATCCTGTATGACTTACTTTTTCTGCAGAACACAAATGACATTTTAAAAGAATGTTGGTAACCACAAAATCACATTTATCAAAATATCTCACAGTGAAACATTTCAATCACATGAGGGTGACTCAATGATGACAAAAGTTTAATTTCACTAAAGCATCAAAAATGTTCTTGTGCTACAAGCGAAGTTTAAGGAACTTGATTTGTTTCAATGGCTTTTAGTTCTTCGACTCAAGGGAAGAGTCTGCGGGTGGTTTACCTCGAAAGGGCCGTGTGACACAGATGTTATTATTTGAAATCAGTCTCTGGGGACTGAGTTTACTCAAAGCATGACCTGTTTCATGGGTTTTACGTGCTTTACTGTTCTTACCGTAGACATGGCCGAGTCATGAAAAAGAGAGGGGCCGGAAGAGTTTTCAAGATGGAAAAACAGAGAATTTATAGTACCACAATACTTGCGTGACCACCTTGTTTGAATGACTAGCCACTCATCCGGGACCGTGATATGAGGCAAATAAACAAAGCCTGTTCAAATATAATATAAACAAAAATCCCAGACATATTATCAGCACAGTGATACCTTAACGCTTTAGCATGCTCTCTGACCTTCTGCTAGGCTTTTATCCACCATGCCAACATGTAGACAGCTGGGAGTTAACAAACAAAAGCACTATTCATTTCACGGCACAGTCTGACCTCAGTGTACATTAGTAAGTTACACATATTAATGAGCCGACTTCATCTGCATTTCTCCTTAATGCTTTACAATGACAGGCAGACTGTTGGTCAGATTTCATCTCGCAGAACTGGATTTTCAAGATCTTTCACTTGATTGGTGGGTAGAACTGGCTGAACCAATCACAGATCTGAAGTGAAAGAGGCCAGTGGCTCCGTCTCGGCTGTTTATTGTGCCTGATGTCATTGTTCGCCGGTACTTTCGCTATCTGGCTTTGCCGTCTGCTTAAGGAGGGGCTGTTATTCAGTTAGTGAGTTCTCTATAGGAGGAGCAAGGCTGGAGAAGATTATGCCGAAGGCCATTCTGTGAGAAATGTATTGAGGAAACTGCCTTTTAATTATTGATGGAGAGAAAGGAAATTCAACAGGATCTTGAAAAGCAAACCGCTTACAGCCCCTAACCGAAAATGTACCATGGAGGTACCATGGTGCAGGGAAAGCACGACACGTGTGTAAAAATTATATTAGTAATGAGTAATGAAAGTCAGCCTGCGATAAAGGCCATATCACAAAAAAATTTGCCCGCTCTCTGACCTTCAGTATAAGACACTCTATTACTACGTTTGAACCAAATACAACCAAAGCAACGTTTATAAGCAAATAAATTGTTAAATTAATATCTTCACGATTTAATTACATATGTAAGATATGAAATGAACTTAATAAAAAATGGGAATGTAAGCGATTCACAATAGTGATCTCACGATTCAATTTATTTTCACAAAATGAGCAGAGAAATGAAAAACTGCCCTTTTATTATTTCTCAAATGGTGCACATTTCTTTGTAAAACAAAAATATATTTTATGTTAAATAAACAAAACTAAACTGTCATTTTGAAACAAATTCCAAATCAAATAGAAGATTTTAGATTTTACTTATAAAAAATATCTGCATATCTACGTTTAAAACCAAGCAGCCAATGCTGTTCAAAACATCTATTGCGATTCATGTAACATCTCAACCGACATGTATCATCACATATAATCCGGCCCATGGTTATCGTTACATTCCTGATATAAAAAAATGAAGCCAGAAGTAATTCTTGACCAGTGTTTACATCTTGCAAAGTGATCTATACTATAGTTCTGTATGCAAATGGCCTCTGTTACTGACTTCTGATTGGCTGACATTCAGTGTTGTTGTTCATCAGGCAAGGTTTATCGCTTAAATAGTCCAGACTGCATTTTTCTGTTCTTAATATTTTCTGCCAGAGATTTTAAAAGGAGACAGAACTTCACGGAGAAGATTTTCATATGCTGACTGTATTCTGTACTTGACCATCCGTGCCATCAACATGGTAAAACCTCTTTACAGAAGTTGCGACTCTCTATTCTTCCCCATTAATGCACCACCGTAATGACATTCACCACCTCCGACAATAAATTTCAAGACAATAACTGTCTGACCTCGAATCATCTGTTATGGGTAATGTTACAGTTATTGCGTGTAATATTAAAGTTTCTGCTCTAATCTGAGGGACATGATGTGTTTGTGCTATCAAAACGCCTTTTATTTGTTGAATATGTGTCAATTACTCTTTGATAGGCTGTGGTTAGCATCTGTACATCCACAGAAATGTGTGAACCCCTTAGATTACAGGACGTCTTTGCCAGTGTTATTTCTGCACCAGTTGTGGCAGTAAACTGAATTGCTTGAAAATAATGACTGTTTTCAACCATTTTAGACCCCCAATGCGTTGAGCTAATGCTTTAATGTCTGGCAAACAAAATACTCAAGCTAAAAGAATACAATTTCAGGTGTAAATAATACTTTTAACATTTAAACGGATAGGTGACATAAAGGTTCACCCTCATGTTGTTCAAAACCTGACTCTTTTTTGCCCCCTTGGAACACAAAAGAAGATATTTTGAGGAATGTCTCTGTGCACAGCAAAATTGCCAGCGTTTAAAAAAGTAAAATTAACCATCACAGTGTATATATAATCCACACTTCGACAGTGTGGATTATATACATTCTGAGTGTTAATGGTACCTTTTTTATCATTTGTGTTGTGTTTTTTGCTGTTTGGTGTCACAAGATGTGTTCTGGTGTCACTGTTTTATGGTGGATTAGCCCACTTTTCCTGCTGGTGGAGAGAGACTCATGCTGAGTGTATCTGAAGAGAGAGACCAGTTCTGTCCGTCTATCTGTCTTTCCACTCTTTCTGCCGCTCTGCGGTTTTGCTTGCATAATAGATGAAGTGATACACAATCTGCTCTGCCTCCTCTATCATTTACAGCACATGAATAATGGACACCAGCCCACCTGCCTGTTTATAATGGAAATGCACAAGCCTATGTGAGAGATAGTGAGCTTTAAGGAGAAGTGGTTCTTCTGAGGAGCCAATATAACGTTATTTCCCTGTCTCTATTTGCAAGTCATGCCGAGTATATTTACCTTCTTATACTGACTTATTGGTGTTTATCAGTGGGTGTGTGTATGTGTCCAGCTCTGCTCAGTGGGTGTAAGCAGAGAAGTGTGCATACATGCATGGTACAGGGCGACTCACATTTGGCATCTTCGGCCGCACTGCTTTCTCATGCAGTGTGCGTGCGGCATTCTGAAAAGTTTAAGTAATTTCATATCGATGCCTGGAAAAACGAGAGCATCGCATCTCATGCGCATCGCAACCGCTTCGCTTCCTATTTGAGCAACATTTAAAATAACGAATTTGCACGCGCAAAAAAATGCGGTATGTGAATGGCCCGTAAGGGTGCACATCACTGTCAACGGCCTGTTTTCATTGTCTCTCTGCTCTGGTGGCCTCAAGGCTTTGGCTTTGGTCGTACAGACACATGCGTCAACAGCTAGGCCTCACTGTCTTTGCAGACTGCCTTTCATATGCACGCTTGAAAGCTGCGGTTTACTCATCTCATCTATAACTGTGTGTTTTTAAAAGCACAAACTTTCTGTCCCCTCGGGCTCTGAGCGTTGTGCATTAAGTGAATTGAGTGAAGCCTCACAGCTGACTGCAAAGGCTTTGATCAGGACCAGATGATGAGCTGGAACTCCCGGCGAGTCGGGCGTATATGGAGCCAAAATAGGGTCATATATATTTGCAACATATTTATATTTGGAGTATGTGTGGCCCAGGCGTCAGTCTGCAGAGGAGTTTACGCTGATGGCGTAACGTAAGGGGAGGCAGGTTCAGGTCGCTTGTTCATGTCCCAATCTCTTGTCTCCTCCCCAGAGTCAAATCAGGGACACAAAAAACAGAAAATACTATTTAACGTAAAGGAGCAGGAGAAATGTCACAGTTTATTATGCAGTACAAATATACATTCCTGTGTATGTTCCTTTGGCTGCCAAATGGGGCACTATAACAGGTGTTAGCATTTAGCACACATTGCTCAAATGTCAAGAATTTGGCTACTTTAAAGCTGAATGTGTCATGATAACAGGCCTGAGCCATTGGTTGCTTTGTGGGTCATACTTGGCTCTGCTTTGTTGCACATTTCAAGGGTGTGCTGCTCAGTTGCTAAGTCTCTGGCCCTAGTCAAAGGAGCATCTCATGCTTTTACACAACAACAATGTAATAAAAAACAGTGAATTTCTCCCTTGTGTTTTTGAAGGGCTTCACATACACTTGACAATGTTGTCCAAAATAAAATATCCGCATTTACACAGATCCACGAAAGCTGGTAAAAACGCTGTATTATGCATATCTGGCCTGTAGCTGGCGATGTACTTGGTCCTTATTTCATTACATCATTTCTTGTATTCCCTGACTCTTCTTGTTTTTAGCCTAAATATATTCTTTGGATTATAATTACACTAAACTGGTCAAAGGGTTTCGATCACTTACTGACTCATTTCCTATTTTATAAAAATAGTGATAGTAAACTGGAATACCCATAGACTGTGTAAAATATGGACGTAGTGTCCGTGATGTCACCAGTAGGTTTGTGAAGAGTAAAAATGAAGCCTAAAGTAGGCGGAGTCGCTCGTCATCATCTTGGCATCACACGTGACTCCCGGATAATTAAAAATGGTCAAATGGTGGTTAGAGCTGAGGCGCCTGGTTTGCTGAAACCACTTGTCACTCTAGTGGCCGCGCACCTTATTTTTAAGGCTTAATATAAGTTGAACGGTTGAGTTTTTGAGGAAAATTCATCCTCCGCACAGTTGTCATGAAGGTATCTAGATATCTAGACCAAAAAAATGTTTTGTACCAGGCTGTAAACGTGTTTTTTCTGCTGTAAAGTTGCCCGTATTAACATGGAGCTCAGTGAGATCGTGCTCTCTTTTGGAGCCAGTCTTTAGCGGCAAATCGATTAATTGCAATTAAAGTCACTTCCGTGTTGGCTTCACAAGAGAGATCGGAAGGTTGCCCCATTGGAATACCACAAAGGCAACTATGAGTAATATGCTGCGACTAAAATCAAAACAAGAAAATAAAACTTGTATTATATTAGCATCTGTAATGTAGTCATCTTTTGCCAGAAATTTGCAGTAATGTTCTCTTGGCATTTTTTTCAAGCAGCTTCTTGGGGGTCTCACCGTAAGATGTTTTTTGAACAATATTAAAGGAGTTCCTATCTATTCTAGGGATGCAGCGATTACAGAATTAAACAATTAATCGCGTTTAAAACGTCTTTGTTAAATAATCGTAGAGGCTCCGTAACACCGCGTGTATCTGTTATTTTATTATTATTTAAAGAATAGGCACTATATCACGTTGATGAATCCATTATTGTCTGATGTGAACTAAAAGGTGAAGTGAAACAAAACTCACGGGCAATTCCGCGAAATGTCAACCTTACCACAAAAAATATTAACATTTGGTGGTTCAAATACCCATGTGAGATCTCTCTTCAAATTTGTAAAGCATTTGTTTTATTTTTAGTGCATGATTTTTCAGGTATGTGCCATTTTAAGGATTGTCACTCCATAACGCTACATATTCCTCACAAATGGACACATGAAAATGAATATAAAGTAACTCTTTGATGTTCTATATAGAGGCATCCCTTCTCCATTCATTGGGTATTATGTTTTAAGGATTGTGCATTTTATTTGACAAGTTTATCGTCTCCCAAAAACCACGTCTTTTTTTCCGCATGTTTATTTTCCATTTTTTAAATATATATATATATATATACATATTTTTTTTGTAGACTGACATTTTTTGATGTTTAGACTCTATCAACAAGGTTTCAGTAAAATATGAATAGATGGTTCAATATAATCGTAACAAATTTAATCTCTGAGCATTTTTAATTCACATCCATAACACTGGAATTGTGATCTGTGCTCGCTAGCACTTAAAGGGACAGAAGCATAATAAACATCTCTGTTTTTGTTGTTTGATAAGAATTAAAGCAATGACAAAACCCACTCACCGCACCTGAATGATCAACATTAACATGGTTTGATCTATATTGCATTATACTCTGAAGCTTATGAAATGTTATTTTACATTTGACTCCTTTAGTCAGTTTCTGCATCTGATAACCACAGTGAGTCCAACCTGTAACAACCAAAAGCACTGTTAATTTAATTTGTGTGTTTGCATTATTATGTCTATTGGTCCTATTGCTCATAATGTGATAATTTCTTATTGTTTTACTTACTGATTGACTATTAGAGTTAGGCTAATAGTTTTATGGCGTAACCTGAGATTACATTGGTAAAAAACTAACTAATAACTAGACATTATTATTTATTCCTTTTTGTGGCAGGGCAAGTCAATTTTTTGTCAGGGCCAGTAAAAATGTAGAAATGAATGAATGCATAATAATCGTCATAATCCCTAATCTATTCTGAGCTCTTACTGGCTGCTCTTTTGGCATTACTCGAAGTTTTCCATTTCAAAAACATTTTATTTAAAAAAAGTGTATTATTTTATAATAGGACTGTCAAATGAATAATCTCGATTAATCACATCCTAAATAAGTTTGTTAACATAATAGATGTGTGTGTACTGTGGATATGAATTAAGCATTTACAATCACATACACATGAATATACAATAATTCTCTGAAATTTAAGCATACTCATTTCTCACATGAAAAAACATTTCATTCAACTGTTGGAAAACTTTTGAGCGTTATTGGATTTTTTTGTTTATTTTGTACCTTGTATTTTAGTTTTATCTTTTGCACAGATTGTAGAAAGTTGGCCGGGTATAATTTCACTACGAGTAGCATACTGTGTACGTGGCAAACAAAAATGTTGAATCCATTTATTTATGGATTTATGAAACACCTTGTGTTTTGTTATTTAATCTTTTTCTTTTATTACTTCCATGTTCTAAGAAAAGCTGACCAGACCTATATCTTGGAGCGTTTTGTATTCTGTGTTTAAAGTTGTGTATGTGACCAATAAACAAGTTGATTGAATTTTTGCTCTTCAGATGAAAGCCGTAATTCGGTAATCGCTTGGAAAAGTAATGGCACATGTCTCCTCAATACAACCGTGTGATTTTCAGTATCATTGTTCTCTGATGGAACAAATGGTATTTTATAAAATGAGTGATATCGTTTGATAAATAAACATAAGTGATGTCTGCCTAGCTGCTGTTGTGTAATGTTGGTTTCAGTGGTGCTTATTAGACCTATCAATACGTAAATTCAAGCATAAATCTGAAATCATCCAGCTCTCTGGAGTCTGATTATTAATTACTTGCCAATTCGCCAGTGAGAGACCACAGCACCAATTCATTTGCAAAAGCATCTCGGGCTCCAGTGGGCTGTCAACGTGTTTTAAAATTCATTGGGCCCTGATGCGTCTTCGTATGTATGTCTTCTGATATGAATGCAAAGAGGTTGCTGTGAACACTCGCCCCCACACTTATGAATACTTTCAAAGTATCGCCAACTTTGAAAATTGAGCTTGATTGCTATGAATGACACGGGGGGCTTTGAGACCCCCTTGTGCTTACTTTCTCTCTCTTTTTCTTTTATCAGGGATTTCCTTCCCCGTGGCTCAGGCATCGTCACCCGCAGGCCTCTCATCCTGCAGCTAGTTAACAACAAAGCGGGTGAGTGTGTAGATCGCTCCAGTTTGGTTTATATGTGCCTGAAACAACATGCTTTCATGCGTGTCTACATTGTCATCCTGGCTCCCTTTTGAAGCAGCTCATCACTTTCAGAACAAGGTTATAGCGCGTGCTGTTAAGCTGTTTCCTCTCACGCTCATCTCTGTCTGCAGAATATGCAGAGTTCTTACACTGCAAAGGGAGGAAGTTTGTGGACTTCGATGAGGTCCGGCAGGAAATCGAAGCGGAGACGGACAGGATAACCGGGTCTAATAAGGGAATCTCTCCTGTTCCCATCAACCTGAGAGTTTACTCTCCACATGGTAACGTGGCCCTAAGCTTCCTCATACCACAGCGTTCCTCACTCCGTCATCTGAATCACAGCAACAGACGTTGTTTTAATTTGTCACATCTCTCTCACTGTGTCACAGTATTGAATTTGACTCTCATCGATTTGCCCGGGATGACCAAGATCGCTGTAGGCGACCAGCCGGTAGACATCGAGCACCAGATTCGAGACATGATCATGCAGTTTATCACTAGGGATAGCTGTCTGATTCTAGCCGTCACGCCCGCCAACACCGACCTGGCCAACTCGGATGCCCTCAAGGTGGCTAAAGAGGTAGACCCTCAAGGTAAGGATTGAGCTCAGGGGATGCATATTTAGTTTTTCACACCATGGAAGTAAATAATTATTATTAATTTGTAATAATAAACAGTATTATATATTATACAGCTTAAGCTATGTATTACATAGCCCCCAGTCGTGTGTTAACAGAAATAAACCCAACAGCAATGTGAAAGACTGAGCGAACGCAAAGACGCATAAAGGCTGTGATCAAACATCAGAGTTATTCCATCATATATTTTAAACCATTCAACCACATGTTTAAAATGAATATGAACTGCAAAACAAAATGTTTGGGTGAAATGTGTGTAGTTCACAGAATGAAACAAAAATCTAAATTATTTTATCTAATAAAATAATTTATTTTATTTTTATACTTGTACTATTATATTAGTATATTATATTTACCTAGTATATGTAAATAATACAAATATAAATATCATGTATAAAAAATATTGTTTTGTTGTGCTTTTAAATATTACAGTGAGTGTGGTTACATGCACACTCTTACTCCCATTATGCTTAATAAGGTGATATATGTAAGGTCATGTAAACGCGTAAAACGGTTTTCTTTTATTGGGGAAAGCTCATAAACCGCTAGGGTTGGGTATTGAGAACCGGTTCCATTTTAGAACCGGTTCCAATTTTCAAAGAACCGGGTATACGATAGGACTCGCGCATTTCGGTTCTGTATATCGATTCCTGAATTTTTCAATCACTCGTGAAAGGCAGTGAGCATTTTACAGTTGTATCTGTCTGCAAGGACCTGCGACAATGACCTTATCTCTGTACGCACACGCGCAGTTCATCACCATCGGGCATCGCCACTATGAACGCAGCGAACGCTGCGAACGCTGCGAACTTCAAACGCAAAAGTTTGGTTAAACTTTGTGTAAAAAGATGACAGCATTGCCACATGCAATACGTGTGGTAAAAATATTTTGTGAAAGGAGGAAGTACCTCTTATATGATGAAACGTGTCATTAATCTGAAAAAATTAACCGTGTTTAAGTCTCTCAGCCTCGAGTCCTCCTGCTAACGCACCAGATAACTTACAGCTATTAGCAGCGTCTTACACTCGGGTGCAAAATACAGAAAGAGATGAAAAAATAATCAGATTTGTTTAAGTTACTTCATTCTTTTAAATAGTGATCACAATTAAATATATCTGGGAAGCTACAGGAAAACATGCTCTAGTTTATTTTAAATTATATTAATTTGAATTATCAACTCAATCACTTTTTAAAAATGAATTAATTCAGTATTTTATACACAAATAATTTTTTAGCTAATGGAAGATCTAGCAACTGCATGTTATATATTTTATGTTGTATTTTTGCATTATACTTAGTAGTTTGGGTTTGTAATTGCTTCTGATTATTCCTTAATGGAAGTGTTGTTTATTTTATATTTTACGAATTATCACAGTTAACAGTTACAGCCTTCTGGTTACAGCCTAAATGTGGCAAGAATAAAAAGTAAAAACTGTTTTCTTGAAATATTTGCTATTTTTTTCTCTCCCCACAAAAATATTTGTATCGGAACGGAGAATCCATAAGAACCGGATTCGATAAGTAGAATCGGAACCGGAATCACTAAGTTTAAAACGATACCCAACCCTATAAATAGCGTAAGCAAAAACAGTTTTTTTTTTACCATTACTCTGATTTCGCGCTGCATGTAAACGCCTTTACCAGTTTTCTCTCACTTTTGTTTATTTGCGTTTGTCTGAAAGCGCAGTAGTAAAAGTCCCAAACAGAAGTAATAGTAAAATAACGTATAAAAGTCCGCTCTCGAATCATTGATGAAGAAACGTCAAAATGAAGAACTATTGTTGCATATGCAGATACTGGGGACATGAGAAGAGATATAAATGTACAGCTTCTGACCGTTATTTTTCATTACTAAACAGACTATCCACGATGACGTCACTGTAAGCGAAAACCCGGCAAGTCTCAAACTTCAGTGTAAACACGGTTTTCTGCGTCGCCGGTTTATTACTATGCCTGTAAACATATTAAAACAGGTTTCCTTTAAAGCTGATCTTTGATAGATATCCGTTTGTGCATGTTAACGCACTCATTGTCTAGATACTGCCGTTGTGTAGAGTAAAACTGTTTTTTAAAATAGTGATGGCTGTTTTGACATTTCTTTTATTTTTATCACTAACATTGTGATAGGTAATAGAAATATTGTGGTTAGGACTATTTGGGAACCTTGCGGATAGGACACAAACTGCCTGTTTATGTATCAACAGGGCTGCGTACCATTGGTGTGATCACTAAACTGGATCTTATGGATGAGGGCACGGACGCCCGGGAGATCCTGGAAAATAAACTCCTGCCGCTGCGCAGAGGTGAGCAGCTAGCGGCCGCACACCTGTAAAACAAAAATTGTATTGACTTTCTATAAAACCTTTTTATAAAGTCTGTTAAATAATTTACTCATCTACCGTAATAATGCAATGCTTTTGAGTGATATTTATATTCACAGCTTTTCTCTGTGAAT
Organism: Triplophysa bombifrons; assembly: GCA_029783895.1. Lineage (NCBI taxonomy): Eukaryota > Metazoa > Chordata > Actinopteri > Cypriniformes > Nemacheilidae > Triplophysa > Triplophysa bombifrons. Next base: position 22,750,651 of record CM056457.1, read on the forward strand.
ATAAATGTGATTCAATACATGCATTTAATTTCTATCTAATCCATCTAATTTCCATTTCTAATCATGATTTTTGCTTGAAATATTTAATAGCTTATTTATATTTAATAGTCTTTTTTAGACATCGTGGAGGAAAATGTTTCAAAACAGTAAACATTATAACATTATATAACAAACAGTTCAGGTTCTAAATTCTGATTGGATGAGCCAAATGCTGCCATACTTCCCAGTCTGAGCGCACGGTGAAAGTAAAGAGGCTAAGTGAGTCTCTCTGCCTCAGGTTATATTGGCGTGGTGAACAGAAGTCAGAAGGATATAGATGGCAGGAAAGATATTCGGGCTGCGCTGGCAGCAGAGAGGAAGTTCTTCCTGTCCCATCCCAGTTATAGACACATGGCTGAGAAGATGGGAACAACACACCTGCAAAAGACCCTCAACCAGGTACGACTGGAAAAACTTACCATGTACAACAACTATAACAATAATCTATGTAGCAAAATTCCACAATGGGACAAGATTCAATGGCCCTTTTTATTCTTTAGCAATTGACCAACCACATACGAGACACGTTGCCCGGCTTGCGCAGCAAACTCCAATCCCAACTCCTGTCTCTGGAGAAGGAGGTAGAAGAATATAAGAACTTCCGGCCGGACGACCCGACACGGAAGACCAAGGCTTTGCTGCAGTAAGTGTATTCCCGAAGCCCTGGTTGTTAACAGTCAGCCAGATGTGTGTTAACTTGAGTGCGTCTCGTGTTCAGGATGGTCCAACAATTTGGAGTAGACTTCGAAAAGCGCATTGAGGGTTCCGGAGACCAGGTTGACACGGCCGAGCTGTCTGGGGGTGCCAGGATCAACCGAATTTTCCATGAACGCTTCCCGTTCGAGTTGGTCAAGGTAGATGTTTCTATCTTGAATGGAAATCTCTGCTTGAAATGAAGCCGATCTAGGACTTTGATCTCAAGATAACAAGTTGCAACTAGTTCCCAGCAAACCCCAAACCCTTCCGCACAGTTGACTCGCATTGACAAAGTCACTCTCTCTCTCTTTCAGATTGTGTTTGATGAGAAGGAGCTTCGACGAGAAATCAGTCACGCCATAAAAAACGTCCATGGTGTCAGGCAAGTGACATCCCACTTAGAGCAAGCGCTGGTTTAACCCTACGGTGGCACTTCTTACTAATCCCTCACTCTCTCACTTCAGTCACACGCTGGCTCCCTCACTCTTGTTATGATGCGGCCGTGCTCTCACAACACGACCGTCAGACCACTGGAATTGCTTTACTGCTCACCTGACATGTTTCTTCTTGTCATCATAGCAGCCCGTATGAAGCACACAATAGTGTAGTATCCTTGGCCAACCGTTTGAAAGGTTCTTGTAAATCCACAATTTTTAGACAGTTATACATGAAAGCGAGGCAGTCGGGCCTTGAATTTACTGTCAGAAATGCACTTTTATGGAAGAGGCGGCGGCATTCCTTGGGAGAACAAATTTATCTTCGTGAGATTAATTTCTAAAAAAAGTAATACAAAAAATATACAAATATGGATTGATTTTTTTTCTCAGCATCAATCGCACTACACCATTTTGTGGCAGATATTAAATTGATAGTTCACCCAAAAAATTAAATTCTGTTATGAAAGACTCATCCTCTTGGGGATATTTAGCAACTGAGATTTATTTTGTTGAACACAAAATTAGATATTTTGAAGAATGTAGGAAAGTAAACAGTTCTGGGGCACCTTTGACTACCATTTAGATAGCCGGATTTCCATCCAAAGTTGCGAATTTAGCATATGCACAAAATTGCGAATACATTTGCGAATAACCCCCGTTTCCATCCAATTAGTCAACCGTCTCTTCCTAATAAACAGGCCCTAAATAGCAGTAAGAAAAGGAAGAGAAGCCACTGATTATAATCATTTTGATATATACGGTAATAATTACTTGCGCAAGCAGACAAAACAAAAAAAATGCAGTGCTTTTTTGGATGCCTGCCGTTTGGGAAACGCAGTCGTGACAGTTCTGAGAGGCAATTACGGAAATACTTTTAAGACTGTCCTCAGGCATTTAAAGGTGTCACAAATTAAGACATCAATTTTAACCCGAGCTTTTGTTATATAAGAGGGAATCGTATTCAAGCGAACATCCTCTAAGTGTCAGAACTGAAAATGCCCTTGTTACTGAAATGACAACTGTTATTGAAACCAGGCATCTATGATGTCATTGATAGGGTGAACACCGCCTCCACAGAAGAATGTCAACGACTACTTCTTTAGCCCCTCCCACTGGATCGTGCATGACGGATAGAGCGAGCAAGCAATAAACATCCCATTAATGATGGCAAATACTTTGCAGTCAGTGCTTGGTTGTGGAAGAATACAGACGCTGCATAACCTTCCTTCACATTCCGGCATTAGTAGTGCATGGTTGAAGTTTATTTTTAAAGACGTTCCAGCTCATGTGGGTAAAAAATTTAGCGTTTGTTCGCTTCCTTTCACCGCAGATTCCTTTGTTAACAAGGGTCAAGGATTGATTTGTGGAGAGACTAAGATTAAAAAGCAGTGCTGTGCCATTAATATTGGATCCGTTTGGAATGGCGCAGCCATTTTATGTGAGTAAAACATAATTGTCACTATTGCTTTGTTAGAGATTGCTTGAAATGACCTAATGTGTAACCTAACGTAAAGTGTCTAATAAACCCACAGAAGGCTCCAACTAAGTTTACTATGCAAATTACTATACACTCAGCAGTGGGCGTTAACTTCCAAGTCTTCATTGTGGCACGCCCTTTAAAACCGAGCGTTTGTCTAGTCGGCCTCAAAACCCGGGTAGAAAATAGCCTATATCTTATTGATTTTGATGTTTTTTAATGTAAAAACCACGCAAACATCATAAGTAGACCTCAGACAACAGTATAAAACAATAAAAAGCCAGTTCACGACACCTTTAAGAATGACCATAACATCATTTCAGATGCTGTCTCTGGTTAGTCATGTTACACAGTCTCATTGTGCAGACTGTTTGGAGGAGTTTATTCGGCAAATGCGTTTTCATTTCCCATTATTCGCATCGACCCTTTTTCGCAAAAAAGAAAAACCACCTCAAGCGAGCATAAAAACTGTTCTTTTATTTCAGATTTGGTGTTTCCATCACTCGTTTCTGATGCAAAACTTCAAAATGCGTTTAAAACCAGGGTGACGGAAACCCGGCTAATGTTGACTCAGAAATCTCAGTTGCTAGCATTTTTCACAATATCGTTCGTTGTATTCAACAGAACAAATACATGTATACCAGTTTGGAACAACTTGAGGTTGAGTAATTCATATCAGAATTTTCATTTTTGGGTGAACTATACCTTTAATGTGTTTATGATCTGCACTTTTTTAAGCAGTTTTGCTTTGGTCAGGGTTGTTTTTGATGCCTTAAAATGGTAAATACCGTGTAGTGAGGGCACGGCCTTATGTGTATAGAAGTCTGATGTCTCTGAAATGTCTAACTGGCTTTCTTCCCCACAGAACAAGCCACACCCATCTTTGTTTTTCTCAATTCACTTATTGGTTAATTTCTCTAGTACGTGCAAACTAAACCTGTCTCTTTCTCCGCCTTTTTCTTTCGAATTCCCCCACCCTTCTTTTACTTTCATCTAATCTCTCCTCGCTTAGTTTCACTTGCAGTATTTTTCTAATGATGTCATTGTCTGAAATACCTGTCTTGAATTATTTTATGTCGTTGTATTCGTCTTGTTCCCCTCCTCTCTGTTTTTCTCCTGTCTGTCCCCGTCTTCTCACGTCTCGCTGTCTGTGTCCCTGTGCGTTCTCAGAACGGGCCTGTTCACCCCAGATCTGGCGTTTGAAGCCATCGTGAAAAAGCAGATCATTAAGCTGAAAGAGCCCTGTCTGAAATGTATCGATCTGGTCATTCAGGAGCTCATCAACACGGTCAGGCAGTGCACAAACAAGGTACTGCAGTACCCCAGCCTGGCCACAGGGGGGATTCCTGCGAGGGGGTCACACGGCACCTGACACCAATAGACGATGCTTTTCATGAAAAGCACGGTGGGTAAGCCAGAGGCTGAACGGTAGACTGCGAGTAGGTCGGCGTGTGACCCCCTCGGCCCTCCGGCTGCCTCGTGCGCAGGCTCTGCTATCGTGTGTTGGGGTGTTGTGACGGTCTTGTGAAGTGGAGATGAGCGGAGAGCGACTCTCTCTCTGGTCATCTGTGGTCTGAAAGGGACGAGCCGCGAGTCCACGAGGGACCTGAGTGTAGGGGTTTTTAGGCCTGTTTACACCAAGTCTTAAGTTTCTATGGAGATTCTTCCGGAGAGATTTCACCAATAAAAAACTGTTTTTTTGTTCTTAAATACCAGCACAGGAAACACTTGAGAGTATTTGAACACTTTGTGTCTGCATCAATTGAAAATGTAAATGTTCTAGAAACATAAACTAAACCTAAACTTACAATCAAACATATGACTCATGTATTGAGTACAAAACGAGTCATTGAACATTTATTTATAAAGGCTCTCTTCTGTTTAATGGACTCGGGTTAAAAGCATTTAGAAATACGTTCCTCCTCTTTGTTTTGGACTCTGTGTAAACAGGCTTTTAGGCTATGTTTATCATTGTGCCATGAGACATCATTCAATAGCTTGTTTTAAAACTCGCGGCTGCCCCTTTCGGACCTCATTTTGTATCTGTTCATAAAAAAAGCAATGATTAATCAACTAAAAACGGTTCTCTCTTTTTATCCTTCCACCTTTTCCTTTCTCTTTTCTGTCCTCTTTTAACACACTCGAACTCCCACAAATCTGCTGCCCCTCAGAACGGGGTTGTTCACCCCTGACCTTGCTTTTGAGACTATAGTGAAAAAGCAGATCCGCAAACTGAAAGAGCCCAGCCTGAAATGTGTGGACCTGGTGGTGTCCGAACTCACCACCCTCGTCAGGAAGTGTTCCAACAAGGTAACCGGGAGTTGGGAGGAGGCGGAGCGTATATCGTAACGCCTCCCTCTTTTCCACACGCTGCAGCCCACTCGGCTTCATCTGTACAAAATCAGCCCCGCCTCCTTCTCTGCCACACCCATCGTGTGTTTGGAATGTGTTCGTGTCACTCTCATTCGTAATGCCCTACAATAAACCAATTTCATGTCCCCTGTGAATCCGACGGGTTGCTTGAAAAAAATCTGTTTTCAAGTTAAAGCTGTTTCCAGCTTTAGATATCTGACATTTTTAATACCCACCCTCGCCCTCTCAGGCTCTTTGTTGCTTTAGTTGAGCATCAGTTAGCCAACCTTTCAGCCCGAGTTTGGCCTGACAAATAAAGGGCTGCTGCTGTTGTCATAGCAACAAAGATTTGTTCATCTGCCCTCTTGTGGTTATAGAACGAACTGCCTTCACAAATTCCCAGGCTAACCTGTTTCTTAAATCATTTTTTTCCATTTTCTCATTCTTTGCATTGCTTTAATGGTTTCACTTTCAGCTAAAGAATACCCGTGTTTTGACTTCGTCCTCATGTTTGGAGGTTATCTGCACAGAACACAACATATTTGAATTTTGTTTAGCACCCTATCTCTATTAATTCCTGGCTGAAAGTGATTTTTTGCTTCCTGCACAACTCTCTTTAAATTGCTGTTTCTCTGTGTGTGTGCATGCTCCCATTTCTTGTGCATGGTAGCTTAGCTAAAACCTCGTTCACACCCATGTCAGCATGTGAAATATGTTGATTGCGGTTAGCTCTGTGCTCTCGTCTCGAATGTTTGCGACACATATGTGTCTGTGGTCGCTTGTACATGTCGTTGCTGCATCTCTGTGGTGTTTTTCCCCACAGCTTGGCTCTTTCCCCAGACTGCGAGAAGAGACCGAAAGGATTGTCACTTCTTACGTCAGAGAGAGAGAAGGCAAGACCAAGGACCAGGTGCGAGACCAACTTGTTGAACTTTGGGTATTTTAGGGGGGAATTTGCTCATTTAGTAACATAACTTCATTCTCCAGGTTCTTTTGCTGATCGACGTCGAGCTGTCTTACATCAACACCAACCATGAGGACTTCATTGGATTCGCAAAGTATGTGTAACACGCAGTGCATCAACTCTTGTTCGCTTTTCTTCAAAAGCATGAGCTCCCCTCCAAACCGTAACCAGCTTACAGTGTTGAAAGGGAGTATTTGGGTGATGTGTCTTGCGCAGCCATGCTTTCAACTGTGGGCATTACTTCTGTTTTACTCAAAGTCTGACCAACATGTTAAGCAAAAACATTTACATAAATAAACCGAGATGATATATACTGGTGTAACTATCTAACACGGCCTACATGGTGCCAGAAAGTGACTGATATTTACAACATGCATCATCCAGATGTCTTCTCCTTTTATTTTAATGGTTGTCCTGCAGAAGACATTTAATCTTGCTCTTTTTAATTCAATTTTATTTATATAATGCTTTTCACAATTTTGCATTGTTGCAAAGCAGCTTTACACAATTAACCAGTAGTTAAAGAGTAATAAAGTACTGTAATAAAGAGATGTAATTATGAAAAAGATAACACCAAAAACATGGTATTATAATACACAGTACTATTGCAGTTTTTCTCAATACGACGTTGATGAAACTTAACCGAAGTTTCACACGTTTCTAATTAGAAATTTACATTTGAAGTACTAGTAATAGTACACTAATAATCATACACTTAACAGAAGGGCTGGACAAAAATAATTCAATCGATTCAATATCGATTCTCAAAAGCTGTGAATCAAAAAAACTTTCATATTTCCGCAAGCACTGAACATTAACTAACTTGAATGTGATTGCTCCTACTATCCACTAGATGTCACTTGACTTTTTACAACGTTTGGATGTTACAACAGGGAACGTATCTATCTTCCTTCATTGCTTTATAAACATGGCGGATGCGATGTGTTGTCGAATTTCACATCACCTTCACATAAAAGGCAGCGGTTCACATGATTGCATTCTCTATTTACAGCTAATTTTGTGAAATTTTGTTTGTTATACTTTTTCTTATATGTAAAAAATCTGTTCTGTTTCAATATACCCAAGTGTGTTTAAAGTTTAATATACAGGTTTGTGGCTTTAATACAAAACATTTTTTTATTAAATCTATAATCATTGACTCAAATCGAGAATTGAATCGAGAGCTTGTGAATCAGAATCGAATCGGAACATCAGTTTTGATACCCAGCCCTACCTAACAGCTGGGTGAAGTTTACTGACCAGTGCCACCCAGGGCTTACAAACGAAAAAATATAAATATATTCGTTCCACTCCGAGCAGAATCAGTAGCTGAACATGTTTATGTGTTTCTTCTGAAATATTTCATTCCAAAAACAGTTTAATACGTTATTTTAGTTTAGCTTATGCCTTTTAAAAATTACAGTTTCTATCTTACAGTAGAGATATTTAACAGGCCTCCATACATGTGGTTGAGAATCAACAGAGTTTAGTAACTGTAAATCACATAATTGTGTAGCCTACATAAACAAAGGACATATAATCCAGGGGCTTTGTACACCTGGTCACTTCATGCGTTCTCTGATCGGATAGCTTGAAGTCTTGAGTACATAACTAGGGATTTTTAAGGTCCTACTTTGGTTTATGGAGTGTCCAACAACAAGTTTATGTACATAAAAGATGTAAAAACACTATTATTTTATTAATTATAGGCAGTTGTTCTTACTTTACTTCTTGACTGATTCTCAAATGATTCGTTCCGCGATTCATCTGTCTAATCCCCTCCTTTCCTCTAGCCTAGTCTGATGTGATTGGTCGGATGGTCTAGTCTATGGTCTAGGCTCACGAGCTACAGTGTTTTGGGGAGAAGAGTGATGGGATTTGAATGGGTCTCGAAAGTGTTTCGCAAGCCATTTATACCTGGTCTTTTTGCAATCCGATAGTTGGTTGATATTAGACAGAACAATAAAATAACGTTATTATTCGGTTAAATGCATTTAAAAATAAGCGGTTCAGAACGATTAAACGTGATTTTGTCTATGTTCCGGCTTTAATATTGTTCATTTTACGTTTTTTGTTCCTTGAACCGGTTCTGTGAGGTCTATGTGAAAAGAATCCAACTAAATGACTTAAAGGGAAAAATCAAACTTTTGTCATTTGTTACTCAACCACATGACGTTCTACTTGTTTAAAGACCTCCCAATGCATTCGGAGCAGAAATATTTATTCATAGAAATAGAATCAGATGGATTATTTTAGCGATGTCTTTAGTACTTTTCTGGACCTTTACAAAAATGATTAACATTATGTCTATGAGGAGCCCTGGAAACCTCGATGTTATCAAAAATATCTTTATTTGTGTTCTGAATACACTGTGAGGTCTTATAACATGTAGAATGTAAAAAATGACAACCTTTTTTAATTTTGGGTGAACTAACCCTTCTTCATATATTTTATTCTTGTAATGTACTAGAAAAGCTAACACATATCTTGACACCCATAATTTTCTACTTTGCGGTCATGCTTAGGGCATTAAAAACAGATTTTTGACAGTTTCAGTGATTTATTGCTACTTTGGTAAAACCACTTTGAAGTTCAAACATTCGCATTTAAGTCATGCTTATAAGAATCCATAATTCATATTCTTGCTATCCGTGCGCTAAACTGAGTTCTACCTAAAACTTTAATTAAAAAATGTACACTTAAAATATTATTTTTGACATTTTCAACAAGTTATATATAATTACGACAAATCTATATATCAAACTCTTAAATGAACTACACACAAAGAAATGTAGCATGTTAAAAGATCTGTGAGTCACACTTGGAGAACTGTGTCTCCTGTTTATTGTAATGCATTGTGTTTCAGTGACACAGACCACATTGTTCAGTTTCCAGCCAGTGCATTATGGGTAAAGCATTAGACAACAAGTGCACTAGTGCATGTCTTTATCTTCTCAGACGGCTAGTTTACGACCGAGGATTGATGGCATGTGCGTTGTTTGCATGCTCGGTTCTTAAAGTTAGAACTGCCTGTAGTACATAGAGCATCAGACTTGTGTTGACCCCGCTCGATCTGCGTGTGACCTCATGCGCATGCTGTGCGTGATTATACCGGTTGATAGGAAACCTCTGTTAACCGATCTCGTCCCGTCACTTTCAGTCTTGACCTCAAATGGATGGATGATGGTACCCCACCGGGGTACGGCAACAACAGGTGCGCTAGCGCCCCCTCAACCACCCACCCATGTTAATCAGACCTCCTTTTCTTTCTCTCACCCCTCCTCATGTCTCAAAGACATGATTGCTCCCATCCAGAGAGCAATCCAGAGGAGGTTTACACAGCCAGCTTTACTTTTGTTCTATTCTGACAATACAAAACGCATCGTTCAATCATTGCCTGATCGATGCTTGTCTGTGTTTGTCCCCACCTGCAGTGCCCAGCAGAGGAACACTGTCAGCAAGAAGAGGGCCATTCCCAACCAGGTACTCATTTCTTTGCTTTCTCACACTTTTGAATCCTCACTGATGTCTTTCTTTTTGTCCCCACATCACCCCCTTATCACTGTTACCCCTGAACACAAGAGGGCTTAACCTGAACCCTTCACTCCACTCCCTGTGATTGAAAACTAATCTGTATATTTTCCCCAATGTCTTTATTACTTTTTCACATGAAAAAGCGCATCCTTTACACTGTGTTCTAACCAGGATAGACTCCATAAAGTGGCAGTTGATTCTTATTTGTAACGGGCATTGGGTCATCCAACCTGATCTGATAGCGAATTCATAACTATTTTACAAGGTGGCTATTTCGTTTTGATTCGTTACTATGTGAATGTACGATTTTTAGAAAAAGCAACTGAAGCCCCTCCCATAACCCCCCCCTAAACTCAACGTGAAAATATATGATTATTATATAAAAGCCATTAGCTTTTATTAGCCATCTCGTGAAATATTTACGAATTCTTGTGAGATCTTGTTGGGTCATCATGTTTTTCAAAGCGATGTATTAGGTAGTGCTGACCACCTTGAAATCTCATTGGTCCAAAATCCTGGCCCACTTTATTATATTATCGACGTTGTAGCAAAGGCCTGAAGAAGTACAATTTGCGATTCTAGCGTAAAACTTTTTAACTAGAGATGCACGGTTTTGGTCGATTAAAGCTATCTTTCAAGCTATCGGCCGATAGTTTAAAAACATGGTCGAGGATCAGGTTCGATCACAAGAGTACAGGAAATTGCTATGAATTTGTGCTCCATTTATAGAATATGTCAAGAAACATCACCAGTTTGATGTTCAATATTACTAGTCATTATATGAATTAATAACATTAGGTAAGTTAAGAAATATTTATTTAATCTTCAGAATCGGCATCTGCTTATATCACTTTAAGTAATCTGCTATTGATATCGGTGGAGAAATGTAGTATCGGTGCATCTAACAATCACAATAAAGTTTGTGGGGCATAGTTAATGTTAACACATTCGTATTTTCAAGTTTGCAAGATTTTAAATAAGTTTAGCAACACAAACATTTACATTTTTTCGTAAGTAACTTTACAACATCAGATGTGTTTCGCAGTTTTATATTTATGACAACTTTCTTATTGCAGAAATATTGTTTTCATGCCTGGTCAGGATGCAGTTGTATGGTTGTGTAACTTTTTTATTCAGTATAAATAAATGTTGCCCATCAGCGAGGAATAACAGTCCGACTGAGGTCCAAAAGATTTTCCTTACGTGTCAGGCCAATGGGTAATTTGGAAGCGTGCTGTAATATTAAAACGCAAAGTTTAGTCAGAGCTATTTCCTCCCCTGCCTTTGAGAGACTGCTTTCACGCATGATTCCTCAACAACAGAATGAAAAATCGATGCATTATTTTGTTTGTCTTGGCTTAATTTAACAAACTTTTTTTTGAGTGTAATTCAGAATGTGCATGGATCCAACTGTGACAATGATGCAGCTTGATAGAAAAATCAGATTTGTGGTACAGTCTGAAAATCTAATCGCATGTAACTTTGTTGCTCTCTCCCTCTCTGTCTCTCTTTCTGTCTGTCATCCTCTCACACTCCGTTTTCATCCTTGTCTACACTTCAACTTTATCTCTCTCTGACTCTTTTCTGATGACTCGCTCATCACACCACTGTCCCTTTAAATCTTCCCCTTTCTAATCCCTCCTTTCTGGACTGTTCTTCTTTTCTTGCGTTGCTTGTCTCCTTTTTTTCCTTTTCTCAACCCCCTTATCTATGCAGGGTGAAATACTGGTAAGTACCCCAAACATCGCGCCACGCCCAGTTAGAGGTCACCAGCGCTCATCCAGTCAGGAGAACTGAGGCCAACAATCAGAACTCACGTTGAGCAGCAGGGGGTGGGACTGGGGCGGGGCTCTTTAAACTTAAGCGAGCGCTGTAAAGCTGATTATTTGTCTTTTGCTCTGCAGCTCTGTGGCCTGAGAGAAGGTGAAGCAGAGAAGGTATAGTCTGGAGGAAAACTAAAATGGTGGAACCTGGAACGAATAAACAATAACTTACGGTTACAAGTAATCGGTAACCACATTGGAATCCTCCGTCAAATGTCCACTGTAATTCGTGGCGTCACCTAACGTTCGGTAATTCTCGTAATTGAGAGAACCCTACTAACAATGTGTTTTGAGCAAATGTCACAGTGCACCCTTTATATCGTAATTCGATGTATCGTGGTATGCATGTAAGGTTTTGTTATGAGAAATGTGTGTTTGTATGCGAGAGAAGAGAAGGCCTTGGTTGTCCTGCGTCTGGATGTGAGTTCTGGAGGCTCAGGCTGGGTGAGCAGAGTTTGCCTTGTGGAGAATCATCCTCTCTGTCATCAATGGGATGTGGGTGGGCGGGGCCATGAAAACATCCAATCAGACTGGGGAACCGAACTCTACCTCAACAGTTTTACATTTGGTTTGTGTTTGGTTTTTCTTGATGTGGTGTAAGTTTACCGTTTTTTTTTGTCTTTTTGAGATGGGGCTGGGCGGTATAAAACCAAAATAATTCATTTTAGGATTTTAACAATATTTTATACATCATAATACTGAACACTGCTGTTGTGAAGTTAAGGGTCACTTAAATGCTTTCTCTTTCTCCAGTCGCTTGGGATAAAAGCATCTCCTAAATATATACATGTAAATGTCGTCGTTCACTATTCAAATTCGACCTCAAATTTGAGAATAATTGTGAAGTCGTTAAACTTTGTGTTGTGTTATGTTGTGACTAAAAACAGTTCAAAATGAATCAAAAATACTTTTAAACTGTAGAGTTCATCTTTACTGGGCTTTAATTTGATGCTTTTTTTTCTTTATTTGGTCTAAGTCATCAATATAAAAAACTATTTTTTTCTTTTGCAATAAGTTAATTAAAAAAATGAAGAGACCATTTCACAGTCATTTTCAGTTATTCTTAATTCACTATAGGTGTGTGTTTAGGTATTGATCACTTTTGTTTCATTCTGTGAACTACTAACTATATTTTTCGCAAATTAAATCTTGTTTTTAAAATTTGATTTTATATCAGTGTTCGTGTGTCTTGTCATCAGTCTTTCACATTGCTGTTGGAGGACTTTGTCACTCCTGAGGTTTGATTTCATTGAAATTCAACAGACACTCGACTGAAATTACCACAATACATCCAGAAATTCTGATTAAATGAAAATTTGGAATGGTCTCTTCATTTTATTGCATACAATAAATGTAAGCATGAGTCTTTGGATCAAAAGGTCTTTATTAAAGTGACCCTAAAATTTGTAAAGTGACTCTAACTGTTGAACAGTTTGTGTAATAAAAGCAGTAGTTCACTTTCAAAATAAATGTTCATGATCCTTTACTCTCCCCCATGTCATCCAAGATGTTTATGTATTTTCCTTCTTTAGTCAAAAAGAAATGAAGGTTTTTGATAAGAAAGTTCCTGGATTTTTCTCCATATAGTGGACTTCAATGGACTCCAAATGTCAAAATGACAGTTTCAGTGCAGCTTTAAACCATACCAGATGATGAATAAAGTTCTTATCCAGCGAAACGATCTTTCATTTAAAAAATAAAACATAAGTATATGCTTTGTAAACACAAATGCTCGCCTTGACAAAGGCGGAAGTACCGAGTCAGTGTCCAAAGTTGAACGTGCTAGTTTTCAATGTAACTATATATTTTGTGAAGTCATGAAGGCGCATCTCAGAACAGACCAAGGCGAGCATTTGTGTTTACAAAGCTTATACACTTTTTTTTTTTTAATGACAGGTTCAGTAGATAAGAACTTTATTCATCGTCTGGTATCATTAAAAGCCTTTTCAAGCTGCACTGAAACTGTAATGTTGACCTTCAACTGTTTGGAGTCCATTGAAGTCCACTATATGGAGAAAAATCCTGGAATGTTTTCATCAAAAACCTTCATTTCTTTTCGACTAAAATAAAAATATAAACATCTTGAAAGACATGGGGGTGAGTAAATGATCATGAAAATGTATTTTGAAAGTGAACTACTTCTTTAAGCTTCACACAAATGTAAAATTATTAAACTACAATGTAAACATTTTCTAAAATGATAATGTAAAAAATAATAATTAAAATATATATATTCACAGAGAGGAGATTTTGTTGCTACCAAGTTTAAATCAGTGGTGCTTAATATTAGTCTTAACTCCCTCATACTCAAATCATTACATTTGTTTAACCACACAAACAACCAAAAATAAACCCATTACAACAATATTCACAGTGTTGGTGTATATCGCCCAACCCTAGTCTAATTGCCATTGGCCCTTATATATATTTTTTTCTTCTTGCTGTGTCAGTACTGGCCAGACTGTGGCAGCATCAAGTCCCTTTTCCTAATCACTTCAAAATGAACCGTTCCTCATAGAAATCTCTTTATCGGGGTTTCATAGATAGGGGAATTCCTTTTGGGCTACTCATAAATCGTCTCCGTAGACATCCTCTAATCTTCTATCACCAAATTTCTCATAAATGCTCATAAAAGCTGATCATACTTTTCCAAACCTTTCATATACATGTTAATAATGATGTTTTTGCATGTACGTTACATCAAGCCTGGTATAATTCAGAGAGAAAGCAGTTCAAGGCAAAACGAGAGCGAACAGAAAATAGGGTCAAGCTCTTGTTTCATTCAGCTGTGGGCGGCAAAGTGAAATCGGATCCGCGTTGGAGAATTCAGATCTCAAGCCAAACTCTGACCGCAGATATTTGCTGGGTTTTTGTCTAATGAAAACACAGAGTACTTTTTCCCTCTCTTAGTTGTGGTAACCGCAGCAGTCACCTCCTACTCGTCGAACTATCCTCATCTCATCCACCTTCTGTCTCTTTCCCCTCGCGTATACAGTTTGCCGCCTCTCAGAGACGCTTTTCAAGGCTTAAGAGAGTCGATGGCATTTCCCCATCAAGGCAAACGGGTCTATATAGTCTGTCTGGCGCTGCTTTCTGCCTGTGTTGTTTCTCTTGGCCCTCTCACGCTAACTCTTCCCCCTCCTCTCGAAAGCTTCACGCCAGCTTTACGGAAACAAGGGAAACGGAGAAAGGGGATGGTATCGAAAATTGTTTGTGGTACAACATTTCCTTGGTTTATGCGATTGATGCCGTGTGGTAAAATGAAGTTATGAGGCGCCGTCAGGATGAAACTGGTGGCGAATGTAAAGCGTGTTTATTAAACTGCATTTGACTTTCATAATGTTACGACAAAACGATTCAGTACGAATGTGAGTGTTACTAACCTAAATGAGGCCGTGCATTTGTAGTTGTACAGGGTCTCCGACCCTACATTTATTTAACGTTCTTAATTAATTTCTTAATTCAATCCATCATATTTCAGAGACCCTTTAAGCCCCTAAACAACATTGCCTTCCCATTAGAAGCGTCATCTCTACCTCCCCTCCCTATTTAAACTACTCACTTTTTACATCCCTAATGTCTGTTCTTTCTTGTATCTTCATGATGCCACCGTACCTGCTTCTCCTTTCACTGTTCAATATGTTTCTCGTCCTTAGTAACTCCTGAGCGTCTTTTCTCAGTTTAACATCACTAACGTCACTCTGTTTTGTTAAGCAGCACGCAGTCTAGCTTTTACTCACCAAATCGACCCTAACATACCACCGCCGACCCCTGTTCCTCCAGCAGGCCAGTCATTCTGGAAGGCGTCTGCTGACACATAACCCTGTCATTAAGAAAGAACTTGTGTAGAGGAAAAAAGACAAGCACAAACTATTTTTCATTTTTATTGTCTTTTATTGTCACTGTATTTCAAGACACTCCCCAGTGCAAGTTAACTTGCATCTCTTAGCTGTAAGCATTAGCAAAATATCAAAAGATACCACAAAATATTTCCGCAGCAGGTAAGTCGTAGGGCTTTTGATTTCATGGGTTCAAGACACAAGACTGTTGAATATATGAACATGGCTCTCATAAATGTTTCCCCACCCCTGTGGCATGCCCTCCTCCCCACCTTTACCCTCCCACAGGTGATCCGTAAAGGTTGGCTAACCCTCAACATCAGCATCATGAAGGGCGGCTCCAAGGACTATTGGTTCGTCCTTACGGCTGAATCTCTGTCCTGGTACAAGGATGAAGAGGTAAGATACATCTGTTCTTCATTTCCGTTTCTCATCCCCCACCCTCAAAGCTGACGCCACTGAAGTTGGGCTTGAACCCATGTGTGCGTTGGACTCTGCTCTGTTGAGTTCTTTTAGCCAGGACCTGGGTTTGTATTATTTAGAAATGGAGATTTCATGCACCGTCTTTCTTGATCCGTCTGGTGATACGTGCAGTCAGGTTTGCTCAAAGCGCAGGTGTGTGTGTCCCAGCCCAGCCTAACCAATGTGCGGACTACTGTTCAGCTGCAGCATGATGAACAGGTAGTCTGAACACTGGGCAGGCGGGGGGGAGGCAAGAGGCCGGCGGGACCGCGGGTCACTGCCCTGGAGACCGCACACGACTGCAGAGGATAGCAAACAGTTCAGATGGGTACATTGATATAGGGTGAATCGCAATGAACCTGTCCACGTCAGATTTCACCCATCGAAAGAAATCAATCAAAATATATTTATTTCGTCATTAATATTAATGAGACTTTAGCAAAATCCCCCAGTTACTATAATAGAAATGCGTATTAAATTTTAACTATGTAATGCAGAAAAAAATAGACGTTAACTTTTTATTTCATTGTTAGCTACATTTTTTATAAACTTCTTCCTGGAGATTAACGAAAAAGGTCGTATATATTACACCGTATGAAATATGACCTGGACATGTGTTGCATAAATTTCACTTTAATGGACAATTCGACGTAATTGAAATCGTACGTTTTTACGTTGAACTGTTTACGCATTTACATGCATACAAACGTTGAAGCAAGAATTCGAACAAAGAAGAGCATTTCTGTAGCGACCCACATATTCAACTTCAGATGAGTGTGAAATTATGATACATATATTAAAGCTAATACAATAAACTTTAAATTTAACGTTTCGTATCGTATTGTTCCGATTAAAAAGTTGATCAAATATTCAGTATACTCACATGCTCACTGATGCAGGCTGACGGAATACATATTCCAGGCCTCTTCAAGAAAAATACTGGCCATCAAATCTCTTCTTACCATCTATACGTCACACGCTAGCAGTTTTCGAACTTTATCGTTGTTTTACAAAAAACGCTTCTTCGTCGATGGTTTCCGAAGAACAGAAGTACAAAGATCGAGCGAGCGAGATGCAAGTAAGAAAGGACGAGAGGAGAGAGTCGATGTGACGTGGCAAGCCGACTGAAATGTTCCAGCCGGGATCTGACTTTGGAATTTGCAGGAAATCGTACTGGGTTACTAGGGGGTTGTTGTGTGTGTGTGTGTTTGTGTGTTGGGGGCAGGGAAGAGTGATGTAACTGTTGGGACCGTAGCAGCGCAGACATAAACGATTCCAGATGTTTCTTCTCAACTCAACAGAACCAGTTGGCAGCCCATCAGACTCCTCCTCTCCTCTTTCTTCTTATGGGTTCACATCCCCCTCTCTGACTTGGCAACCTGGTGGTCCTTCTTTAAATAAAGGCCTGATATTGGATAAAAATACATTTCTTTCCCTAATTTAATGCTCTAGTAACTCCCCCCAATGGTCCGCCATAGTTTTTTGCACTGGTGATATTTCAGTCTGCAAGTTTGAAACTGGTTTTGATGAAGATTATGTGCAACTGTGGCCATTTTGTAACTCCTGTCTTACCCCCGTCTCGCCAACAGGAAAAAGAGAAGAAATACATGCTTCCTCTGGATAACCTGAAGCTCAGAGATGTGGAGAAAGGCTTTATGTCCACTAAGCACATTTTTGCTATCTTCAACACCGAGCAAAGGTCAGGGCTGTGTGCGGCTCTAAATGTTTGCGTGTTTGTGTAATTGTGCGGTCGATTCATGTGTGTGTTTGGTGGCCTCTGCAGGAACGTGTATAAGGACTTGCGTCAGATCGACCTGGCCTGTGACGCGCAGGAGGACATGGATAGCTGGAAAGCCTCTTTTCTCAGAGCGGGCGTTTATCCTGAGAAAGATCAGGTACAAATCTTGTGAGGTTTTTCAACATCAAACAGCAATCTAGGTAAAGCGGACTTTTTTCAGCTTGACTTGATTGGTAATTGAGATGTGATGTTTTGAAGGCGATTGTTATTAAAGTGATAGTTCACCCCAAAATGAAAATTCAGTCATCATTTACTCATCCTCTTGTCGTGTCAAACCTGTATGAGTCCGCGGAACACAAAAGAAGATATTTTGAGAAATGTTGTTGACCGGACAGCAATGGCGGCCATTCACTTGCATTGGTTTTGTGTCCATACAATAGAATTCAACTGCTTCCACCGCTGATCGGTTATAAACATTCTTCTAAATCTTTTTTTGTGTTCCTGGGAAGAAAGAAAGTCAAACAGGTTTGACACGACAAGAGGATGAGTAAATGATGGCAGAATTTTCATTTTTGGGTGTACTGTCCCTTTAAGGCCCACATAAAGAACAATGGAAAATTGTGGAGTTCACGCCACAACTATAAGAATAACAGTAAAGAGTAATAACATTTCTGGAATCATTTTAAGAGACTTTTCTTGACATTTCTTGTGAAGTTGTGATCTCTTCAGAAAGTGATTATGATCAAACAATTATTTTTACAGTAAGTATCGGTCACGTACATCACAATATTTATACGAGGAATTTTTTTTTAAATGTTAGTATCATCAGTGTTCAACCTTCAATGTTATTGCAAATATTTGCAATACCATGCATTCTATATATTACGTCACTTTTTTAATGTGAATCTGCTTTGCAACAACGCAAAATTGTGAAATTCCTATAGAAATCAATTTAATTTAATATACAACGTAATGTAATAATACAATGAAATATTACGCTATTTATATATCTTAAATATCTTGTGATCCATATAGTCTTTTGGTGTAGATGCTAATATATCTATATCTTTCTGGTTGTTAATAGGACTTTACTATGCTCAATTGGGTTAGTGAGTATTACAAACCGCTACATCTAAATATTAAACATGCATGCTGTTTGGCATTCAGAAAAGTTACAATATGTGGTTCTCATGATGGCTCAATACTTTTTACATCCATTAGAATGCCCACGAGCCAGAGGGAAGGGCATTTTTAGCATGTCTGCATTTTTATTACCTTTGTTTTGCATCAATATTCAATCAACTATGATGACATTATCATGAAAATGTATTTTGAATGTGAACCACTCCTTTAAGATTGATGTTATAAACTTGTAAATTGCAATCAATACAATGTTCAAAAGTAGAGCCGCTTGTAACTGACCACAATACCTCTAATCCACATAACAAGTGTATGTAAGAAAACACTTGAAATACAACACAGCTATACACTAGTATACGGCAAATGCAAAGTTAATGTTACATTTTTATATGTTCATCTGCAACATTAAAGCTAAGGTGTGTGTGTAGGTGGAGTCTGAGGATGCTGCACCAGCAGACAGCTTCTCCATGGACCCTCAGTTGGAGAGGCAGGTAGAGACCATCCGTAACCTGGTGGACTCCTACATTAATATCGTCAACAAGACCATCAGAGACCTCATGCCCAAAACTATCATGCATCTCATGATCAACAATGTAAGAAGATCATTGCATACAAGCAGTTGATTGTGTAGTTCATTGATTAATCTTGCAAAAACAGATCTTTGTCCGTGGGCATAAAGTCTGGACCACTTTGCATTACATTGGTACAAATAACTCAATAAAGTGCTTTTATCAATAATACTTCAATGATGAAGTTCATTCAAAACACATTTTGCTTGGTGCGCAAATACTTTGCATATTTTGTTGTCAAGATTTCAGATGTATCCGCTACCAGTCTATTTAAATGTAGGTTGTAATTTTGAGAAAGCTCACGTCAAATGGTCCTTATATCCCTTAGGTTTGCCATCCGGGTATTATTTTCAATTTTCCATACGTTTCATTTCGCGTTGTCTTCATTTTCAGGCTAAAGACTTCATCCATTCCGAGCTGCTGGCGTATCTGTACTCATCGGGAGATCAGAACAGCCTGATGGAGGAGTCTGCAGACACGGCTCAGCGCAGAGAAGAGATGCTGCGCATGTACCACGCCATCAAAGAGGCCCTCAACCTCATCGGTGACATAACCACCAGCACCATATCCACACCCGTGCCTCCACCTGTGAACGACTCCTGGGTTCCTGAGACGAGGTGAGAGCGCATCATGCAGAACATGATCTTCAATACAGAATCCTGCCTTGATATGTTTACTTTAATTCAATTCAAGATTCGTATTGAGTTTTTTTGTCATGAGAAGATGTGCTAATAAATTGCAAGACACAAATATAACATAAAAATGTAATAATTTTAAGCGTTCATCAGACTGGAAAGTGAATTAAACCAAGTGTATTGTGGGATACAGTATGCTGAACTCATAGACGTTTATAACACTACATTCCTCTTATCTGTAGCCCCACCCCCCAGCGCAGACCGGCTACATCTGCCCCGCCCCCCAGCAGGCCCCCAGCAGTGCGAGGATCAGCACCAGGCCCGCCTCCTCTTAACCCCACCCCTCCATTTGGAGCTCCACCCATTCCTTCTCGGCCAGGCCAGCCTATGAATGCTTTCGGCAACAGCAACCAAGATCCTTTCAGCGCTCCTCCTCTGATCCCCTCACGGCCGGCACGTATTCCCCCGGGCATCCCCAGGTAACCACATTCACCATTTTTAACTCATCTTGACTTGACGTGTGCACCCCAAACATTGAAAGTTCGTTTAAGAGATGTTTAATGCGCTAAGGTGTTTCTTCAGCACTACGGTGATCATTTCCTGCTCTCGTTCACTTGTTTTTCTCACATGTCTTTCTCTCTCCTGTCTTTCATTAACTTGGTTGTGGGTATGTCTCATTCCTGTTTCTCCTTCTTTTCTCCTCCTGCAGCAGAAGACCCCCTGGCGCTCCTAACCGGCCCACCATTATCCGCCCCGCTGAGCCCTCCCTGCTAGACTAGACCTGTGCGCTGGGCACCGTATTGTGCTGGGCTGACAGAAAGCAAGAGAGGGGGGCTGGAGAACTGCACTGAAATATGTGCTCCTGTGTCTACACACACAGCCTGACCAATAGACCTTAATAATCCACTCAGACTGTTCTGGGATCAGCGCTACTAATGACATCTGTAGTTTCTTATGCCCAGAGCTCTAAATTAAGCACATGAATATTAAAACACAGTTATTATTATTATTATAACATGAGAAAGGTGAGCCAAGGGCCTGTCATTTTTCTGTCATGTCATCTTTCAGGTGACCACCAGGGGGTGTCCTACTCAACTCGTGTAGCTGAAACAACATTAGCTCTGGTTTTCTATCTGGTGGAGATATGTTCGTTCTCTCTGACTAGCAATTTAATGTGGGATAAATTGTATAAAAGCACTGTGCAAGGTAGTTGATGTTTAAACTGGCCTGTTTTTTCCTGTTCTTGAGTAACTTAAGGGTGGTTGAAGACCTCTTGCATTATACACTCATATTGTGGGGTTTGTGTTTTCTTTACTCTTTAACTTTTGCTGAAAAGACACAATGACCGTTATTCTTATTGTTATCATTTGAGGTTGATTTTGATCTCATCTTGTTCTCTTGATATATTGATTTTCACGTGAATTGACGCTCTCCTGAACGGCGACTGTTCACGGTGTACAAATGCGAGCAAACATTCAATAATGCCACGAAGACGTCGCTGCATCCGGGAAAATGTTTCTGTAAAGCACTTCTAGTATATTGGCTCTGGAATTTCATAGATAGCTGGAGGTGCAAATATCTGTAATGATGTGTTTATACCATAATTCAAAAAAGACATGTGTATATGAACATAATCCTGTAACCACTTGTAAGATAGCGTCTCAGGTAACATCCGACTCCAAATGCGGTAACCTAGGTTACGCGAGTGTAACGGCATGGTTTCATAGATTTAACCTCAATTCGTTTGCAAGGCCTTATGGGTGATATTCATTACACGTTCAGGGATGGAGACCGTGGGGGAATTAACCGTCATAGTGCTACAGGAAGTGGGAACGCACTGAATGTTAACTTGGGCGACTGAACCACAGGGTCACTGAATATGGCACATGCAGGTGTATTTGCGGACTTGATGTCTATAGAAACCGAAACGCGTGACGAATCTGGTCTCACCTACACGACACGGGAAACTAAGAGAGCGCTGAACTTTTAATGTAGAGATCATACTAGCTGTACTAACACATTGGGGCGACTTGGGAAGTAGGGTGAGTATATTATTTATAACCTGATAATGGTGTGTTGATTTGTGTTTTTCATGAGCTCTGCTTCTCCTTTTTCGGTCTAGAAAGACAGACACTTCCCTTTTAAAAGATTGTGAAATCGACTGTATTAACAAAGCTTGAGATTGTTGGTCGTATGTAATTCAGAGCGAGGTTCCCATTGATCCAGCTCGGATCCAGCGTTTGCTTTTTATCACCCAACATGTTTTATTCTGTTTTCTTGATCCGTACATGGATTGGGTGTTGGCGGAAAGGGACTTTATAGCTTCAGCCTTCTGTCCAGAGAGTGTGTCAATAATCGAGGCGGATTAAAACGCTTTCAAAAACGGCCCGGTTGTAAGCTGGATCTCAAAATGACGTTGTTGTTCTGGACAGAACGCTTAAGTGTTCTCTTGTGTCTTATGGCTGCTGTGATGGCAACCGCAACTCCACAATCCAGTCGGTTCTTCCATTGAAGGCTTGAAATGTACACGTTTATACCTTTAATATATTCAAACATCTCTTTATCTCATTGACCGGATAAATCACTGCAGGTATACCCTCCGTCGACACTCAGTAGTCTGACCCTCGTCATCCATTCATATTTGCCTCATATTTGTATGGAGTGGAAGACCGAGGACATATTTTGCATTTCTTTTGTATGCTTTTGGAAGAATGAATCATTGTCAAGTGCCTGTGTAGTGATTTTAAGGATCCGGAGCAGAATGAGAATGCTGAAGTAAAATAATAAAAGTTTTGTGGATCAGAACGATCCGGCGCTCTGCTGGTTAATGTTTCCTTGTGTGTTTGTTGGGTGTTCCCTGTACGTGTTTTTCATTTCGTCACTACGAGTTCAATTCGCAACATCTCCAGGAGCAGGATAGGATTGTTTTGAGTAAAGGGATAGTTCACCTTTAAAATGAAAATGATAGTGAAAATGAAAAAATCTTCTGCAGAAGATATTTTGAAGAACGTCAGTAACTGTAAACCATTGGTCCCTATTGACTTGGTTTTGTCTCCACACGAACAGGGACAAAGAGTTTTCCAATCTTCTTTTGTGTCATATCAGGTTTAAAATGACAACAGGGTGAGTAAATGATGGCAGAATTTCCATTTTGAAGGTGGACTATCATAATAACACAATAAAAACATGATTTGGGAAAAAAAATAAACGGAATTATCTGTCATTGGAAATTAACTGAGGTACTCTTCCTGTAAAGCCAGCACAACCCAGCATAAAGTTTCCGTGATGGTCAAAGATAAACAGATACAGTGATGTCATCAGTCATATAATCTGATTCTGGCTTACTCATATATGGTTTATTGGACTAGTCATTTATTCTGCATTTTGGTGTTAAACTGTGTTGTTCAATCCTGTTCCTGGAGACTCACAACACTGCACACTTTACTAATTTATTGAACTTAATTTGCATACTGTGCATAGATTCTTTTTAAGTATGTAGTTAGGAGGAGTGTCCAGCATATACCGCTGTCATAATACTCAAACCGTGATTATCAATATTGTGTTATTTCGACAAAAGATAATATCGTAAATAATTCAGCACCTGTTCGGTTTTGCTTTAAAGTGATGAAAAACTAAAAAATCTATTAACTAGATGTTCTAAGAATGCCTATTATTGGCATATTGCCTGTTTATTTGTACTTATGAAGCACATATTCAACATGACCATATTCTACATCCCTAATCCTACCCAATACCTAAACCTAACAACTACCGTACTAACTATTAATAAGCAACAAATTAGTAGTTTACTGAGGCTAAAGTCATAGTTAATGGTTTTTTTATACCGAGAATTGGACCATAAAATAAATTGTGACCATTCGACACAAGATAATATTGTAAATAATTTGGCAACTGTCTAGTTTTGCATCAAAGTTATGGGTCAACCTGTCAAACCTGTTTAGTTTTCTTTCTGCATCCTTCAAAAGACGGTATTGAATAAAGTTGATAGCCGAACAGTGACAGCACCCATTCACTTCTGCTTTATGGACACAAAACCAATTCAAGTAAAAGGGTACCGCCGTTATTTTTTAAAACATTGCTCAAAATATTGTTGTCTTAGAAGGCTCCAGGTTTCTTAGTCATGCATTTTACTGAATATTGTGATTCAAAATCATGTGACTTCATGAGAAATTCCATATATTACTCGTGTTCAGCATATTTCACATTGCTTTACTATCGATAAAGGGATAGTTTACCCCAAAATGAAAATTCTGTCATCATTTACTCATCCTCTAACCTGTATGGCTTTCTTCTGCAGAACACAAAAGAAGATATTTTGAAGAATGTTGATAACCGAACAGCGGTGGCAGCCATTCCCTTCTACTGTATGAACACAAAACCAATGCAAGTGAATGGCTGCCATCGCTGTTTGGTCCACCACGTTTTTCAGAATATCTTCTTTTGTGTTTTGCGGTAGAAGGAAACTCTGACACTGCAAAACCTATGTGATGTAACCTCAAAGATTTGATGAATCTTGTCTATTATATACTATAACAACTTACAATCACTAAAGCTGTTATCAAGAGGTTTCTTCTGAAACTATATAATAATGAGTAAATGAGATGTAGGTTGTTCACAACTAAATCTCAGCTCTCACATCAAGAATTAATGGCTTTCTTAAATCCATGACGTCAAAATGGCACGTCGTGTTTAAAAAAATCTTCAGTTCCATGGGAAAAAAACAGACACAACATGGAATTGGAATGATGAGGGTGTTCTTTTAACATGTACATCGATAGTTGACAAATTCTTACTCCTGTGCTTTTGATTGCTGTTGTTGAACAGACGTCCAGCTCCTCGCCGGCAAGAGAACCAGTGGTGAACCTGTGTGAAGACCGGGATACAACCGCTATACAGCACTATGAGGACAGCATCATGACGTCCATTCATACAGTGTCTGTTTTTTTAAGGCAAAAGGGCAATAAATATGGACTGTCATAAATAATGTACTCAAACTAAAATTCATTCAGGGACTGCAATTTGTATTCTGAAATTAAAAGGGATAGTTCGTCTGAAAATCCCGTGGGTGAGTCAAAAATGAAAATATTGTATGTGAAGAGACGAGGCAATATCACACATACTAAATGTCAAGAGACTGTGATTTTGTCTTAGCATTGGTGTGACCGCGTGGTTGATATTCAATACAAATATTATATGGGAAATAACTTTTATACAATAGGTCACTTTAAAAAAATCTAGCATTTTATCTGTTATATTCGCTGATTTGTGTGTGTTTTTGCTCTGTCAGATACTTGACAGTTCTGAACGTATTTTTCCGCATTTAAGTGATGTGAATCATAATTTGTCCAAAACTTGCTCTCGAGAGATCAAAGTCAGTTCTGTCAGAATGAAAGTCTATAGAGATAATACTTCGGGTACACTGAATAAACAAATCATTATTTTTACGCCCAGGGCTTAGTTTCAAATACTCCTTGAAACTCAACTTCTTTGGGAAACAATAATGGGATTTTGCTGATGAAACACTATTATTGCTTTATATGTGAGGAAACCTTCCAGTGCTGTTTTGAAAAATACTGAAAGTCTGAGCAAATGAATGAAAGTTGTCACACAGTGGAATTAAACGAGGAACAAGGTAAAATAAGAAATATAAATATTGTCAGTGTTTGTTTTGTGGCAAATCCAGGAGTCTGAAGAACAATAAATAAATGTATTTGAAGTAAACAGACTAAACACCCGAGGCTGAAAAGATAGTAGCCAGTTAATAACAACTTTCTAGAAGCTGATCTCTGCTGTGTGAAATATATTGCAGATTATTGACAGTCATTTCTTGGGTCTGGTGTGTTTGTTGGATTTGTGAAGGTTTATTGCTGCTACAATTTTTGGCAACTGGTCTGATTGCTCAACAGCCTCTTATGTTTCCCTGAATGATTTGTGATGACAATGCCAAATTTCTACGGACTAATGAATGAGATTTAATAAAGAACATGAACATTTTGTGAGTCATTCACTGAGAACTACAATAATCTGTTATTTGTGATCATGTCCATTCATTGCAACTGTAGAAATGATTATTTACAGACATTACATTTTGTTGTAAAAATATTTTATTTTGTCTTTTAAGACTTATTTTGGATAAAGGTTTAAATATACTATTATTTGTAGGGTGATGGAAGTATATCTGAAATGTTTTTTTGAGAATGAATCAACCTTACAGGAACAATTTGAGTCAAAGCACCAGAATAAAGACTACAAAACGAATGATGCCGATCAATTCATTTTTCCTTGCATTTCCACTGCAACATTAAATTGAGTTGTATTTGTTACCTATAGGATTGTAATGTGCTGTTCAATAACACTAGGGTGACCATTTTTAACGGACACATCCTCCGGAGGTTGTTTTTTTCGACCGCACGTCATTGAGGTTCCCGCATTTTGTTTAAAAAAACATTATAAAATTATTATTTTCAGTTATTATTATTATTCATTATTTAAAAAAAAACTAACCCTCTCTCTTTCTCTCAACAGGTAGTGGTCTAGGTTTTGTTGAAACCAGTAACTTTGTATTGGCACCTATTGCATTATTGCTCCTGCATGACATATTGCTCCTTAAACTCTTTGTAAGTCGCTTTGGATAAAAGTGTCTGCTAAATGACTGAATGTAAAATGAACATTTCTTTCTCTGAAGACGTTGTAGTTTCAGTCCTAACTTGAAATGTAATGATCGCTTTTCTGAAATAATAAACCTCAATGACGTATGCGGTGGACAAATGCGACCTCCGCGGCTGGAATGTGTCCGCGAAAATTGGCACGTTTGGTCAACCTAAATAACACTAGCATATTTTTTTAAATACCCATAGATTTTTACTTATTTTTACTGCGTGGTAAATCCATACAATCTGTCAGTTACAATTTATCACAATTTTATTTCTCAAGTATAAATTATTTCAAGTATGATGTTCTAAAAGTCAAGTGGACAAATGACATTCAATAATCCAAAGCTTGTATTTGAAATAAATTGGGTGTTTAACATTATTTGAGCTTTAAACTCACCCACAAACCTCTTAAAGTCATTCATTGATATCTCGTTGCCAACAAAAGGCTATTGACAAACCCCATGTATCACTGTCCTTAATCCATCAGTACTTTTATTGAATTCCTTCATCTGAAGCCTGACGGGCAATCTTCACTGTACAGTACCATTCACACACAAGAGTTTATAGCATCTTCTCTGTAACTGCTACGTGCAAACTCTGTGTTTGTCACTGAACAACCTGCGTAATGTGTACACCTGTGTGAGGGACACGCTGACCATGACCAGCAGACTCACACTGGACCAGAAGGAAACACGCCACAGATTATCCTCCAGCAGATAGCGGTCACGAGCCTCCAGCGCCCGCAGCATCGCCTGGGTCTGACGGCTTTGCTCCAGGTTTCTGTGCACGGAATCCATCGTTTCCTGTGTGATAAGAGATGACAAACAGTACATATGACCAAAGTCGAGGCCCCGCCCGTTGTGCAAACCACACCTCCTGTATCTGAGACAACTGTATATACACAAGCATCTATACTATAGTGTAACTTAAGTGACCGTTGGATGTATAATGTATGTAAATGTAAACAGAAGAGAGAGATGTATATGGATTTGTGTACCCGGATGTCCTCCAGTTTGTATTCCAGTGTGTCTTCAGGTTCAGCCAGACCGGCCCAGTCTTCATCCTCATCATCCTGCTCTGCTGCATCCACAATCACCTCCACATACACCATCTTCTCTGACACACGACTGAAACTGTTGTCAAAACAAATCCTGTAGTCTCCCTCTTCCGTGGGTTCAATCCTGAAAGTGAAGCACACAGCTATATCAAACTACACGCGTCAGGGATTTTAGGAGCGATTACTCAAATTAGATTTGTCCTCACTTATAACTTTTGGCAAGTAGATGGCACACACAAATTGATGAGGTAACAGGGCATTGTGTTGATTTAAAAACAATAAACAAAACATTTTGCAAGCATGTTAATATTTGTAAGGGATAATCCACGGCTAGGCGTGCATTATACCATGCATATTTTCAAAATGAAACCTTTTATTGATGTTTACAGTGTCATTTTAGATTAAACTGTGAAAATGACGGTTATTTTGTCAGTTTATTTTAAATGTAATCAAACTGACTGGAGCTCCCAGTGCGTTAAAGGCTTTTAATGCTCACCTTCCAGCCAATCAGAATCCAGTATTCAAACAGACCATGGTATAAATAATGTTAAACCAGAGTTTGTGAAGACAAAATTATATGAGGGTTAAAAAAATTGTCAGCTAACTTGTCCATGGCAGAAAAGTTTGTTATAGATCTTGAAAATATATTATCTCACAAGAGCACAAAACGAAATGGAAAAAACAATTGAGTTTGTGAGCCTTTAATGGTCATTTTTTTAGATGTAGCATTGTCAAATGGTCATTTAAAGGGACAATTTGTACGATTAAAATTTTCAAAAACCGTTATAAAATTTCGATCCTCCAAATTTTGGCAACACAGTATGAATCCAGAGAAAAATCACAATTGTAACCAGTGTTACATCTGGGGCTGCAAAAACTAATCGATAAAATCGATAATGAAATTCATTGACAACGATTAGTTGGTCTGTGACGTCACGTGCGAGCTGTGCAGTTATAAAATCAAGCGCTTCTCCTCCCCTTTTTAAAATGACATGTCTCTTTGTGGAGCGCGAGGTGTGCAGTTTTAAAGTCAAATGTCTCTCTCTGTGCATGCGTCACTCTGTGTGGCACAAGTTGCGTAGTTTTAAGTCAGACGTTTTTTGCATGCTTCTCCTCAAGCCGCAAACTTTAAAGAGGAGAGGTGTTTTAAATGACAATATTAATGATTATATTAGTAAAATCCCAATTTGTGGCGTTTGCACTTTGCAAAGCATGGGCTAAATACCCTGATTTGGGGGTTTATTTAGTTCAGAGGCAGGAAGTAGCGAAGTAAATTTACTTAAGTATTGTAATTAAAGGTGCAGTTTGTAAAAAAAAACGCCGCTAGAGGGCGCTTGATCAAAACAACAACAATGGCGTAGCTTAAAGAACACTGTTAAAGGTGAATGGAATGATGGGAGCTGTTGTCTTCAACTCCACCGCTGATGGCCATCTACCAGACGGGAACGAGAAATCATATTAGCAGATGAGGTAAAGTTTTATAATTGTTGCAAATAATTATGGTCCATAAATAAGTGACTGCTCAAAACAAGTTAGTGGGTTGCTAGACGCTAGACACTACTTCCTCATTTTTCCATGACACTGTTGTCCTGCGGTTTCTACGTCAGTAAAGGTGGTAACAAAGGGGAATGCGGATATGACGCCATTGACAGGCGATTGCACAGCCCTGTGTTACTGTTTAGAAGGGCGATTTTCTCATGATTTACAAGTTGTTGGAAACATTTGAGATATTGCAAGTACTCAGCTGAACAAAATATATAACACTAGCCTAGTGTTATAAGCCTAGCCTAGCGCAAAATTCTTAGAAACTGCACCTTTAAGTACACTTTTTGAGTGTCTGTATTATACTTGCGTATTATAGTGATTTATATAAAAAGTGATCACCTGAGATGAAGCATGAAGGTGATCACTTTTTTGTAATTCTTAAAGCTTGTCCACACCGGGACGATAATCAAGCGTGTTTATCGTCAACGTTTAACACCTCGTGTCTAAACAAAGGGTGCGCACACCGACGCGCAAAACCCCAGGCGTAAAAGCTTCTTTGTTTTAAATTTATTTTTATATATAGCAAAGTTCATGTGAATACACCGGAGTACAGATAATTAGGGCTGGGCGATATATCGTGCCATTCTTATGCTCTCAGTTTCTTAATGAATTCGCCACATCCGAATGCCAGAGGGCGCGCTTGCGCAGAAACTCTGAATATGGGAAACAGAAGAAGAACGATAAGTTCAAGGAAATGCCCGTGTTCATATTCTATGTCTGTTCTACAAACCTTTTCAGGGATTTTCATGATAATAAATTACATTTATAGTGATGATGTTTATCGAGTGTTGCTTTTTCAAATGCACATTATAAATTACTTTTATGATCTTGACTTTTTGATGATTTTAGATCGAGTAGTACTTCTTACTGATCAAAGAGCCGTATAGAGCTGTGCATAAAACACAGAATTGATTTCGGAATCGATTTAGACGTGTATAATTAGCCTGAATCGTGACATGTATCACCTAGCCCTACTGAAAATATGATCACACTTCCTGTATAGGTCTTGCTATCAAATTTATTTATTCACTCTACAAGAGAATGAAACAAGGTTTAGTAGATCAAAAATCTTTATAAAGCATTTTAGTACAGTTTCTTAAATAAGTCAACTACTCTTGGCTAGCTTGTAAAACTAATTTGAAACTGCTATGAACAAGACTCATATTCTGATTGTGTAACAGGCTACAGTTTTCTGTTCATGTGGTCGATGTCAGACCGACAGACAGCATGCAAGCTGTGCAGCAGAAGACATGCAAATGAAGCGGAGAGTTGATCTGAGTAAATATGCGACTGTTCAGTGCGCTTCAGTTAGGGCATTTGAAACCTACGCGTGGATGCCGTCTGACTTTCTGAAGTCGGAGACCAGTCTGTACCCACGGGGGGAGATCAGAGTGAAACCAACACCCACCCCGGCACCTGCGATGACCTACAGAGATACAAAGACTGATTGACAGATTTCTAGAGAGCAGGCTGATCGACAGCTTAATGCAGATATACACACATACACAGCTCATTTTAATTGCAAAATCTGATGCATTTCCAAACTAAACCAAATATCTTATGATGAAAGAATGAGAACTTACTGAACGATGTAAAGTCTGACACTCTCTCTCTGTAATATTTAGCACTGAAGACTCATTCACAATGATTTACATCTCAGTATTGGAATAATTTGTATGTTTGTTATTTATATGACATTTCTGATGATTGTCTTACAATCCCTTTAGAAGCTGCCTATGTATTCTAGGGAACACCACTTTCTCACCCTTACCTGAACGGCTAACTGAAAACGACGGCTGTTATTCTATTTCATATCTGTCTCTTATCATATATCTTATATTCAAATAGACTGATCAAACAGTTCAATGAGGAGCCAGTGTGGTACAAAAATGGAACACCAGACAGCAACCATATGGCGCTGTGATCCTTCTGGCAGATGAAATGAAGCTTTGGGACGGGTCAGCTGTGCTTCACCTGTGCCTGTTACTTTTGTAAAGCCGAGTGGTTCCACAAACAGATCCCTGACATGTGACCCGGTGAGAATGTGACAACACTGAAAGAAATCTATCCTATTCACTTTAATGGAACAAAAAACAGCTATGGACAAGCATCTTTCACGCACAGGCACCATTCAGTCTTACTGAAATAAGACCCAAAACACTCTGCATAATGTGGATTCTTGGTTTTAAGGTAAACAGCTGATCATAATGTTATTTGCAATGGAAACCATTTATATTGGAAGATTTTACAGCAGGGATGCACTTTGACCTGAACATGCATGCAGTAAAAGCAAAAGTTCACCTGCTACCTGATTTCCCAAACAAAACTACATTATATGGCAAAAACGCAAACCTGCAGATCTGATCACAGAACAGTTTATTGAAAGTGTAAATTAGATCAAATGTGCATTCTAATAATAAACCAGTTAGTTTATATAACTAAATAAAAGTTAAACGTCGCTCGTTACCCTTCAGTTTATCACTGATGTTTATTCAGTA
Source organism: Triplophysa bombifrons (assembly GCA_029783895.1). NCBI lineage: Eukaryota > Metazoa > Chordata > Actinopteri > Cypriniformes > Nemacheilidae > Triplophysa > Triplophysa bombifrons. The sequence goes on from CM056457.1 coordinate 22,782,130, forward strand.
TTAATATGCAATGCATTCCTCAATCGGCACATTTTAAAGATGAACTTTAAAGTTTTGTTTCACCTGGTACTGCACTCCCATGCTGCCGCTCCTGCGCGCTGTTTGGAAGAAGCACTCGGTCGCTCCGGCAGGCAGAAGGAAAGTGAATTCGCTGTTCTGATTCGATCTGAAGGCGAATCCCAAATCCACATTGAGCGTCAGAAAGAGCAAACAAGCAACAAGATGCGTCTCGTTCATTCTCAAGTGTGCACAGCTTCGTTTTGACCCGCAGTGCGTCCCAGTGGGTGTGATTCGACTTCACGCGGAGCTGCGCAGACCGATCGGCGCATGACATCAGAAGTATCGCGAGAGGGATTTTGAAGGCACAGCGTTTGAATCACTCTCGCGATATGCTGATCTCATACGCCGAGTGATCTGCGCATCGCCACGTGAATTTAGAGCTTGAAATGAACCAATGTGAGATTTGCAGTGAGTGCACGTTGCTCTATGCATGTCGTTATGATATTATTGTGTATCTCTATTTGTTGTTATGGATACAAACTTCCTCAAGATGTCCCCAAAATTTTGTGAATCTGACTAAAGCTACTTTCGCATGTTATCGGGTTAAGGTTGATCATAAATATGTATATAAGTTGTTTTTAATTAAATAAAATTAATTTGAAAAATTCATAATGGGGTTACACTTAGGAAAAGTAAAGAATATTAACATTAACCTATTTACAATTAATTTTACTGGTGGCCCAAGTAAATGAAATATTAGCCTATCATAGTTTTTCTACACTTTCACTAAATTAATTGTAAGATTATTCTTACTATAGTTACTGTAGTAAGACCATAATAAATTCATCATTACTGTGTTTATTACTACAAAACCTATTGTCCATTGTTAAAGTGGCAGTCCGTAAGTTATTTTGAGTAAAAATGAGCTTAAATTAATTATTGAGCAAGTACATGAAAGAACGATGTTTAAAACTGTGTCACTACCCTTGCTGGATTCGCCACGGAAAGCTTGTAATAATGGTTTTGGTATTTGCCCTGTCGGGTCGTCTTTCCCAGAGATCCTCATTTGGTGTCTTTCGTCTATGCGTCATTTCATCACATTCGTAAACAGAATGAAGAGGATCCGGCTGCTAGCCAGCACGTGGATGCTGCGAGTGACAGGCGATTTATAGCATGTAATCACAACTGTTGGGTAGGATTTTATACAACTTTTAGAAGTATTTATTAAACTGCAAGCAGCGCTGACATCTGGGGATTCATCAGCTAAAAAAACAAGAAGGTACGAACTGATGACAGTTTACAAAGAAAAAGTGAATGTGATTGGACTCGAAAACAAGAATTAATATTGTCGAGGCATTTCAAAGATGGTGTGAACTGAAAGGATTTAAAACGGATGCATGTGACATTTCGGATGCATTTCTTCTGAACATGTAAGATATTTTATTTTATTTCACTAGAAAACACTAAAACTGTAATGTTAGCTCCCTTGTTGTGTTAATACAGACGGGTGCAGTTTCAACTGTTGTTCTTTCTCTCTTTATGTTCACTATGATAAATGTAATTTACAACCTCGTGTGATTAAGAAATGACCTCCCCACATCTGTATTTCATGTGGCGCGAATTAGCACAGATAAGTGAAGCCTGTGATTTTACTCAAATGTGGACTTATATTCCGGATATGATGCCAAGGCTTTGCATATACTACATATAGTTGTGTGATGTACAATGATTTATGACCGTACTTACAGCACTTAAGACCCGTGTCTGTGGATCTTCTGTCCGGTTTCCATTATGGGAGTTTCCATGAGAAATATCATAACTGGAGACTCCTGGCCAAAACGACAGGTATGAAAATGACACATTACCCTAAATAATATCAAAACACTTCAACACAACATCCATTTGCACTATTTAGGTCTATTTATGTACTTATTTGTTTCGTGTTATATCAGCTGCTATGTCATCTGTGTTTATTATGCCCTACGGATGTACAGTGAAGATTCTCACCCCTGCACTGTCACAGGCCATGACTCAAAACATCAGACACCTCCGCACAGTTAAGCATTCCGTACATCACCTGCAGTAGCAATGACAAACTGAGATGGCGACAAAGAGGCAATATTTGTCTGAAATACAACTATTTAAAGCGTTGCTGTAAGCGATGTGTCATGCATTCTGACTTCTTTACAATGTTAAACGTGCTGTCTTCTCATGCTTCACATGGTCAACTTGTCTAAAAAAGAGTTGGGCATATTACGTAGTATTTCTGTGCTCAATACACTCCCCCAGCGATCGTACAGGTTTCGGAAAGTTTTTTTTCGAACAGATAAAACTGTTTTGTAACAATTTTATAGTCTCTTATTGGACAATTCTCCCAAAAAATCAAGCAGGATGCCCACGTGGCATTATGGAAAGCAGGGGAAGAAGCATGCACAGACGTCACTTTCACTTGTGTGCAGGAGAGAGAGAGCATATGTTCGTGAAGTTCAGGTGTTTGTTTGATTGTTTGTTCACTGTATTTGGGTGATGAATGTTATATAAACTGTGGATATAACGCTAGATTTGGAGATCGTTTGAAACTGATATATGGAGTCGTCCCAGAGCTAAAAGATGCCAGACATGAACCGCATGCGGTGAGTTAAACTGATGTCTGTGTTTTGTTGACAATGTGCTTAAGTTCAGCTTATCCCTCCCCCCTCATGCGCTGTATGATTTCGGAAGTAATCTTACAGCTGTATCTATCTTTTATAAATGTGATCAAACTGAATACTCTTCGAAGATACGACATATGCAATACTACTGTATAGGTACTCAAGATTAATATGAGATTGACAGAAACCCCTCGTGTTACGGCAACTTTAAAACTCTGGAGAAAATCGTCCTTAAAGTTGACCATCAGAGGGGCTGTATAAGGCCGTTGCTAAGAAGAAATAGGTTTGTTTTAACACTATCTATTGGCTTACCGTTGTAATGATGTTGTGGAGGGTGGTTGAACCCAAAAGCTGAGATTCTTAGCTTTAAATAGATACCAAACATGAGTGGGTAATTCTTGAAGAGCAGGCAGCAAGCAAGTGAAGTCTGTTGTGTGTTTCCCACCATTTGTGTTTGCAATTTTTGCTTCATCCACTCACAAAATATAAAGTTTTGATATATGTACGGTTGGAAATGTACAAAATATCTTCATGTAAATATCTTTACTTAAAGGTACAGTTTGTAGCAATCGCTGCTAGAGGACGCAGGATTAAAAAACAACAATCATGTAGCTTAATGACACTGTGATGAAGAGTGGAATGATGGGATATGTTGTTTTTTCACTCCACCATTGATGGTATCACTGATACATCAATCAGACGGGAACGAGAAATCATTTTAGAGGAAGAGGTAAAGTAATAAAGTTTTAGAAATTTTGCGTTTGATGGAATCATTTTATTTCATTATAATGAATTAGACACTAGTAATGTAAGGTTTAAAACTAAATTGTTAGTCATAGATGTTACAGTAATTGTCCAATTCGATGGTGTGATTACACTGAGCAAGTGTTCAAATCCATCATAGTAAAAGTTATTTTGAACGTACCCACATCATTTGCAATAATGCTAGACGGACCGACGGTACAAACTACTTCTGCATCTGTCTACGATAGTTTCACGCGGTTGCTACATCAGTAAAGGCGGTAACAAAGGGTAACGCGGATATGATGCCATTGACAGGCGACTTAACGTCCCCGGTCCACTGTTAAGAAACATTTGATATATAGCATTGGCCAAGTGGTTTTTGGATATTTTACTGCAAAATTCTTAAAAACTCTACCTTTAATATCCTGATTATTTTGGGCATAGAAGAAAAAACTATAATTTCGACCCATTCAATTTATTTTTGGCTATTACTACAAATGTTAGCGTGCTACTAAAGACTGCATGGTTTTGTTTTGCAAAAAATGTCAGAAATAATGGCTAAACTATGCTTTGTAAATCTGTGAAGGCCTATTGTAACCCAGTTATTGCACAACCTTTATAATATAAGACAATATAATGTCACATGTATAATGATCGGCTGAATACTGAACAAATGTTTGAGTGAATAGCCTTTTTTTAGTGATGCACCTATCTCGGTTTGCTTATCTTCATATCAGATAAACATGACCTCACAGACAGGGGCTCACGTCTATGTGTGAAAAATAGGGCATCTCAGTAAAGGAAGAAAGAGTGTTCTGCTTTGTCATATCTCTGTGGCACTTGCATATTGTTGGAGTGTTTTATGTTCATTTCGCAAGACAAGCTCTATTTGTTCATTAAATCTAGGAGAATATTTGCAGTGAATGTCCCTGCTTTTGAGGGTCATCGAAGAGATAGTTCTAAGTTTGTCAGGTTGTGTTGAGTCAGTGATTTTATATTGCCAGAATGTCCCCAGCTCTTATCAAAAACAGTCGGTTCAGATTCCAGACAAGAAAAAATAGTATTTTGCTTTATATGCTACTTTTAAGTTCATTGTATTAAGTAGGCTATATGTAGTTGAAAGTTTAAGTATAATTTGAATAAACTTTATCTAATATGTATACAAATATCAATGTACTACAAGTGTATACTTCAAATCGAATCCAATCCATTAAGTGTCACTCAACCATATACACAAGTGCAATAGTAGGAGAAAAACTTGGGTGCAGTTCCGAGCAACATGGCAGTATGACAGATGTAGATTACATGTAACAAAGAATTACAATACTTTACAGTAGACATTTATTGTACACATTTACACAGTAAACATTTCTGTTCAAGTGTTAGGCCATAGTATAATCAATGAGACCTAATTTACATGTAGCTTCACAGCAGCAAATGTACACAATGTGCGTAGTGTACAGTGATTCTGTACGTATTGTTCTGACTGTGTTAGAGTTGCTATTGGTTGTGCATGCTAGTGGGGGATAAAGTGCAGTGCTAATGAGTAGATTGTGGGAGTCAAGAGTTTAAGAGTCTGACTGCTTGGGGAATGAAGCTGTCACGTAGTCTGCTGGTGGGGGTTCTGATGCTGCGGTATCTCTTTCCTGATGGGAGCAGTGAGAATAGACAGTGACTCGGGTGGCTAGTGTCTCTAGTAATCCTCCTCGCTTTTTTCAGGCACTGTCTGGAGTAAATTTCCTGGAGGGAGGGAAGCTCACGTCCGACGGTGTGCCTGGAAGTTTGTACCACTCTCTGCAGGGCTTTCCGGTTAAAAGCGGTGCGGTTACCGTACCAGGCACTGTTGCAGCTATGGATACTCTCCATTGTGCCATTGTAGAGTCGAGTGAGGATGTGGTGATTCAGGCCAAACTTCCTGACCCGTCTCAGGAAGGAGAGACGTTGGGGAGCCTTCTTCAATACGGCTTCGGTGTGAGTGGTCCAAGTGAGCTCCTCTGTAATATTGACACCTAGGAACTTGAAACTGTTGACTCTCTTCACTGGCGCTCCGTTGATGGTGAAAGGACTGTGTTCTCTGTCTTTCCACCTAAAGTCCACCACCAGCTCCTTGGTCTTACTGACGTTGCAAGTATATTATTTCAACTATAACTATTACTACTTGGGACCACATTTTATTTTTATGCATTTGCCAGACGCTTTTATCCAAAGCAACTTACATTGCAACATACTATACATTAGTTTCTGAGTATGTGCAATCCCTGGGATTGAACCCATGACCTTGGCGTTGTGCTAGCATTATGTTCTAACCACTGAGTTACAGGAAGACATTTTGGAGGGACCCCTTATAAGAGAAGGACTTAGGACTTAGGTGTCCTTCAGATAATTTTTCAATAAATTTAAATGAACGACACTTCTAAATTTTGTGCAGACAAGATACTGTTGCAAATGAATTCACGAGTTCACCTGAGCAGATAATGAAGATAGCAGGGGTAGTAAAAGTATGCGTGTTTGGCGTGCTGTCCGGGGAGCGCGTTCCGAGCTGGCCGGTTCCATCCGAACCCGGAACGCTCCCGCCCCCCAATAGGGGCGAGTGCACAGAGCTCGGAAACGGCCGAACCCAGAACTCACCCCCCAGAGTCCTGCTATCAAAAAGTTTAAGTAGAGGAGCCGTAGAGGTGGTGGGATGTGTAATCCTTTAGAGATGGCTTCAGGTAAGGATCCTTGTCTATTTATGTTCTGTTTCGCTTGAGCTGAGGGTAGAGTCTATGATTGCTGATTGCGAACCAGCCGGTCTTAATTATATGCTCTGGCTTCTCCAGAAATTTGTTAATCGTTAGTTAACCATTAACATCACTTATTTACAAAAATGGATTACATCAAGTTATAGGAAACTTGTCATATACCCCATGGGGTGGGGACCCCCATAAGCATGATTTAATTTCAGAACTGCCTTTAAGTATACTTTTTAGCGTAACAGTAGTAAACGTCAATTTTGCAACTAGTTTTCGACTTAAGCAGTTTATTTACTCTAATTTATAAATGAAAAAAAGTTGTGTAATAACTATTTAATAGGCTACTTAATCGCATGAGGAAACACAACTACATGCAAAGTACATTTAGAATGCTTACTCGTTTTTTATTTTAAAGAATTATACTACTGGCAAATTACTGTTTTGCTGTTTTCTAATAATGTTGACAATGTCGTGAAATAAGTTTAGGTGACACTTTCAGTAGTTTAAGTAGTAGTTATGAGAGCAAGGGGCCTCTTTAAGATGTTTTGTGAATATAGTGCATCAGATCTTGTATGTATATGTGCTGCTGTGTATAGAAGGGGATGTGGTGACTGAGAGGTGATACAGAGGAAGGTGTGAATCGGTGGGCTCATTGCACAACCATATAAATACTTTATGCTGTTCTTTCTTCTGGGGGTATTTGTGCATCCTACACAACTTTTTAACGTCCTTTTCTTCCATCTCCATTTAATTCCACCTAACCTACTCAAAACCTAATCTATACGGTTGTCTTGCTCTTACCGTAGAAGATAGACCAGCTCTTTTTTAAGACTCTCTCTCTCTCCTGGAAAGTAAATACAGTTGAAAGAAAAAGTATGTGAACCCTTTGGGCTTACTTGGATTTCTTCATAAATTGGTCATAAAATGTGTTCTGATCTTCATCTAAGTCACAACAATAGAGAAACACAGTCTGCTTAAACTAATACCGCACAAACATTATATGTTTTCATGTTTTTATTGAACACAACATGTAAACATTCATAGTGCAGGGTGGAAAAAGTATGTGAAACCCTAGGCTAATGACTTCTCCAAGAGCTAATTGGAGCCAGGAGTCAGCCAACCTGGGGTCCAATCAATGTGATGAGATTGGATGTGTTGATTAAAGCTGGCCTGTCCAATAAAAAACACACACCAGTTTTGAGTTTGCTGTTCTGAAGAAGCGTTGTCTGATGTGAACCATGCCTCGCACAAAAGAGCTCTCAGAAGACCTACTATCAAGAATTGTTGACTTACATAAAGCTGGAAAGGGCTACAAAAGTATATCTAAAAGCCTTGATGTCCATGTGTCCACGGTAAGACAGATTGTCTACAAATAGAGAAAGTTCAGCACTGTTGCTACACTCCCTAGGCGTGGTCGTCCTGTAAAGATGACTGCAAGAGCACAGCGCAGAATGCTCAATGAGGTGAATAAGAATCCTAGAGTGTCAGCTAAACACTTACAGAAATCTCTGGCACATGCTAACATTTTTGTTGACAAATCTACAATCAGGAAAACATTAAACAAGAATGGACTTCATGGGAGGAAACCACGGAGGAAGCCACTGCTGTCCAAAAAAAACATTGCAGCACGTTTGAAGTTTGTAAAAGAGCACCTGGATGTTCCACAGCACCACTGGCAAAACATTCTGTGGACAGATGAAACCAAAATTGAGTTGTTTGAAAAGAACACACAACGCTATGTGTGGAGAACAAAAGGCACAGCACACCAACATCAAAACCTCATCCCAGCTGTGAAATATGGTGGAGGGGGCATCATGGCTTGGGGCTGCTTTGCTGCCTCAGGCCCTGGACGGATTACTGTCATCGATGGAAAAATGAATTCCAAAGCTTATCAAGACATTTTGCAGGAAAACTTAAGATTCAATTCAAGTTTATTTATATAGCGCTTTTCACAATGTGTATTGTTTCAAAGCAGCTTTACAGGGGCAAACAGGAAAAACAGAAAAGTTAAAACACAGCACAGTGCATGGTATTCATACAACGAGTAAGATCATACTAATAAATAATAGCTAATTTCTAAATAAATAAATAAATGAATGAATGCAGTCTCCCGGTGAGCAGGCCAACACTGCCCTGCTCATCTGTCCGCCAACTGAAGCTTAACAGAGGATGGACGATGCAACAGGACAACGACCCAAAGCATAGAAGTAAATCAACAACAATGGCTTCAACAGAAGAAAATACGCCTTCTGGAGTGGCCCAGTCAGAGTCCTGACCTCAACCCGATTGAGATGCTGTGGCATGACCTCAAGAGAGCGATTCACACCAGACATCCCAAGAATATTCCTGAACTGGAACACTTTTGTAAAGAGGAATGGTCCAAAATTTCTCCTGACCGCTGTGCAGGTCTGATCTGCAACTATAGGAAACGTTTGGTTGAGGTTATTGCTGCCAAAGGAGGGTCAACCAGTTATTAAACCCAAAGGTTCACATACTTTTTCCACCCTGCACTATGAATGTTTACCTGTTGTGTTCAATAAAAACATGAAAACATATAATGTTTGTGCGGTATTAGTTTAAGCAGACTGTGTTTCTCTATTGTTGTGACTTAGATGAAGATCAGAACACAATTTATGAAGAAATCCAAGTAAGCCCAAAGGGTTCACATACTTTTTCTTTCAACTGTAAATCCTCTCTACATCTTTATCGACGTTTCTTCAAGGGGTTCCTGTCCCAGCAGCTTGTGAGATGGACTAAGAGTTTCTTCTCTTCTCCTCGCAGACAATTCACCTGATCCGCCCACTTGAGTGCTTTATGAGTGATGGTTATCTTTCGCTCTTAGAGTGGGTCTCGCTCTCACTTTGCTTGTGCAGCCGGGCTTCTCACACTGCGAGACAGTGTCGCTTCTTCTCCTCTGGATGTTGAGTTCTCAACTTATCACATCTAAGACGGCGTAAAAATGGTTCACGGAGGTGTTAAGTTTCCCTCTGTATTCGTGGTGGACAGCAAAGCGAGACCCCCTGCGCTGCCCCCTAAACCGGGTCGTAGGCAGAGGAGAGAGGTGGTCCAGACGCTGCTGGTGATTCTGGTGTTTGTAGCTCTGTTTGGCATGGCAGTGGAGGCCTGTTTCATCTATTATCTTTACACATCCAACGGAAAGCCTGTAAGTATCATTCAGTCCAACTTCAGTCCCATTCTTGTGGCTCGGTGAAAATACTTTACGTGCAACTTTTGTTTGTTTGCTTGCTTGCTTACTTGCAGTCTATGATAAACTTTTTTTAAATGTAAACTTGATGCCTTTCTCATGAGGAACCGTAAGAATTTTTGATTTTGTAAGCTGGGTTTAGACCACCTCAGGGTTTGTAAGCAAGAAAAAGTGAAATGAGTGTAATGACATACTTAAATGAATGGAAAGATGTTTTGGAATTTAAAGAAAAACTCTTGTATTTATGATACAAATACATATTTTGCAATTTTAAGGTCACAAATAAAATGTAAGCACTTTTTTTGCACATATCCCATCACCAAAACATCAGGTTTTACACTAAAGGCTTGTTTTTAAAGCAAGAGACCGACATACGAAATCAATTCAGTTTGATCTAGTTTCTTATAATACGTCTGGTGTAATTGACAAAATAATAATCGTGAAAGCATATGCACTACCATTGAATGTATGTAAGTACATTATATGAATACACACTCAGATGTTGGTTCGTGCATGGCCCCTCCCTTTGCATGAAGTTTGCAGAAGTATATCTGGACTCACCTGCTAAAGCGGAAACCAAATGGTCCTGTGGTCACCCAACCTAAAACTGATGCACCAGATGACACAAACTAACAAACGAGTCTGAATGCTAACAGTATTTTTTTTATTACACGGCTCGTTGGAATGCTTGATTTTAATTGGCGAGTCGCAACATATGCAGGTTCGTTATTCCAAGAAAACATCCGCTCAAAACTGATCACACACGCTAACCCGGATACAGCAAATCATTATGACTTTTTTTTGACGAATTAAATCCAATAATAATAATAAATTAAATAACATTTCAATAACTAGTTGAAAATAATATACTGTATTGTTTGGTTTCAAGCTGTTTTAATGTCTAAATATAATGAAATAAATACGACTTGTGACAAATCTGAGGGTCTGTGGAATAATGGCCAAATGGCCAAATAACATCCTTATACCGTACTATTCATTATTACTCATTAGTCAATATTTTTCTACTTTTCAGTTTTAATTTACTTATGACTTATTTTACACTTACTCAGTGTAAACCTAATAGTCGAAACACTGCAGGGATGTGGTCAGAAAAACTTTTTATCACATCACTTCCTCAAATACAATGTCAGAAGGATCAAAGCTTTGCGTTTAAAGTGGAAATGTTAGCACACAACACAACCCATTCGCTCCAGGACAAAGAAAAGGCTGTGTTTTCTACAAGAAAATTTATACAAAAAAGAATTGTATACATTGAAAATTGTTCTTAACTTAAATGTACATGATATGATTCTACAGTAAAAAGGCATACATGCAATTGAAGCTCATAATACATTGTATATAGTAAACACTATATACACTATATCATAATAGATTGTAAACACAGGTTTTAAGCTGTAGTTAGTCGGAGACAGTATTCTTGCCATTCATGTGTTTGTCAGACTCTTTTAAACTGACTTCAAGTGGATTCAAAGTAATTGTTTTAGCAGTATGCCTATAATCTATGTGTTCTCTGGAAATCAAACCCATGAAAATGAGCCACATGAATTCCCCCAAAGTAATCATTAAGTTAAAGACACACAAATTTACGATGTCCTTCTTCTCTTCTACAGACCCCTTCAAGTGATCCACAGACTGCAATGAGTAAACAAGGTAAATATTTCACCAGCTTCTATTGTTGAACAGATTTAAATTTGCTGTGAATAATTAATGAGTTGTTTATTCTACAAAAACCCAATCAGACTGCATTTAAACTGTTGTAATGTGTTTTATTGGCATATAAAAGATAAAGAACAAAAGGTCCCCCCCAAACAAAAGCCAAATGGAGCCATACACCCATCGAAACCAATGGCTAAGCTGACAAGTGAGTTCTGAGCTGTTTCTATTCCCTGTGTGTTTGGTTTTAACTGTAATGGATGTCAAACTACAATGACTAGAATATGGGACTATGGGAATGATTGAGCCTTACTGACGACGCCATGGGGGGACATAAGACAGAAAAGTTTGGGAACACTTGATCACACCCATGTATGCTTCACTCACAGGCTTATATCTCACTCATCCACACACACAAAAATGGTTCTATAGAGCACTAAAAGTGGTCCTTGGCTCGTAATCATCGGAGAACCACTTTTAGTGCTCTACAACCATATATTGGCGCTTCAGAGGTCCTTTGGGGTGACCCAGGTGCTATAATTTCAATTCAAAGGTTTTTAAGATTATAGAAGCAATCATTTGATCAAGTGTGTCCAAACTTGTGTACAGTATAACGCTCACACTTTTCTCTCCCGTTTAGCTGGTCATACTGGAATAGGAATCATGTTGTGGAACCAAAGCCAGGAATCTATCCTTTACCGCATAAAACACAAGGAGAAAGAAGGCAAACTCATCATAGAGCAGGATGGATTCTATTCCATTTACTCCAAGATCCACTTTGAGGAGACCAACCTATATTGGACGCACTCTGTGTCCCGGACATCACCACGCTACACAGGAGGAGAGATGCTGCTTCTTCAGTCCAGCAGACAGCATCCTAAACCCATGAGGCCAGGGTCTAGAACCTTGGACAACAGCTTTCTCAGCGGAGTGTTTAATCTCTTCAAAGGTGATGAGGTTTTTGTCAGGGTGAAAGGATGTAGACTTGTGTTTTCAAATTCAGCTGAGAACTACTTCGGAGTGTACATGGTTTAAGTGACTTCTTACATACAGAAAATGTGCAGAATGAGCGCAAAGGTGGATATGACGAAAAATGACAAGTGCATTTATTATTTAATCAAGTCAAGTTTTACACATAAAGAAACAAATGGTTTCAAGAAAAGTCATATGACAAATCAAAAATGTCTTTCTGATAAAATGAATTGTATGATTAGTTACTGTATCATAAAAATTTCTTACAGAAATCAAAACTTTGTGAATGAAAATGGCCTTTTATGAAAAATACCAGCAATACAGATCAATTTTATTGATTTAGTTATTTATTAAGTACTTATATTTTTTATATAATAAAACATGCCAGTATGATCTTAACATGAAGTTGCATCATTTTAACGTATTCTCATGCATTTCCGAGTGAAACGGAATTTTTCGATGAGAAAATTGTGGGCGTGGTTTTTGTCTTTCTCTGCGATTTGATTGGATTTAAAAAAACACCTTTTGTGTTTTGAAATGGAACTGGCAGCAGACAGACAGTTGAAGGGGAGGAGTTAACGGATGCTCCGCCCAAGCCGTCTAACATAGTCATTACAGGAAGGAGGTGCATTTACAGATTTTAACTGAATATTATGAAGACACAGGAATTTTTAAAAGAACATGACCCACATTGATAAAGCATTCACAATAAACGCTGCAATATTTCATGAAAAAATAGACATTTCAATTTTTATTTTACTGGGACTTTAATGTCAGATTCTTTGTTAATGTAATGTATGTTTTGTATTGATGTTGGGGCACTTTAATGCTTTATTGCAGTCAACCGTAAGTGTAGCTCACAATAGAAAATTCAAATGTGAAAGGACTTTTACACAAGTCTTAAAAGCAGAAGCAATATATTAGAACATTTTTAATTATTATAGTAACATAAATTTAAAGAATATGACGCCTTTAAGAAGATGTACATATGACATCCGGACTCTTGCATGTAACATGACAAACTTTTGTAGAAAAGCATTTTTTTAAGCATCTGCAGACTACTGCAGTATGAGTTTTACTATTTTCTTTGTAATAAACAGACTTTGTAATGAAAAATACAAATATTCCGGTACATTTATAAAGATATGTTCGCAGTGGCTGTTAAACCCTGTTACATTCAAAGTGTTTTATATAAAATGTTATGGAGGTCAGTGCAAAACTAGGCTTTAAAAACCACAACTAGAACATTTCATTTCATCAGCTATCCTCTGACAGATATTAGAAAATAATCCAAGATAATGTCATACTGTATTAAGTTAAATTACAGTTTATTTGGTATTTTGCACATGTATTTTTTCAATTTAAAATTGTGCCTATATTTCTATTTAATTCAACTCTATGTAATTTTCCAAGGTATTTATCAGATGTGTCTTATATTTGTTAAGAGTCATGTGCTTATTTCTTAAATGAATGTTGACAGAATAACATGTTTGGATAAACTGTTGTTTGTTTAATTTGACGATTTCTCAAATCCATATAAAGCTTTTAAACACCTAAGTGTGCTCCAAGTCATTTCATTCTTGTGATTTAACCGCTGACATGTCATGTTTTCATTTCGTCTATGAGAGGATCATCTACAGTTGTGCGGTTTGACCTTTTTTTACATTCACGGTGACTTTAACAGGTGAACATTGAACGGTTTTGATTTGATTTCTCATTATAATTATTTTCAATGCACATTTTTCTCTGACTCATGTTATCCTCCCATCTTCTTGATGAGAAGATGTGTGAGTCACTTGTCTTTGTAACCTGTGTGTTGCGTGGGAGGACATCAGAGTGCGGTGCGCCACTACAAACATCTGAACAACTTACATCAGCTAAACTCAAAATCTTTTTCAATTTTTCCTCTTCCCATGGCACGCACAGATGCTGTGCCAACTTTTATCAGGCCATGTGTTCCTCAAGCAGAAACGCTGGTTTTACTTTGTGTGTTATTCTGAGAAGCTGGTCTCTACTCCCACACGCGTGTGCATTCTTACCAGAGCTATTGTATGTTAGAAACTAAGCAGGAAGTGGGGGTGGGGGACAGGAGCCGCGGACGCAGGTACACGGACGACTGTTTCGCTGACTCAGACCTGTCTCAGAACTGAAGTCTTTTCAAACAAGCTCGGTGGAAGATTCCAAGCAGCACGTGGCATGCGGGCCGTTTATCATTTACAAAGTGAAATATGGCCAACATTTCATAACGTTTCTTCACTTTAATGTATACATAACCAAATATATACATATAATTAGTTTGTTTTTGTTTTTGCAGAGGTGCATGATGGTATTCTCTATTTAAAAAGCATCCCACGATGCATCTCTAAAGCGGGTTAAGATAAGGCCTGTGAAGATTTAAATCAATCTTATGATATTCTCATACTTTGGATGGTAATGAGTATAAATAGAAAAGTCTGTGCGTTGTGTATTTTCTGGAAAATGCTTGTTTCAAACCATAGCCTGGTGGAATATGGACTCAATCCAACAGACATTTTGGTGATTGAGTTCATATTTTGACTCAGCTGTGGGTTAAGAGCGCATACACTTTCTCTCTTTCTGTGTGTGTGTGTGTTGTGTAAAGCTGATTCGTAGAAACATGTGATTCAATCGATCAACGTTCACATTAGTTTCTTCAGTCTTTATCCTGTAGTGGTTGGGTGAAACCAAAAGTAACATGGTGGATTTTCCTGCCCTTTCAATTTGCATAGTACACTAGCTCACAAGTGTGAGAAGAGACTTTTGGTCACCTAGGGTACGCCAGAAATCAGAAATGCTGATTTGAAGATTCTGGTTTAAATGCAAGCTATTGTTACAAAGCAATAATCTTTTCATCATTTCTCAAAATATTTCCCTTCAGAGATGTTTCCCTTCACTAGAAAATTATTAGATTTCAACGCACAGTATGTTTTGCTTCATCTAGATATAAAGATCGACTATGACAGTCATAAAACTAAAAAATACTTTTTATTCCACCACAAGTCCGGTTGTGCACATTCAAGCCTCCAATTCAATTTGACACTAAAATGCACACAACTCATCTTTATCCATTGATAGCCATTGAAATATAGGTATGAATTGTGAAGAAATCCACTTTTTTTGCAGGCAGCATATAAATCTTCAAACGCATTGCTCTGTCCATGTATTATAACCCCCCTGAGCAAATCCGTTTGCAGTAATAAAAGCAGTAGTAAGTAAAACACTGCCCCCTGCTGCTGAAAAACCGGACCTGTCCCCGAAACGTTGTTTGTTTGTCAGTTTAGGGAGAAGAGTGAGCGATCGTGTTGCCAGACACATTGCGGCCAGAAGGCGCATGAGATGTGTGATGTGGGAGTTTTTTCAGAGTTATTTTCCTCTGCACACCGCGGGACAAGAAACAGCATAAGAGCATCATATTAGCATATCTCGATTCCAGAAAATAGACAGAAAACGGTTAGTGCGACGTGTGAAAAGAAAGCGGGTGATTTATGACTTTTGAGAGGAGGATTGTCCTCTGTATGAACGCCACCACGGGCTCCCTGATTCTGACGTCACAGCCGAGTGGAAATGCCGTTTTCTGCTTCTGCGCTTTTTCTCTGTCCCGCGGAGGAGGAGATGTCTGATTCTGATAGGAGTGGGCTGTCAAATCATGGACCGGACGATGGCTAATAAGTCACACTATAAGACAAATAACTCCCACTCTGGTGGAGAGACTAGACGGGATAGTTGCTCGATATGGTTCCTTGGTTGTCGTTGTCGTTGCCTTTTTTAGCGTAGGCTTAAAGACTTCTTGACTATAAATACGTCGTGACGTCAAACACATTTGAGCTGGTGGTTAATGCAGTTTATTACTATAAAATGGCATTCACAAGTTAATAATATGAAAACTTTCTGAGCAAGTCGGCTCATTCAGACAACATCGATCTAAGATGTATCCCAGCCTGCTGCTTTTATTCACACAAGTCCCGGTTAAAAAAGAGCACGTGCTGGTTATGTAGACTATGTTTTGAAGCACTGTATATGGGTGACGTTTGTTGACAAATAAACCATAAATGTGTACTATGGTGTGACAACAAGAAATTTGAAAAAAAACTATGAATAATATATTTTGTAGTACTAATATTTATAATATAAAATAGCATAAGAGAGATTCATCTTCATTGGTAGTTTGTGCCATGAAATATACAGATTGTCAACTACCCCTTTACTAATGGATGAAAAGATCCTTGTTGCACAGTTTTGTTTTGCAACTATTTATCATAAAGTAGACTTTCATAAATGTTGACGATGTACTTTATGTCTAATGGCAAAGCCGAAGGCCTGTGCTTTCAAGAGCTTAAAGACCAGACGATATCTTTTCTATTAAGTTCAGCACTTTAAATTGAATATTTAAATCAGATTTTGATATATAAGGATGCAATAGCGACAACAAATCTATCACTGGAAAATTAGCCTTTGGCGTTAGCTGTATGTAAATAAATGTAAGTGATATAGCAAAGCTACATAAACTTATTCATAACCCGTATAAGAAGAAGACACGTTTTCTTAAAATATGATTTGAAATTCAGGATTAGTAAACTGTGCTGTGAGAAGATGAATGAGGCTGTGATCTTCTGTCAGGGGTCTTGACTAATTCATAAGGAACTGGAACACTACGAAGATGCTGAGTGATGTTACGGTGAGAGCGAGACACGCTTACACACTCTTTCACTTTCTGTATTGAATGGGGGTCTCGCGATTGAGTCGTCACAACATGATGTCATGCCGCACATAGTGATGACACATGGGATTTGTCTTTCTCCCTACCAAGAATGTAATACATTTTGAAATTCACTAAATGTGATACACTTTGTACAATGAAACAATTCAGTGCAGTAAAAACGTAGTATAAATACTGTTAGAGGTGAAAGAGTTATTGAAAGACGCGTCAGAGTTAAAACCCACAGCTAAAGAAAGATGCAGATTTATGGAAATGAGTCACTGCTATGTGTTTGTGTCTCTGCCCCCTCACTCCCACCTTGATGGAAAGTCTCGTTGTCTTATCTGTAGCGTTCACACAGAAATATTACCCAAATCTACAATTAGTATAAATTAATCATCACAGCGACGTTTAAACGATTTTTTTTCAGCTCATGTCTTTTCAGACCCACAAAATTAAATCATATAATGTTTTACATTCCACACTGTACAAAAATGCTGTAGTTGTGCAGCTAGTTGCCAGTAACTTACTGTAGATTTATATTCATCTAATTTATGGGCAACTGTTTGTTCAAAGAAAAATGAACATTAAACATTAACAAGTCTTTATCTTTACAGAAAAAACTGTAAAGTAACAGCCTTATGCAAAGCATTCTGGGAACCAAAGTCCTCATCAACCTTTTTCTTTTTTTCTAATTTTGGTTCCCAGAATGCTTTGCACGAGGCTGTTATTTTGAAAGATTTTTCTGTAAAGATAAATACTTGTTAATGTTTAATGTTCATTCATCTTTGAACAAACTGTTGCCAGTAAATTCATCAGATGTAAATCTACAGTAAGTTACTGGCAAACTGCTGCCAGTAATACTGGCATCTACAGGTTTTCTACAGATCTACAGATTTGTATTACAGTGCAGGTTTCTGTGGTCAAACTGTAGATTTGTATGAGGAAAATAGCTTTCCTTTAGCTCAGTGGTGAGAGCATGGTGCTAGCAACGTGGATCCCAAATTGCGCATACTGCCAAATGCTTAAATGTAAAATTTCAGGAGAGAGGAAGATTATTGATAAATAAAGACTTAAATTTCAGTATATAAATAAAACCCACATTTTGGGGGGGTTATATATTTATTTTAAATAAAAACATGTTTAATGTCCATAACTGTTGTTGTTGGCACTTATTTACTCTCTGTAGGAATTGCATGAAGAAAAGAAAAACTGACACAGCTAACAGATCAATGACATCAAACCAAAAACACACAGAATGAGTAACTTTAGTTAAGAGATAAATAGAGGGCAAAAATATTTAGTCTTGAGAACAAAACACTAAGAACGAAACAAGACACTTACAGCAACTTCAAAATACGTAAGAATAAGACACATTCAAGGTATGAATGGAAGTGCATTGCAAACAGATCTGCAAACCAACGCTTGAGCTTTTAGGTTTTATTTTTCTCTTTTTGTCAAAAGCCATTTTGCAACCTTGGTCCTGACTCCTAAGGTTATTTTTTTATGGATGTATGAAGTCAATTTTCCTCAAGTTTCCACAGATATACCACAACTGTATTCTGTTAAAGTTAAATAATCTTTACCATACAGTCTAACAACCTTTTAGGAAGCTTATGGTAAAGAGACATAACATTAACACTTGACTAAAAACTAAAAATCATTCAAATAAATCCTGACAGTTAAATGTTTGATAATATATCTCTTGTTTCATGCTTTACATCCAGTTTTCCCTTTAACCACCAATATTCTTTTGTTTTGTTTCTTGCTTCATTCAGGGACAAACAAGAACGTCTCTGACAAAGTAAGCATTATTTCGAAATAAAAGTCCCTCCTTTTATTTTGTTTAATAATGTAATGACGTTCATACATTTGAAAGGCTAAAGTGTCAGATACCTGTGAGACAACAGTGTAATTAATGGCATAAATAAAGATAAATACAAGAAAATAGAACAATGACACACACTGCTGTTTCAGTGATTCATGTTAGTATGCCATCTGAGCATCTTCATTGGCCAAAGCTTCATTTCATTTGATGTAAATGGAAGTATATTGATATGTTTAAAAGGTTCTTTATTCTTCCTGGTGTGCAACTGCATTATTAATATTCACATAGTGATCAACAACAGGGTCCCAATTTACATAGGAACCATTACAGTCCTGCTCCTTTCTGTACATTACCTTTCCTTCCTGATGAAGAGCAACACAATATAATGTCCAAAGATTAGTAAAACTTAAATATATAGTGCAATAAACGCAGAAAGAAAAAATCTTTAAAAATGTTGTCTGATCATTCCAGTGTATTTCAGTGCTTCTCGCCGTACTGTCCACATTCATACAGTCATCGGTTTTATGTTATAGTCTTATAAAAGTGCTCCTTCAGGATTAGATTCAGGATTACCCTATCTTGATGACACCCAGGTAAGTTTCTGTGGGAGAACGTTTTATTTTGGCTGGAGGTTTGCAAGTGACAGTAAGGTAATCTCCTTTAGTTGCTGGAAATCCTTTACCCATCAAACCAGTTGAGGGTTTGGTTTGACTGATTTGACTTGATAAACTGAGTCTTTCAATTGACATCTTTGGATCTCCCTTCACTTCCACAGTCACATTACAACTCTGTTTCGACTCGAGGGTGACCTGCAGGTACAGAAAATACAGACCATCCTTCTGAAAGGTCAGCCGACGATCAATGAAATCCTCTTGCGAATTTGATTTCCACTTGAGTTGCTCCAAGCTGTCTGAATGACCCCCTTGGGGAAGGTTTAGAAGAGAATTCAGTCTTCGATTTTTATAAAGCATTTTACAGATTTTTGTACAGATTACACGTTCTTATAATGCAGTTTAGGAGAAACAACTGGAATTGGAAAGTATAAAATGTAGAGCTTAATGGTCTAAAAGTTCAAAACGTGGACTTACAATCTGGATCAAACATCATTAGAGGTGTGAGTTCAGAAAATTGGATGATACTTCCGTGAGCCTGTCGTGACAGAAAGAAGAGCAGAGACATCACTTATTGCAATTTTTAATAACTGCCAAGACAAAACATGATTGCTAAACAACGTGGTGAAAGTTAACCATCAATCATTTATATACAGAATGAAGAATTTGATAGAAAGATACAAAAGCGGTTGCTAGGGTGTTCTGTGTGGTTGCTATGATGTTATTAAGTGTGATTTAAGTGGTAAGCAGATTCACAGTGGTACTGACCACAAAGTCCCAGTGAACTGGATATTGCGATCATTTTACTTCCGTATTCGGATTTATTTCCCACAAGAAAAATAGTGTCCGTGCCTTCGGTTTTCCATTGCGACTTTATTGGATTTTAAAAACAGGAATTGCGTTTTGAAATACAACAGACTGATAGTTGGAGTGGAGGAGTTAACAGATGCTCTACCTAAGCAGATTTCACTAATAGAAATAGTTATTTCACTGTCAAAAAAACTGTTGATGCAACATAAAAGAAGAAGTTACCTGGTTGTCTTAAAGTTATGAGTTAATTCAACTTAAAAATATTTGTCAACACAACAAGTTTGCATCAAATTCCTTGCTTCAACTAATATTTTTTTATATATTTTGTTTTCAACAAAAAGTGACAAATATTTTTTTTTTCACTGATGCTAAGGTGCAAAGGCTGATTTACCTGATGGTTTTAATGATATTGCAAGTTTTACAAAATATATTTTCATTCATGAAATGTTATACATAAAAATGTAGACTATGGTCAAAATCCGTAAAAGTTATATAAATAGTTATTTTCATGAATGCACAAATGACACAATTGTGGGAACACATGTTGAGTATGCAGGACTTCTGATGTCAGTGAAACTGAACAAAAAACAATATTGAGGGTAGTGGAATGGCATTTCCCCAAAGTGGAATGATGTCATGATGTCTGTGGTTAGTCTTCAAGTTTGAAAATAACAACAACGCTGTATGGCGGTATGGAGAAAGTAAGGTTTCAGAACGTAGGGTTCTCATATCATAAAGGTGTTACTTTAGAACAAAACCACCAATTCTTTTTTCAACACAATGACATTCTCCTCTTCAACCAAAACCCAACAATTCCTTATTGATTTAGACCTCAGAGTACTCCAGCAGTAGCCGAGTTTCATAACACACGACAAAAGTATGACTCAAATAGACAAAAGGCGGATCTGCACTAACCATATTTGCCATAGACAGTTTCAGTTTTTTTTACTTTTTCTCTCACTTGTTCTCGTAGATTTACTCCGTGAGTGGGTTGCCTGAACATGTTCTGACATGTGCCACGCATGACTATCAACACATGCCATTTGAACATGAATATAGTTACAGTAGATGTTCAGAAGGTGTCAAATCTGAAATCCGATGAATGTTCCTTTTACACAAATCACGGAGAACACATCAAAACCCATGACAAGAGACCAAACCTTTCTAATCTACCTAACCTAGCCAACCTAAAGACTCCCAATATTAATGCATAAACTGCATTGATTTGTTTGATTGTTTTTGCATTACGATGATTATATATTATTTTTTAGGTACTGATCTTTAATGATTAGATTGTGTATCTGATTTGTTAATTGAAATGTTAGCTAAATGTGTATTAGATATTACTAAAATGTTTGAATATCAACTATTTTTTAATTAAATTTTTCATATAAGTAACTTGCAGTACATTTTCAGCCCCTCGCTCATACCCCCCCAAAAAAGTGCTTGTATGGCATCTTATTTTCTCAAAGATATCACAAAAAACAAGTTATCATGTTTAAAACATCCCACCGTGTAAAAAACACAATGTTACACAAATGGTTGATGTTGACACATACTGAGTTTTCATACTGACACTAAAAGCTGTTTTTTACACAGAGTGGTGTAAAGATGTAAGAACTATACAAATTGAAGCACACTACGTTCAAGTGACATATACACATTTTGCATGAAACTGATTTATTGCACCTTCTTTTATCTTCTTCACAACACTATTTTGTATCGCAGTTCCTTGATTTACTAATTTCATATTTGTAACTCATGCTATCTCTCAAAGTCTGTTGTGATTACACATTTCAGCGTTCGTCCACAGCTGCGGTCTTGAGTCATCAAGCCACTGTGGTCTCACTGTATCCCACCAATACTGCTAATATCTCATGTTAAACTATTCAGTGCTAGTGTATGTGAACAGTCTGTTTTGTCTACTCACAGGAGACGGTGTTGTAGAAGCAGATATTGACCGATTATTATGTTTGCCAGAATCCAGTGATGCTCCTTTGAAGAAATGGAAGACTACGATCGTGGCGAGACCCAGAGTCAGCAGGGTGCACCAAATGAACAAACCGCAGATCAGCCTCTTCTGCCGGGCCAAGGCACCACCATCCCTGTTGCCTGTTTTTTCATCACAACATTCAGGAGACAGAGACATTCTGGCCAACAGCCTCTGCGACTCGAGCGAAGTGACTTCAGCGAGGCTGAGATTGATGATCTATACGTGTGGCCCCCACCCCACTTCTTGTTCTGGTTGGCCTGTAGAAAACCTCAGTATGTGACAAACTTCCTGTTTGATGAGCGTAGATGTGCGCTTGTGTTCCTGTTCAGTGTTCTCAGCAGTTGTCCAGGAGGAGTGCTGTAGTGTACTTTCCCCTCCAGCACAGGCGATGTGCAATGCGACACCTCTCGCAAGGGCAAGGGACGGGCCCTCCTACTAGCTGTCGAAGGGAAGCAGGTGTCTTAGAATAGACTGATGGGAGTTTTTATATCCGTGTTCATCAGCACATGTGACGTACTAAAATGTTTACTTTGTTGTTGGTTTTAGAGTCACTGGTTTCTGTTTTCGTGTCTTAAACTGAGCGATGGCTTACAAGAGCATGTTCTCACATGTTCAAAATAGAAGTAAGAATAATAAGATCTGCATTAAACAATCGTGTTGTTCATTTCTTTATTTTGCTTGTACTTCAGTAAGAACGCTAGGAATGGCCAAAGTTTACAGTAAAAAAATGTAAGGTTATTTAAACCCAGCGTTGGTTCAAAAATTGACAAACCTATGCACTTCAGTCAAAAATTAGCCTGTGCTTGGTTGTTTAAATCCAATATGCTGGGTTGTTTCAACCCATTGTTGGGTTAAAAATAACCATATTTTGGGTTAATTAAACCCTGTTAGTTGTGTCCATTTTTCGAGCTGGGTCAAAAAGAGATGAATCCAACTTTTGGGTGTAAATTAACCTGTGCTGGGTTGTTGTATTTCAAATACAAGCCTTTCCTGGGTTAATTTTACCCAACAGTTTGGTTTGTCCCTTTTTGACCCAACTCTGATGCTTTAAACCAGCATTTTTATTATATATATTTTTCCCTTAAATAATGCAAATTAGATTTGATTAGATTCAATTTTATTGTCATTACACATATACAAGTACAGTGTAACAAAATGTAGTTTAGGTCTAACCAGAAGTGAAATTAGCAAGTGCAGGATATACAGTGTTAATAAATACAGAATACAATATTAGGAAAATACTACACACGGGGCACGTACTACGAGAAAAAAACTTTACAGAAGGAATGTTCTATGAAAATATGACAGTCGGTATGTACTATGAACAATATATACAGAAGGCTATATACTGTGAACATTAATGTACAGGTGGTTATGAACAGATAACAATTAGACTATACAATAGTGCAAGTGACTTAAGTGTGCATTAATTATAGACATAGCTATTAAAGTTGCCGTGCAATAGATGAGTTAATGCGGTTATTAAAGGTACGGTGCCGTATATGAGTTAATGCGGTTATTGGAGTTATAGTGCAGTAGATGAGTTAATGCAGTAATTGGAGTTATAGTGCAGTAGATGATTAGATGCAGTTAATAGAGTTACAGTGCAGTAGATGCAGTTAATAGAGTTACAGTGCAGTAGATGCAGTTAATAGAGTTACAGTGCTGTAGATAAGTTAGTGCAGTAATTGAAATTACAGTGCAGTAGATGAGTTAATGCAGTTATGAAAGTAGTCCATTAGTGCAAATGAGCATTCAGTATAATATACCTGGTGTGCAAGTGAGCAGTATAGAGTGAAAATGATGCTATGTGTGTGTAAACAGTCCGGTTGAGCAGATAGATGAAGTACTGGTGTGTACAGTTCAGTCATGCATGCCAGCCCTGTAGTGCAATGTAAACAATGTAAAGCAGCGTTAAAGTTATGAAGGGTAGTGGAATCAGTGGTGGGCAGTCTTCAATAATGAAACAGCTCTGGGAAAAAAGCTGTTTCCTAGTCTGCTGGTTCTTGTCCGGAGGCACCTGAAGCGCCTACCGGAAGGCAGTAGTGTAAACAGTCTATTAGCGGGGTGAGAGGAGTCCTTGAGAATGCTGCGAGCTTGGCGCAGACAGTGTTTCTTCTGGATGTCCTCAATGGAAGACAGTGTAGTCCCTGTGATGCGCTGGGCTGTTTTCACCACCCGCTGCAGTGCCTTGCGCTCAGCAACAGAACAGTTCCCGTACCAGACTGTGACACAGTTGGTCAGGATGCTCTCTATCGTGCAGCGATAGAAGTTTACCAGGATAGTTGAAGACAGTTGGTTCTTCTTCAGTGTCCTCAGAAAGAAGAGACGCTGGTGAGCCTTCTTGATGAGGGCATGAGGTGTTGGTGGTCCAGGACAGGTCCTCCGAAATATGGGTCCCCAGGAACTTAAAACTGGAAACACGTTTAAAAGCCATCCGATTAATGTGGATGGGGTCGTGTGTGCCTCCTTTCGCCTTCCTGAAGTCCACGATGATCTCCTTTGTCTTGGAGGTGTTAAGGAGCAGGTTGTTGTTTGAGCACCATGTGGCCAGGTGCCGGACCTCCTCCCTGTAAGCAGTCTCATCGTTGTTGCTGATGAGACCAATCACTGTTGTATCGTCTGCAAACTTGATGAAGGAGTTAGATCCGTTCACAGGCCTGCAGTCGAGTGTGAAAAGGGAGTAGAGAAAGGGGCTCAGTACGCAGCCCTGTGGCACAGCAGTGTTGAGGGTGATGGTGGTGGAGCAGATGTGGCCTAACCTAACAAGCTGAGGCCTGTTCGTCAAGAAATCCATAATCCAATTGCCTGTTGAGTTGTTAACGCCTAGGTTTCCAAGTTTGATGATTAGCTTGGAAGGGATGACGGTATTGAATGCAGAGCTGAAGTCTACAAACAGCATGCGTGCATTAGTGTCCTTATTGTCCAGATGTGTGAGCACGGAGTGCAGCGCCATGGACACTGCATCATCTGTGCTCCTATTGCTACGGTAGGCAAATTGGTATGGTTCCAGTGTGGATGGTAGAGAGTCTTTTAGGTGTGCCAGGACCAGCCGCTCAAAGCACTTCATAACAATGGGTGTGAGTGCTACAGGGCGGTAGTCGTTCAGGCATGTCGGGCTGGGATCTTTAGGAATAGGCACAATGGAGGTGGATTTAAAACATGCTGGAACCACTGCTTGGGCGAGGGACAGTTTGAAGATATCCGTGAAGACCCCATCGAGCTGCTCCGCACATGCCCTGAGTACGGGACCAGGGATGCCATCTGGGCCAGCAGCCTTGCGCGCGTTTATCCGGCTTAGTGCAGTGTTAACATCTATGGAGTTTAGTGTGATGTTTGGGTGGTCAGTAATTTCTTTGTGAATTATTACTTGCTACATAAAATCATGACATTATTTAAAGACCATTCTGTGTAAATTTAAGACTATATCAAAGACTAAAATTACAATGAGATTAATGGTTTAAATTTAACTTTGATGCTTGTTATCTCATAGTTAGAATTTCAGACTTTAGCCTGGTTTTTCACACAGCTTAAAAGTTTGTTATATTGACAACTTATGTCACTTCTGCTTTTCTTTAACATCTAAAAATAACTTTACACAAAGGAATCTATCAATATAGTGTGAACGGTTACAATTTCAGGGCAGTGTTGTCCTTCTCACCGGGAGACTGCATTCATTTATTTATTTATAAACTAGATATTATTTATTAGTATGATCTTACTCCTTGTATAAATACCATGCACTGTGCTGTGTTTTAACTTTTCTGATTTTCCAGTTTGCCCCTGTAAAGCTGCTTTGAAACAATACACATTGTGAAAAGCGCTTTATAAATAAACTTGAATTGAATTGAATTTCATCGATGCAAACAAACTAAAACGTAGAACAAATTTGGTTGGAAGCTCCAGGCCCTGGGTTTAAACAGATCCCTGTGTGACTGGATTTTAGACTTCCTGTGAGGCAGACGCCACATTGTCAGAAAAGTAAACAACGCTTTCTCCCCGCAGACTCTCAACACTGGTGCTCCCCAGGGATGTGTTCTAAGCCCACTCCTCTACTCCCTGTATACACACGACTGCATTGCCACACACGGCTCCAACGTCATTGTGAAATTTGCCGATGACACGACGGTGATAGGCCTGATCACTAACAACGATGAGTCAGCTTACAGAGAGGAGGTATGCAGTCGGACAGACTAAAGAGGACCATCTCTTGCTCAGCACCAACAGAACCAAAGAGCTGGTGTTGGATTTCAGGAGGCAGGACAAGGAACACAGCCCCATCACCATCGATGGTACACCGGTGGAGCGGTGAACATCACCGTTGATTTCACATGAACTGTTCTCAATTATGCAGTGCTAAGGAAGGCACACTAGCGCCTCTTTTTTTACAGGTGCCTGAGGAAGTTTGGGATGAGGCAAAAAATATTTTATACCTGCACAGTTGAGAGCATTCTAACTGGATCCATTGCCACCTGGTATGGAAACACCACTGCAGGCAACCACAAAGTACTGCAGAGGGTTCAGCAAACTGCCGTCAGGTTGTGGGAGATGAGCCTCCCTCTCTCCAGGACATCTACAGCAGTCTGTGTATGAGGAAAGCCAGGAAGATCATCAGTGAATTTTTCAGTTTTTTATTTGTTAAAAAAGTTTGAAATATCCAATTAATTTCGTTCCACTTCATGATTGTGTCCGACTTGTTGATTCTTCACAAAAAATTACAGTTTCATATCTTTATGTTTGAAGCCTGAAATGTTGCAAAAGGTCGCAAAGTTCAAGGGGGCCGAATACTTTCGCAAGGCACTGTATATGTATGGCCTGATAAAATATATCTGATGAATATGTCGTGTCCTCTAAATACCACCACCTGCAGCTTGTGGTTTATCTGGGAAAGTTTTGAAACAGTAGCAGTAGCTCAAGGCCTAAATAAAAAGGACTCTTGCTATTTGTCATCAACCAGACAGAATTCCTTAGAACAAACACCTGCAGCAAAACAATCGACCACAGCAAGAGGAAGACGAAATATCAACACTTTCCAAAGCCACAAGAGATTTTCCTGAGTTTAACTTTACCTAGCACTGAGCGAGATAATAATCTCTCAAAGAGGAGAGCAAAAGAGGAAACACAGCGTTCATACGTTTAACCAGACGGAAATTAAACTGACGCACAGGTACTTCTAAGACATTAGGTAATCTAGTGACTTTTAGATGGTGATAAGGGTGATGGGTCACTCGTGTGGGTGAGCCCTCGGGCCGTTCTGAGGAAGTCTAGCCCTCTCAGAGAAGTGCGGGGACAGGAGGGGAAAATAATGTGGTGTCCGTCATTGGCCTTGCTCTCTCCTACACAATTTCCATCAAGAGAGCGTTCTGTCTTTATGGCTTATAATATTATGAATCATATCACTACTTCGACAGCTGCGGCAAATGAAATGTGCATTAAATGAGTAAAGCCAACGGGGGAATTTAGAGGTGAGAAACTCAGGGCTGCCAACTTTTGAGGTCAGCTTGGAGTGAGATTTTTCAGCACGGGGGGTGGGGGTTATGTTGTGAAGGAACTGTAGATGGGGTATTGTTGGAAAGTTGAAAAAAACCCACTAAAACCTTGCATCAGAAGTATTATGATTGTCATAACATTTCATAGCATAATATCATTACTTTTGATTGATTTGAGGTGAACTGTCCCTTTAAATTTTGAGCACAGTAAAGAGGTCACATTTATCTGACGCATACGTCATGGAGGTTGCTCATTTCAGTTTCAGTCCAGTTTTTCTCATAAGACGTAACCATTGTGGTTTCATTTTTTAAAAGATATATGTCAGCGGCATTTTGGCCTTTATATTTGAAAGGACTGTTACAGACAGGAAAACACTGGACAGAGACGGGGAGTGGGACCGGCTAAAAACGCTGAAGACGGAAATCAAACTCAGGTCATACGACACATGTGGAGTCACTATATGTCGGCAAGCTATCCACAGGGCTTATGACGCTAGCATGTTTCCATTTTGCCTTGAAATGTAACAGGTGCCTTTCTGAAATAAATACTGAAATAATTTATCTTATAAAGGCTGTAGACAATTGCTCTTGTCAAAGGTATAAAGAAGCTGACAAATAAAGAAAAAGTGTTTGTCTATTAGAATTTAGAATTTGCAAATAAACATACATTTTACATTTTAAAAAGTTTTTTAAATATAATATATAAACACAAATATATATAAAACTTATCAAAATATAAAATATTTTGTTTATTTACAAACAGTTAAGTTTTATGCTTCAGTTATGCCATTAAATCAGTGACATCTGCTGACGGACAAAATGCTTCGTTCTCACGTGAACATGCCAGCTGAAGATAATGAGGAAATGATATCACTTCCTTTGCCAAGCTCATACCAAACATCTACATAATGGCACGTAAATGGCTTGCTCAACCCAATCTCTAAACTCCAAGGGTTAACAAAGTGTGTCATAGGAATGATGACTTCATTTGGAATTTTCCTTGTGACGGCTTGTGACGGTTCGTTACGAATCCGTGTACCCTTACACCACTAATACGTACACAATTGTTCCTAATACATTGCTGAATCTCTTGTCTCATCACACTGATAATTACCAATTTCATCACATGAATGACTTAAATGACATATATTCCATTTAAATAGGTGTTTTGTAGTTTGCATCAGTGGATACTATATCCCTCAACATTTTTATTGTTGTAAAATATTGATTGTTTAGCCAGTGATGTTGTGTGTTGCACTGGACCGTAACTGTCTTCTTTGATTTGATTGATCACCACCATGGCTCTGTAAACAGTAACTCCCGCCTTCTTACATTTGATTGGCCAATGTCCACCTTATTTTGACATTGAGGTCCACTGAAAGACTGCCGAGGAAAAAAGTTTGCAGCACCAAAATACGGTGACATCAAAGTATTTATCAAAGGAATTTATTTCACACATTTTATTTCACAGATCAGAAAAAAATGGCGGGTGCGACCCTGCGTGAGAAAATGGATGTGTGGCGTGAGACTGTGAGAAAACAGAAAATTGCGTGAGTTGGCAGCACTGGAAACTGTCTTATAAGCCCAACTCGGGATGGATTTATAGTTGTAAATTGAAATTGTCTAGTAATATAGACACCAGGGTTCAACTTATGACCAAGTATATTTTAATGTTCATCTTGGCAGTATATACATGCCTTCTCGCTATATTTAAATCATTTTGTAGGTGGTCCTGAAAATAACTCACATACTGTTTCACAAACTTGTAAATCACAGACATGTGATTTACAGACTAGTAATTTCTAGTACTGTAGTAATGTCAGCCGGTCTTGAAATCTGTGCACAAACACAAGGTACGTCTCCCTGGTTGATTCCTCTCGGGTTACAAACATAAGAAAGGGGAATCCTTCATACAGTCTCGATGCAGTCAGTCATGCTTCTTAAAGTGCGATGATTCAAGGGAACCTTGTGTCATAGTCTAAGATTAACGCTTTAAAAGGGTTCGCCCATCACGTGCATGGGATTTAGGGGGAACTAAAGAGACTTTCTGGTCCGGTATACCTGACCCTGGTATACTATACAGAACATGTTCTGCTGAGCTCTGCTACAGAAGTTGCAACCTGACCAAAAGAAGAACTTTGTGAAATGCCCAAATGGTTTGTGTTTAGGTTAGCTTCTGCCTTCAGGGTTGTTAATTATAAGTTTTGTTCTTCTTCTGCTTAATAAACATTTTCAGAAAGTGTAATGTGAATGGCTCGTGTAGGATCAAAATGGACCTTTTCGGTGGCATTCACCATATGATTCATCTGCCTCATATGTCGTAACAGCAGATCTTGCTCAATTTTCCCTCCGTTGCTTCTTTATAGTATACAACATGCTGACATTGCAAATAACCTAGAATTAAAATGAAATGAAAGTGATTCGGTATCTCAACAACCATATTGTAATGTTAAGTAGCTTCTACTTCAAACATAAACAAATTCTTTAGTTTTTAAAACATTTTTAGCTTAACTTAAAATCCTTTGTTCATGCAACACAAAAATATAAATTACTAGAAAATGCTCAAGAGAAAGCATTATGTGAATGGAAAATTTTAAGCGGTTCAAACTACAGGTTCAAATTAAGTGGGGGGAACCCTTATTAAAACTTTATTCAAGTGTGCTATACAAGTATGCTTATTTAGAACATAAAATAGGAAAGTAAACTTTCAGTCTGCTTATGTACTTCTCGGAAATATACTTAAATGTTATGGGTATTAATGGCAGGAGTCAGATGCAGGGTCAAAAAGGCTTTATTACAACAATGACAGTGCTAAAACAATGAGAAACACCAGCATAAGGTAAGTACGGGACAGGGCTCGAGCGCTCGGCCGGGAATTAATCAAGATGCTAGTTTAAGGGGACTCAAACAATACAAGAGTCTTAATGGACAAGGTTAGCGTAATCCAGAGGCCGTTGCCCGAGATCTCAGGGGAAATGTCTTGGCACGTTCTGTGCAAATACCCCTAAAGGGAGAGATCTTGATCCGTGTGATTCCAGAGAGATCGCTACAGAGCCCCGAAGGGGGAGTCCTTATACGTTCCGTGCGAACAACCCTGGAATCTCAATATCCTCGAGACAAATGTTGAGAGTGGATGGTAATCCGATCGAATAGGTCCGAAGAGTGAGTTGGATCCTCCGGAAGAGTGTCTCCAGAAAGGGGATGACAATAGCTTCTGCAGCGAGAAGATGTAGACCATTAATCTCAGGACGCCCTGGGAAGTTCCACCATAAGGCCAGCCAGAGGGAGAACCGAACTCACCCGATCAGCACCGGTCTGGGGCAACAGAGGGACACCAAGCAGGGTGCAAAGAGCTCTGGAGCCTGGACAAAGAAGAATAATTATTGACTAGACTAGGACTGGAAACAAGAACATTCACAAGTGGAAGTCAACGGGTTAGTAAACTAATGGACTGACAAGGAACAAGAGGACACCGGGAATTAAATAAGGAGAGAATAGATAGCGGGAGTGGAAACTGGTGTGATGTGATTATTCGGATGCGCCATGATGAGGGTAACGAGGAAGGCGGGGAATACACACGAACTCCAAGCACATGGAAGGCTGTCAAACTACTCTCAACGTGCTCGACTAACACAAACACAAGAAAGACTAAACACAACAAACAGGTGAACACACCCGGGACCTCACACTTAAATGCACTCCAAGTATACTTGATTTTACGGAAAGAAAAGTTTAAGAATATTTGGCCTATACTTGTACTTAATCTTTTGACTTCTAAGTATACTTTCCATATAATTGTGTCATGTAGGATTGCATCGAACGAATTCTGATTGGTCGAGAGGACATATCGCATTTAGGCTAAAAACAGGTTAGGTGCTTATAGCGGTTTTTAAACAAGGAAATATAGCGATTTGGCATGAAACATTGATGGAGCAGTGAATAGTTTCAGTACACAGCAAAATGGCATGACAAACTCATTTTTTTTATTTGGCGTTTATCGCGTTTTGGAAAAGAGCTTTTCATTTGTTTTCTATTTGAACTGGTTTCATTATTTTACAGCACAAAATGTTTTGTTGTTACTGTGAGTGTACACAAAGAATGTAGACACTTATAACCTTTGAAATGCAATGTAAGTCGCTTTGGATAAAAGCGTCTGCCAAATGCCTAAATGTAAATGTAAATTATTCTTGTCAGTATGACCGAAAAGGTTTTAAAGTGTTTTTTGAGTACAAGTTATTGCACCGGCGCATCCATGTCAGTCTGTCAAGCAGTAGCTTACAAGCGAGCTGTTATTCAGCTTCCACACAAACACTTGAAAATGTGCACATTTAATATAGACATTAGCCTACATGTAATATAGAGAAGCCCCTTCATTTTAAAATGCCCCCCCATCATTAATATTCGGGCTACGAGACTGTTATAGCCAAATTCCCAAATACATCTATATGAGATAGTAGGCCTATCAGTGATGATCGATGATCACATTTCTGATACTAATAAAAAACTACCAAAGCCAAATTATGACAAACAGAAATGATTAATTCATTACATTAGTAATCGTTTTATTACATTGACTATAGAGGAATTACGTTCTTACCTTTCCTTGTGGTTCTTGAAATGTCGGATGAAATTTGACAAGTCATTGTCGAGTCTTCCACTTTAAGTCAAGTCTCAAGTCACTTGGTGTCAAGTCAAAGTCAAGTCAAGTCATTTTCTTACTTCAATCAAGCAAGTCGCAAGTCCTGAAAATTAGGACTCGAGTCCCCCATCTCTGCTAATTTCCCTTTCATTTGCAGAAGTTGGATTCTGAAACAAGTGGAAGAACAGAATACATAGTATTGTGTGTTGCATACTGGCATAAAAAATAAAATCTAGGGTTGTCACGGTACCATAAACATGTCTTACGATACCACACCAGCTGAAGTATCTCGATACCAAGTAGAATCATGATCCTATGCCCTATACTTCAAATCTATACGTAAAAACACAGATTTAGATTAAACATTTTGTATTTACTATAGTAAACTATATTATACTTTGCACTAGAATATGTTGTTGTATTAATTGGATAAATTGCAGCAAATATATTTACATTTAGTAATTTGTAAAAACTGTGAATACTGTAGTATACATAAATATTTACTATGATAAGACTCAAAAACACTTGTATTTATGAGTTGTGGTAGTTTACTGTAGTAAATACTAAAGTACACTAGATCATTTTTCAAGTGGGAACTAATTCAAATGTTGGAAAAATTTAATTGATACTGCAGTCTTTATGAAGGATATATTAGACTCACTTTGAATGCAGAACTAAAACGGCCAGTAGTGAGTGAATCATTTAACCAACTCGTTCAAATCACCAACATAAATCATTAACTCATCCGAGACATTCAAAACACACATTCATTGTCTGTATAGCAGCTGTTTAGAAATGCAGCTCAGCCTATCAGATTCTAAGATCAGAAAAAATTGTATTTCTTCTGAAATGTAATCCCTATCAAATGCCGAAAGACTCACAAACACTGCTTTTCATATACTTAGAAACATATAGGAAAATCCAATGTAGACGCTTGGATAGACGCTTTGCAGACGCTTTGGATAAAAGCGTCTGCAAAATGCATAAATGTAAATGCTTTTTGAAATCTTCTTTATATGAAATAACTCTATATTTTGTTGTATGGTTTATCTTACTATTTATTGTTTACTCTTATACATTTCTACACAATATTTCAATTTAAGATTTTTTTCTCTGTTACTTGTACAAAAAGAAGATGCGTCTGATTCTTTAAATGACATGCACACTTGTTCACATTTGTAATGTAAGTGTGATTATAATGTTGTTTTTCTTTCTTACAGAAATGTGATTGTGACAAACCTGTCGGAAGACACAATCAAGATTCTCAGCACGTACAGCATTTGGAGCCTTCTAAAAGTGATTTGTTTAAAAAGACATTAATGGATGACCTTGAAAACCCTTGTTAAAAACATATATGCCTGTAACAAATATTTTGTACAGTTATTGCATGTGACCACAAAGGAATGTTTTGACTCTTTTTTATTATTTTTTTGTATTTACTATATAGAAAGGTTTTCTATTTATTATGTCTCTTACATAATTTCCTGTTTTAGACTCTTGTCAATGCTTATTATATTAATGAAGCTACTTTTTATATTAATATGTAAAGCTGTGAAATATTTTAATCTTGCTATATAAAATATAGGGAAATATGTTTGAACTGAATAGAATTGAATTTACTTATTTTCTTGGTTTAGCTTGTGTTCCCTAATATTTTCCTAGTAAGGCGAACATTAATACGTTAATGTCCATCCATCCATCCATCTTCTTCCGCTTATCCTGGGCCGGGTCGCGGGGGCAGCAGTCTAAGCAGGGATGCCCAGACTTCCCTCTCCCTAGACACTTCCTCCAGCTCTTCCGGGGGGACACCGAGGCGTTCCCAGGCCAGCCGGGAGACATACTCCATCAAGCGTGTCCTAGGTCTTCCCCGGGGTCTCCTCCCGGTGGGACATGCCCGGAACACCTTCCCGGGAAGACGTCCAGGGGGCATCCGGAAAGGATGCCCAAGCCACCTCAGCTGTCCCCTCTCGATGTGAAGGAGCAGCAGCTCTACTCTGAGCTCCTCCCGAGTGACCGAGGTTCTCGCCCTATCTCTAAAGGAATCGCCCAGCCACCCTGCGGAGAAAGCTCATTTCGGCCGCCTGTATCCGCGATCTTGTCCTTTCGGTCATGACCCACAGCTCACGACCATAGGTGAGAGTAGGAACGTAGATTGACCGGTAAATCGAGAGCTTCGCCTTGCGGCTCAGCTCCTTCTTCACCACGACAGACCGGTGCAGCGACCACATTACTGCAGAAGCTGCACCGATCCGTCTGTCAATCTCCCGTTCCATCCGTCCCTCACTCGTGAGCAAGACCCCCAGATACTTGGACTCTCCACCCACCTGAAGTTGGCAAGCCACCCTTTTCCGACTGAGAACCATGGCCTCAGATTTGGAGGTGCTGATTCTCATCCCAGCCGCTTCACACTCGGCTGCATCCCAGTGCATCCTGAAGGTCCTGGTCTGATGGGGCTAGGATGACGACATCATCCGCAAAGAGCAGAGATGAAATCGTGTGGTCCCCAAACCCGACGCCCTCCGGCGAACAGAACCGGCGACAAAGGGCAGCCCTGCCGGAGTCCAACATGCACCTAGAACAAGTCTTAATTACTGCCGGCAATGCGAACCAAGTTCCTGCTCCGGTCGTACAGGGACCGGATAGCCCTTAGCAAAGGGTCCCGAATCCCATACTCCCAGAGCACCCTCCTCCCGCGAGGCACACAGTCGAAAGCCTTCTCCAAATCCACAAAACCCATGTGGATTGGTTGGGCAAACTCCCATGAACCCTCCAGCACCCTGGAGAGGGTATAGAGCTGGTCTAGTGTTCCACGACCGGGACGAAAACCACACTGTTCCTCCTTAATCCGAGGTTCTACCATCGGCCAGATTCTCCTCTCCAGTACCCTGGCATAGACTTTCCCGGGGAGGCTGAGAAGTGTGATCCCCGATAGTTGGAGTACACCCTCCGGTCCCCCTTCTTAAATAGAGGGACCACCATCCCGGTCTGCCAGTCCAAAGGCATATGTTAATGTAATTATTGATTTTGAGTCACCTGTACATGTACAGTTAGAGGAATATTACAAGTTTTTCAAGTGCAAAAATAATATCTAAATAGTGTGGTTATAAAAATACTTATACTAGTAGTTTACTAAGAATACACCTTGAAGTGTGCTTACAAATGTATACAAGTATTGATCTAGTTAACTATCAGTATGTATGCAAGGTTACCTAAAGAAAGCTTCCAAGCATACTAAATATAAATTTGTAGTTTATTGAGAGTAAACTTTATAGTGTACTTTTATAAATGACTTATGTGCTACAAGTAATAAACTGGTAAACTACCAGTAAACCTAAAGAAAACCTACAAGTATACTTGCAGTATAAAAACTACTTAACTAATAGTTTAATGGGAGTAAACTTCAAAATGTACTTTCACAGACTAAACATGTGTTAAAAGTATTGATTTAGTAAACTATCAGCATACCAACAAGTTAACTTGGAGTATAGTTGTAGTACAAATTAAACTTAATTGTAAAGTTGTTGTGTACTCAAAAGTACTGTTCAATTTAAAGTACACTTAAAGTAAACTAAAAAGTGGGCCCATTTTGGGCGCGGCCAAATTCCCCCACTTGCAGTCTTGGCCACTTGAAAGCGCGCACCGGCAGGAAGGAAGAGCACAGTCTCTCCAATGTCTTACAAATGCCAAACGGCAGTGCGCTTAACGCACACTAAACCCACACTAGCTTGTATACCGCTTGAAACGGTGTTCAGGCTTATCGTATCCCATAATGCATCATGTTCTGGACTTTTTGCTCGGATCTCGCGAGATGTTGCGGGAAGCTTTTTGTTACTACTACTACTTTTAAGGTTATATCTTTATTTAATCTATGTTTGGCAAAAATTTGTTTTTCTTTTGTTTTTGTTTTTTGGGTACACCTGCTTTGATACAATACAAATAAAGCGCTATAAAAATAAATCTGACTTGACTATATAATTAGATATTACATATAATTTTGTAGTAAAACGTGGTGTTACATATTTTATTGGTGAAAACTCCAGAGTTATGTATTTTGTAAAATTGCTTTTTATCAAATAATTTGAAACACCACATTAATTGACATTATCTGTTTGCACTTACTAAGTGTGACCCAACGGATTAGAAACACTATATGCTCACTTGGGATTTTCACAACCACTAGACCGCTTTGGCCAAAGATAGGAAATACGTCATGAAAGTAGTCAAGTGGTCATTGCAAAGACCGCAAGTGGGGGTATTTGGACACAGCATTAGTCTGAAGCGCTGTTCAAATAATAAACTTTCAAGCATACTTCAAGTTGATTGATATTAGTCTACTTACTACACAAAGTATACTTAAAAATATACTTGAACTTTACTTAAGTATACTTAAAAATATGAACTTCAAGTAAAAGTGAAATCAAGTCAATTTTAAGGTTGAAAGAAAGACACAAACAAAACTAAGGTAAAGTCTTGCTGCTTTAGATTGAAAATACTTTTCCAGATTTTGATTAAAGCTTGTGAGGGCACTTGAATAAAAAAAACATGAATAAAATACATTTTGTATTATTAACCATATCCATTGAAATATTAAATTAACAAAATGTCAAAGACAATGAAAATACAATATTTAGAGAATATATTTTTGAACAGTGTTTGCAGTGACAATATATATTGGATATGCATATATAGAAATATATTTTTAACCTTGTAAGAGTCTATGCGGCCCCCTGTTGGCCAGGGGGGCCCTAAGCAGCCACTTTACCTTCGCTTACTTTGCTTATGCCTTGGGCCGGCTCTGCCTCTCTTGCATAAGTAGACACTTGAATGAAAACTAATGGCATTGTAACTTCAGTTCAGTGTGCAGTGGATGTGTATGACTCTGTATGTGAATGTTTTTTAAACTTTTCTATATACTATATGCATATCCAATATATATTGTCACTGCAAACAGTGTTCAAAAATATATTCTCTAAACATTGTATTTTCATTGTCTTTGACTTTTGAATGAACAATAACACTCAAAACAAATACATCTTAAGATACTGTATACAGCGAGGCTTAATACTGTTATAAAGACATTGGGTCTATCCTGTTTTCATGTCATCCTGTCCTCCTCTGTTTTGTCCCCTTCACCATCACTCTCTTCACTCAAAAACTTGCGCTCCAAACCAAGAAAATCATCCTGAGGCCTATTTATATAGTGCTCGATATTTCCAAGTTTGAGGTTGAGTTTTTTTTCACATGCGATAGTAACATCACCTGTGGCCTGTATCACAAAGCCGGTTTCAGTTTTACCCAAGTTTGCTTTAGTTTTAGTAAACTCAAGAGTTTTCGGGCTCAAGAAAGTGGATTGGTTTAAAACAGTGTTCATTGCTATGGCTCACAAACCCAAACTGGATCAGCTGAGTGCAAAGTGACGTAGATCTGAATCCTCACAGTTACCCCTTTAATGTCAACAGAAAGAGGCACATCGGCAAGAAAAACACGTCATATATTCAATTCAATTTTATTTATATAGTGCTTTTCACAATGTGCATTGTTCCAATGCAGCTATACAGAGAGATTTTAGGAAATTTAATTTGTTGAAACTTTTGTGAATTTTGTGACCGATATCAGACAACAGAGGAATGTTACAGGAATGTTATATTTTATTACAAAATACATCCAAGGACAATATTGTAAATGTGCTATATATCTGCTGCCAGATGATATTTTGCAGTTGTTTTGTATTGTATCTGTGAATGTCCTGTCTGCCCCTTTGTGTTCCCCTGCCAGGTTTCCCTGTGTTTCCACTCCATGGACTTTTATTCGCCGCACCTTTTAGTTATGGACTCCATTACCCAGAACTCTGTGCACTCACTCATTATCTCTGATTATAGTCACACCTGCACCCAATCATCCACACCACATATCACCACTCTCCCATTCACTATTGTCAGGTCTTGTTGTTTCATGTCTCGACACATTTACTCGACTCCCATGGATGCCTTTGTACATACCTGTGGATGTTGCCTGTTCCGGTTTTCTGTGGATGTTTCCTGTTGCCTGTTTTTCTGTGGAGGTTCCCGTATAAAGTGGTTTTTACTTAGTTGGTGGTTATCGTATTGTCACCTGTTAGTGTTTCATTACAGTATCTTGAGTATCTTATTTGAATGGATTATTTTCTATTTTTGTATCTTTGACTTTTCTGTATACTTGACTTCTTCTTCTGACGGCTTCATTACTGTAAAATGTTTATAAACGTGTGTATAAAAGTTTATACATTAATAATAGTAATACTGATATGTTGAACTCGTATATTAAACGAAATTGTTAAACATGTTGAGTGGAGTTTTTAACTGTCTTCATATCCTCATTGTGAGCCTGTAAAAAATGTCCTGTGTCAAATGTTTCAACATTTACACATTCAGCATTTTTCTCCATTTAAAACTGTTTTAAACTCTATGAAAATATATTCTTCCATGTTGAACGCTATTGACTGTTCTCTGCAAAAGCCCACCCTTTGTTATGGATGCGTATACTGTGTTACCAATAATTCAGGGTTATACCTGTTGAGAGAGAAAGCTGTTAACCAGAGTCATAAAACAAAGTTTGTCAATTCAAAACAGACACTGAAACTAAGTTTGTTCATCTCGCTTCGTGCTACAAACCACTGACTTTTAGCTGAATTGTTTTTGTTTACAGTTTTTTAAATCTACAGCACAACATGCAAATAGTTACAATTTGGATGACAACTGTATCGTAGTTGTGCTCAACTTGCGTGTTGTGTTTTGCAGCACAAGTGTATTTGGCTGCAGGAGTGTGTTTTCCAGTAATGAGTGAAAACTAGTTCAAGATTTCCAGATGTCTAACACGTAAACTTGTTTTAACTGGTGTAGGCCACTGGGTATGGCTTTTACAGTAAAGTGTTTCGAAAGTTTTGAAAAACTGCAATCCTCATTGTCACAAAGTGAAAGGTGAAAAAAGCATCAGTCTTTACTGGGTCGTCACAATTGTACTTACAGTATTACCATGATGAAAGGCTGGTCATTAGACTTCGTAGTAGTTACTGTACAGTGCAAGATTTCATTTTGCTCGGTTGGTATCGGTAAATGAGTGAGACAATTTTAAATGTCAGAGTTTTTCCAAGAAAACAAAAGCTCTGAGTTTCACTTGATGTGTCTATAGAGAACTGTTTAGTTTACCAAAAAATAATTTCAAGCTGAGTATACTGCAGATCATTTGGAGATTTGCTTGGAGTTTGCAGACTTTTATGCACTTCTGTTGCGAAGTGAGTGAATGGTTTCATAAATGCTCAAGAACCACTCATAGTGTGAGAACAAGTTGAGCACATTAATATGCACAGTTTGACAAATGTACTGCACTTGCTGAAAATCTGCAAATGTGATTAATACGCATTCTAATACATCCTGCAGACACCGTAATCATGGTATTGTGGTCATATGATCTTTGACGGCCTGGGACTATACAGTCGTGGCCAAAAGTTTTGAGAATTACATAAATATTTGTTTTCAAAAAGTTTGCTGCTAAACTGCTTTTAGATCTTTGTTTCAGTTGTTTCTGTGATGTACTGAAATATAATTACAAGCACTTCATACGTTTCAAAGGCTTTTATCGACAATTACATGACATTTATGCAAAGAGTCAGTATCTGCAGTGTTGGCTTTTCTTTTTCAGGACCTCTGCAATTCCACTGGGCATGCTCTCAATCAACTTCTGGGCCAAATCCTGACTGATAGCAACCCATTCTTTCATAATAACTTCTTGGAGTTTGACAGAATTAGTGGGTTTTTGTTTGTCCAAACGCCTCTTGAGGATTGACCACAAGTTCTCAATGGGATTAAGATCTGGGGAGTTTCCAGGCCATGGACCCAAAATTTCAACATTCTGGTCCCTGAGCCACTTAGTTATCACTTTTGCCTTATGGCACGGTGCTCCATCATTCTGGAAAATGCATTGTTCTTCACCAAACTGTTGTTGGATTGTTGGAAGAAGTTGCTGTTGGAGGGTGTTTTGGTACCATTCTTTATTCACGGCTGTGTTTTTGGGCAGAATTGTGAGTGAGCCCACTCCCTTGGATGAGAAGCAACCCCACACATGAATGGTGTTAGGATGCTTTACTGTTGGCGTGGCACAGGACTGATGGTAGCGCTCACCTTTTCTTCTCCGGACAAGCCTTTTTCCAGATGCCCCAAACAATCGGAAAGGGGCTTCATCGGAGAATATGACTTTGCCCCAGTCCTCAGCAGTCCATTCACTATACTTTCTGCAAAAGATCAATCTGTCCCTGATGTTTTTTTTGGAGAGGAGTGGCTTCTTCGTTGCCCTTCTTGACACCAGGCCATCTTCCAAAAGTCTTCGCCTCACTGTGCGTGCAGATGCGCTCACACCTGCCTGCTGCTATTCCTGAGCAAGCTCTGCACTGGTGGCACTCCGATCCCGCAGCTGAATCCTCTTTAGGAGACGATCCTGGCACTTACTGGACTTTCTTGGACGCCCTGAAGCCTTCTTTACAATAATTGAACCTCTTTCCTTGAAGTTCTTGATGAACCTATAAATTGTTGATTTAGGTGCAATCTTAGTAGCCACAATATCCTTGCCTGTGAAGCCATTTTTATGCAACGCAATGATGGCTGAACGCGTTTCTTTGCAGGTCACCATGGTTAACAATGGAAGAACAATGATTTCAAGCATCACCCTCCTTTTAACATGTCAAGTCTGCCATTCTAACCCAATCAGCCTGACATAATGATCTCCAGCCTTGTGCTTGTCAACATTCTCACCTGAGTTGAAAAATGATTACTGAAATGATCTCAGCAGGTCCTTTAATGACAGCAATCAAATGCAGTGGAAAGGTTTTTTTGGGATTAAGTTAATTTTCATAGCAAAGAATGACTTTGCAATTCATCTGATCACTCTTCATAACATTCTGGAGTATATGCAAATTGCTATTATAAAAACTTAAGCAGCAACTTTTCCAATTTCCAATATTTATGTAATTCTCAAAACTTTTGGCCACGACTGTACTTATAACATACACAACAGTTGATTGTTTGTCTCCATCTACAGGTGAAAGAAGATTTATGCACCCAATCTGATTGCTGTGATATACAGTATGTACCAGAAACATATGTTAAAATAATCTAAATGTAACAAAGAATAAGTTGAATACTGGATTTTGATACACAGTTATTGTCTGATTGTGGTGGTAGCTTCTGCATCATTAAATTTGGTCATCATATACCAGCCAATATTGGTCATTTTGTCTCCATATATATGTTTAATATGCCTATTTAATAAAGCAACTGTTTAGGTTTTCTATTTTGCTCTTTAATAGCATTATGTACATATATGGGTAACACTTTACATTAAGGTGCTCTTTATGAGGTATTCATTAATGATTAATAAGTCATTTAAAAATGCATTATAAAGCAGTATAACTGTATGAATAAAAAGGGGGATTCTAAGAAAATACCTGCCAAATAGTGAGCAGGTATAAAAAAAACATAACACCCTACAGTGTCCAGTCTGACGGCCCTATTGCAAACAACATCAAGAAAATAATGAATCTGCTTTCGAGTCAAATGCATTTATAACATGTGAGTTAAAAATGACACACTATTTGACAGGTATTTCGTAAATCCCTCTTTTTACTCATGCAGTCATAAATGCTTCATAGTGCATTAATGCACTTATTAATCATTAATCAACACATTTATAAATTCTTTTATAAGGGTACCATCATGTAAAGTGTTACCCATATATGTCATATTTGATATTTGTCACATTTTATATTATAAAATCAAGCTAATGTTTTGAGAACAAATACCTTATGAATAAAAACAATAGTTTTTTTTAAAGTTTTGAAACAAAACATTATTATAAATCCATACGTCTACGCGACGATTCACTACATTTTAAGTACATTTCAGTCACATTATTTTCAGTTTGCTGAAAGCTTGGGAACTGTTGTGACTGGATCATTAAATTCATGTAACAAATTGTAAACAAAATGTTTTCAGTCCCATTTGCATCAGAAATAAGTGTCATTAAATAACTTTTTTCTTCATTAATCTGGTTCTTGAGTTTCATTCACTGGCTCAATGCTGACTGGAGGGGAAACAAATATGAAGTGACTGCAATTATTTGTTTTGCATCATGAGACAACAACCACTGCTTATGCAAGGTGTCCTCCAGTACCCAAAACATTTGGACGCTGCAGTCGAGTATTTTACCAGCAACAATCATCACAGAGACAGCTGCGAGTGCAAACAGGGTTTGAGAACAAAGCAAAATCTTGGGTTGTATCGAAGACGTCATTGTAAAAAAAGTCACCAGATGGCAACCTTTCCCAGCTCTCCACAGAGCGACATACACTTGAATATCTTCACATAAGGGTCCTCAAGAATAAACCCCACAGACAGTCCCAGAACTGGTCTATAATCTCATGTGAACTGACGTTTACAGATTTTTAGTTTCTCTTTTGAGATGAAATGCACATCCCTTGGTCTTACACTGAACACAAATAGAAAACATGAAAGTTCATTGTTTACCTGTCATAGCAAAGTGCGAGACTATGTGTAAGGTCTATATATACTTCCGTAATAAAACATAACAAGAGTTTCCGTTTTTTATAAGTTGAGCTAAAGAACAGGGAGAGGCAAGTCATTGTTAAGATTCATTAATAAACAGATGGGGCAAGTGGAAAGAAAGCGAGAAAGAGAGAGTGGGCTGTTTCACATAACTTAGTGAGCAACCTACAGACAGCATTCACTATTTAGCCGCTTTTCAGGGTATACTTGTTTAACACACTAGAACTGTACGCGTTGCACGTTCAACTGCGCAAACACTACGCGCCTATGACGCCCTCAACGCTGTCTAGGTAGGAAGCCTACTAACTTTTTAAAACACAGTCACAGAGGGCGGAGGCATAACACTAAAACCCACAAATCAAAACACGATCCGCGTAAAGTTTTCTCTCTGTCGGGGCAAGAGTGAGAGTTGAACATGGAGCTCAGAAGTTACAGAGGATGACAAACTTTTACTCACACATGTTTTCAGAAATGCGTTTTTCGTCATCATGTGCAAATGAGGATGGCCAAACCGCAGCCAAAACTTTTAAGTGCCGGACAAATGGAGTTTTTATTTAACGCCAGAATTCCTGTCAAAGATTATTAGAAAAGACGCGCGCGCATCGCTATATTCATCATCCACACGTGCGCGCCTATGTGCTATGACACTTACTGGACTTGAAAGAAAGTTTCAAAAGTAAAGTTAAACTTATTTCCCGACTTGTCAAAGTGGAATTCCGGTGTATTTGTTAGATTTAAAGCAAGGACATCATGCAGAATCTGAATTCGGTGAACAGTCGCACGGAGCTCCAGCAG
The DNA here is from genome assembly GCA_029783895.1 of Triplophysa bombifrons. Lineage (NCBI taxonomy): Eukaryota > Metazoa > Chordata > Actinopteri > Cypriniformes > Nemacheilidae > Triplophysa > Triplophysa bombifrons. Next base: position 22,825,579 of record CM056457.1, read on the forward strand.
CGGCTGGCGGAACACGGCGGAGCCGGAGACAGCTCACGGGAGAACGGCACGAACCACCTCCCGAGTTCCGCTGAAGGTGTCGACACTGTCCAGTGCTCCAGCAGAAAGATGCTTGTCGGGCTGGACATCCTCTGTCTGCTCGTGGGTAAGAGAAATACATGCTAATGAAAAATGACCAATGGAAGGTATTATAAAACTTTTTAATAGCCCATATAAACTTTTTAATATCTTTCAGTAGTGGTCTAATTCTCATGTTACAGAGTTGATGTGTATTGAAATAAGTATGAAGACATTTATGTTGAAACGCATCTGAATCTGTTTAGCATATAAATTGCATTAAGGATATAAATGAAGGCGTTTGTGAAATGTTAACAAACTGATAGATTTTTTCCGCTTCAACTCCTCTGCGAAGAGAGGAACTTCACAGCAGATTTATTGTAGGTTGCACGAACATCTGTTTTCCTATTACACGTTTTTGACACTTTTCACAAAGTTATTGATGTATTTCTGGTCTATCAAATCTCGATATGGGAACAAACTCTGTAACATGGAGAAATTCAAGGTTGCGCCATTCAAATAATCCTCTCAAAACCCAAATCAGAGCTTAGGAAAGGAAATAATAAGTTCATAACCTCTGCACACGTGCTGTGTGTGTCTTAAATTGAGGGTTGGCAGAGAAGTTTGTCCTGGGAAATTGTGGGGTATCCATGGAAACAAGCAGTTCTCCAGGGAAAAGTGAAAGTGTCTTCTCAGATGACTTGAGCTGCATGTGTTGTTTACTTTCCAAACAACATTATGGTTATACTTTATTGTTGCATTCATGAGGGAGACTGCATCTATTTATTTATTAGATATTATTTATTACAATGATCTTGCTTGGCCTATACACACCATGCACTGAGCTGTGTTTTACCTTTCTGTGTTTTTCTGATTTGCTCCTGTAAAGCTGCTTCGGATCAATGCACATTGTGAAAAGCGCTATATAAATAAATTGAATTGAATATATAAAGCGAAACTACATCAATTTGGTAAGACTGTGTTTGTTTGTTAACATTAGTAAACGCAGTAGCCAACATGACCCAACATATTTTTCAACATTTTTAATCTTTGTTAATGTTAGTTAATGCCTTATCTGACCATTATCGCATATAATGCATTCAGATAAATTCAGTCGTGCATGTGTCATAACGTTGAAAAAAACGTTTATTATTGTGTAATGTATAGCATATTACATAAAAATTGTAGGACTCTTTTAGGAAACTTTGCATACATACAGTATTCTTTAACGTTGACTATATACTGTATATTACGTCTATCCCTGATGTATTAATGGAAGTTACCCCAATGTGTTACCGCAAACTGCCACATCCCAGTGTTTAAGCATTTCACAGATGCTTTGGTCCAAAGGCATTCACGATGCATTCAATCTAAACATTTTATTAATGTGTTTATTCCTTTGGAATCCAATATGTGACATTTGTGTCGGTTGCTCCATGTGCTACCAGTTAAGGTGCATTCATTCCTGCCAAATACTGTCCGGTTCATTTGTTCACACATTTGCGTCTTTCTATCACCGATTGAAAATCTGTGCACACCCCATCAGTTTCACTCGCTTTAATTTGTCAACAATATCCACAACAGGGATGAGGGAAAAGCATTTTAATTATGTTTTCATGTTGTCGCGACTGTTGTGCCAGACAGAACCCGTCCAGGCAGACAGACTGGTTACAGAAAGCAAGTTATTCATGGCCCTAACTGTGTGCATCACTCAAATAAGACCTGATGTATGAATTGCTTTTGGCTTCCAGGTAGAAATCTCTGGTGTGTTTTTGGAGATGTGAAGTGTCTGGCGCTGGTTGAGGTTTCGGGAGGATTTGTCATGCAGAGAGACCTGTCTGGTTTTGGGTAACTCGTACTTTACGGTTGGACAGCCGTCATCTCTTTCTGCAGTATAATGTTACAGTCATCCGTTCGGCGCATTTGTGTAATTTAACCGGAATAATTTGTGAAACAGTTCATAACCTTGTGATGACAGCAATGCAGAGAGGAACTGCCGTTGGGATGACGTGAGCGTAATCAAGGTCGTCTGTGACCGCATTCTTTACCGTTATGCGTATTTTCCCCATTTTATGGCTGTGGATCTGATGCGACTTCCTCTTGACATTGATCAACACTGTGAGTCACAGAGAGTCACGCAGTGCATCTTGTCGGTTAATCATCTTTATTATACAAATCTGGCAATGTCATATGTTTGAATAAATAGCTGTATTCTCCATCTGGATGAAAAATATGCATTATGAAACGGACAGTTCTGGCTCTGAAATCTGACAGAATGAGCCATGTGCTAAGCAGCTGTAAAGTAGCCAAAATACAAACACCTTTGAGCTTACATCAGGTGGAATGAATATTGAAGAAATTGCTAAATTGTAAAGCGACTGCAAACATCCTAAAGTTAGGCTAACGGACATGTTAACTTGTTAAGAAGTTGTTTATAAAAGTAGCGAGTCACGAGAGATCATGCTTTACAGTATTTTACCACAGTTCGGGTTTGGCTACAGTACATAACTTTGGCCTCTATATCGCCATCTCTGTTTAAACGTGAAATTGCAGCTGACTTCACATGCTTGAAATACATTACTATTAAAAGCTTGATATTTGATGTTCTTTGAGGGGTCCTATTTTAGCATCTTTTTCAAAGTCTTTATTATGTTTATGATGTGCTACTAAACAATAGTTGTTCATGTTTGGATTTTCAAAATAAATGCTTTATGTATAACATGTGCCACCTGTGTTTTATGCCGTTATCTCCATTCTCAGAAGACAGGCTGTTGAGTTCCTGGTTCTATGAAGTGCCTCCTTCTGAAACGCTCTGATTGGTCAAGCTGAGCCTGTCTTTTGTGATTGGTTTACTGCTTAGAGTGTGTTGAGATGTCCCGCCCATTACCCTATCCGTGTTCCAGGGGACAGGGTCAATGTAAAATTTGTCCGTCATGATGTAACTACTTCAGAAAGTACCTTTTTGTTGTCCCAATGAGCCGTTTATTGTAGTCTTTAAAAAGTGATTTCTGTTAAAGAAAATATCTTCCTTTTCTGTGAACGTTTAGCGTTGCTACTCGTCTGATGTTGTTTATGCTCAAAGAACTGTACTACTCACTAACTAAATTGAAAGAAATGAAATTCCATCAGATCCCCCCTTTAATTTTTATTTCTATTAACTAAAAAAGTTAACTATTGTAGCTTTAGTGAGCGATTTTATAAGGACTCGTAACCATAGCAAAACCCCTTTTGCACAAGCATTTGTGCTTTTCTAAAACCAAAATGTCACATTTTTCCTCAGTGGTTTGCCAAGCAACGTAAACTTTGTGCATTAACAGAATTGGTGGTCGCAGATGTACGTTTATTAGTATTTTACATTTTTATAACCTGCGCTATAAAACGAATCGTTCCAGCTGTAAAATGACGTGAGTAACATTCAGAGACTTGACTATTGAAAAATGTGCATAAACACACACCTGTGAACGATCTTAACTGCGTGTGCCAAGTTGTTGCTTGGCGACTGTAAACAGTCTACAGTTATAAACTTGTTGGACTGTTTACTCGCATACGTGTAAACATCGGCATCCATCATCAGTTTGTTGTTGCCTGATGCGTGAGAATATCGCAGGCTGAGGGATTGTACCTGGATTCAGTGTGTTTTTTTCGGCAGTGAATGGTGTATTCATGCCACGGCATTCTGATCCACTTTTAATAAGTCCACAAAGCTGGAATAAGAGCGGCTTTTGATGGGGGATCTGTCTGAAAACTCTTGCTGTGCCTGTGAATGCCGACTGCAACTGCAGCCGAGAACAACGCAGCAGATTGTTTACTGGGGCTCTCGGACAAGCTGAGACGATCGATCACCCGCTCGGCTCCGGCCCCGTGCAACTCTTTTGTAAGTGCATTCCTCCCGGCAGATTGAGATACGCAAGGAGGTTTCTGAGAAATGCTTGCCCTGGAGATATGCGCGAGTACCTGTGGGTCGCACAGAGGTCAAAGGTGAAAGTGTGTTGGAAAGGTCACAGGAATACCTGAGTGTGTGAGGAAACAAACACCACTGATTCCATATCTCCAATTTCACAATCCTCGCATAAGACTTTCTAGTGTGAACAGTAAATGTTTAGAGTTTCAGGAGACTTAAATGGCTGTAAATAGATTCAAGCTGAATCTTTTTTCTTTTTAAAATAAAACCAGGTTGATATCTTAGCTGTGGGACGCCACTGGTTACGTTTAGTGGTGCCTTCTAAAAACAAACGCAAGCCACTTGATTAAAAAAGCTATCATAATACTGTATATTTGGACATAATCAAAGTGGTTTGAGGTATAGTTCGCCCCAAAAATAAAAAAATCATTAACCCAAGTGTCTTAAACAAACCTCTATGTGACTCTTTCATCCGTGGAACACAAAAGAAGATATTTTGAGAAACGTCTCAGTGGTTTTGTGTCCATACAATGGAAGTCAATGCAGGTCAATGTTGTTTGGTTACCAACATTCTTCAAAAAGTCTTTTTGTGTGTTTTACAGAAGAAAGTCATACAGGGTTGTAAAGAATTTTTGGGTGAACTATCCCTTTAAAGACATCTATGGTTTTGTACACTAAACACGTTTGGTGCCACATTGGGTTGTCCAATGTAAACTGGATCCTAAAAGCAAAACCATTTGAGAACTTTAATGCCATTACAGTATAATGGTGCATATTTAAATTGCAGAATGAACACGTATATATATTGCCTTTTGATACCATCTAGTGAAGTTTGGTATCGCCAGAGTGCAACACCAGACACATACAGGCCACAGATCTGATCTAAAGGAAATGAGTGAGACATCAAAGCAGAAGACATAAACACAGCACTGAGTGTGTGTTTGTGTGTGTGTGTGTGTGTGTGTGTGCGTGCGTGCTAAGAGCTTACTGAGAGCATTTATTCAAGTAGGACAGGTGTCCTATCAGATGGACCCATCCTGTACCTGAGTGAGCCACATCTTCCTGTTTATCACTTCTCCTCACGTTTCTTCTCAGTGCCACAATTGCTGCATGTGAAGTGCTTTAACAAAGAACCCGCCAGAGTGTGTTTGTTTAAGTCATTTAGTTGGCAAAGAAAGCCGTCAGGTGAGATCGGGAGATTGCAGCATGCAGCAGCATGTCCGTTATGTGGGCGGCAGCGCATTCAGGGCTGCTCACATGCACATGGTGTCTGCCGTCTTCGCATGCTCATTCATGTTGATAAATGCACTGGAGCAGTGGATCCCAGCACACTTCACAACTCTACCATTACATCACTGGGACAGCATAACAGCTTTTATAAGCAGCTGTTTAGTCATATTTGGAATATGTATTCATGGGTCAAAGACGTTAAGATGTCCCCATCAAAAGAAATTTACAAAAGTGATTTCATGTCCATAGAAAGAACACTTAATGTAAGTCAAATGTCTACTTTATGGTTTTTGGAGAATAAAATGTCAGAATTTGGTTGAAATAATGTTACATTGTCATTAAGTGTAGCACAATATTTATTTAAAAATTCAAACAACAAGTGAGCTTGTTGCATTTTATTGTGCTTTAAATGAGTAAAAAAATATTAATGATGAATTTGAAAAACCTAAGATTTGTTTTTACAAATAATAAGTCATTTGTCTTTGAATATGTCATTGCTCAGAAAAACAAAGAATAAATGAAATGAAATGAAACAGTTTAACACTTATTGTTTTTTATGCTTAAACCCTTTTCGTCTTGTCACTCATACATTGTATAGCCTACGTTGCAAATACAAATTCATATATTCAATTAGAAATATTTATCTAAACATGTTGGTATGTAAAAATAAGTATGTACAGGAAGCTGCCGTTTTTGGTTCACATAGATGCAAAACTAATTGATTGCAGCTTAAGTCAGTTGTTTTCAAAATTTGATGCCAAGGACCCCCCAAATATGATGAACCTTTTGTGAAGTACCCCCTTCCTAAAAAATCAATCGTCTATATACACATTTATGAATAAAGAATCTTGTTAAATAGTTACATTGCATTGTTTTCCAAAGTGAAATAATTGGCTAGATTTAGAGTAATGTTAAATGAGTAGGCTAGATAAACCTAAGAAGAAATATTTTAAAAACCAACTTTAAAAATAATTATTGTTTCAAGACAGCATACTAGCTTACAAACCCCAAAGTTACATAAAGGGGACAAATAGTGACTACTAGAGAGATTGAAAACAAATTGTAAACAATTCAGCAAAAATGCATGTAAAGGAGAGAAAAACACATACATATGAACATTTTAAAAATGAAACAGTAATATTTTCAATGTTTGAATGTTGAATGTTTGAAAACCCCTGGCTTAAATAACAATAATGTTCATAAAACGTAAATATACGCACAGTTGCATATTAAAAGATTTACAGTATGTATTCAAATATGTAGTGCCTTATTATTTACTGTATATTTTAATAATATAATGATATAATTAGCCTAATGATTTAATTGCCGTGTTTGTATTTATTATTTTTGCACGGTTGCTAAGATATTGGCCTTTAAATGTCGGCAGTGACTTTTTTCTTCAGTGTATAAAACTCCAAATGCGTTTTCTGGGTCAAAGTGACACATTCATCTATCTATACTCATATTTATGTACTAGGCATAAGCCGTATGAGTCACAATATGCTTTCACACCGGTTTTATTAACAAATAATCATCTTGTTATTGGAAGTGTACTTCTTCAATCCAATATCATTTCTACAATAAATGGACATATAGAGACCAGCCAGACATTACTGTATCTCTCTGTCTCTCTCTCTCTCTCCGTTCAGCCCTTTGGCCAAAGTGCATTAGTGACTTTAAGCTACTCAACAGTATCCAGTGGAGCTGCTGGAGTCTGCCAGCTCTCCTGTACAGGGTTACAGCTCTAAATGAGGAAACAGCCCAGGGCTGGCGGAGCGAAAGTGTATGTGTGTGTGTGTGCTTTAATACTGTTGTTATGGATCAGTTGTAAGGTCAAAGGTTAAAGCTCATAGCTCAGTGAGGTCTATGGAAGCAGCTCATCTCCCTCATGAGTGAAAGAAAACCACAGTGAATCCTGCCGAGAGACACAACAAATTAGAGGATTACACCGACAGAGGAGTGAATGAGTGGCAGTTTACCTCAGCACATCTATTACGGCAAATTACACGCAGTAAACATGCAGCTCAGTCTGTTCCTGTTTTCAATACCTCTTTCATGCTTTGGTCTCGACAGCATCAAAGGACTGCTCCCCCCACATGCATCGTTTTTCATCATACACAAATTTCCCCGTGAGATGTGTCATAATGACTGTATATGGTGTCAGCTCTTGCCATGGCATCTCACCCGGTGACCTGCCCGAACACGGCCTCATTCCCCAAAACACACACAAACACCCTACTAGTGCCTGGAGGCACTGTTGACCCCCTCAGCTGTTGGCTGTCTCTCGTCTGTAATGTGTGGCGAGACGGGGTAAATCGCGAGCCTGAGGACACATGTCTGGACTCGGCTAGAGTACCAGGAGAGACGCAGAGCTGAAGGAGGTGGGGGTCAGAGAGGGATGCTCGGAAGCTCCGGCAAGCTCCAACTCATCTCTCCCTGTGGTTCTGCTCCCCTCCACCTCTATGCCTGTCATGTTGGTTTATTTTTAGCTTTGAAGGAAACATTTTAGGAACGCTTGAAGGGATTATGAGAGGAGTGGGCTGTGTTAAACTGAGCAGTTGTGCACTTGTCGACAAAATACAAAACTTGAGTTAGCTGCATGGTTCTCGGTTCGCTGATGTTAAATCATGGGTTCTTCATATGCGTGGCGTGATATCACTTGAAAAGGAAAGCCCTCACGGCGTATTGAGGACAAAGTTGGAACACTACTTTGACCTAAAAGTGGTTCTTCTCCATCATGGGAACTTGAAACTTCTTACGTTGAGAAAAAAATATACAACAATAACAGACAATGTTGTGTACCTTGTGAGCTGCAACTCCTGGAGGTAATTTGCTCAGCAAATACGGTCAAGGTTTGATTAAGAATTTACATAAAATAAACCAAAACATGTACCTCAGTGACCTCTCAGAGTCAACCAATCCTATTCCAATGAAGCTTTTAATGGCATCATGCGTCTGAAAATGTTTCTTCTAGAGCACTATTGCAAACAAATACGAAAACGGCACATGTATTGAATAATTCTCATCCACCTCCCAACATTTCTGTAGGTAATTTGCTTTGCAAATTCTTTAAAGGTTTTACAAAAACACAGACATGTTAGATTTGGGATTGACATAAGAAAGCAAAAATGTACCCCGTTAAACTAATCCTATTAAAATAAGGCTTTTAAAGGTTCTATGATGGCATAATATGACTGAAAAGTTTTGTTGAAGAACATTATCGCAGAAAACACAATACATAGACATTCTCATCCACCTCCCCGCATAAGCCAAAACTTCTGGAGGTAATTTGCTGTGCAAATTCTTTAAAGGCTGTACGAAAACAGACATGTTTTATTTAGGATTTAAATAAAATGTAAAAAAAACTATGCACAGTGACCTCCTCTGAGTAAACTCATCCTATTCCAATGAGAATTTTAAAGGTTCTTCAGCGGCATCAGAGGTCCTAAACCAGCACAAACCAGAAACCATGCTTCAAAACCTACCTAGGCAGCATATGCTGTTTTTTTTCTCGACTGGGCAGACAGGATCAAAAAAGCAAAAATGTACATGAACCTCCTAGTCTGGTTCGAATGAAGCTTTGAAAGGATCTTCAATGGCATCACAGGAACTTGAGAAGTTTTTATCTGGAATCAGTTCTTAAAAAGGTCCTTCTATCAGGCTTTCTTGCAACCTTTATTTCTAAGTGTGTGTATGTGTTGTTCTTTGGAATGTGATGGTGTTTGTATCTGGTGTGTGTGTGTGCGCTCCGTCTTTGTTCTTGGTGTGATTTGTCTTTAGTGTGAGCTGATCAGGGTAGACACAACAGAACACCAAGCAACAACAGGAAGAGTAATGTCCCCCCCTGAGCTATCTCTCTCTCTTCACTGAGATCAGCTCTACCCGTCTACCCAAACAGACGCTTTCTCAGACAATAGCTTCAATTAGTAGCTTACTGGATGATGGTCCTATGATCCAAAACAGAGTCGTACTGCCAGAGGCCGTATCATCTGTACAGCTCTGTCTGATCCGCGTTTGTTTGTGTGTCAGACAGCGCAACTCGTGCACACCTGACCCTTTATTTTCACAAAGCATCTTATTGTCTCACGGAAAGACACCGAAAACAAAAGGTGGACAGAAACCACAGATGACACAAGATTGGACGAGTAAGCCCTTGTTCTTCTTTTTCGAGAATAAAACGCTGGCAGCGTGTGGTTACAAATAGCAGCCGAACCCCATGACGTCTGTGCACGAAGGCAGCCCAGAGAAACAGATAGGCAGCGCAACGGAAATCTATTTGACTTACAAACCAAGAGTGTCTTTGCCATAACTAATCACATATTTAAAAACAACAATACTTATACCTCACTAGATATAAAAAAAATTAAAATCCAATGGGTTTTTTGGTCGCTATTTCATTTTTTCGAGCTGGAGCCTTCTCGACCAATCACGTTCCTTGCATGTTGTTATGGAAAGACAGGTGTCTGTCATTGGTTAGCTGGGGAAGATGAGCTTGACGTAGGGCGTTTTTTCTGAAAAGTTGAACTTTTTCAACCTCAGAAGAAGTTGCAGAAAAAGACGCCGGCATTAAAAAAGTTCAGGACGTTTTTGAAACACGGTCTACTCCATAGGATTATAATGTAAAACAGACGCTAGAAGCTTCAAAAAAGAAGTCAAGTCTGAACACTAATTGCAGCACGACTCTCCCTCGCTTTCTGCGAAAACAATGAGTAAAAACTTATGCTCCTCATTCACATCAAATAAAAAGCCTCTGCTTTAGAGATGTCTGCCATCTTTATGTCAATTTAGTCTTTCGTCGTCCAAGGCCGTCTTGGGTCTGTGTATGCGACCGTGTGTGGTGCGTTTGGTAGAGACTGCGGACTAACATCCACATAGGCTTGCTGCAGTTTTATATTGACTCTGTGGTTTTGAGAGATGTTTATGTATCCAGGTTTTTGCAGCCGCATTTCAGAAAGTCGGCCCCCAGTGTGGCGACTTTAATGGTAAAGTTTGTCAGTGAGGTTTTTTTGTTTGTCAAATCATTATTTATAACGCATGTAGGAATATTCGGGCCGGGGCCGGCGATGATGAGGTGTTTAAGTTGAGGTTTGTGGGAATAAGTGTATGTTTTAAATAATGAGGTGTTTGTGTGTGTGTATTGTTATGAAGAGGAGGGGAGTTGTTTACAAAGTTGGTCTCAGCTGAGTCTCGTTCTTTGACCTCAAATTCCAGAACGGACGCTAATCGCCTACGTCTGGCAAAGTCTCTCTATCTCTCTCCCTCATCTCTCACACTAACATACTGCTCCATCTTCTCAGTTGCTGTGGGCTTTAGACGATTTAAATGCTAAGGCAAGCATCTCTTTCCAATGGACCTTTTACACCAAGAATGACAATTATATTAGCGTCAACATCAAAGAAAAAGTTATGTTTATACTAAACCTGCATACTGCAGATTTACATGATAAAAAACTTTTAAATTTAGAATAAATGTTAAAATTGTATAGTTATGGTCCTGCAATCGTTTTATCATACCCTAGCAACACAAAAGAAATGGATTTAAAATGCACATTTGCAACTGCACGTCATTGCAACCACCTGGAATATCCTTGCAACTACATAGCAACGCTCTAACCACCGTCTATAACACCTTAGCAACCACATAGCAATGACATGACAAACTCTGTAGCATTGTGTTACTGACTTGTGCGCACATAGCATAATCTTTCTTCACAAAACATTGCAATCTACTGCAAAATGAATTATCAACACTTATAACACATAAACTGAAATTTGCTCCAGCTGGTTTTTATTCTCTTTTTGGTGTCGTTCCGTCTCTTGGTGCCTCTTGTTTTGTTGTTATTCTTTCACAGTGAGCTCATTCTGGGCCGTGGCTCTCCAATGTGTAAATTAGAACCAGATCTTTTCATTCCAAGCGAAGCACGAATCGCCTCTCTTCGTCTGTTCTGTACCCAGTGTTTTGTTCCCTCTCTCTGACGACTGAATTAGGGCCAGGCTGAGAACACTTTGTGCGACTCGACACGGCCATGTGTGCCGTTCATCTCCCAACCCCTCTGTTCTGTTTTCTCCATCCTTCATCTCGGCCCGTTTTCTCCTCCCGCCAGGTTTGCTCGCAGCTGCTTGACAGATTTCGTGCGGCCAGCTGGCGGTTTGGAGGTTTGTTGTGAAGCTCTGTAAGTCAGGCCGAAAGAGTTTGAGCGAGAGTGTAGCTGTGGTCGTAGTGGCCTTATACTACTCATTTGGACTCGTGTACACTGCTGTCTACTGTGTGTAGCGTGTTTGCTCTGGGCTTGGGTACGGCCAATGTATGGTGTGTAGCGCTGAATCACGGGCTGTGTTTGTCTCCGGCACGTTAAGGTTTCTGGCCCGGGGCTTTTTGGATCAGACCTGCTAATGTGTTGATCTGTGAACTCTGCCGGTGTGTTAATGGAACAGTGTGGAGAGTGTATCACAATCAATAGCATCGACTGGGTCCGGGTTGTAAGGAGAGTGTAGGATACGGGCTATTGCATTACCACTTTGATCCATTAGCGATGTCCTCGTGATAAGCGAGCTTGGATGGATCGTTGATCCTTATATCGCCCCTTGTAGTAAATGGATTCGCTGTGTTTTACACAATACTACAGTACGGCATAGATTTTCAAGATCTTCTGGTCTTGTTACGTCAAATTATTTGATTAAAAATATGGTTTAATCACTGGTATTGACGACTGATGACGGCGGACTGCATATCCATTCACTGTGATCTGATATCTTTTGTTCCATTTCCATTTTTCTGACTACTAGAATGAGAGATCATTATAAATTGCTGAGAACCAAACGGCTGTCAGAATGATGTAGGGGGTCTTTCGAGGGCAGGCGTCGTTGATGATTCTCAATCCTTGACCTATCCTCTGGAGAAGGGGACACGTTACCCGGTTCAGCTCGACTGATCTAGCTAATCATTTGCTTAGCTGACAGCAGCTAGCTGCGGGCTAACTTGGTGTTTAGAGATAAGGAGCTTCTTTTGGAGGGGGGCTTATGGACCACCCCGAGCACAGACTGCGAGGTCGCCGCTTAAGCGTGTTCGACTGAAGCACTGGAGGTTGAGTTTAAGGCGGTATCTCTCCACTGGTTTCCTGACCTACACCAAGCGTGAACGCAGAGCGATAAGAGGATTAGCACACCTGGAAGGTTTCTACTAAACTCTCAGAGTACCTAAGCATAGACAAGCCAGTAAAAGTGAGAGAATGCTCAGAATTACTGCTGCCATTCCCCAACCTTTAAAAAACCTTGACATATCACTTTCAGAGGCAAGCTGTGGTGTGCAAATTTGGGTACGATATAAGTAGTTACATTTTTAAAACAAAATCAAAGTGTAGATTCAGAAGGAGCTTGATTGTACGATCAATCATTATCAAGCAAATTTAAAGCTGCATTCTGTACGTTTTGTCTCTCTATTAACACTTCTGTTTGAAATATATTGCAGGTTACTTTTCGTACTTTTCATTTTTAGGGAAGTCCGACCTGACACCACAAATATTAAATCCGATTTTTATCTTACTCAAAATATATATATATTTTTTCACCAAAATATGTTATAGTCCTCGCAACACTTGCTCTGTTCCACCAGCTCTGGCCGTCCCTTAAAAACAAATTGTGTCTGAACTCATTTGTGTGCTCACTGTCTAAGTTATACTTTCTACCTCACCCTTTGGCACTCTGCTATTATCTGTCTGCACATGAAACTTCTAACCAGCTAGAAGTTAAACATTATGAATATCCAGCACAGTAAGATCACAAAGTAAATGCTCAGTGTATTAAAAAGTTTAATTATGTAGTACTTGAACCCAGATCTCTATGATCACAGTACATTTACTTCTTAACTGCTTAAAATATAAACCTTAATAACATCAATATATACATTATGAAGTGGACAATACAGCAGGCAATAATTCCTGGGATGTTTTTTAAGCCCCAGTCTGTCCCTGAATTACCCCCAGTTTGGCGTGTAACCAATAAACACTTAATGAATACATTTAGGGCAATATGCACTGAAAGAATCTCTAGTCTTCTTTATTAAATGTAGAAGCCTGATGGACTGGAATCTTGGTCACAAGTCTTTCATATCCTGCAAGACGAACAGGGGAACAGTTAATGATAGACCTCTCGATTACACATAGACACACAACAACCCGGAACCTGCAGGAAAATGTGGCATACACGCCCGGCCAAATCATGGATGTAATGTCGAGCATGCGATACGCTGAAGAGAGTGAGAACGTGTGAGAGAGAGATCAGGGTCACATCAGGGTATGCTGACTCGGAGCTCCGTGCTATCTCTCCAGTAATATGTCTTCTTAACCTTTACATGTTCAACCTTTCGTGCTCAATTGCGCAGGATGTTGCGTCTTACCTTATCTTTGTTTGGCTCAAGTTTTTCTGGGAAAAGCCGCTGTCAGCTATAAACACGGTGCAAAATTAGTCCTGAATTTCGATCATGCTTATCTGCATTGTTGAAGGGGGGTGTGCATAAAGATTAATCCTGATCGAACACAGGTGTGTTTTGTGTGTTTTAACGCTAAAGAATGCGCGGACGAGACATTTGACAAATACGAATACATTTTGAGGGGGTGAAAAGAGCCAAGTCGTTCAAAGGATTCTTATGACATTGCATTGCTAGTTTCGGCTCTTTGACAAAGCTTCACTTTCGCAAACCCTTTCGTTTTTTCTCTCAAGTTGTTTTGGATGAATAATGACGATCGGTCGAAGTGAACTTAGTGTTCTGTGGATGCGTTTCAGTCACTGGTGACCTACTTTGCACTTTCCCTCTCAGGATCTGTTTTTGCCCCCCCGATCATGTGTGTTTGCGTGCCCTGAAAGCCGAGCGGTCACGTACACTGAGAGATTCTCTGGCAGGGGCTGTGTTTGGGCCGCTTGGGTTTGTTCCAGATGGGGGAGAGAGTGGAGGGTTAATCATTAGTCTCATGCTCTGTGTGGACCAAGGGCATGGGACTGTGTGAGACCTGGGCCTGGGGAAACAAAACCAAATAGAGAGAGAGAGAGAGAGAGAGAGGGAGAGAGAGAGAGAGAGAGAGAGAGAGAGAGAGAGAGAGAGAGAGAGAGAGAGCAGTGTGTATATCTAAATAAAGTTATTAATGAAAGTTTTTAGAGGAGCTAATCTAATCATTTATATCATGTACAGTATATCTCTATTTCCATATCTAAATCTTCAATGAATTATCGCACAGCTTAAGGAAAGTCTTGTGCCGTATGAAGTCAAGCCTTTTCGTTACACATGGCAAACTACATCTGTTTATCTAAAGATTATATGAGCAAGCATGAAATTAACTATTAGAAAGAAAATTCACAGATATTTCTCCTGAGACAAATGTCACAAATGTCTTTATTAGCGATTCAGAAGAGAACAACTCGTCTTGACAAACTGAGCTCAGATTTCTGCAATCAAAAGTCAATTTCACTCAAGATCTCAATATGAACTGTAACATTTCTCATCATATTTACCCATATTTTACCTTGATTTTAATCGACATTTACACTTAACAATTGCGAGATTTTTCATTTTCTGCATTTCTTGAGATAAATCTGAGACTAAGTTACATAAAGTAAAAATATTGTTACTTCTGAGATCTCCATCAAATCTTCTGGTCAATGAAAGAACAACTTTTGAGCAATTACAAAGCTTTCCTGTGGCTCAGTGTTTACAGCATGTGGCTAGCAATGCCAAGGTCATGGGTTTGATCATTACTTAGACAACACATACTTAGAAATCAAATGTATAGGTTAATGCAATCTAAGTCGCTTCGGATAAAAGCGTCTGCCAAATGCATACATTTAAATTTTAATAGGGGGCAATTCCAACGTTATACTTGTGACCTTTTGCGTTATGGATGTAACAAACGCTCAGAGAATGTATTTCTTACCAATATACTGAACTATCTGATGTATTTTAATAAAGAAAAATATCTATGCACAAGTTTTCTATTTTAAAAAAGGGAATAAAAATGCCTTATTGAGGTGACAAAAAAGGACATGGTTTTTGGGTGACAACATTCTTTGTAGGATTTCTGTGAATTAAAACGCACAAACCAGAAGCAATAATATCCATCATTTTCATGTGTCCATTCATGAGGAATTTGTACGTTGTGGATGTTACAATCCTGAAAATGGCACTTAACTGACTATGAAAAAGCAGGCGCTAAAAACTAATGCTCTAAAAACTTGACCAGAGACATCATTACATGGGTATTTGAACCACTAAATGTTGACATATGTGCTTTTAGCATAGTTAAAACCTTTGGTAAAAACCTTTTTGATGGTAAAGTTGACATTTAAATGGAATTGCCCAGACTGTTTGCCCACAATGGAATAGGTAGAAGTGATGATAAGAAGACAGAAAACATCAAATGGTTTGGGAAACAACCTAAGCCAGATTTAGACTCGTCTCGCTTATGGAAACATTTTGAGTCATCTACAAGATTTGCTTTGTGATTCAGACATTGAGAGGTCACAGGTCCATTCAGAACAAAGCAGGAAGTTTAGATGTGGTCCCACCTGCTGCCTTTGCTTGTTTAATCTTTAAATTAATAATTATTTAAATCTCTTTCATTCACCTGGTGAAGGAGATAAAATAACACCTGCAGTGCGCAGGTCTTGCTGAATCTTTTTCAAATAAATTCTTGAAGCAGTCCATAAACGAAATTCTGCAAGTTACAGCAAGGTGTAAGAAATATTCAATACCTTCTACTATCTGTTTCCTGCACACCTGCCCTGAACCGTCCAGGTGTGTAAGAAATGCTTTTGTTTGTTTGCATTTGCCTGAACGACAACTATTTGATGCACTCGACGTGAACCATATCCCCGCATTCCCAGCAGAACTTGTAAGAGACTTTCCGTCTTCCCGCAGTCCTCAAAGCTGTATTCTTCAGGGTCTCTTTTTCCAGATGCCTCTTCTATTCATACTGTCATATTCTCGTCGCCCCCCTTCACCCTCTCCCTCCTCCTTCCTGCTGGAGCTATGTCAGGAATGCCAGCTCTCGGGCTGAATCTCGATTCCCATCAGGAGTGGCAGTCTTAATATCTCAACCATAGGCGTAATTGCACATAATAGGGCCGTCGAGATGTATCAATGCCTGATTTTGTTGTGCCAGAAGAACACTCGAAAAAAAAAACACTAAACCCGTTTTTTTTCCCCCAAAGCCTCTATTCCGTTCTTCGCATGTGAACTCAAAGCCGTGACTCCGTACATGAGGGGCTTCTTCTGTGGAGACCCGAGCATCATGTATCCTTACATCAAGAGCGAGGCCATTCCCGATAGCATGCTCATCGCCGGAGGCATCATCATCACAGGGCTCACGGTAAGAAGAGCAAAAAGTGTATAGTCCAATATGTTTCAATAAAATGGAGAATGTGAAGCTGACGTAACGCCCTATGTTGCATGTTGCAGTGGCGCCGCCATCTTGGGAGGATCGTACTCCATTGCTATTATTGTTTTCATATGTACCGTCACTTGTTTTGTTTGATATATGAAGAAATGGAAAGTGAAAGAATCATGGGATTTTCCTGAACGACTCTGCAGAATGCTATTGCAGTTTTGAACACCATAGTTCTATTAATACCATAGTTATATTTCCTAATCAAACAAGAAAAAAAACCCACTGCTTTGAATGCACTAGCAGTGCGATCCTCTCAAGATGGCGCAACTTTCAACACGGCACAATCTCTATAGAAGAATTATTTAAAGTCAACTACCGTTTCCAATAAACACATCTGATACGTCTCTGGTGAACATGACTCTAAACCAGACTATTTATGTAGGACTTCCTGGAGACCAACTAGTCATTTGGACAACCCACCGACTGGTCGATTCTAAAAATATGACGTTACACATGCCTGACACACACACATAGATGATATTGTATGACTTGAACGAAGGCCCTATTAGACTTCCTGTCCGCAGCAACACAAGCCCACGGTTCTCCTGTTACTGAAGGCCATTGATCTGCTCTTTCCATCCACTTTTCTATTGAACAAGAGAGCCAGTTTCGCCGTGAATTATTCATGGTTGTTAGTGAACATACTTTATGCTTCATGGGCCTTGTTGTAGTAAACTCGCCGTTGCATGGCTGTAATCTCAGTGATATGCCTCTGTCTTAGATTGCTGTTGGGGAGTGCTACCGGGTGCGATTCAGAGTCGTGCACTCCCGGGCGTTCGTGCGGAACCGCTACGTGTCCTGCCTGTACAAAGAGCTGGGCAGCTTCCTGTTTGGCTGCTGCGTGGGGCAATCTTTGACCAACATGGCAAAGCTGAGCGTGGGCCGACTCCGTCCACACTTCTTGTCGGTGTGCAATGTCACCTACACTTCGCTCAACTGCACACCCGGAACTTACATATCTGAGGTCAACTGCAGGAACACCCCCAAGATGGTGGAGGAGGCCAGGTCAGTGGAGAGCAAGGGTTTGTATAATGGGAGGGAGAGAACAGAGATGATGAAATATAGTCAGCTGACTTGCTGACTACTGCTAACATAGACAGCTGCCTATTAAGAATGCCTCAAATTCAAAGTAGTCCTTTTCTGCACAACTACTAATTCACTCTAAAATGAAAGTTCTATCATTATTTATTCACTCTCATGTTGTATAACATATGTGTATGACTTCTGTGGAAAGCAAACGAAGATATTTTGTAAAATGTCTGTGGTTCTGTGTCCATACAATGGATTTCAGTGGGTTTCGGTGTTGAGGTTACCAACAAGATTGTTGGTCACCAACTTTCTTCAAAATATCTTCTTTTGTGTTCTGCGGAAGACAAAACGCCATACATGTTTGGAATGACAAGGGTGTAACTAGATAATGAATGAATTTTCATTTTTGGGTGAACTATCCATTTAATGAGATCATTGCAAAGCATTCTGGGATTTCCTTCTTTGCAAAGGATACATTTGTTGCTGTTCATTCATGCTAATTTGTATAATTTATCCACACTTTCCTCAGTTGAACTGTTTTAAAATAAAAAATATCAAACATTCTCTCTTGGTTCATGACGTTATATCATATGAGGCAAGAGACACGAGAATCATTGAGATCTGAAGTTATTATTGCAATATTTAAATCTTGGCACCCGTATCTGTTTTGTTTCCATTTTACTGAGTAGCTCAAAATACCATTTCTCCAAAATATGTCTAATTCATTTCAGAAGACATCAAATAACCCACGTAAGTCATGTGGAATACTTTAATGATGGATCAATTGGATGCGCTTTTTGGATCTTCAACATTTTGGCACCTATAATGACAGATATAACATTTTATTGTGGAAAAAAACCTGTCTAAAGAAAAAACATGTATACATGTAGGAGATGGTGGTCTAGTGGGTTAAACCACTGAACTTGTAAATCAAAGGTTGCTGGTTCAATCCCAGCAGCCACCACCAGTGTGTCCTTGAGCAAGACACTTTACTCCATGTTGCTCCAGGGGGATTGTCCCTGTAATAAGTGCACTGTAAGTCGCTTTGGATAAAAGCGTCTGCCAAATGACTAAATGTAAATGTAAATGTATACATCTAGAGTGGCGTTCATATGTTTTTATGTTTGGGTGAACTATTAATTTACAATTAAAGATGCACCGGGCCCATGGAAAATCTATTTGCTGCTTAGTGGCATAAATTGAAACACTGTACCTTTAAGACATCATAAGTGCAACAATGCATCATTCAATTGCTGTTTATGTAGGCCGCTCACGAGTTTTGGATAGAGTTATAGTGAATAAATAGTCTTTAAAGTGCAAATGCAAGATGTGTATAGTCACTCACATACACTACATGTGTTTTATGCAAACTACAGAGTAGTTCACGCACTCTGGTGTTTACCTAACATCACATCATCCAGACGATGTTATGACCCATAAACCAGTTCAGCAGTTGAATGATTTGTGACATTTGGTTGGTAATTTTTCTTTTTTGCTCTTCTCTAACAGAAAGTCCTTCTTCTCGGGTCATGCGTCTTTCGCCATGTACACCATGCTTTACCTGACGGTGAGTATCGCTGTGTGCGGCCACATGTTTACCACTCAAACACAAGTCAAGATATCACCGAGCGCCTGCGCTTGCTGTGGGATGCTGGTGGGGAGTTTACTGCTGTCAGACTTTGCTTCCACGTAGGAAGATGCCAAAAAATCCTACTGACGGGAAACTTCTGCTCACAAACATATGCACACACACACACACACACAGATAGACTGTCAGAAAGCTCTGAGAAAGCAGAAAACTCCCAAAGGCATCTCGCTTCAAACGGGAAAGAAAGGCTGGAGTGAAAGAGGGAAAGTTCTCCAGAGTCCTGATGAATAGATGAGTGCAGAGAGGGGGAGAGAGAGTGAAAAGCAAGCCCGAGACAGAAGAGGCCTTGTTCAGTTGTGGGTTGGGTCGGGGGGGGAGAGGTTTGGCCTGCTGAGAGATAGACAGGCTTCTTTCAGCTAAAACCCTCACTCTCTCTCTCTTCCTCTCTGTCATTGGCCTGGGGAGGGGGCACAATAAGGGGAAAAATGACAAAACGCTCACAAACCATCATGAAGCTTGACATTCAATAGCACTCGCGCCCAGCCGACCAGCAAACCTTATCAGAACTTACACGTCTCGTGTGCCAATCTTGCATTCGGAACGGCGGGAAACTGTCGAAAAACAAGTAGTTTTCTACCATTCAGCTGATTGAATTCATGGGCCCGCTGCCCGCTCTTAAAGAGGGACGCCCCTTTGACACTCATTAGAAAGAGAGAAAAGAGCTGGTGAGCAACGGAAAAGCCGTGCCAGGCTCTTTGTGCCTCTCTGTGCCTGCTTTCTCTCTCCGCTCGGTCCAATGGGCGCACTATTGCATGTGTGTTGCATGCCTGACCTGCAGACACATGTTTCAGCTCTGGAGCCAGCTGCTATGGGCTTTACTGCAGGAAGCCAAAGACCTGTGACGGGGGGACCCTGAAAGTCTGGAATGTTCCACGGTCAATTGCGCGACATATATCCTTAAAGTATCCATCTGCTGCCTGTATTTCGGCTGTGACCTTTGACCCTCATATTTCTTATTTTTGACTTTCATAGTTTTGCAGGGCTAGGTTGTCGGGCGGAAAGATGAACACGTGCTAACACGCATTTCTTTTTTTTGTGTGTTACTCACTTTCACTCACTACTAGGGTGGAGAAACAGGAATCGTAGTAGATTCCTGCCACACAAAACACGTCTACCTAGCTGTTTATATTGGGGATTGCCCTGTTAGTTTCATCTATTGTTCTTGAGACAATAAGAATTACTATTCTGTCAGACACAAGCCTAAATTGATATAGACATGGTAAAATGTGTCCCTGTGAACTTGAAGTTGTGATCGTTTCTACTTCCGTACCCTATTGAAAAAAACAGCATATGCAGGGTTAGGTATGTTTTGATGCTGGTTTGACCAGCTTAAACCGGCTAAGGACCAGCACATGACCAGCTTAAACCAGCACAAACCAGCATCAGAACGTACCAAACCAGAATCTGCGGGTGTTTTTTCAACAGGGTACTTTGACCCATTTCAGAGTGAAATTTTGAATGAGAAAAGGAATGGGCATGGCTTTCGTCTTTCTCTGCAATTTGATTGGATGTTTAAAAAACACCTATTGCATTTTGAAAGGGAACTTGTAGGAGACTCACAGTTGAAGGGGAGGAGTTAACAGATGCCCCGCCCAAGCCGTCTAACATACGTCATCTAAAATGGACGGAAGTGCATTTCAGATTTCAACTGAAGATTATGAATTTTAAAAAGAGAATGACACACATTGATAAACTATTTACTATAAACACTGGAATATTTCATGAAAAAATAGGTATTGTAATTTTTTATTTCACTCTGACTTTAAACAGCTGAGAATACAACACTATGAGTGGGTAATGTAAACAACCCGGATAATAATTTATTTAAACTCATTGCATAAGCTTATTTATTCAAAATGAGTAATATCAAGTGAAGAACGTGATGCTACATGTTCCGTGTGAACACAGCATAAGCTAAAATCTAGTAAAGCTTGTCAAAGCTAGCCATTTTCTAGGCCAAGAAGTCATTAGTCATTGAGTCGTGAACCAGCCTCCATCTCTTAAAAATCAGCTAGAATATTAGTAACGTTTTTCTGGTCCAAGACTGTTCTCCGAATAGTCTGACTAAATAAAAAACACCTGACAAAACTCACAACGCTAGCTTTGTAAAGTTAGTCTTTAATGAAAGTTTATAGATTTAGCAAACATCCGATAAATTGGTTTTCTAAAGTGTGACAAAACAACACACACACATGCAGTCGCACGCCCTGTAGCTTTATTTATCACAGTTTTTATTAGCTTGTGTGTTAATCATTTCTCAACCTTCCTCTCTTTGTGCAGTTCTACCTGCAGGCACGGTTGTCATGGCGAGGGGCAAGGCTCCTGCGACCGTTACTGCAGTTCATGTTGGTGATGTTAGCCGTGTACACAGGACTCAGCCGCATTTCTGACTACCGCCATCATCCCACTGACGTCCTGACTGGATTCCTGCAGGGAGGACTCACGGCTTACTGGGTGGTAAGAATCTCTACGTGCTCAGATATCTCACACAGGACAAAAAGTGAACTAAAATAGTGTAATATTAAAAAATAAATAAAATAAATTTAAAGTCAATAAAACTTGATCTCAATTCCAAGCAACAACGACAGCACAAATATTTGACACAGATTTATGAATTTTTGGAGAAAAAGAGTGATGGGGTGAAAAATCCTGATGTTTATCATTAAACAACACAATCTCGCGGGAAGTCATAACTATTGAATGAAGTGGCTAAATCGTATTCGTACATGTAAGTACAATTTGCTGTCGTGGCAGTGACGTTTGGGGAGAGGCATCACTATTGCTTTCTTCTAATAATCATGTTTTTGTATGATTCTTATGAATTAGCCAAGTTGTTAAATAGCTACGAATTCCTGTGAGATCAGGCTGCTTGAAAATTGTGTCAGAGGTTGAAAAAAAAGTCTTATATCAATATCGTATAATAGAGGTTGGTGGCAATTCCAGTTATGGCCCATCAGTTTTTAATGCATTGTTTATTAAGTCGCCTTATCTTTTTTATTGTTTGTGATCGCAGGCCTTTTACATCTCGGCCATGTTTAAGACGTCACGTGCAGACCTTTCTCCCAAGAGTCTGTCTCTGGAGAGCCCCCTGTCCAGCCAGCAGACGGTCTGCTAACAAAGCACACCCGCACGTAGAGACATCTGAGAGACTCGAGAAAGATTGTTACTGAAAGAGAGAAGAAATGCGACGCGTTTAAGTGAAGAAGATGAACGCAACTACAAACTTCGGACACGCTCTCCATTAACTGCCAGGCAAGAGAGAAGAACAGTTATATAAGTATCTAACTCTTCATCGAACCCGTCCGCGACGTATCAACCCTCCATAGACAAAAGTTATTTTTATATAAAAAGTTTATCCTTTATATTTTTCAGATATATTATAGTTGAAGCTGCTAATAATTGTTGTTTTATGTCACCTGTAGCCCAGGTTTGTTCTGTAGTCAGCGATTTAACACAACGGCTCATTCTTTCTCACCATATGTGACCCTAATAGAGACTTTTGACATTGACGTGTCAAGCTATTTAGATTGTGTCGAATGTTAGATGCCCTCCGGTCTGATGAACTGATTCGTGCCATTGGACGAGACAATGAACCAATCAAAACATGTGTTTCGACCACACCCAGTCTGTTGGCGAATGGACCTACCTTGACTCTCCTGTCTGGTGCGCTGTTGCACAATCATAGTGGTGCTGACTGTAGACACCCTCTGTTTATATAAAAGCACTAATTTTGATTTAACGCTAATGCAATTAAGCTTGACATTTGTGTATTAACCACTTTCACCGCACAAATGAGACTACAGAGTGACTGAAACCCCCCGTCTGCATAATGAGGGGCTCTATACCTGTGTATCCTTTACTACTCATAGCACTTGAATGACACTATGGAACTTTCTAATGACTAAAGATAATATTTTATATTTGATTTTGTTTAATCAGTGTTTTATTCTCTTCCTGCGGTCAGTGCCATGTATTTGTGTTATTGCGTCTGTGTGTTTTTCCCCCAGATTATAATTATTCAGAATGAATGTACATAGATAATTGTATAAACTATCCAGATTTTGAAAAGTATTAGCATCTGTTTTGTAAGTTTTTTTGTTGTTGTTGATAAATATGTTTTATTGTTCGTGTTGATCAGGTACGAAGAGTTGTTCTAATTGTTAAAGAGACTAGTGACTGAGCCAGAATTGACAGAAAGCTATATTCTACTTATCTACTTTCATTTCATGTGTTGGTTTCCCCTGTGAATGCCTGCAAGGCTAAAATAACCACTGTATTAATAAACCAAACCAATAAAATGAATGTCCGATCTTTGAATCTCATTTTGGTCTCTGTAAATGCAGAACTAGCCACACGTCCACCCACATGCAGCAAAACAAAACTACACAACCCTTGGGAGCTCATGTGCTGATGCATAAGAAACATTTATTTAACTTTTTCATTACTGGGCTGGTTTGACTGGGAAATCACACATTCTGGTTGGGCAGATATGTAATTATCAGTTCATTGCATGCATCATTTTTTTACATTTTTCCGTGATTTAATTGATAGATCATTGTTTAATATATAATACAACAATGTAGTAGGTATTTTAAATTATTTGATTTGTCAACTAGATGTTTTTGGAGGGGTCTAACAAAAATCTTTCAATCACAAGAATTGCAAATTTGATATTAAAAGGTTTAATGTTACTTGAAAACCCAAAACAACATGAAGTTATGATTAACAATAGAAATAAATAATTCATACCCGTATAACTGTTTATTAAGCTTCAGTGTTCAAATTTATTTCATGAAATATTCTTCACAGTTCAAGTTGTGAAGTTCAAGTATGTTTTATAGTGTCCTTTGTGGAGAAAGGAAACTAACATTAATGAGCTAGTAGTGTTTCATTTGAGTAGTATTAGTAAGTAGCATACTATTTTAATACAACTTGGCACACTTTTTAGTTTATAAAAGTTAACTTTTACATATATTCTAAGTGAGGGAGTGGTCAACTTTGCATGCAGTACAACTATGTTTTTTGGTTTTGTAGCGCAACTATTTAACTCAAATAGTAAACTTAGTAAACGATAGTTTTTGACTACAATACTTAAATTTTTTTGGTTTATAAGATGACTTTCATAAACTATATAGCTCTACTAAAGACCTACTAATACTTTTTTGGAGAGAGATATTTGTACAGTAATCTAATTACACTATTGAGTATGTTATAATAAACTAATAATTAATTGCTTTTCCAGAGTAATTTAACCAACACTGATTCTCAGTAATCTACACAGTATTAGTTTAGTGGTCTTTAAACTGTATAATTCTAGACTTTATATGTATATATATATATATATATAAAATAATATTAAAACTGTTATATATATATATATAACAGTTTTAATATTATTTGGCTTATTGCTTTTATACAATGGATATTCCATATGCTTAGCTAGGATTCATAAAATTAAGTAAATAAAATGATATTTAGGCTATGTGGTGCGGTCAGCTGTAATATATATATGGGTATTTTATAATGGCTTAGAACTCCGCCCAGCCAATCAGAATCAAGGACCAAAACTGACCGTTTTATAAAGTATATTTTACAGGTCCAGTGCAATTTGTCAGCATCTAGGCCTACGGCTCACTCAACCCCTCCCTTTTGAAGCAATACGGCGGCTGACAAAGAACTAAGATGTTGTCATGTTTTATCTTCTTTGCCGAAGGAGACAACTTTTTTATGAAATGCACTGCAGTTTGTCCCTTTAGGGCTACTTTAGAAGCGGACCCGTAGCCTATAGAAATAGCTCATTCTAAGGTTATAAAAACATAACGCTTCGGCATGTAAGCTCTTAATACACCTCTAAACACAGAGATATGAATATTGCATTTCTGTCAATAGATCCACCAAAAAAATCATGCAATTGGACCTTTAAGCAAAAATGTTACTATTTTGGCATTCATTTTTATACTAGTGGCTAAAGCTTTAACTATACCTTTAGTAGATTTAATATATTGATCAAAAGATTGATTACAAGTATACATTTAGTCAGTATACTGTATGTCAAGTAAACAGGTAAGTGTAATTTTATGTCTGAAATGTACTTAAAGTATATTTCTTATTTTCAGTTTAAAATACTAACGCTAAAAGAACACTTGGATGAACTTCTTTTTCGAAGGGTCTTGTGGATGCTTGTGGCTTGTTGTTTTGTGTGATGAATGTTTAACCCATAAAATTACGTTCAAAAGCGCTGAAACGTCATTAAAAACACAAAAAGCAGCATTTTGGGAAACGAACCATCTGCCATCCAATATCTACACTTCTCAATCTCTCTATTTCCGAGTGCAGGGGAGCGTTTTGGTTGTTTGGGTCGTGCTACCATTGCGATTCCTGGCGAAGTGCGAGAAACAGAGGAGGCTTTGATTTTCTTTCTCATTCCCCTTTTTTCTCATCCAGTGTACTTCCAGAGTGAGGGAGCAGAATAAAAGACAGCCAAGATCAGAGAGAGAGAGATAAAGTGAAGTGAAAGGGAGAGAGAGAGAGAGCAGTAAAGGCATGAGTGGAGGGTCGGTATGAGGGACGAGAGAGGGGGCTGAGCTCTGCGGTTGGCTGATGCTGGGGTTTAGGGGGGCTTCGGGTGTGGGGCACTGGGATGGGAAGGAATGTGACTAGGGTTTTGAGGCTGTTTTGTTTCACAATGTTGTTACCAGGGTGCATATTTCAAACTTGACATGTAGTGTACATGTTCCATAATGTACTGTATAGGCCTGCTCTTTTACACAATGTACTTCACTTGACTTCTTTTGCTATGACTCCTTCAACGACCTTCATTCTGCCCCTTAATCCTGAAGCTCTTAATCGTCAGAGATAAAGAGGGACAGAGTCCTCCTGTAAATAATAACTCCTTGCTGCTTTAAAGGAGACAGGAAACATCATACTCAAAGCAATTAAAGTTTACCTGACATAAAAATGTATAGTTTTTACAGTCCTGGGGCTTCATTTATAAAATGTTGCGTAGAAACAACCTTTACCCTCCCACCCCATCATATACTGTATATATAGGCCTACATATATAAAATTGCAACGAGCAAGGCGGGACGTTAGCCGTGAGGGAACAACGCGAGGCCGGTGACGCGAGTGATAATGAGTGTCACGGTCGACGGTAGCTGCTGGCCTCCGGCATTTTACTTTCGTTTGGACGTTTGTTTATTTTAATTAAAGTTTGGTTGAATGTTCGCCGGCTCTTGCCTCCTTCTTCCTATTCCTGAACCTTGAACCTTGGTGCCGAAACCCGGGAGGAAGGAGGTGGGAACCGGCGAATATTCAACCAAACTTTAATTAAAATAAACAAACATCCAAACGAAAGTAAAATGCCGGCAGCTACCTCACGGTCGACTGCCGGCCACACAGACATAATAAAACCAAACATAATGTCCTAGGCCTGGTCCTCTCTCGTAATACACTCCTTTTGCTCCTCCTTTCATACTTCCGATCTCCTCCGTAAGAGATGTGAGACCGGTGCACCGCACAGCTGACACTCATTGTCACTCCCGCCTTGCTCGTTACAATAATGTATATGGTCTATTAAACTCATGACAAAGTCCTGCCTTCAATAATTGTTTTTCACATTAAAAAAATTCTGATTATGAAAATGAACAAGAAATTTATTTGATATTGAATTCAACTTTTTAAATAAATAAAACAAAAAAACGTATCAAACAAAATTGAAATAAAATTGAATAAGAATAATAAAACTTGTACTGAATAAAACTTTTAACCTGAAAAATTTGGGACAAGATGGTTACATCCATTTGAATTTAATTACGGAGGTTAATAAGGTTAAATCATTGACAATAACCTTTTTTGATCATGTAAATTCAGCCCAGAGACGTTAATAAAGTAAATAGGGTCACTTTTGACAACAGTGAAGCTTCTGTAAAGCATGAGATCTACCAGTCCAAATCTGTACAAGTGAAAAACTTAAATGTATCACAGGGCGTTTACATAAAGATATAAAATTTTGTGGGAAAAAAAACTCTTTGTAGCTGGAAAACATGCGACGATGAATCATGTTGAGTAAATTCAGGAACGTCCATTAGCAAACAGTGTGAGTTTTGTTTACTTCATATGTTTTAAATCCGTTCATTCTTGCTAATTTTCTACAAACAGTAGTGTCTGGTTTGCCCCTGGTCTTTCCCATCTGCCTAATTGAGTCTTAATAGCAGTCTGTGAAAAACTTTCACACCTCATTATCAAAGAAAATAAAGCCTAACACACTGTTTCGCCCTGACCAAACAAAGCGCACACCTCAGGGAAATATGTTCGATAAGAAATGAACGGAACAGACCTTTAAAAATAGCTACCATTATAAACAGCGGTGATGTGTAGAGATAAGAATCAAGGGTGTTTCCTGCGTGTATTCTGCTACGTAGGTCCCCTTTGACCTCACCCAGGTGAACGATATCTCTTCATACCTTGGATGTGGGCCGTGGGTTCCAGTATCTGATTTAACCTTTATCAACCAATTATCAAGAACACTCTCAGACAAAAGCCCAGAAACACTACACCGGCATGGCTCCGGTTCCCCCCAAAGTAGCACTAAAACTACCTCATAAATCCAAAGCCACAAATGCTTTGAGATATAATGATCAGCATTTTTTATTTGCGCTCTTGCCGCAGCTTTTGACGGCGGCGGTAATCTGCTTGGGGAAAAGGCTAAAGCTCAGCAGCAGCAAAAATGAGTCGGATGAAACCCGGCGTACGGTATCAGCAGTGTTCTCGGCACGCTCGGCGGCCTACGCCTTCAACCCCGCGTGACGCCAGCTCAATTCCTAATAGAATTAGCCTGGATTAATTGGCTGTTTATATTCAGCAGTTCCAGCCTTGTTCGTTTCTCTGATACGCAGCGCATTGCTCCATTTATCCCGGTAATGAAAGTGGAGAACGCAGTGGCAGCGGTCATTACCGCTCCCCAACCAGAACAATGTGTTCCGAGTCAGGCCTGTGAAAGACATTAACTGGGCCGACTGAGAACACTGATGACTAAATATCTCGGTATCTTTCCATCGGGGACGACCGTAGGGACTGCACTTAGGTCAACCATGCTTCGACAAGCAAAAAAACAAAGTGTGTTCCAAAATAGCCGGATGCCCCTGTGGGCGGAAGTTGCTGCTGAAAATGGAAATCAGATGTGCTGGGGATATCTCTGGTGTTTGTGTTCCCCTCAGACACGTACAGCACCTGCACACCTGTCATACGTGAGAGAACATACCCACGGCAGGCACGTGTCCAACGTCATCAGATTTAAACTCCTGCGTCACACAGGCTTGTATGAACAAAAGTTGACTTGTTTTATCATTGGAACATCCAGAACCGTGCTGAGGTAGACATCTACAGTTCTCACATTTTGAACAGTTTTTGAGATAAAAAAATGTTTCAAAAAGCCCAAATGTTTGAAGAGTTCATTTACAAAAACACATACGTCTGTTTTTAAAAATGTTCAAAAATCCTGCGTTTTGTGCATTCCAAGCAAACGTCAGTTCAGTTATTTTGATAAAGTAATAAAAAACACAATAAAACACAATAAACGCATGGTAACAATAAAAACATGACTTGTTGAAAATAAACTCTTCATGTGCAACATTTCGCTAGAATAAAGTCAATATTAAATATTGTTGTTCATATGGTTTGATGACCGGAGCCTTGTTGCACAAAGCGAAACGAACAAACTCAGTGATGTAGAGTAAGTTTAGATTTGACAAAGCCAATCTGGTTTAGATCAGGTTCAGCTGTTGCGCAATGCTTGGTTGATAAATATTCTTTGTCAGCTCAGGTTTGAGTAATCACGAGGCGCGTGCACCTGAAACTGTGACACGTGCGGCAAACAGCCAATCACACGGAACATAGAAAGCATCATCAGTCTCACTTCTTACGAGTGTCAGTGCAATTTAACTTCTCTATTGAAAATGAAGAGATCATTATGAAAAATCTCATGAATTGAAACCCATTTTCAAGGCAGGAATAAACACTGACTTTATAAATCAAGTGAATCAATTAAATTTAAATCATTTATATAGGTTTACAAAAAGGTCAAAAGAAAATATGCACGCTTCGTAACTTTAAAAAGATTTATATATGAAGCTTATATTTATACGTATATAGTTATATTAAATTAGATGGTGTGTTAAATAATATTTGTATAATATAAATATACATTTTTATAGTTTGATTAAAATATTAATATTTATTATCAACTAGTGTAATGATTATATGAGTTATATGAAGTAACATAATTATTATCAATATATATTATAAATTAGCAGCAAAAGATTTTACCTCTTACATCTTATCACTTTAAACCTTTTTTAATTTGGAGCAAGAGAAACGAAGACAATTTAGTCATGTCATTTCGACTTGAATTAAATCACTTTAGACGTGCATGAAGTCATTTTAAACGGGAGGTCTGAGGGAATTTCACTTTATATTTATTTAATGAGTATTATAGTTTGAGGATAAACAACATTTATCAATATTTCAAGTCACAACGCTTAAAGTTCACAGAAAAGGGAGATATTTTCTTAAAGCTTGACCAGTCAGAGCGTTTCCGAATGAGGGACTTCATGGAACCAGGAAATCAACAGCGATTTCTGAGAAAGGAGATGATGGTGTAAAACACAGGTGAAATAAGAAACATGTAATATATCAAGCCTTTTTAGAAAATCAAAACATGAATAACTATTTGTAGTGGAGTAGGCGGGGCGAGACCGTGATTCGAGACCGGTGAGTAATTGTTAATGAGCGCCAGCTGTGCACGCACCGGTCTCGAATCACTTAAGGGATCGTGAGCATAAGAGAACGAGCGATGAGAGAGGACCGGGTCCGAACATGTTTTATGTTTGTATGCATGTTCTTGTGTTCGGCAGTCAACCGTGAGGTGGCTGCCGACATTTTACTTTAGTATTTTTTGTTGAGGTGTGTTTTGTTCGCCGGCGGTCGGCCGTGAGGGGCTGCCGGGTGTTTTTATTTTTATTAAAACTTTATTTAAATGTCTGCCGGTTCCCGTCTCCTTCCTTCCTTGCCTTGAGCTTTTCTACACTATTGTATAGCACAGTGGTTCCCAACCTTTTTTCCAGGGGACCCCTATTTAAACATTCAAAATCCTTAACAACCTCCAAACCCACTCAGACACATTTTGCATCCTGACAGAAAATACAATCAATACATATCACTTGTTACATTTTTAATAAATGCATAAACCGCTGAATAAAACAGGGCAATCTGAAACAATTAAGAATAGATTTTCTTTACAACAACAGGCTCAAATGTTTCTTAAACTGTAGCACAAATACCACAAACAATTAAAACTGAAAATGCAAATGTTATAAAACAAATTCATCATTTGTATTTTTAACCTCCAAACATCTAAAATAAATATAATTGAAAGAACAATAATATAAAGGAAAAATGTGTGAGCATATTTATTCTTGACATTTCTTGCAGCCTATCTCTGAATGATGTAAGGCTTGTTAAAGTGAGCACTGGCCTTGTATTTTCTGAGCTTAAGTTGGATAGCAGGCGTGAATTGAGTGACAGCCAGACGTAAGTCATTGTGCACGTCCCCTTTGTTTTGATTGTTAATAGAGAGCTGAAAGACAGATATGTTGTGGCAAGCGACAGGATGAGTCTGGTTATGGCATGTTGCGCAAGCCTAGGCGCGAAACAGGTCCTTTCACGAGCCACAACCGTTTGTACCCGTGTTCGGTAAAGAACCTCAATTCGTTTTAACACAAAAGAGCTCGTCCTCCGCGTCTAAATAAGTCACGTCCTCCACCTTTGCGGTAAATGGATCCATTACCCATGCGCGTTTAGTGACATTTTTATCAACATCGGATAGCCGTGACCTCATCTGTGTGACACGTGAATTTGCGGCTCAAGTGCTCTGGTAAATTACCTCCAGTATGTTTGAAAAGTGATGGAAAGTGCTGGAGTTCCTGTTTCATCAGTTTATTCTTTCTGAATTCAACTTTTCGCACAAATGCGTCAATGATTTCCTTGCATTCCATGACGTTCGCGTCCGCGTTTTGCATGCGCTTGTTTGTTTCGTTGTAAAGGCTGAAAATATCAGCCAGGTATGATATTCTTATAAGAAATTTGTTGGTTATTTCGTCAAGCAATTTCTGGTTGCTCAAGCTCAGTATTTTTCTTTCAGCTCAACATAACGGACCAACACTTGACCCCTCGATAGTACATATCAGTACCATGGAAAATATCGTCACCTCGTGTCGTTGTTGACAAATTGGTATACAAAAGAATGTCCTGCTTTACTTTCAATGAGTACTGCTTCGTCTCCCACAGTGGACATTTCATAAAGTTGAATAGAAAATGGGTGCTCCTTCGACATTCAACATTGTCTATCATTTGGTCAGTCCTGTCTTTTACTGTGTTATTTGACAGGGGTACAGTTTTAAGCTTGGAAGCCACCTGCCATCCACACATTATTTCTGCAATTTTTTTACACAACCGGGTTTGATTAGTGTTTCTCGGATGGTGTGCGTGTGCGGCTTTTTGGTTTTGGCACTTAAAAGAGCACACTCGAAGCACGCAACCGTTGCATGTCTGTTTTCATTTCCAGCTTCAGTAAAAGCATATCTAATGTTCTGTGGCCTGTTTGATTTACACATTATTTTTTCCTTCTCTGGGTTTACTCACTGTCTCAGGGTGTTTGGTGGTCTGATGCCTCTTCAGTTTGCAGGTCTTCATGCTTTCACTCGCTAGTCTCTCTACACAGATTTCACACTCACATCGTCCATTTCTTCAATAAAGCCAAATTCCAGATAACTGTCCAAATAAATCCTTGATCTTTAACACACATATTTTTCTCTTCTCTCTTGCACTTTGCCATATTCGTTAGTTTTCTTTGACTATTTTGTTTTGATCGTTGCGTTGTACAACGGGAAGTCTGACATATTTTGCCGCCTATTTTTTTATAAATTCATTTACCGCCTTTTCCCGACTCAAGAAATACACATCTAAACAGTTAAGAAATTGCTTCTTTTTTCATTAATATAATAAGAGCAACACTGGCGACCCCTAGTAAACCTTTAGTGACCCCTGGTGGGGGTCATGACCCCCGGGTTGGGAACCACTGGAGTAGCACATCATAAACATAAAGACTTAAAGAGACAAAATCGGACCCCTTTAAAATGTGTCAGTGTAATACAGATATCTTCCTCTAGGGGGAGCATGCAAGGTTAACGAAGGCTAACGTTTACAATTACATAATGCCGCATTATACTGGCAATAGTTATAGTCCAATAAATTATTTTTTTGTTTCAATCAGTATTTAAGATTAGATATATTTCAAGTTTCAATTTAAGTTCAACATGTGATTTTTTTCATTTTGTTGTTAATGTACTGTAATAATGACCAAAACAATACCAAAGACTGTTATCTAATCCATCATGGCGCCAAAGCAGGTATTAGTTTATTTCAGTGTGTCCATGTTAAACAATATACTCAATGCTCAAGAGGGACAATGTTCTTCAGTGACACAGTGTCAAGGTTACATTTGTTGTTAACAACGTCACATCAACCTTTGGAGCTGCACACGGTCACTGAGAGAGAGAACACGAGAGAGACATACCACACTATTGCAGATAAGACAGACAGGTAGGAATTTCAAGGGAAACAACATGTTTGTCCATCTAGAACTGTCACTTATAGCTAAACGAATACAACACCTTATCTACGAGACAGACAAGGTCTTGTACTAAAAGAGATAGCAAGCTTTTCGTTTGTCGGGTCTGAACGTTAAGGCTCAACACTCTTGTATATGTGTGCGTAAAGTTAAAATACTTAAAATAGCACATAAATTGATCATTGCACTTTGCAGATGGGGTGCCACAGTGTTTCATGCATGTTAAACGTGCTGGCTTCATGGTCAACTTTGCCAAAAACGAGTCAAACATATGACGTTCGTATAGGTTTCGGAACGTTTTTTTCTCGATCTTGAAACTCTCTTGAGAAACAACTTATCTTAGTCCCTTATTGGAAAATGTGACAATGTGTGTTCCTGCTGTGGTCCTGCCTCCCCTGCATGTGTTCAGGCCTCGTCTGTTTTCGGAAGTAATGGAACAGCCATATATGTCTTTTATAAATGTGATCAAACAAAATACTTTTTGAAGATACAAAGTATGTAATACCTCTCTATAGGTACTCAAGATTAATATGAAATTGGCAGAAACTGCGTGTGTTACATCCGCTTTAAAGAAATTGAAACTTTAAGTAAGGTAGTTTCGGTTTTCTGTATGCATACTCTAAACTTCAGAAATTTTAAGTAATTAGATGATGCTCAATGTAGTGTTAATGTTTTGTTTAGAAGTTAGCAAGCTGTTTCATGGCATCATGTCTTTATTAAACTGCAAAGGCCAAGCTTGTGTTTTACAGCTTGCCAACTGATTCCTCAATGAAGCAACAGTCGATTCCACTTTGGTCTTAAGTAAGTAATGTCTTTGAAATATTCAGTGCTCTTCACTTCAAGATGGAGTGAAACTAACATGTCAACACACTAATGTCCTTTGTGTTGTCTGCACAAGAGAACGAAGAGAATTGAAATGAGCTCTGTTACTCAAAATACTCAAAAGTCTGTCTTGTAAGAATCTGTTATATAGAGCAGAATTTGCATGATTTTATTATTATCAAGACTAAATCTCTCACAAAATGTTGTTGTGTAACACTTACGTCACTATGAGAATAGCATTAAATCCGACAGCAGCAAGTGCTTTTGGGCTTTTTGCACAATCAAACTTGGATGAAAGATTGCAACGCTTTTTCCACAAACAGCTGGAGCGGCTTCAAGGACTGGCCAAACTCTGCAGGGGTGTGGACACAATCATTACAGCTGCTATCACCACCAAGGGGTCGTTTATATGTGTGTGCGCTCATGCATACTGCAGATTGACAGCAAGTCTGCAAAATGGTTTGTTATACATCACTGGACGAGCAAAGAAGGTAGTTGTAAAGTTTATATGAGCACTTACAGGCTATAGAAAGCTATTAGAGACAGCTGTAATTGGTCATTATAAAGACGTGCTGCTGTCCAGATGCTCTTCGGCTGGACTTAAGACAGAAATTGATTTTATATATTGATTAGACATACGCAGACAGACTTTTGACTTTTGCCTTGAAGTTTGATACAGTTTACTGCTTATTCCAGCCATGAAGAGCCCGCAAGATCAGGGGTTAACCACAATTTGTGTTTTAATGTGACGATTTAGAAATGTGCAAATCTGAAATGAATCATACAGTGCAACACATAACAAAATCATGTTCAGTAATCAAATCAGTGCTAACATTGTTCAACCCATACCATGCCATTTCTCTTGTGTGGTGAGTGCTTTGTGTTCAAAATCAGCTTGGTATTGGGTTAAAGTTCCAGTGTGTAACTTTTTTATTTATTTTTTCTATTGACAGAAATGCAATATAATTTACATAACTATGTCTTTAGAGGTGTATAAAGACCTTACAAAAAAGCGTTATGTTTTAATTATCTTTGCATGAGCTATTTCTATTTACACACACAGCGGGTCCCCTTAAATTTACCGTGTTGTTTCTAAAGTAGCCCTAAATGGACAAACTGCTGTAATGTGCATTTCATAAATATTTTATCTCCTTCAGCACACAAAAGAAAATTAGAGGACATCTTAGAGCACTTTTCCACCATCGTGCCGAATCGTTCTGAGCAATGGTTACAGTTATGTTTCCACGTGAGCCTGGTTTGACACGACACGATTACAAACTGTTCACGGCTCGGAATTTTCTGATTCGAGCTAATGAATGTGCGCAGAGCCGTTATAGTTCCGTATCTTGTGTAACCGAGGCACATTTTTGGCTGTGTTAACATTCTAAAAAAATTTATTATTAGCCCTGCGGTGGAAAATGAAACCATTTAGGTATCGGCTGGCATGGATCGGCACGGAGTGGAACGATTAAGCAAGGAGAACGATTCAGCGGGATGGTGGAAAAGTGCTCTTAGATCTGTGTCAGCTACCGTAGTGTTTTGAAAGGGAGGGGCGGACTGAAATGAGCCATTGGTTGCAATTCGCAAACTCACCACTAGATTCCAAGTAATTTCATATACTGGCCCCTACATTTATGAGTAGATATTTATGATTTTGTTGTCTCACAATTATATAATTTATCACAAAACAATTAACTTTATTCCCAAAATTAAATTACTTAATCTTTTATTGCCACAATTGAATTCTCAAACTAAACTTTATTCTCAACATTCTTTTATTGTACTCTGGTAATACAAATGCATTCTCACGATTAACTTAACTTTATTCTCAAACTTTTTAAATGTTACAGATTTTTTCTCTTAATTAATTAACTATATTCTAGTTTTGGTATTTACTGTTGTGATGCTAAAACGTTCTTTTTTAACATTGTACTTTATTATTTTTCTTCCAGTTGCAATGCTACAACTATCCTCATAATTATTATAAAAAAATGTTTTACCTTTGTTCTCAATTTTACCCTTCATATACTTTTACAATATTACTCACATAATGTGTCAAATATATATTCATACCTTGATTCTCTTTTACTTTCGTTTTAACTTTTGTGCTACAATTTTATTTTCAGCTTTCACTTTATCTTTTTGTTTCTACTCTCGCAATGCTATCATTTAATTTCTGTACTTAATTTTATTCTCTATTTTTTCCCGGATGTTAAAGGTTCTTTAAGAAACCATTTAGATGAAAAAGATTCTATGGTTCCTTTATTTTTAATAGTGTATTATATTGATGTGTTTTCTGTCCTTATTTTACATCCATACCTCACACACAGGGAAAAACACCTTTACCACCAAGACAGTCAATGAAATTAAATACAACTTTCGCATCCTAAGTCGTGCACTCTGACTTCCATAAATTGTGACGAGGAAAG
Source organism: Triplophysa bombifrons (assembly GCA_029783895.1). Classification (NCBI taxonomy): domain Eukaryota; kingdom Metazoa; phylum Chordata; class Actinopteri; order Cypriniformes; family Nemacheilidae; genus Triplophysa; species Triplophysa bombifrons. Next base: position 22,861,813 of record CM056457.1, read on the forward strand.
GCGTTTAGGTCCCGTCTGAAGCCGAGATAACATATTGACAAACGAGAGGCATTGATGGAGACAATACTGCCGACTGACATCAGCTCCTGTAATTATATGCTCTGTGTTTGATCAGGATGACAGACGGATCATCTGGAATGCCAGAGCTGTCTTCCACCGGTGTGTGATGGGAGCAAACAGGCATTCACAGGCCCCTGAGGGGGAAAGCGGGCCTGTCCAGACACAGCCCGAGATCGTATTCCTTGCATGTGTTCACCTGCATACTTCCTGCACATGGATTAACTGTAAATTCTCCCAAAGCCACAGCTATCAGAGGGATATGAGGACGGTTAGCTAAACAAAAGCTCTGTTTATACAGTGATATGCAGTACAGATCAGCTGGGGAAAGCAAACTCCAGATAAACAGGCAGTGTTAAATAGTAGGGACAGCTCTTACTTTTGAGGAAAAGAGGAATGTTGTAATACCATAGACGAATCATTCCAATCACTCCCTTTTTATTTAATTTAACACTTTCAAAGTATACATTTTCAAACTCTGAGGAAAAGGATTAGAACTTACTGTATCTATGTAGTCTTACATTCCCAGACTTCTTACATGCGCCAAAAATCATAGCCAGGAACTGCCTTAAAGTGATAGTTCACCCAAAAATAAAAATCATCATTTCCTCATCCTCTTCTCAATTCAAACCTGAATGACTTTCTTTCTGTCGCAGAACACAAAAGAAGATATTTTGAAGAATGTTGTCAACTGGCCCCATTCACTTGCATTGGTTGCAATAAAGGTGAATGTAGGGAGTGTTATTCGCTCACCGACTTTCTTCAAAATATCTCCTTTTGTGTTCTGCGGAGGAAAGAAGAGGTTTGAAATGACAAGAGGTTGGGTAAAAATTTTGGGTGAACTATCCCTTTAAGAAGAAACCAAGTACTTGATTGACACGTAAAGCAACCAATCACAATATTTGTTCCCTTTCTGTCGGTCTCTCGACGTTGTGTCGAAAGACGACAGATGGGGTTCGTCCTTGAGAACCTATCAGCTCTGACTACTTTAGAAAAGGCCAATGGAAATTGGCGAATGAAATTGCATGCCGGGCTCCGCCCCCGGATATCTGGTATAAAAGGAAGCCGGCGTGCTTCATTCATTCACCGTTTGTTCTTCAGAGCCATGGCTCATGAGTACAAGCTCCTTAAAAAAAAAAGCCTTTTCAGGGCTGGGCTAATTTCTCCAGCGGCATGTCCCGCTGTTCTCTTGGGTGCGGCACCCTCATCGAGGAGGGGGATTTCGTTCCAGTCAGACCAGCTCCAACTCCCTTACTTCCCTCGATGGTGGGGCGGCCAAAGGCTACGTCGATATCCCCCAGGTGGAGCGTGCTGTTGCGGTGCATCTTTGCCCGCAGACGGCTGCCACCTGGAGGAATCGGCCGCGCCTTCCATCCAAAGCGTGTAGGACTTCGGCATCCCTGGTGTCGAAGGCCTACTTCGCTGCGGGTCAGGCCGCCTCCTCCCTCCATGCCATGGCCATCCTGCGGGTCCACCAGGCCAAGGCATTGAAGGAGCTCCACGAGGGTAAGGCCGACCCGGGGATTATGCAGGAACTCCGTGCTGCCACTGACCTCGCTCTAAGGGCGACCAAGGTGACGGCGCGGGCCCTGGCTCGGACGATGTCCACATTAGTGGTCCAGGAGAGGCACCTCTGGCTTAACCTCGGCGGGACGTGAGGTTGGGTATTCATGGCAGCTACCACCACTCTCTCTACGACAGTGTGTGCAGCTGTCTCGCCAGGCAGGTAAGTCAACGGGGCCAGTCTCCCCTCCGGGGCTCCCCCCCCCGTCGAGGAGAGGTTGGCTTCGTTAGCCGACGAACCACCCTCTGCGGGAACGGTGAAGCAGATCGTTCCTCTAGCCCCCCTGTCTCAGTCCCTGGGAGCTTGGCAAGAGCTACCCACACTGTCTTGGTGGCTGGAGAGAACGATCCGTCTTGGCTACTCGATCCAGTTTGCCAGAAACCCTCCCAGGTTTCGGGGCGTCCTTTTTACCTCAGTCAGGGGTTCGGATGCTCCCGTCCTTCGGGCAGAGGTCGCCACCCTTCTGGCAAAACAGGCCATCGAGCTCATCCCCCAGGCCAAGATGTTCAACGGGTTTTACAGCCCGTACTTCATCGTCCCCAAGAAAAGCGGCGGGCTGCGCCCGATTCTAGATCTGCGTACCCTGAACAAGCACCTTCACAAGTTGCCGTTCAGGATGCTCACGCAGAGGCGCATCCTGACATCCATTCGATGTCAGGACTGGTTCGTGGCTATCGACCTGAAGGACGCTTACTTTCATGTCTCGATTCACCCTCGCCACCGACCGTTCCTACGGTTCGCGTTCGAGGGACGGGCATATCAGTACAGGGTCCTCCCTTTCGGTCTGTCCCTGTCCCCACGTGTCTTCACGAAGACCGTGGAAGCCGCCCTCACTCCCCTCAGGGAGAGAGGTGTGCGGATACTCAACTATCTCGACGACTGGCTTATCTTGGCACACTCGCGAGATCTGTTGTGTACACAAAGGGACCTTGTGCTCCGGCACTTAGATCGGTTGGGGCTTCAGGTCAACCGAGACAAGAGCAAGCTCTCCCCGGTGCAGAGCATCCTCTTTCTCGGTATGGAACTCAACTCTGTCTCCATGATAGCGCGACTGTCAACAGAGCGCGCTCAGTCAGTGTTGAACAGCCTGAAATCCTTCAGGCAGTCCACGGTCTTCCTGAAACAGTTTCAGAGGCTCCTGGGGCATATGGCGTCCTCGACGGGGGTAATACCCCTCGGGTTGATGCACATGAGACCGCTTCAACACTGGCTTCAGAGTCGAGTTCCGAGGAGAGCGTGGCACACTGGCAGCAGGCGTTTGGCGATCACGCCTTTCTGCCGGCGCACCCTAACCCCCTGGTCTTCCATGACCTTTCTTCGGACTGGGGTCCCTCTTGGGCAGGTTACAAGGCATGTCGTTGTGACGACCGATGCCTCCCTGCAGGGGTGGGGTGCAGTGTGCAACGGACACGCAGTAGCGGGGCGTTGGACGGGCCCCCGCCTGCGCTGGCATATCAACTGCCTAGAGTTGTGGGCTGTGTTGCTGGCACTGAAGAGGCTATGGCCTCTCATCCAGAACAAACATGTTCTGGTCCGCCTCGACAACACAGCAGCCGTAGCGTTTATCAACCGTCAGGGTGGCATGCGCTCTCGGCAACTGACACGACTTGTCCGACGCCTCCTCCTCTGGAGTCAGCAGGTGACCCGTTCCCTGCGGGCCACTTATATCCCAGGCATCCTGAACCAGACAGCCGATGCGCTCTCTCGTCACTCTCGTGGAGAGTGGCGGCTCCATCCCCGTGCAGTCCAGCTCATTTGGATGCTGTTCGGGCAGGCCCAGGTAGACCTGTTCGCCTCCCGGGACACCACCCACTGCCCGCTTTGGTACTCCCTGTCCGAGGCCCCCCTCGGCACGGATGCCCTTGCGCACAGCTGGGCACGGGACAAGCGGAAGTACGCCTTCCCCCAGTGAGCCTCATTGCACAGACCTTGTGCAAGGTCAGGGAAGAGGAGCACCAAGTGCTACTAGTTGCGCCGTATTGGCCCAACCAGACTTGGTTCTCAGAGCTAATACTTCTGACAACAACTCCCCCCTGGCCGATTCCCCTGTCGAAGGACCTGCTCTCCCAGGGGAAGGGCACGTTCTGGCATCCCAGACCAGACCTCTTGAACCTCCATGTCTGGTCCCTGGACGGGACGAGGAGACCCTGAGTGGGCTACCCCCTCTCTGTGGTGGAGACTATCACTCAGGCTAGGGCTCCATCCACTAGGCGGCTTTACGCCTACAAGTGGCGCCTCTTCTCATCCTGGTGTCTCTCACGACGAGAAGACCCGCGGAGATGCTCGGTCGGGATCGTGCTGTCCTTTTTACAGGAGAGACTGGAGACTAACATCTCCCCCTCCACGCTGAAAGTGTATGTAGCCGCTATTGCCACTCATCACGATTCGGTTGATGGAAAGTCTCTAGGGCAGCACGACCTGATCGGCAGGTTCCTGAGGGGTGCGAGAAGGCGGAATCCACCTCGTCTCCGCTCCATACCCTCTTGGGACCTTAATGTGGTCCTGGCGGGCCTTTCTGGCCCCCCCTTCGAGCCCCTTGGAGGTTCCGATCTCCCCCATCTGTCGGGTAAGACGGCCCTCCTGGTGGCGCTCGCTTCTTTCAAGAGGGTAGGGGACCTAAAGGCATTCTCCGTGTCCCCGGATTGCCTTGAATTCGGACCTGGTCACTCTCACGTTATCTTGAGACCCAGGCCCGGATACGTGCCCAAAGTTCCCACTACTCCCTTTCGGGACAAAGTGGTGAACTTGCAGGCGCTCCCTCTTGGGGAGGAAGACCCAACCCCGTCCGTGTTGTGTCCAGTACGCGCACTGCGCCTCTACCTGGACCGCACACAGAGCTTTAGGAGCTCTGACCAGCTCTTTGTCTGTTTTGGAGGTCAGCAGAAGGGGAGGGCTGACTCCACACAGAGACTGGCACACTGGATCGTGGACGCCGTCAGGGTGGCGTACCGATCCCAAGACCGCCCATGCCCCTTGGAGGTTAGGGCCCACTCCACTCGGGGCATAGCCACCTCCTGGGCATTGGCTAGTGGTGCCTCTCTGGCAGACATTTGTAGAGCTGTTGGGCCACGCCCAACACCTTCGCGAGGTTCTATAACCTTCGCGTAAACCCGGTGTCAGACCATGTCCTGCGTGGCAACATGTAGGACTGGCATCCGGCTGGGCGTATGCCTGCGAAAGCTACACCCCACCCTCTAGCAGGTTGGGTTAGTGTGCTATCTACCTCTCTTCTTACCCCTTCTGGGTTAAGAAAAGGTATCCTTCTGCCTTCCTTCTTACCCAACCACTTGGTTAAGAACAGGCATTCCATCCATCACTAAGCAAGCACCCCCTGGGGGTTGGCTGGGCGGAGCAGCCTTCCCCCTGAGGCCGGGAAAACATGTGAGCTATCCTAGATAGCTCTAACCGGACCTAGTGCTACCGGACGTATGTAACACCCCCTCCCTGGGCTGTTCTGTCTGATGTATTCTCATGAATGGTTCCCATCCTGGTAACCCATGACCTGCCTAGGTGGACCTCCACCTCGCGGTTAACTATTTAGTCCGCATTTCTCATGTGATCTCCCCTCATGGCGAGACCATGCTTTTCCACTATTTTCCTCCCGCTGGTAGGAAGTGGCCTCCGCAGCGCATCCCTAATTAAGGAAGTTGCGCTTACCCAGTGGTACCTGCTCCGGACGGCCTCTCGCCAGTAAGAGGGAAAAGGCCCCGTCCGTGGAAGGTAGTGGTCAGGGTCTTCCCATCTTCCCCAGGAAGCTCTGGGAACCTCGACCAATCTCACCGGAAGGTTACAGTTTCGCGAAAGCCTCGAGTTGACACGCCAAGGCCTGTTACCGTCGCTTCGTTAGAGACTGTGACGCGATAGGCGTTGTGGCGTTTTCCAAAGGGAACCCCATCTGTCGTCTTTCGACACAACGTCGAGAGACCGACAGAAAGGGAACGTCTTGGTTACGTATGTAACCTCGGTTCCCTGATGGAGGGAACGAGACGTTGTGTCCCTCATGCCACTAACGCATATCGCCTCTGCAGCAGTCGTGAGAGGCTCTCAGGCTCTTCAGAACAAACGGTGAATGAATGAAGCACGCCGGCTTCCTTTTATACCGGATATCCGGGGGCGGAGCCCGGCATGCAAATTTCATTCGCCAATTTCCATTGGCCTTTTCTAAAGTAGTCAGAGCTGATAGGTTCTCAAGGGCGAACCCCATCTGTCGTCTTTCGACACAACGTATCGTTCCCTCCATCAGGGAACCGAGGTTACATACGTAACCAAGACGTTTTCCTTACAAATCATTATTATCTGATATGGATCATGCCACAATAATAAATTGACACAGTAAAAAAATCCGAAAAATGTGTAGACTTTCTGTCTATACAAAGCTATAAGTACTTATTATTTCAGAAACGAAACTCCATGTGAAATATACAGTCTCATAAAAAATGTTAAAGAGTGATTTTGTTTTTCCTCAAACGTCTTGTCGTGTTTCGACACCGTAATAAAACTCTCTAAAAACACAACTTTGTTTCCATCCTGGCCAACAAAAATACCTCTGTGCACTTTCTCCTAGAAGTTACATAATTAATGTCGCAACCAGAGCACTTGATGTGAATGTTTTTGGACTGTATGCAGCATTAACTACATGCTTTTATGCATAAGAGAGTGCACAAACAACTCAACTTTGTCATTTTTTCCGGTCACAATACAAAGGCGTGTATCAGAGGAACCCGTGGAAATGAGAGGACTGGCTGTTCTTCACACCGGCATTCAATCAAAAAGAACACACAGAACTTTTTGTCCGTAGGCCTACATATGTGCAAACTCTCAAATGACCCATGTAAACAACTCAATTATGAAGTTTATATACAAAACGAATGGATTAGGTGTTGGGACGTCCCTGAGCAAACAAATCCCCCGTCCACTCCTTTTCCCCGGACAGACACTTTATCAGTTTATCAACATCTGCCGGAAAGCTGCAAAGTCATTCTCGTGAGCTTATAAGGGATCTCGACTATGTTGAATCCGACCGTACAGAAAGACTGTATGGCACTGCACGCACTGCTCTTTCTCAAAGCTGGAAGGCCCTGTGGGACAGAGGTCCAGAAAGTATTAGATTTAGAAACATCAGTAAGTGAGCATTTATGGGGGTGGGGGAGATGGCGTTTAATCGAATTCTTTATTATACTGCTTTATAAGATTTTCTCAGAGCTCTCGGGTTGCTGTGTGTGAGTGCAGATGGGATCGTGTGTGTGAGGTGAGGGAGCGATTGTTAAAGAAATAGTTCAACAAAAAAATCTTCATTTTTATTATTGACTCACATACATCCATGTAATTCTCTCCCTGTGATATTTTCTGTCTGAAATAAAAAAAAGTTGCTCTTCAAGCTATTCTTTAACGTACATAATGGTAAATGGTGCATGCACAAAAAGTACTGTGGTATACTTTAGTATTTACTATAGTAAGCTATAGATATCATAGGCATTACTTTGTTGATGTTTACTACAGTAGTCTTAAAAGGTAAAGGGATAGTTCACTTAAAAATGAAATTATTTCATCATTTATTCATCCTTGTGTCATTTCAAACATGTAGGACTTTCTTTCATCTGCAGGACACACAAGAAAATATTTTGAGGAATGTTGGTTACCAAACTTCCAAACATCTTTTGTTTGGACACGACCGTTGTTTTTTGGTTTCCAGCGTTCCTCAAAATGTCTTCATTTGTGTTCTTCAAAAGGAAGAAAAAGTCTTCTCATTATTTTCAAGAGTTACCTCTTCAAATTCTTTATCCGAAAAAAGTTTAGAAAGGCAATGTGCTTTGTCAGCCTAATAATAAAGCCGCAATCATTTCAATGTGTGTCTAAGTGCGCAGCTGTGGTGTGTGTCTGTGTGTTTGCTGGCAGGTTTCAGTCTGGCTCACTTGTGTTGTTATTGGACTGTTGTTCTCTTGATTCTGGTTAGTGCTGAAGTTCGCGTGTGGGTATCGACTTTCACGTGTTCCACCCGGACCCAGGAGAGACGGACGCCCTTCTACTAAAAGCCTTTTCCAACCACAGGCCTGAGAACATACAGAACAGAAGGAGTTGTGTTTCCCTGCGCTTAAATGATGGGAGTCGTCTTTAATTCTGCCAAGATAATAGCCATTATACTTCAATTACACTTCACTATACAATTCAGTTTGCTGACCAGAAAAGAAAAATACTAATGTTTCAGTGTCCCAGGAGAGGACAGCTGTGTGTGAAACGTTACCCCGCTGTAAAGACCAGCATATGCTGTCATTTCACAAAACTGGTGTGCCCAAAAATGGATAATTTACACACCCAATTGTTGTTAAGAATCAGACTTTTTTGTTAAGTGGAATACAAAAGAGACTTTTTAAGAAGGTTCACGCAGGTTCATAAAATTACACTGTAAAAAAATATATATTAGAGAAATTTTCGGAAAAACAGTAATCTGTTTTTTACAGATTTTTTATTTCTTTTTTGAAATATATTCAAAAAACGTAAAATTCCAGAAAAAGACAGAAAAGAAAAACAGTGGGAAAATGTGGTTTCAATTTTTTTATACAAGATTTCTTTTTTTACTGTTTATTTTTGTAATACAATCCAATACTATAAAATTACAGAAGACAACTAATTTAAAAGATAAAAGGGGTTAAATATTTAGTATATATCCTTATATCATATAATTTTATAGAGAAAAAATGTTTTCCGATATATTACTGTTTTTTCAGTTTACAGAAAATGTCATTTTTTTGCAGTGAAGGTTTATTTAATTTGCCTATAGTAATTCAATGAAATTACCTTAGTGCGCAAGTTTCATGTGCACTTGCAAACTAATGATGCATCAAAGAGCATTTGTGTCTTGCATAAAAAAATGATTTCACCAGAAATAACAGGCAGTATGTCCACCAGCTACTGTTGATCATCTGCAAGGTCTGACATGGACTAACATGAGAGTTCCAGTAATTAAATGTAGTCTACAAAGCCAAACCTTTGACTGAGGCAAAGTCTAGTGGCTTTGGGAGCTAAAACTAGTCAAAACAAGCCATGTAGATGAAACATGCTGTGGCATTGTTAGTCTCTATACGGTACAATAGAATCCTATATGCCCTGACTCACTGAAGTTGTGTAAAGTTAGACAATCAGATAAGCGCTTACCAGATCAAGAAAGTCTTTCCAAGTTCTGTGTGCAATATACATCAGATGGTAGGTGAATGAACTGTGGGCGGCCCGTGGGTGCATGGTGTCCATACAAATATACAGCTGCATCCGTCTTCCACAATATTATTATTTTGTTTCTGCAGGCACAACAGTAAATTCCTAAACATTTGATTGCATGATGGAGAGCGCAACTTCACTCCTGGAGGAGAAATGCCAGTATTCTGTTCACATCCTCATCATTTTTCCCTGGAAAGTATTCATGCTGAGTGTCTGAAAGTAACCAAACATGAACAAAGAGGTTCAAAACAATAATTTATCTGCAAAGTATTTTGCATTTTCATTTTGAAAACTTATGAAAAATGATGTTGTTTACCATGTTTTGAATTTACATGTATTTCTAGCTTTATTGTTTTTTTTATGACATATATAAGTTTTTAGTGGATTGCAAACCTTATTGTTTGTTTGCCAGAAGAAAGGTACAAGGTTTTTGTTATCATTATTTGATTACATGTTAATGCAAACTTGTGAAATAGGGACAATATGGTGCCCCTTTAAAAGGCACAACTTAGATGTTACTTAAAGTCCCAGTGAAATTAAAACGTACAATGCCGTATATTACAGTGTTTATTGTAAATATGTTATCAATGTGGGTCATTCTCTTTTTAAAATTTATGTGTTCTTATAATCTTCAGTTAAAATAAGAAAATGCACTTCCGTCCTGTAATGACTATCCATCTTATATGACGTATGTTAAACGGCATCTGTTAACTCCTCCCCTTCAAGTGTCAGTCTGCTGCCAGTCACATTTCAAAATGCAACGGCTCCTTTTATACATCCAATCAAATCGCCTGAAATACGAAAGCCGCACCCACTATTTTTCATTTAAAATTCCATTTTACTCGGAAATGCGTCAAAATAAGGAAGTAAAAACTTCCGCTTCACGGGGACTTTAAGCTATATTTTTTATAGTTAGATTGATCTCAGGGAACTTGTGAGATTTATTGAAGTAAAAGAATGTATATTATATTTCGATGACATGCTGTATTGAGTGATTTGAGGTGTTTCAGGGCCTACTTTGTACTCGATTTGTATAAAGAGGCAGAGGTAACAAAACATCTTCATGAGTAGATAGCTTCACTGCTGCTAATGAGGTGGAAAGAACAAAGTCAATCCATCCAGATGCAGCGATGTGAGAGATACAGGTTTACACAGACCTTAAACACAGCCAGATGTGTTTACTCACCTGCTGTGATATGGTTTTACACCATGATGTGCGTCACACAAGTATTTGTTGTGTTTATTGCATCTTTCTGCTCAGCTCAAGGACAGGAAGTAAAAACCACAGTCGCATGACATCTATGGAAAAGATATGCTGACAATGAGCATGTCCTGCCCATTCAAACTAACTTTATTAAATAATGGACAGTGGTTCCACACGGTCTCTATTACGCTACTTTAATACAACTAAATTAATCTATGTATCTCAACTCAAATGGATTATGTAAAGTGGTTCAAATAATTGTGTTGTGCTAACTTGATTTATTTAACTAAACTGAATAAGAATCACATTATTTTGATCTACTTGATTAAAACATGTCCATTTACAATAAAAACATTTAGATGAAAAAGCATTACCGTTTTTAGTCTGTTTAACACAATGCAATTGATTTTGAACAAAACATAATACAATGGTGTTAAAAGGAAATGAATTGTTTAAATAAAGTAAACAGGATCGTAAAATCATTATTTTGAGTGTGTTCACTCCATTTTAGACGAATTTGTCTATTGGTGTAATTCCTCATCTCTAATAACATTGTGTTTCATTTTCAACACCTCTAAATTGCATGCATACACCTGTATCCTGTGTGAAAGCCATCTCTTAACACTCATAGCATGACCCTGAGGGGTTCAACCACTGTACCACAGTTATAACCGTTGTCTCCTGATGTGCAGTGGTCTACTTTATAAGGGGCTTCTTTTTAAACAAGAGACATTTATATGCTTGAAAGGGCCTTTTTAAGAATCTGGAGCTTCATCTATTCAACCATAGTCTATAATATGATTGTTAAAAATATACAAATGGTTTCATCCTATGAAGGCAGCTGGCCCGATTTGGAAATGACATCTCAAATGTCACAAAATTAGAAATTTTACCAAATTACAAAATATTCTAAGTGTTAGTGACGCAGAGAAGCTTATTCATGCATTTGTGACCTCAAGACTTGACTACTGTAATGAGAACTAACTACATGTGATACAAACTACAGTTAGTTCATAATGCAGCTGCCAAAGTTCTGACCAGGTCAAGAAAATACGATCACATAACCCCAATGTTATCATCCCTTCACTGGTTACCCATTATGTATCGTATTGACTTTAAAGTAGGGCTTCAACAACTAATCGATAAAATCGATAATTATCGATAATGAACATAGTTGTCAACGAATTTCATTATCGATTAGTTGGTCTGTGAAATCACTTGCGAGCTGTGCAGTTATAAATCAAGTGCTTCTTCCTCCCTTTTAAATGTCCCTCCGTGCAGCTCAAGTTAAGCAGTTTTTCAGTCAGTTGTGTTTTGCATGCACACTCTTAAAGTCACACAGTTTTAAAGTTTAAGGGGAGAGGTGTTTTAAATGACAAAATTAAAGACTATATTTGTAGAACCCAATTTGTGTCGTTTGCACTTTGCACTTTGCAAAGTACATGATAGACTAAAAAACATGATTTGGAGGTTTATTATATCAGAGGTGGGAAGTATCGAAGAACACTTTTTGTACTATACTTATTTATTATTTTATCTGGATACTTTTTACTGTACTAACACATTTGAATGACAAATATCTCACTTTTCATGCCACAAAAGAAAAATGTATTTGGCCGACTGCCCCCTCCTTCCCACGTTTGGGAGAGACTATTGTCGGCTGCTTCTAATATGACACCAGAATCAACTCATCAGCCTTGTTGTGTTAGTTAGAGAGACATCCACAACATTTTGGGAGAAGGCAAATTAGGCTGTGTCCAAATACCCCCACTTGCGGTCTTTGCACTTGATGACTTGACTACTTTCATGAAGTATTTCCTGTTTTTGGCCCAAGTGGTCTTGTGGTTGTGAAGATCCCAAGTGAGCATATAGTATTTCTAACCTGATGGGACACACTTAGCAAGTGCGATCAGATATAACGTTAATTAATGTGGTGTTTCTAATCATAAGATAAAAAGGAGTTTTCACCAATAAAATATGTAACAATACATTTTACTACAAAATTATATGTAATATCTAATTATATAGTCAAGTCAGATTTATTTTATAGCGCTTTATTTGTATTGTATCAAAGCAGTTGTACCCAAAATAGCAAAAACAAGAGTAAAGCACATGTCAGCCAAACAAAGAAAAAATAGATATAACCTTAAATAGTAGTTGTATAACTGACACTGGAAAGCTTTCCGCAACATCTCCTGAGCAAAAAGTCTCTTATTATATCCAGAACATGATGCATGATGTGATACACTCGGAAGCTGTATTCAAGCTGTGGGTTTTGTTTGCATTAAGCGCACTACACTTCTGCTTTTTTAAGACGTTGGACAGACTTGCACTATTACTTCCTGTCGCGTGCCAAGACTGCAAGTGGGGGGATTTGGGCGCAGCTTTAGTTCAGATCTGTATACTTTTCCCATCTCTGATTTAGTCATTATAAGCAAAATATCGAATTAAACTTTTAATCCGATTTATCGAAAACATAATCGTCCAACTAATCGATTGTGAAAATAATTGTTCGTTGCAACCCTACTTTAAAGTTATTTTAATGACTTATAAAGCCTTAAACGGTTTAGCCCCTACCTACATAACAGAGCTTCTATCACATTACAACCCATCACGCTCTCCAAGATCTCAAAACTCTGGACTTTTGAAAACACCTAGAATAACTAAATCCACCAAAGGGGGCAGAGCTTTCCGAGGGTCAGACATACTCTCCTAATTTAAATCTACATTAAAGACACATCTTTTCAGCCAAACATTTACTTGATGCATAATATGCTAAATAATCGAAATAATCTGTATTTATTAGAAATTATTTACTAGAATAATCTTGTTTGTTCCATTTTTGTGTTTTTCTAATTTTCCTCTGTAAATCTGCTTTGGAACAATGCACATTGTGAATATAAATAAAATTGAATTGAATATTAATATTGTTTTATGTTGCTTGTCTATATAAAGATGTATATGTTTGAAAATGTATTGGTCTGCCTCCAGCACTTAAATTCTGTTTCAAAATATTAGTGAATCTCAATGAATTTCTCGTTGAATTGACTAATATTTTTAAGTTGATTTTAGTAAAAGAAATTGAGGCAACCAGGTTACTTTATGTGTCTAGACCAGAAGCGAAAGGCATGAAGCGACATAACAACCTGCTTGTTCTTAATGGGTTTTAGACATCTTGTGTCTATGTTTTCTCGCTGGACCAGAGAAGATGCAGTGCATCTTTAAATGAAGGATGCTTGTCTTGGCGCCCTCTACTCTCATGTGTGTGTGTGTGTGTGTGAGTGTGTGTGTGTGTGTGTGTGCGTGTGTGTGTGTGTGTGTATGAATCAGAAACAGTGAAAAACAACAGGCTCTTTTCAAAGTTCATCAGATGGGCTGACAGAGACAATACCTGCGCCTGAGCTCCCAAAAACAATGTGCTATCAGCCCTTATATACACTCTAACATAAACACACGTTAATCATATGTGCCATGCACAAAGACAGTCTCTCGGCTCATCCCAGTGATTTCACAACCCTCCTTATCACCGCTGTTCATGCGGGCACTGTCTGAAGATGTGCGCGTCGATGCCAAGATTCAGCAATGACTCACTTGTGGCACAACATCCGTCCAGACGCGGGTGAGTGGGTGGGGAATTACTGACTTTAATTGATTCAGCACTCATATCTATTAGCATGAGTTCTTATAGCTGCAGTGCTGGTAGTAGGGGTCTGTAGTGAAGGTCAGATCTCTCTCATCACGGCCCCAGAGGTATCAGCCGCTGTAATGATGATGAAGAGAACATGTGTGACTCAGAGATTCCCACTACATGGCTCTGATGATTCCTCTTTGATTATTAAATGATATAGAGGCTTACAAATCAGAATCACTGTGGCCTTATGTTCTGATCATCAATAATAGATCGATTATTGATCCCTTTGAACTCTCAAATTCTGTAAACCATCCTGACGACCAAGCTCGATGATTGATAGCTAGTTTTTTGTTTTCTCAGTGATACTGACACTTTAGTCGTATCTGTCAGGTAGTCCTGTGATGATATCGTGTGATGTGATAATAAATTGGCATGTATAACAGATTCAAAAAAACCTGTGACCACTTTAGTGTAAACAAAAGCTACACGTTAAATTATTTTTGTCAAATTACTATCACGTTATATCATTATACACATATGTTTATTATCTTGTTTTTTACCACAAAAATGTGTTAATTTTGGCTTTTTACATCAACACCTTGCATGATTATGAAACACTGTTCATGTTTAATCAATTTGCATTCAAAGGACTTTTTTTATTGATAAAATGCCAACGTATCCTAAAAACATGTTTGCCGGCACTGACCCACATGATTCAAACTAATATACTGAGGTCACATGATGAAAATACAAAACTTAATATTACATTTCACAAATATTCTTAGGTGTCACAATCACTGTTTATGCTGACATTTGATTTCCTATTTTCAATCTTCTTACGAGTCTTTAAAAAATTGAATTATTATTTTAAATGTATTTATATTTTATTCTAGTGTCAATCGCTTGTTTTTGCAGTGATTTGTTTGGGAAAAAGTACTACAAATAAAATTAGACTGATTAATACTTCACATTCACAACAATGTATTGTTTAGTATTTGTTAAAGAATACACTAGTATTTGATTCTGAACAGAAAGGTATCACTAGCTGCGGTTTTGTCCCTCACACTCACCTTTGCATTGCAGATGGTCCCTTGTGGCCCTCTAGTGGCTCTCATGTTAACTGCACATTCTGTCAATCTCACTCATTTACTCTCTCTCTCAATGCTTCACAGCTCTGTGCACATCACCCTAGTCATTCTGTAAGAATGTACATTCTAGTGAAAGAAAATGCTCAATTCTAAGCACACTACAAAGTGCGTACAGAACAAGTGAAGCTCACCCATCAACTATTACAGCAACCCAGCACTGCATGAAGCTGGGCTTAAATAAAGGCAATCATAAGTTGGCTCCAAGACTTTCATTCAGCTCAGAAGTGCTGAGCAGACAGCTCAGTTGTGCTCGAGTGTAAAGCACATCAGATGGCCAAGGGTTGCATTGCAGGTAACCTATATATTCAAGTCACCATGAAATTAAAACAGACAATTCCTATTGTTTATGGAATGTTGCAGTGTTTTTTTAAATGTATGTGTGCAGATCGTTATTCTGTTAAAATTAATGTTCCTCTCCAAACAACATCTTTTCTGCATGATATATGTCGTCTCATCCTGGGGTCCAATCAATCCCCAGAGGATGAAATCAAGCCCCGCCCTACATTTTTCTCAAATTCCAGAAGTTGTTTCACTCGGATATCAATCACAATTCAGAAGAAAACGCCATAGCCTTTAGACTTTAACATGCATTATTGTATAATCCTATATTTTATTATATTGTAAAAATAACAACCAATTTTATCCAATTAGTTTTCTTCAGGCAAAGTTTGCTAAGAAAAATGATGAGCACATTCAAAATGGTAATTTATTCATCATTTCTAGATGTCTTGTGGCCATTTCTGTACAGTGTCTGTTGAATTTCAACAAAATCAAACAAAGTCATCCAACAGCAATGTGAAAGACTGACAGCATGACAAGACACATTTTAAACAAACCGTTTAAAACTCAGGAGTCTGAACTGTGATGAAAATCCCAAAAATATAATATTTTATAGGATATATACAGTTGAAAGAAAAAGTATGTGAACCCTTTGTGCTTACATGGATTTCTTCATAAAATGTGTTCTGATCTTCATCTAAGTCACAACAATAGAGAAACACAGTCTGCTTAAACTAATACCGCACAAACATTATATGTTTTCATGTTTTTATTGAACACAACAGGTAAACATTCATAGTGCAGGGTGGAAAAAGTATGTGAACCTTTGGGTTTAATAACTGGTTGACCCTCCTTTGGCAGCAATAACCTCAACCAACGTTTCCTATAGTTGCAGATCAGACCTGCACAACGGTCAGGAGAAATTTTGGACCATTCCTCTTTACAAAAGTGTTTCAGTTCAGCAATATTCTTGGGATGTCTGGTGTGAATCGCTCTTTTGAGGTCATGCCACAGCATCTCAATCGGGTTGAGGTCAGGACTCTGACTGGGCCACTCCAGAAGGCGTATTTTCTTCTGTTGAAGCCATTCTGTTGTTGATTTACTTCTATGCTTTGGGTCGTTGTCCTGTTGCATCGTCCATCCTCTGTTAAGCTTCAGTTGGCGGACAGATGGTCTTAAGTTTTCTTGCAAAATGTCTTGATAAACTTTGGAATTCATTTTTCCATCGATGACAGTAATCCGTCCAGGGCCTGAGGCAGCAAAGCAGCCCCAAACCATGATGCCCCCTCCTCCATATTTCACAGCTGGGATGAGGTTTTGATGTTGGTGTGCTGTGCCTTTTGTTCTCCACACATAGCATTGTGTGTTCTTTCCAAACAACTCAATTTTGGTTTCATCTGTCCACAGAATGTTTTGCCAGTAGTGCTGTGGAACATCCAGGTGCTCTTTTACAAACTTCAAACGTGCTGCAATGTTTTTTTTGGACAGCAGTGGCTTCCTCCGTGGTGTCCTCCCATGAAGTCCATTCTTGTTTAATGTTTTCCTTATTGTAGATTTGTCAACAAAAATGTTAGCATGTGCCAGAGATTTCTGTAAGTGTTTAGCTGACACTCTAGGATTCTTCTTCACCTCATTGAGCATTCTGCGCTGTGCTCATGCAGTCATCTTCACAGGACGACCACGTCTAGGGAGTGTAGCAACAGTGCTGAACTTTCTCCATTTGTAGACAATCTGTCTTACCGTGGACACATGGACATCAAGGCTTTTAGATATACTTTTGTAGCCCTTTCCAGCTTTATGTAAGTCAACAATTCTTGATCGTAGGTCTTCTGAGAGCTCTTTTGTGCGAGGCATGGTTCACATCAGACAACGCTTCTTCAGAACAGCAAACTCAAAACTGGTGTGTGTTTTTTATTGGACAGGCCAGCTTTAATCAACACATCCAATCTCATCACATTGATTGGACCCCAGGTTGGCTGACTCCTGGCTCCAATTAGCTCTTGGAGAAGTCATTAGCCTAGGGTTTCACATACTTTTTCCACCCTGCACTATGAATGTTTACATGATGTGTTCAATAAAAACATGAAAACATATAATGTTTGTGCGGTATTAGTTTAAGCAGACTGTGTTTTTCTGTTGTTGTGACTTACAGTTGTGTTCAAAATTATTCAACCCCCAATGCTGTAAATGGTTTTAGGGAATTTAATGTACATTTGTAATTGTTTTCAGAATGAAATCCTACAAGGACTTCTTAAAGAACCATATGCAACCAAAATGACATCAATTAGTTTTGTAATACAGTAGTAAATGTTTCTTTTGTGAATTCTTCATTGACATAATTATTCAACCCCTTAAAGACTACCACTCTGGTAGTCTTTAATCTGGAGGTTCAATGAAGTGTTTTCAATCAGGTATTGAAAACACCTGTGGATATCAGGGAGCAGCAATAAAGCGTAATAAGCACCAATTAGACAGCTTTAAAATGACTGTGATACTCAGCTCCTTCTAGACATTTACTGGTGTGGTTACAAACATGGTGAGGTCAAGAGAATGGTCCAGGAAGACAAGAGAACAGGTGATTACTCTTCACAGGAAGGGCAATGGCTATAAGAAGATTGCAAAGATGTTAAACATACCAAGAGACACCATAGGAAGCATCATTCGCAAATTCAAGGCAAAGGCCACTGTTGAAACGCTACCTGGTCGTGGCAGAAAGAAGATGCTGACTTCGACTGCTGTGCGCTACCTGAAGCGTAGAGTGGAGAAAAGTCCCCGTGTGACTGCTGAGGAACAGAGAAAAGATTTGTCAGATGTGGGAACTGAAGTTTCTGCTCAGACAATACGGCGCACCCTGCGTAATGAAGGCCTCCATGCCAGAACTCCCAAGCGCACCCCCTTGCTGTCCCCAAAGAATAAGAAGAGTCGACTGCAGTATGGCAAAAGTCATGTGGACAAACCACAGAAGTTTTGGGATAGTGTTCTGTGGACTGATGAAACAAAATTAGAACTGTTTGGGCCCATGGATCAACGCTATGTTTGGAGGAGGAAGAACAAGGCCTATGAAGAAAAGAACACCTTGCCTACTGTGAAGCATGGCGGGGGGTCAATCATGCTTTGGGGCTGTTTTGCTTCTGCAGGTACTGGGAAGCTTCAGCGTGTGCAAGGTACCATGAATTCTCTTCAGTACCAGGAGATATTGGATGACAATGTGATGCAGTCCGTCACAAACCTGAGGCTTGGAAGACGTTGGACCTTTCAACAGGACAATGATCCCAAGCATACCTCCAAGTCCACTAGAGCATGGTTGCAGATTAAAGGCTGGAACATTTTGAAGTGGCCATCGCAGTCACCAGACTTAAATCCGATTGAGAACCTCTGGTGGGACTTAAATAAAGCAGTTGCAGTGCGCAAGCCTAAGAATGTGACTGAACTGGAGGCTTTTGCCCATGATGAATGGGCGAAGATACCCGTAGATCGCTGCAAGACACTTGTGTCAAGCTATGCTTCACGTTTAAAAGCTGTTATAACTGTAAAAGGATGTTGTACTAAGTACTAAGATTGAATGTCACTTGGGGGTTGAATAAAACTGATAATGATGTGAGCTCAGAAAAGACATTTGTGGTTATTTCATTATAAATGTTATGTTATATTTGTCTGACCTACACGTGCCTCTTTGATTTAATTGTAAGCAGGATGACTGAATGATCATAATCAATGTCAAACCGACCAAAACAATCAATTTTAGTGGGGGTTGAATAATTTTGAACACAACTGTAGATGAAGATCAGAACAAATTTTATGTTCCAAGTAAGCTCAAAGGGTTCACATACTTTTTCTTTCAACTGTATATATATACATATATATATATATATATATATATATTTATATATGTATATATGTGACCCTGGATCACAAAACCAGTCTTAAGTAACAGAAGAACATTGAATGGGTCAAAATTATAGATTTTTCTTTTACGCCAAAATCATAAGGATATTAAGTAAAGATCATATGCCATCAAGATATTTTAGAAATTTCCTACGTTAAATATATCAAAACTTTATTTTTGTGAGTGGATGGCCTGTCTCTCTTGATCAACAACTTCAGGTGATTTTCTCAATATTTGGATTTTTTGCCCTCTCAGATTCCAGAGAGTTAAATGGTTGTATCTCAGCCAGATATCGTCCTATTCTATCATCTCATATATCAATAGAAAGCTTATTTATTCAGCTTTCATGTCATGTAAAAATCTCGATTTCGAAAAATTGTCCCATAAGACTGGTTTTGTTGTCCAGGGTCACACATAGTTTTCCTAAATACATGTACAAATATGACTGCTGTATTGCTTGAAAGTGAATTTGTTTTCTTTGCAGTATTCGAGGTCTGAAGAAATACAGACAAGGTGCACTTCTGCCCTTCTGTCCTCTTTAAACATTTTAACCATTCAGAAAACTCAGTAACCCCTTAGCAACCACCTAAAACGCTCTCCAAGCACTTTAACTCCTTAGCAACCCCCTGGCAAACACCCGAAAAATCATTCACTGTGTAAAAAATGTTTATATGAAATTATTTAATCCAGTTATGTCATTAAACTCTAAATCCCAAACTTATGTGATTTAAGTGCTTTCTACATTTAACAGCAAATGCCCTGCAATGTCCAGTAAACTTCTACGCCCTGCTGAGCGTGTAGGGAGCAGTGAGCATCACAGCAAGCCTGTGAATCAGAATTTAGCTTGAACTTCCCCTCAGTTATTAGTCATTACATACCAAAGATCTTGTGGTCATACCAAAGATATTATTCCTAAAATAAATGGTGCAAAGCTTACCATGATGAGGGACGCTGCAATGGTAACGGAGTTAAAAAAGGTGCAAGCACACAAACCTTGTCTGTGAGACAGACACATGAGCACTGTACAAGAGAAACAGCATGTCGTGATCCCTTGTAAAACACAGAAACACTCTCTATTATGGCATTGAAAGTCCATGACCACAGTTCACATCAGTCTGATCATGCAGAGAACATTGAAGGCCTCAGCCCGATATTACAGTCCAATTCAATTCAAGTTTATTTATATAGCGCTTTTCACAATGTGTATTGTTTCAAAGCAGCTTTACAGGGGCAAACAGGAAAAACAGAAAAGTTAAAACGCAGCACAGTCCATGGTATTTATACAACGAGTAAGATCATTCTAATAAATTATATCTAGTTTCTAAATAAATAAATAAATGAATGAATGCAGTCTCCCGGTGAAGGGGCCAACACTTTCCTGCTGTGGTGAGGAACCCAAACTCAAATGATTGATTAATGGAGAAAAAACCTCGGGAGAAACCAGACTCAGCCGGGAGGGCCAGATCCCCTCTGACGTGTCATAGCTGCACTCAGACTGCTGACATGTGGTTTAGGTTTAGCATTTAATACCAAATATTGTGACTTCAGCATTAATAAGACAAATAGTCCGTCTTTGCTCTTGGTTGGGGATGTAGTGGTCTGAGCTGGGATGGTCCGATGGTCATATTTCTCTTGGCTGGTGGTGGAATTGCCTTAGATGGAGCTGTGATGGTCAGTCAGTCTGCAGCTGTAGCTGGCGTAATCTCTAGGTGGGGATGGGCATATGTCGGTCGTCTGAACATGGTGGAACTTCTTCCTACCTCGGGATGGGCATCCCGAGGCAGAGGCGGAAAGAGAATAATTAGCGTAGCTGCTGTTCATTAACTATGCATTAAGTGAAAGCTTGGCTGAAAAGATGTGTCTTTAATCTAGATTTAAATTGGGAGAGTGTGTCTGACCCTCGAATAGTATCAGGAAGGCTATTCCAGAGTTTAGGTGCTACGTATGAGAAAGCTCGTCCCCCTTTGGTGGATTTAGTTATTCTAGGTGTTGTCAAAAGTCCTAAGTTTTGAGATCTTAGAGAGCCTGATGGGTTGTAATGTGATAAAAGCTCGGTTAAGTAAGTAGGTGCTAAACCGTTCAGGGCTTTGTAAGTAATTAAAAGAATTTTAAAATCAATACGATACTTAATGGGTCGCCAGTGAAGTGATGATAAAACTGGGGTTATGTGATTGTATTTTCTTGACCTGGCAAGAACTCAGACAGCTGCATTCTGAACTAACTGTAGTTTGTTTATCGATGATACAGGACAACCACTAAGTAGAGCATTACAATAGTCAAGCCGTGAGGTCACAAATGCATGAATAAGCTTTTCTGCGTCTGCAACACATAAACTATTTCGTAATTTGGCAACATTTCTAAGGCGTAAGAAGGCTGTTTTTGTGATATTTGAGATGTGATTTTTGAATGACAGGTTGCCGTCTAATATAACGCCTAGATCTTTAACAATATTTGTTGGAGTAACAGTGCAGCTTTCAATTTGCAGGCTGTAATCGGAGATATTCTGTTTACTTGATTTTGGTGCTATAAGTAATATTTCTGTTTTGCTAGAGTTTAAAAGGAGGAAATTACTAGTCATCCAGTGTTTTATGTCCTCGATGCACTCAGCCAGTTTGGATAGCTTAAATGAATCATTTGGTCTTGATGAGATATATAGCTGAGTATCATCTGCATAACAGTGGAAGCTAATTCCGAGTTTTCTAATATTGTTGCCAAGGGGCAGCATGTATATGGAGAAAAGCAAGGGTCCTAAAACCGATCCCTGAGGTAATCCATAATTTACTTGCGTAAGATTTGACGATTTCCCATTTAAATGGACGTATTGATATCTGTCTGTTAAGTAAGATCTGAACCAATGCAGTGCCTGTCCCTGAATACCGATGTAATTGTGTAAACGATCTAGTAGTATTTTATGGTCTACAGTATCGAAAGCAGCACTAAGGTCAAGCAGGACTAAGAGTGAGATGTTACCTTTATCTACAGCAATAAGGAGGTCATTTGTAATTCTAACGAGCGCAGTTTCAGTGCTGTGATGCGGTCTAAAGTCAGACTGAAACTTTTCGTGCATGTCATTATTTTGTAGGAATGTACACAGTTGAGTTGACACTACTTTTTCTAGTATTTTAGACAAGTACGGGAGATTTGAAATCGGTCTATAGCTTCCAAGTTCATTGGGGTCTAAGTTTGGTTTATTGATAAGAGGCTTAATTACAGCCAGTTTAAAGGCCAGGATATCCGCTTATAATCTTATCAACTTTTTTCACCCACTTTTGTAATACTGTAATTCTATATACATGCAAACCAGGAACATCATAACATCTTATAAATAAACTATCTCCGTCCTCCTAATTGAGTGACTAATAGCACTGAAAGGTTTATGTAACAAGCCCACATATTGTGAACAAGCACTTAGCCCAATATATCTCAGTTTTGCGTTTTTGTTTTCCATCAGTCTTTCTCAAAATAATCTACAGCTTGACTCGTGTGCTGGACCACCAACAGCCTGTCATGAACATGGAGAGATGCCAGTGTCACAAATATTGTTTCAAACACTGAGCCACGCATAAATATTCTGTATGCTGACACTTTCTGAACATCTTGCCTCAGTTTCACTACGCACATTATGGTCGCATGTGACACAATAACTGTAATCCAAATCACGTGACAAAAAACATTGTACTTAAAATATTCCAACCGTCCTTGAAACTTACTCTCCCAATATAAATATTTATATGTTGAGCAATTTGTGCCAAGATATTTCACATTGTGATAGAACAGTGATCGCGGTCCAAAATTGCCTTTTAACTCTCACACCTGCCAATGGTAGGAGGCTTGAGAAAAATCACCGGACAGAAAACGGAAAACTGAACATTTGTGACAGTTGATGATGAGCTATAGTCTCTCTGTGAAACCACACCAGTCATCAAACATGCCGCTGGGATTTTATTCATCATATTTTATTTTATCCAGCAGTATGAAGAATATTCCAGAAATATGAGATAGCTTTGAAAGAAAATAGGCATTCTAGATAAAGCAAGTATATTCAAACTAAGGTTAAAGAGTCCTATCAGCAGATGTTTTTCTGTTGATGAGTTTGATCAAAATAATTCCAGACTTCGTGGCTGACACCATTCTCTCAACTCAGTTTTAAGACATATTTTCTGTTATGGTCACCTTATAATGACTGGTTCCACTGTTTATGTCACGATTCAGTCTGAATCAACTTTTTGTTTGTTTTCCTGAGTACCTGTTTCCACATGTCATTTTGTAGTTCTAGGTTGTTTCTTTGATTTAGTTCAGTATTTATTATTGTCAGATGTTCCTTGTTTGCCCGTTTGTTATCCCATGTGTATATATATCCCTAGTGTTTCATTTGTCATGGTTCAGTCGTTGCTTCAGTGTCCACGTTATCTGGTGTTTTTTTGGAATGCTTTTGTTCCTTGTTGCTTTATTCTTTTAGTACGTTGTACTTTGTTTTTTCGTTTACTTAAATCTTATGCTGCACGTGGATCCGTTTCCTGTCTAGTTACTCCACTTAACAATTTATGCTACAGGACTTCTCAAAAATATATTTTCTTCATTCAATAAATGAACTTGAAATCTTTCAGTATATTGTAATTTGTAAGACTATATGTTAAAATAACATTTTAAGCTGCAAACCAGACAATTTATGGCCATAATCACAGTTGTTTACTGAAATAAATTGTAGAATCATGACTACCTAAAAAAAAACGGTAATACATTTTTTACTGATGTTTCATGTATTTTTGAAATACAGTAAATAAGACTACAAATTAACAAGAAAACATGAAGAACATTTTATGTGACAACATTATTATTTTATAGAATTTTACATGCACGCCAGCTGTGGAAAATGACAGCTTTTGACAGGAAAAGACCAAATTTACTAGAAAACTTTACTGGTGCCCTAGCTGCACCTACAAGTACAACTTTTACTGGATTTTTTACAGGAAACCTATCAAGAACAATAAGATTCAGGTTATGTGTTGTCAACGGTCTCAAATGCATTGGGCAAGAGCTTCCCCTTTAGAGGTCTGGGACTGCTGGGGGTTTGTTCCCCCCCCAAAACACACAAAAGAGAAATAATTTCACACAAATAACAAATAACCTTGGTTACACACCATAATAGACAACATATCATTTAAAAGACATTAATAACCACGTATCATGTATTGTAAAGTAATTTTGTAGGAATTCTACTCAGGCACTCAATAAAGTTCCTATTGAAGGTTATTGCAGTGGAATTGGGGATTTCATTTGAACAGTGGGACTCAATTGTTCACTACACAAGCCAACTGCCAGTTTTACTTAATCGCCAAAGTCAATTTTTACTGGCATTTAGTGCCTGGAGAGTGTTCAAGGTCATGCCTCGAATCAGACGCCATTGGTCGAGTCAATGTTGCTGTGTTGGATTGGTCAGGTTGCTCAAACACACCAACATTTTTGGATAGCAGCACAGAGACATGCTGTTTTACTCAGGAGGATGAGCCTAGGAAAAGTCTTTACTTGTAGTTGTCTCTGCATATTAAGCTGGGATAAAAGGAAGCATTTTAACATCAATCCACTTTTAAAAAAGGAGTGTTAGCACATGAGTGTGTTCTATGCGAGCCCTGTGTTGCAGTGTGGGATGTGGACACATGGGGGCAGTGTGGGCCAGATGCTCAATCACTTCCATCACAAGCCTTTCAGTCTGCTGATGAACACTGCCGTGGAGAAAGAAACTGACACACTGTCTGTCTGAATGTGTCAAGACAGTTCACATCAAAGAGACGCCAACATTTGTGCTGAGAAACTGTGTGAAGGAAGTCTGCAGAAACTGAATCATTGTGTAAATAACAACTTAAAATGTTAAGGTTTGAATCAACAACAGTAATAGTAGTGGTTACTGTAGCACTTATTGCAATTATAAAAATACTAGCAGTTTTGTCAAGAATGGGTAATATAAGTAATAACAGTGAGACCACTTGCATACACATTCATAGTTGTTTTATATGTAAAATGTACTCCTGTTCCTCTCAAAGGTACTCCATTGTTATCACAATTAATTGATATAAATAATCATATGATGTGAAATGGAAGCTTACAGAAAAAGGCAAGGTGTTGTTTGTGTGTGCTCTTCCACTCACACACGCACATTTGAGGAGAAAATAGCATCAATGTAAACGTTTACACACTAAATAATGAAAATTAAGAAAGGCAAATGTTTTTGTCTGGGTGTTGGTAAAGACAGGAGAAGCTACATGTGTGTGTGTTACAATAAGAGCAGTGAAGTGAGGGGTGAATGTCTGGTCAGATATGGAGAAACATATCCCAGCGGGAGCACCATGAACAGGACAGTTTGCACACACACACACACACACACACACACACACACACGCACACACGTACTGTACAACAGCTCTGTTAAAGGTGCGGATCACTAGGACTGTATTTCTGTTGTGTCACTAAAGCTATTCAATTAGATAAATGCTGAGCAACATTGATCCGTGTTTGTCAATGAGTAATATTACATTAATGTTGCACGTTATCATGTGTTTATGCTATCATTGTAATCCAGGCCTGCATGTTGGCTTTAAAAAATGTTTATTTCTTTTCATTTTTAATCTTCCAATTTTCCTGTTTTGTGTAAAATAACAATTTGAAACATGCTAAAATTATTTCAATAGCAGCGCAGTTATTGTTTCTGCTTAAGGTGCTTTGTGTGTTAACATATAAATGAATATATTTCAATTTAAAATAGCAAATCTTAAATCTCGATTTGACTAATTTGCCCATTTTAAGTCAATAAACAGCATGTTCCTGTTGTGTGTTTCACAGTAGATGGCTGGTGAAACTGTTAGATAGTGTTTCCTGTGCAGTTAGATAGAAATGTCCTGGAAATTATAGTGAAGACATTGTTATGTGCATTCCCAAAAAGTGACTTGCCAGGGTTCTTTTAATATACACTACAGAAAATTCTTTGTAAATTATTTTTTTTATATTTGCATCTTTGGAATTCTGTGGAGTTGTCATTGAGGCTGCAGCTGAGGACCAGTGATGCTCTGTTTCTCAAACTGGAGATGAAAGAGTTTGTCCTGTTCACTATTCCCCTTAAGTTATATCAATGAACTGAGGCGTTTTATTTAAAAAAAACTTGTCTTGTTGATTCTCAAAAATGTTGAACTGTAATCAGAATCGATTTTGTAGTGTTCAGATATATCTCCTGTTTGTTTTGGGTCAGGCACAAACATAATCATTTTGCTCAGTTCAGGTCATGAAGTAACCGTCCAGTCCGGATCAAGTCAGATGTTGCACAAAATTTATTTTAAAAGCTTCAACTACTCGGGTGTATTTACAAGCCTGCTTCAGATAATGTTTTACAGAATACCCATGTTTAGACGTCCTGACATTCTCCTGTAAAAGTCTCACCTGCAATCTCGATTTCATTGTTCCCTCAGTGATTGCGAGACATCCGTGTCTCAGTACTCATTACACCGAACACAGAGCTTCAATGTCCTTTTGGAGCACGCTGATGTTCTTGTGTAATTCTGTGCTTTTCGAAGGCCATAAGCTTGACAAGCTACGAACTGCATAAACTCTAAAGTAGTGAAAGAGCAAGTTACAACAAAAAGAAGAAAAATATCGTGAAGCTATTTCAAGTAGCATTATCTTTGTCTCCTACATAACTACAGTAAAATGTCATGCAGGGGCTTCTGGGAACATTATTGAGTATCTATTACTCATATTATTCATCATCTGTGAATGGTGTTTTTTCAGTATACTGAAATGATCTACTCCTATCAACGGATTTGTTGAAATGAACAAGAATTCCCAACCCTAACCTACTTGAGAAAGAGAGAGAGAGAGAGAGAGAGAACATTTAAGGGTCAATTGGATTATTGCCTCTGCTTTCTCAGCTGCACAACACAATGTGATGTAGAAAACAATGATGTTATGTTTTGTCTCTCAAAACATCTGTGCTTAAAGCCAAAAAGCTTTGTGTTGCTGCAGCTATGCATAGTTTCCAAATAAGTGAGGTTTTACTTTTACAAAGTGTCCACACCGGACCCAGCGCAATGCGATATGACACAAGACAATAGCACCCATTAGAGGTCATTGTACTTTTTTATTTTGTTCACACTGGATACGGTGCATCGCAGCATGACAGATCCATTAAGATCAAGCCGTTTGTCACTTCCGGAGTAGACGTGGTGTTAGTTAGATGTTCCCCAATACAATATTACAAAGAACAGGTGCTACACATGCTAAATGTTTATAGTATTTGTTGATTTGAAAAAAGGTTGGTTGGGTAAAATATGGACAAAACCAAATGTTGGGTTATAAACCTGTATTGGGTTGATTGAACCCATTGTCCAACAAAAATATTTATTTATAACCAAAAGATGGGTTTTGTCCATATTTTACCCAACCATGGGTGGAAAACAACCCAAATATTTGTGTTACAATCACATAAAATTACGTTTCTATATTTATATCATTTAAGGGATATATCATTTATGTCATTTAAGGGATAGTTAACCTACAAATTCTGTGATTAATGCATCCAATGGAAGGGAATGGGTGCTTGGTTATCAACATTCTTCAAAATATCTTCTAATTAAAGGATGACAGAATTTTCATCTATCGCTTTAAAGTATGTTTTTTTATATCATCATCAAAGTAAAATATTACTCTAGTCTGTATTAAATGAAAGGCTGAGAAAGATTGAGGCAATTTAATCTATTTGCATCGACACCTCGCTTTTTTTTGTGCAGCTGTCTGAAAGGAAACACCCCACAAGTGAAATCATCAAAACTAGTCTCTGATTTGGGAAAAATCTGTCATTTCAATGTGTGCCATGAAGTTGGCGCTTAATTATGTACGCAAACTTTCAGTAAATCTGTAGAAGGCATGTAACACAATCG
Organism: Triplophysa bombifrons; assembly: GCA_029783895.1. NCBI lineage: Eukaryota > Metazoa > Chordata > Actinopteri > Cypriniformes > Nemacheilidae > Triplophysa > Triplophysa bombifrons. Next base: position 22,889,718 of record CM056457.1, read on the forward strand.
CGCAACCTTGCGCAGCGGGACAAAGTATGATAGTGAATTAAAAAGCTCTTAGGCCTCTTACTGCGCAACCGAGATGATATGACCAGACTCAGCAGCGAACAGCCTCGGGTAGCACTATGAAAGTATAATGAAAAAACCTAAAATACACACTGAAAAATACACTTTCAAACTCTGAAATACACAAGTAAACTCTGAAAACACACACACACACACTAATCACTAAGGGTGATCTTTCATGAGCCTTTTTAAATGGATGTTCCTGTGTACTGCTTTTCATCTGCAAATCGAGCCTCGCAGACAAAAGACAGCAGAGGCAAAGTGAAAGCCATTAGTTTCATTAATTTACTGAGCTCTCCTCACCTCCAGCCTCTTCATTTTCTGCTGTTTAACACGATACGCTGAAGAGGAGTGAAGAGGAACATTTTCATTTTCTTATTTTCCTTCACCATCAACCCACAACACACATCGAAACTCCTGTGCACCTTTAATCCCTCAAAAATGTGGGATCTTGCTCTCGAACGAGCCCGTCTGCATCAACGCGGGCCTATTTGGTGCCGGTCCAAGGTGAGTGGGTGTGGTGGCCAACTGATAATGTACCCTGAGTGGGCGCCAGATGCATACTAATGCGCTTCTCCTTACACCAGCCTTCTTTCCCAACATTTTTAGGGCAGAAAAGAGAGCTGCATAAAACCAATTCAGATGCCTCTCCTGCGCAGTTCAAGAGCATGTTAAAGTGAATAGAGAGCAGTTGGCTCATCTTTGACTACACAAAGCAGGTTAAATGTAGCTCTTCTGTAACATAGAAAGACCTGCTGAGGCTAATTTCAACAAATCATCATTCTAGAGATATATTTGTTTACCGTTTTAAAACGGTGAATGACAGTAGTTAGATACAGAATGAACAGTAAAAGTGCATTTAATATGATTATAAGTTAAGGGGACAAAAATGATACAGTAGTAATGGCGAGTAGTAATAACATTTGTTCTCTCCAGGGTCTTTATCGGGATGTAATGTAGGCTGTATTGAAGAGGATGTCCTCTTTAAAATAACTGAAGAGTTCAAGAACATCTTAAAAAGAAGGAGCCTGCTGTATTGGAGACCGCCTTTCTGCTGGAATGACCCCGACTGCACATGCTCATTAGTTCCTACAATTTCTTTTTAAAGGTGAAGTGTGGATTTTCTGCACCGCCACCATCACCAGACATAATTATAAAATGACTGGATAGGTGGTGGGGCCACAAATTAATTAGGGTGAGTTCATATTTGTAGTTTCATTCTCTTGGTTATTTTGCTCCGGACCAAAAAAGAAGAAACTGGTCTGCTTACCGTTCAGACTGGCATTTTAACAGCGAACCAAAAGATACCGAAAAATAGGTTACTGTTCGTAACCCCGGTTCTCTGAAATATAGAGTAAAGAGATCCACCTATGGGAAGGGCATCCGTACCTGACCTCTGCAGAAGCATCCAATTGCACCAAGTCTGGCTTTCCGTCCCTTCTGTGTGGTTTGCACGGTTCTAAAACACGCTCAGGAAGATTTCCCCGTAAATTGTTGCCATTGCCTGGTGCTCCCTGCTAAACACATTCTCTATACGGGTGAATGATGCCTCAATGAAACATAAGACTTTCATGAGCAAACCATCGTGTCCCACATTTAAATGCTACAAATCATACAAAAATGATCATATTGTATTGGAGAACTAAACATAATTTTATTTAACTTTAATAATTGTTTCATATTTCTTTGTATCGTGCATTTTTTGAAGGATAATGTTGGGATATTTAAGTTTTTAGAAAACAAGTGGATGGTGAGGTAAACATTATTGATTTATTACATTCATTGCAAATATTCAGGGAAGTGATTGATGTAGTGCCTGGCTTGCCATTAGTTGGATCATGTCATGTAATAAAACTTCCCCCTCACCAGAGTTTTGCAGACACATCTTGGGTGTCACCTAGATCCCAGTGAGTCAGCTCCAAATAGCCTGATACCTGGTGCTTCTCCAAAGTTTTATGACCATCATCTCTCCAGGGGTTCCAGAGTTCCTTTTGCTATCAGTGACCCGTTAAAAGAACATATCACCTAATCCCCCATCTGAGGCTATCCAAAGAAACGTATCTGATAAAACTACACTTAACTGTCCTTTTCTATACAGTAAATATATTTAAAATATCCTTGTTGTGTGTTGCAACTCCGGCAATCTCAAGCTACCTGAAACCAGTAATGATGCAAGTTTTGATTTAGGCTTTGTTGTATTCATATGTCGTGAAGATTCACAGCTCAATAGTATTCAAGGCATAGTATGTTTACTATGTAACTCCTCCTCTTTTAATTCCCCATCTGATGAGTTATGTTACAATACTACAGCATGTATCGTATATGTCCATAACATAGTCTAGTTATTATGTGCCAATTAACCATACATAGAATAACGGCATTAAGTTTGTGCCTCTTATTTAAAGATGATTTTATCGGTGTTCAGAAAAGCTTTCATGCTCCCTCTCTCTCTCTCTCTCTCTCTCTCTCTCTCTCTCTTTCTGTATCTCTCCATGCTCCCTAGCACGTCATATTTCATGTATTTATTTGTATTTATGCAACCGTCATTATGTTTACTGTGTAGAGTAGAGTTTAATAATAAACATCTATTCATTCACTTGTGATGGGTTTTCTGTGCTTAAAACTCATACTTGATCACTTCAACTGTGTTTGGTTTACGCTACCTTTGCTCTAAATCCTGATTGGTAAAGTCACGTTACTTATGGCCATGAGATAACGTTAAAATGTATAATATTATTGATTCATTTGCTGGAAAAATACATACAAATATTGTTATACTTTATATTACTAATCAGAGACTGTAAAATATGTATATTTAATAAAGATTATAATATGTATTTTCCTTTGAGGTTAACTAACCCCTTGACTGAAATTGATGTTTTAATTAACTAATTTCAAGGATATGATCTTGATAGATCTGGTGGACAATCATATTTGGTGAGCTAAGATCATTATTTTGACATGCAGCAAAAACCGCTACATTGATGATGCCCATAATTGTGTTATGTCAATGTTTTTAGTTCTAATTTTCCAGTCGACACCCAGACGAAGTTTTTGATTGAAGTGATAATGCATGTAAGGTGTGAACTATACTTTGGATTTTTTGGTAATTATAAAACATACCGGACACAATCAAAATGTTATTTATACTTATTTAATGAAAAGATGTTATTTCTTGGCTTAAATAAATAAGACTTTTATTCAGTGACATGTTTGGCATGTCAAAAATGTTACATATTCATAGAACTTAAAAATTAAGGGCTGTGTCCGAAATCGCCCCCCCATAGCCTTATCTCCTACACAACTTCACGTATAAAGTCCACGTGATAAAGTGGTTAAAAAGAAATGAGTGAATTAAGACAATATTTAGCGCGAGCTCACGATGGATGGTGTTATTGCTAATGCATCATGGGATTGAATGAGTATGCTATGAATTCGGTAATGTTGGGTGTGACTAGTGACTAAGTAATTCGTTACTGTAATTTAATTACTTTCCCCTTGAAAAGTAAAGTAGGGGATTACACTTATTTTTGTGTAATTAAATTACAGTTACATCTGATTTAATTAAACTAAATACTTTGTGTAATATATGTGTGTGAAATAGTTTAACTGACATAAAAATTCTTTAAAATCTGTGCATCTAATGTATAATTCTCACATTTGTAATACTCTGGTCAGTTAATAATACTACCTTATGTAGTTTTATATTATTTATTTGAATTAATTAAAATGTTAATTTCATGTCCATCCTTGAATCAATTAACTAATCAAGGTTGATTTAGGATATGCAAAGTCATTAGTAATAAGTAATTAAATACTTTTTGAGGAGAGTCATTTGTATAGTAATCTAATCACATTCTTAAATATGTTATTTGTATCTAATTACTTTTCCAGAGTAACTTACCCAGCACTGGAATTCGGATTCCACAAAAAATGGATGTCCCCTCAAACAGTGCACTATATTGGGATAAAGAGGGCTATTTCTTATATCGTTTCTACACCAGACGCGACAGGCGTGACGCAACATGACAACCTGCTTGTTCTTAATGGGTTTGTCGCACTGCGTCCAGGGTGGACGAAATTTGAAATTATAATGGGTTCTAATGCATTTCTAATGTATTTTGTCGTGTTGTGTCGCGCCTGTCGCGTCCGGTGTGGACACGTGTTACACTGCCATGTTCTTTTTTAACCAAGAAAGGAATGGTTTAGCTGCAAATGTTAAATTCTCTCTCATAATAAACCCATGAAAATGAACTTCCTGCAGTTAATTATAATGAAAAATGACTTAAAAACAGTTGTACCATTAAGAGACCCCTTGGCAAATTCTGCCCCCTTAGCAAGTGAGTTGACTCATCACAAAAATGAACACGAAATGCCCAATGCTCAGTTTTAGTCATTTTTTATTAATATGTGCTGATACAGGGTCAACTGACCTGCAATTACGCAAACGCTTACATAAAACCATCCCCTTTGGCCCAGACAGCTGTCAAAGCATTGACTGTGAGAAATAAAACACATATCATCCTTTAATAAAAACAAGTAATCCACCTGTTACATGTGACCTAAGCATCAGAATTAAATCCAGAGGTTAAAATCCAACGAATCGATCAGAACAGATAAAAAACATGTGTAGCTTCATTGACACCTAACCCGGTCATTACACTGGCCTTTGATGACTACTTTGTGTTCTCCATCAATGCACCTCTATCTTATCTTATACAATGTCTAATACTGACCGATTATATATGATAGTCCATATCACATCAACTAAGAAGGTCAAATACATTCACGGGTGATTGTTTTAGAAGACCGGTTTACACCCTATCCACCTTCTGAGAGCTCTCCCAACCCAATCCTGTCTCTGTGGGTCAAACATAAATCTGCAAACATTGAAAGGCATGCCAAGAAAAAGGCTCTAGAACAACCCCCAGGTTTCTTACAATTGGACAATTTAAACTTGCAAAAGTTCCCTCCCCTTCCATCTTTATATCCTCTTGAAAGTTCTGCACAGAGTACAAACCCCCAGTCAAGGCCCTGTGCATTTCTTTGATTAAGGATTAATGTAGGAATACTGTTTTGGGAGCTAGATATCTGTGTTCTGGTCTGACCCTGCTCGACCGAGACGTTGTATTAGACTGACAGGCAGCCGGTCAATGCGGGAAGGAAACAGCACAAACCTCCTCAGAAGGGAGGTGTCACGGTCTAACATATTCTTACTGTAAAACTATGGTACAGGTGCTGTTTCTAGCATAGATGCACAACAAGAGACCCATAACAGAATAATACTACTTTAAGAGTGATTATATGTCAAGTCAAGTTTCTTGCCTGCTTCAACCCTTTTTGTGACAGTTACCCCTTATTCACGGAGAACGAAGATGGTGACCAGTCTGAGTGGTACTATTAAGGCATTGGCAGTTCTGGACCAATGAAACAAAGATGTCTATATGACGCCTGACAGCAGACATCTCAGAGACTTATTGCAGATGAGCAAACCATGTATTGTAGATGTCTTGCAGATGTAAATGCAAACGTCAAATACACGTAAGCCAGATATATTTGTGCTTTTAGGGGAAGAACTTCCTGTTTCGGTTTTTAGCCTTTATTTAACTGTATGACAATGGAAGGTCCAGTGTGTCATTTTTTTAAAAAGATCTATTGACAGAAATCTACACACATAACTATGTCTCTAGAGGTGTAGAAAGACCTTACACAATGAATTGTTGTGTTTTTATTACCTAAGATAGAGCTATTTTGATCAACATACAAAATAATACTACTTATAAGGAATTCCCTTAAATGGAATTCACCATGTTGATTCTAGTCACAATAATTGGTGGAAGAACTTTTACAAATACATTTAACAATTTTGCAAGTTTTTATCATATTGCTGTTGACACAATTGATAGAAGCAACAAAAACACTCAAAACTGTGTTAGATTCATTTTACTACTGATGTGGCCACAAAGTTCGTATGCCTCATTGCTTTAATCGCTATGAACTTTACTTATATGCATGTAAATGACTTCAGACATGCGATGCCCTGTCATTCAGCTTTCAGGGCAATGAAAATGTGAACGGGTCTGAGAAAGTTTCACATATCTCTGACACAAGCAACGGTTTCAGTGGAAAAGAGGTAAGTGAGTCTTGTTCAGACAAAGTTTCTCCTTCGCTTCTTGTGTGGCTGTGATGGTGTAAAATGGAAGGTGTTGATCACTCAGTGACTGTTGTATAACCCCAGGGGGTCTCTTTGCTGTCAGACATGGTACAGCGGGGGTGGTGGGGTGCACTGCAGGGCTGATGATTCATGTTGTTTTGACAGCAGTGAATGACTTGGTCATCTCTCTCTCTCTCTCTTTATTATTTCTATCCTACTAGCTGAGCATCAAGTCAACATGTGGCTCTTAAAGCGACTCTTGTGTGCCACAGAGGGGGATAGCTCGTGATAGGAGGTCATGACACTGGCTTTCTGGTGCCAGGCCCCAGCTGCGGACAGCACTGACGGCGGGCTGACAGACTGTCAGAGCACAGGAGCGCAGGCCGCTGTGATGGCACCTGTGCGGATAGAGGACTTTCATAGTTCCTCTGTCCGCAGGCCTGTGTGGAATCTGTACTCGCGGAACTCAACAGATTCCAGCAGAATGGGAACACCTGTTATTCACATTGTGCTACAGATGGATCGGCCCCTTGCTTGTTCCATTATTAAAGACCCCATGAAATCAACATTGGACTTTTGGGCCCTTTAGTTCATGTCTGTTGACTTTGAGGCTATGTGTATGTTAGTATACTAGCATTAGCTCCTTTTAAAAGTCAAGATAATGCTGACAGGTACTGATGACATCATCTTGCACTCAAAGGCGTGTCCAACATTTTGACCAGTACAATGAAGAATTGAGTTTTCCTGTAGCTCAACTGGTTTCCAAGGAACATGAATACGGATCAAAAAACATTTGGATAAAAGCGTAAATGGCAAATGCCACCGGTCACAAATGAGAAGTATAAAATAAATCAAACTTCATGTCTAAAATATGAACAATAAAGGCTCTTGGATACGTCAACATGTTAAACAGAAAATGCGCCAACGTGGGAAAGAAAAGTCTCAGTCATGTGATTTCATGGGGTCTTTGTCAAAAAATAATCCAGAATAAAACCCTCCTCCGGTGTCTACCCGTGCTCCACCTCTCCAGCTCTCCATTTCAAAGTGTAGAAAATGAGGCCGATATGCAGAGCAGAACATGGCGACTCCTTTCATATCGTATCCGAGTGCTCTCAAAGAGCGAGAGGGGAGGAAAGACAAAAGGAGAGACCCGGCGAGCGAGCTCAGGGTGGTTTGACTCGGCTAGATTATAGCTTTTAGTATTATTATGATAATCAGGGGTTGTATGGGGATTTTGGATGTGGTAGCAGTCCCTCAGAGCGGGCTTTAGTCTAGCGGTTTACTACAGCGCATAATCACTGTCATTATCACCATATTCAGCACTGCACTATATTATCCCTTCAGTCCCGTGTAAACAAAGCCTTGACTAACATAACAAATCTTCCCACATTAATGCTTAGCCGGGAAGCCGTGTAAAAACAGATCGGTGAGGAAGTGGGGGAACGACGGAGGCGAGAAAATATGATGGCAAACAAACCCAGCGAGGGGAGAAAGCGACACGAAACGTGACGCACGTCGGGCGTCTCCAGGGAGGGATGGGAGGTAAACAGCCGTTTCCCCCGGCAACCAATGCAGCAGGGTAATGGGGTAAAAGAGCAGCGTGTTGGGCCAGGTGAGCAGAGGACCATGACTCAGGAGTTTAGAGAGCACCTTAACCTTAGAAAGACAGTTTTACATTGTGTTATGACAATACATTCAAACGGTCAAACCTGCTGACCAGTCAAAGCTGGTCTTACTCATCAACATGAAATGTTTCTGGAAGAAGAGGAAGAAATAAAACAGAGCTGGCGAACACGCCGGTGACTAAAAGTAAGACAGGTGTAGTGACCAACCGCTGGCCGGAAGAAATGCACAAAACATGTCAATTAATATATTCACAAGGCAACGCATTGCACAAATGTCCCTTTAGAAGACTTACAGAAGAGCCATATGCACTTCATGAAATGTTTTTCACCATTCTCGTTGTGAAAATCATAGGAGATACATTGAGAAGCAAAAATGACAATCACAAGAATACTGAATAAGATTTTGATGTAGTCTTGAATATTTTTTATTGGCAAAGCATATACCACACCCAATTTTACTAGATTTGTTCCCGTAGCCTAGGAGTGCAAAGGTCATGGGGGTTTTGATACACACATTCTGTACTGATAAAACGGGATACCCTGAATGCACCTCAAGTCACATAAATGTAAATGTAGATTTGCGCTTCACATAAAATATAAAAGATAAATTAAAGCATTTGTTAACGGTGTAATGAAGCAAAATCTCTGAAAACGAAGTGAGAAATAATGTGGTTATCATTGTAAATAATAAAGCCTGACAGGATGATCAGGATTTGTCCAACGATCTTGCATCACTCTGAAAGGATTTCAAGGATTGTAAAAAATGTTCTGTCTAGTTACCTTATAAATAAATTCATAAATAGACATAAAACATGAATACAGTTGAAATGATTTCATTATGTCAGAAGAGACTGCGAAGAATTGGTTGCCGGGGACAACGGTCAATTATGGTTATTACGGCAACAGTCATTATGCGAAAATATTTGACCGCACATTACTAAGATAAACCAATCAGTATCAAGTACTCCAGAGAGCCGTTCGAGAGGTCTTAAACTGGCTTCTCAAGTATATTTATCATGTTTCAAGAAGGTTTTGATATTTTTCTTGAAACACAGGTCAAAAATAATGACTTCTCGCAATGTGGAGACTGGAGAGAGAACAGGTGGTGTTTGGAATGTCAGGCGGTCGATTCGGGATGCACAATGTTATCCACCTCTGACAGTGAGTGTAGCAGACCGTTCGTGTCCTCGGAACGAGCCCGCTGGAGCCTAGCTTCATACGGACGTCTGGCCTCTATAGCTAACTCACATTAAACATGTATATTCGCCCCTGCTCCCCATCTCTCATCATTCTCACACATGCTCCGTAGAAAGAAAACCACACTTGAATAAATGAATATGTGCATAAACAATCAAACAGACAAATAAATATTAATAAATAAAACATCAAACATGAAACGGATCTTAGGAAGGGTGGAGTGCTCATAAATACCTCTCTTTTGTTCAATAGGCTACGGAGCTCATTTGCATAACCCACAGAGGCCGCGTCTCATTGGTCAAACGTCCCGTCGCTCGCTGAATGCTAACTTTTTACGTTTCAAAATAACAACGTTTAAAATACCTTTAACAAAGTCTGGAAGCTTCTACCGAGCTCTTATATAGATATAGATTTGCTTTGCTTCCCTGTTCAGCTAATACGTGTTGATCTAAACCAGTAAAAATAGCCTCTGAGATACACACGCACACATACTTTTGATTCACAGGCATCCGAACGTTCACATTCAGACGTTCAGACGTAGACATACAAATTGCAAATCAACCGTCACACTGGTTTCAGAAACAACAGTTGATAATGGTGTGTAAAAACAGTCAAATACAATCTAGGGTTGGCGACTGAAATGTTTGGGAATGTCCCCGATGCGTTCATTTTTTCTTCGTCTAAATTCATTCAGTCGTCTGATATCCGTTACATCTTCCAGATAAAACATAACCAGCGCTACATCACGGCTGCTGTCAGGCAACCCACAATGCACCGGTGCACCCCTGAGGCACAGTGTGTTCCCCTGGCGTTCACCTTAAGCACTTCCTGTCTGGGAATGTTGAAGGTCAAACGTTACCGACATGTAATGGGTTATCTTACATAAAAATTGTGCCAGAACTGATCTCGTTTGTATGTAAAACCCTCCTGTTTCCGTCTTTCTGTATCTCTCTCACAGTCTCTTGGCAGACAATAACATTTTCTGGCTCCGCAGCGCTCCGGGGCAGGAGCGAATGAGCGCCGGAGAGAGTGCGAGAAAGAATGAGAGATCGTCGTGTCGTTCAGGTCTTAAACTTCAAAATAGCTTTATTCGTTGACTCGTTTCAATCGCTGTTGCGGTACAAGAAAGGTTTCTTTTTTCGTGAGTACTCCGTACTTTTTTTGTTGCTTTTGTTCGTCTATGTACAGAAGAGGAGTATAAGACTCGCTTTTACTTTCGTGTGGTTTGTATGTACAGACTCGAAGAACGGCTGGAGCGCTAGCAAAAAAAATCCTCCAGCCATAGTAACGCGTAGGTGAAACAGCGTGTAGTCCACCTAAACATCCGTCGGTGATTCAGGGCCAGTCTTTCATCCGCCCTCGTCCTTGGTTCTGAGATAGGACAGAACAAAACCCAGACAAAGTTTCGTTCATTGCTCTGAGAGGTCCCGTGGTCGAGCGGTTGTGTCTTAACCGCCCCTCACTTCCCCGTCTCTGAGGTTGTTCTATACAGATGAGTGAGTTCAGAGCGAGAAATAAAGGCAACTCCACTGTGGCAGCTTCCCGCTACCTGTTTCTGAACAAAAGTCCTTGTTTTCTTTTCTCCGAGAGCATGTGTGTTCATACTCTTGATGTTCAGTAACAAGCACTTCTGTGTGACGGAGTGTGTTGTGTGTAGGTTCCAGTTTTGTGTTCTGGCTCAAAAACGGTTATTTTTGGCAACGCTGAAGAGCTTTCCGAGAGATTTTTTGTCACGTTGCAGTATAATGGCGTTCCCCCATCTTCTCACGTAACAGCTCTCATCAAATAATGATGGATAGAGACAAAAGAAAGAGAAGGTTGGGAGTTACTGTGTGTAAAATAAACACAGACATACAGGCCTGGGCACGGCACAGTTGAGAGCGATCTCGGAATAGAGAGCCGAAGGTCCATTGAGAGAAGGCAAATACTCGGACTTGCTGTTTATATATGTCCGCATACAAAAGAGAAAATGATGCTGATGAGAGAGTTCGAGCGGTTACGCTGGCTACCATGGAGACGAACCTCTCTCGCTCTCCCTGTGCAGGCTTTCCTTTACATCTTGCTTCAAAACAAACGCAAGTGTAAAAAAGGCAACCAGACATAGGGAGGGCATCAGAGACAGGAGAGGAATCCATCATCGTCGGCACTTGGCGTCAAACCCTGTGGTGCACTTCTTCCTCTTCCTTGTGGTCACAGGCTGGTGACCAACTGCATTTGTCCATCTCCCTCGCTGTGGGGGGGCTCGGGGGCTGGGGGGTGGGCTTCAGTGCTAGGTCTCCTGGGCGAAGCCTGGTAGAAGGTCTGCATTGGGGCTCCGCGGGAGCCCATGGCGGGCCGGCCAGAGCTGTAGTAGAGCTCCTCTGGGGGCTGGGCCGAGCGCGGAACCACCTCTAGCGGCTCCGGACTGCTGTCAGGGTAGGGCGAATCTCGCAGATTAGTGATGCTGGTGTAGAGCGAGTCCCGCGCAGGCGAACCAGAGGCTCCGTTGTGGCCCTGGCCAGCCGCACTTTGACCGCTGTGGCCCAAACTCTCAGTCAGGTCAGCCGTGTAGCTTTCGGACTCCTCGGGGTCACTCTGGTAGAGCACGGACTGTGCACGCTGCAGCAGCAGGGGCTCCTCAAGAGCTTTGTAGAGCAGCTCCACGTCCTGCGGTGTGCGTTGGCGCGCTTCCATCGAACAGAAATCTCCATCGTCCTCTAGGCAAATTGCCGGCTCGGCCACGCCCCCGATCCGGCCCATGTGGCCGTGTCCTCTGGCCAGGCTGCCGCACGTTCTGTCTCCGCCCCCAGCCCCTCCCCCTCGCAGATTGTTGTGCACTAATTCAGATATGATCATCTTCTCGAACGCCGCAGCGTCCGAGAGGTTCCGCCGTATGCCGCCGAGAGTTTCCGAACCTCGCGGGTTGAGTAACGGAGGGGGGCTGTCACTGCCACCGCCTCCGAGGAAATCGCAGCTGCCCCCGGGAGCCCCAACGCCACCCACGCTCCGCAGGGAATAGCTGTTGTTGAAGTTGCCGTTAAGAGGTAGAGTCTCCATGCCTCCATGATCTCGATTGTTCGACAGCGTGCTCTCTGTTAACAGAGCAAATGAGAGGAGGTAAGTAAATGGAAAAGGGAGAAATGAACACTTCATTATCTATTTTAATCAAGATGGGGATTCACAAAGAGAATCTGAGATTGAATCAATAATGGGGAAAGCAACTTCCACGCAAGATTAATAGGCGGTATGGACAGAGGCAAGCTATTACCAGGGCCGTAAATTGTGTACATAGACACACAAGGCTTGGGTGCACACGTGAAGAGGTTATCATTCTGCAAAATTAGCCAATAAAACACAGAAAAGGGTGAGAAAAAAGGTTGTCTTACTCGGGTCGCGAAAGGTCCCTGTGGGTCCATGGCGGAACAAAAAACAAACAGAAAGGAAAGAAAAGATGTGATTTAATTTCTTCACATAAAATCATCATTGATTCATTTTTACATTGAGCTTTACAAGGAACATTCATCTTTTTCATGTCTTACCCAGAAGTTCATGGATGCATAAAATGTCACACTGTTGAAATAGTGGAAAAAACTGGTAACACTTCAATATAGAAGTCGATTCTCACTATTAACTAGTTGTTATAATCATGTATTTTATTGGCATATTGGCTGTTTATTAGTACTTATAAAGCACATATTCAACATGACCATATTCTACATCCCTAATCCTACCCAATCCCTAAACCTAACAACTACCTTACTAACTATTAATAAATTAATTGGGGAAGTTAATGGTTTGTTAATAACAAGATTTGGCCCCTATATTGTAGTGTGACCAAAAAACAATAATCGACATCAGTGGGAAAACCCACATACGCATAAAGTTCAGGTAACCTGTAGTATTTGCAACACTATATCATCATGACTACAGCCTGTTTGACCTTTTTCTTCTGCAGAACACAAAAGAAGATATTTTGAAGAATGTCGGTAACCGAACAACATTGGCCATCGTTGACTTTGATTGTGTTTACACAAAACCAGAGACATTTATCGAAATGTCTTCCATAGAAAAAAGAGCTGTACGCAGGTTTTGATGAAAAATGTGTTTCTTTGGAGTGAACTATCCCTTTAAGATCTTTACATTACAGTTTTCTTTTGAGGACTAGAGAACTAGAAATCTGCCTTATTAGTTAGTCTTGACACGCCACACCAAAACTGTTTATTTCGCACGGCCGTTCATACACGAAAGATGTTGTGAAATTCTTTCAATTCCCCCTTCAAGAACTGATCGCAGGAGATGCGTGCGGCGGAACAGACCAAGGCATGCGGGGTTGAAATATTAATGCCCGATATGATTTTAATCAACGCTCCTCTGTGCAGAAAGAGAGAGTAATTAGACATTCTAATGAGGCCCTCCTTTCACTTCCTCTCCATAAGCATTCTAAAAATGTCTTCTCAGCCATGCCGAGCCGTGCCGAGCGGCGCACCGTCAGCCTGACACATTACACAGAGAGAGGGAACGTTTAAAATATTCAACAGAGACGCTGTCTTAAATTTCACCCCACCGACACGGCAACCGCAGCTATCTTTCTCTGCCTCTCAAGCTGCACACGTAGAAGCGGCGAGAGAGAAGCCCGGCCGTGTGTGCGTGCGGCGTGGGCCGAGCAGTGCCGGCTCTCTGTGTCAAATCTCCAGGGGACGCTCTTTTTCTTGCTCTGCTGTCAGTCACTAGACTCCAGCTTCAGCTTTAATCGATGCTCTGGTCTGTCTCTCCAGCAGGCGGGATTAAAACGGTGGCCAGATGGTCGGCCCGTGTCCACCCCACCGAATCACACTGACAGACCGACAGGGTGTAAACATCCGCACGCACACACGCAGGCAGCATATGCACATGAGTTGGTGGCTGCCGTCAATGTCTAAAAGAAACCGCTGAGCATATAAAATATAATAAGCACATCCCGCTGTAACTTTTTATTGCTTGGAGGTTTCTCAGGAGACTTATTAGCAATCCTTTGAAAAAATAGGACATGATTGAGACCGTTTATGACATACGGTAAGTGTACAGAGCACTTAGATTATTTTAGATTCATGTAATATCGGAATATATATTTGAATATCTATATAACGTGTCTTTTAATCTCTTCATTTTGATATTTAATTGTTTCTCATAGTCAGCAATGCAACTCGATGGATAGCAAATCTCTTTTTGTTTTAAAGGAAACAAGTTAGATGTTAAAGAGATCTCATCTGCACAGACTCACCGGTGGAGTTGAAGACTCCAGGTGAGGGTGGAGTAAAGGTCTCGGCCAGCAGGGTGTTGTAGGGGGAGGTGCCTGCACGGGTCTGCAGCACGGGATTGGCTAGAAGATGGTTTCCCATTGTAGCTAAAAAAAAAAAATTTGCAACAGTTATTGTCACTCGGCCTGTCAAAATCCAATTTTACGTTTCTTATTCAAGCAGAAAGGTACAATAGAGGATGTAGTCGTGTTCTCAACTGCATCAGTACCAGCATGCAACATCAGAACTATCGGCTTTATTACGAATAACTATAAGGACAACGCAATAGCAACACAGCACAGGTACGTTTGTAAAACGTCTGCTAAAGATCTGGAGATCTGGAAAACATCAACGGTTTAAAAACAGCTGCTAAACATCTTAGAAAGAGCTGTTTCCCATCCATTCTAAATCATAAACATGACAATTTTTGGAGGTCACAGATGACAATTATTATTAGTGATAGCATTCAGCTTGGTTTTTCCTAAAATAATCCTTATTAATTAATCGATGATGCAATGGATTGTTTTTAGATGTTTATAATTTTCGATTTTTACAATCCCATGGGGGATTGCACATAGTCAGTACAATGCAATGTAAATCGCTTTGGATAAAAGCGTCTGTTAAATGCATGAATGTAAATAAACATCTTACAGATGTCTTCTAGATGTCTACACTATATGACATCTGACACCTGACGTCTCCGAGATGAGCAAACTTTGTCTAGCAGATGTAAATGCAGACATCAAATAGACATCTGCCAGATGTTTGTGTTCTATGAGGGCACTTGTTTGTTTGTTTTTGACAATTTAACAAAACATCCCCCTAGTGTCAGCAGCCATATCGTAATGTCTGATTTAATAAAGTGTTTATTTGAAGTGAAGCCGAAATGTATTTGAAGAGTAGTCAGGGAGCGTAATTCTTTGCCTCACTGTCAGATGGAGTCATTGGGAGGGAAAGGGTAATGTTTGCTATTATGTAGTTCCACAGAGCAGCCATTGAAACGTGGCTTCATTTTCCAGTGAAATGTGAACTTTTACTAGACAAATGTGAGTCAGAAATTGAACATTCAGTATGGCCCATAATGCACGCGTGGAGCTGCCGCCCGAGGCTTTCAGACAGAAATGGCATGAAATTAAAAAGAGGCCAGTATGACATCGAGTGGACTGATGCAAAGTGCAACCTTGCGGCCTTGCGCTACCATCCATCAGAGAGGACCGCCTCCAGGATTCATTTTAGATGCGCAATCTCGCGCTCTCGCACACGTTTCTGGGCGTTTAAAGAAATGTTTAATGTTCATGACCAAACAACTACAATTAAGACTCGTTACCCAGTTAAGAAGTAAAATGACGACTGCGGTGCGGCACATAGAGAACAAGTACAGTATATAGGGCAGGCAAAAAAACACTAATCAAAAATTCAGCGAGTTTTTTATATAAAACTAGTGCGATAGAAACTCTTATCTGTGTAAAGTTACATGCAATATAAGCCGATTAACCCCGTCATTTTCTAACGAGATGAACAAGGATACCGAAAAGAAACAGAGCGTGATCTGTAAAGCAAACTACACCCTGAGAAATGACAGTATCTGTAACGCATAAATTCATCCACAAAGAAAAGTACTTGCACCTCACGGCGGTCGATTCGTCAACTTTACAGCTCATACAAACGGCTTTTACTGAATAATTCATGCCCCTGCTTCAACAAAAGTCCAAGCTTCACATTTACGCTTTTTCGTAACTAAGGGGTGAAATTGTTTCCTGAGGTAATAAATTCAACAAATGCCGCCAATAGCCCTTAACGTGCATTGAGCCCCGTACATTTCTTTAATTCCTGGAAATATCTGACAGGCACGTCTCGTGTAAAACGCAAACGCAGTTTGAATTGTGAGGGAGAATCTAGGCCAGCGGCGGAGAGGTGGAGGTACGACAACGGCTCTTGGAAAGAGAAAAAAAGACTTCACACGTTGCTGAAGTGGGAAATGAGAGAGATAGGAGATGAATCTGATAAAGACAGCGGCGCGTGTAGACACGCCCTTTCATTACCCTCCGTCTCGACTGCCGATTGCTATTCACGTCAACATGCACGAAACTTTTCTCCAACGGCGCAAAAAACACCCCCGTTTCCTCTCTCTCTCATCCATTCTTCTCTTTTCAATCTATGTTTTTTTCCTCCGCAGCTATATGGTTCAGATGTGGCTTTCTATCTCTCACTTTCTCTCTCCCGGCTTGATTAAAGTCCCCGGAAAGCAACAATCGGCACGCCGCAGCGAGGACGGTCCTGTCATTCTGCTCAATTAGAGTAATTACCCCCCGTTCATTCGCCAGCTAATCACTTCATTAAAAACAAAATGGATAGAATTAGCATAAAAAGTGGCGGTTGATTTAGCTGCTGCTTCTCTAGCGTCGGCCCCCCGCCACTCCTCCCACAAACACTGATCCCTGTGATGATAGGAATGCCGGTGACACCGCGCTCCATGAGCCGCTGATGGAAATGGCCTGCCTCTCGCTTTTAACCGGCTCGCTTCTCCCTTTACGGCACGCCGCCGGAGTATCGAAATTCGGAAATTTACGGGGTTCATATCACGAGCAATCAAATTATTCCTAAACTCTGGAGGATAAAAGCGTTTTGTGTACTTTGAAAGCATATTGAAACCACCTCAAAACTTTCCCCATGCTCCGTTTATTGAAACTAGGCAGCAAAAACGACTCTATGGGTTTCTGACATTAAAAACGTGAAAAATAACATGCCCTGTGGATGAAGTTAATGTACCGGTAATACTTAGAAACAGTTCTTTAGAGAAAGAGATTTCAGTGATGTTCTATTTATATGTAATAAAAAGGTATTTTTGATGAAAATAAAAAAGAACAATTCAAAATAATTGAATAATCAAAATAGTAACAAATAATAAGTTATTTAATTGACATAAAAGAAGCTGTGGTATGACCCCTTAATGAACACACAGGTAGAGGTCTTTGCCGGGAGACTGATGAAGGGTCTTACCGCGGTTGAGGGTGGGAGTGCTGTTTAGGTCTCCGGCCATGAAGGACGACTCTGTCTGTTTCCGCACCGTGTCATTCCACATGCGCCGAATTCGACTCTGAAACAAACACGAGCGCACACAAACATTCATTACGGTGTCTTGCAATCGTTGCACAATGCAGCGGATGAGGTGTAAGATTGTTTTGTTGAATATAAGTGTGCTTGTCTCTAAATAGAACTCAATGAATAGTCTACAAATAAATTGTGATGCTGTCAGTGTGCATGTGTCACCTGTCTATGTGCCGCTGCATGGCGCGCCTGGCTGCCAGTATAGTAGCGGTTGTTGGCACGCAAGGCAGAGTTCTTCAGAGATCCATGAGAGCTGGTGGTGGAGGTGCGACTGCAACAGTACGAATGACGCAGGCACTTGCTGTACTCCTTATGCACCTGAAACAAACATATACAGTATGTTGTATACTGTAAGTACTACTTTCACGTTTTTTATTTGGTCATATATGCTTAAACTGTGGTGTATCATTTCTTCAGCTCCAGATGGAACCCAAAGTTGTGTGGGTTTTAACTCGTACTCATGTAATGTGACCATCGCAGTTTTAACTTACTGCTTAACAAGTTTTAAACTGACAGTAGAATCACAATAGTTAATTGTGATAAAAATTTTAAGCCGGTCATTCAATAGTTAGGGGAACATGTCATGTCCATGTACTTTTTATCAATTTTACTAATTTTACACTTCAAGCAATGATCACTTTTACGTCAGCGGACATTTCTAATTCATTCAATACAAAAATCCAATAAATACCCATCTTTTATCTTGCAAAAATGACATATTCTACACTGGAGTTTGCTGTTTTTGTGCTGTCCGATTTGATCAACGTGAGGTTTTGATCTTCAGATTAGCTCTAGAATACATGTTTCTGTATATATTTCTTACAAATATTTGTCCAAAATAATCATTTAATCATGAAAACGGTTTATTAAAAAATATTTTGCTCATGTATCTACATTAAATCATCCATTTACTTTTGTGCGAGAAATGTCCATATACATCAGCAATGGTTTTTTACAAAGTCACATGTCCAACATCACGTGATGTCATTTCCTTTTTGGAGGAAAATTTGAAGATGGTGTGGTAAGTCATAATTCTCCTCTTCAATATTTAATACATATTATTGTCTGCATGTACTGTAGAGTAGATTCATTGACCGTCAACTGTGTTATCAACATGTTCTGTTGAACCTGTGTCACATGTTATATTTATTAATATGAAGAGAAAGAATACAAAAACATAAATTAATCAAAGTCGTGTACCAACTAGTCCAAGGTGAGCAGTTTGCACAAGGCCCTAAAATGGCCGAAAGGTCAACTGTGTTCCTTGTCAACTGTGTTACAATCCACTGTGTTACAATCCACTGTGTTACAATCCACTGTGTTACAATCCACTGTGTTACAATCAACGGTTGATAATGCTGGAAATTATATAAAAAGTAAGTCGAGCTTAAGCAACCCAAATAATTAATTTTGCACATTAAGGTGATATATTATTCAACCACCTAGTTTACATTATTTATCACAATTGTTTTTACATCTGAATTGTACCCTTAAATATAGTATGACGCTTATGATTATCATTTTACCCATTATCATACAATTCTTACTGGTTTATGATTGTTATGTGAATATTTGCAAAAAAACCTGAAAATAAATGGTTTCAATACTTCAGTAGTAGATTTATATTTTTGTAGTCGATTAAAACTTTAAGTAGACTGTCTCGTACCTTTGTTTTTATATCTCTGCATTTAGATTTGTATCTCAGTTTACATTTTATTTAGTTTAAAATTCATTACAGACATATTCATACAACGGTAGGAAAAAAAAGAAGAGATCATTTCAAATTTTCTTTAGTTAGCATTTCTACAGTAGATGTACAGTATTATGTCCATTTTAGCAGTGTCTGTTGAATTTCAACAAAATCAAACCTCAGGAATTGATTTTTTTCTGCGGTTGTATTCCTATGCCATTGAAACTGACCTTTTTCTGTAGAGCGCAGTGGAAGATGAAGATGAACATGCCCTGGAAGGCGTTGAAGGTGGTGAAGAGGTATGCCATGATGACCGTGTTCTCATTGATGAACAGTAGACCAAAGGCCCAAGTCAGACCCAAAAGGAAGAGCAGAGCGATAGCTCCTAAAGCCCAGGACCTGAAGGAGAACATGCACATATACACATACATGTAAATCTACAGTCAGGACAGTGAGAGTCATGTAATACAAATATACGCAACACAACTCCTTTGGTACTGTGAAGGAATATTGTGTTTCCTTGCATAGGTAGAATCTTACTTGATGTTGTCCAGACGGCTGGAGTCGGGTTTGAGGGCGGATGAGTTACGGACCATCTTGTGAAGTGTTATCATGAGAAACACCAGGTTTAACTAAAAGTCAAGAGGTAAAACTTTAATATACTTTTAGTCCATGTGTATAGGCAGCACAGTCTCCCCCTTTTTGCGTGTCACCCAGCACGACTTTCCATCAAAAGTACTTTAATATGTGATATCTTTCATATGTATAAATATATATCAACACAATCTGATGGGAATTCATACCTATTCTATAAGGGGGCTCATTCGTGTGAATTTTATTTCCTACGATCTTATTCTCATATTTTGTTATGACATGACTTTCCCCCTGTGACGTTAGGTTTCATTGCTTTGCCACCTTGTGAAACTAGCATTTTTAGCTAAATTAGCCTTTGTGGCTGTGATTTTAGGGTTTGGGGTGAGGTATGGTGTTGTTTAGCCAACTCCTAAAGTATTTGCGACTTCTTTTGATATCAGGTTAGACATATATACACGTACATACACACACGGTCTGTGTAATGAAAAATTGTCGTGCTGGTGACCCGAAATAAAGAGGAAATTCATTGATGAACACAAATGAATAGATTTACACTTCATGACAATTTCATAAATTCCTGTGAGACAGGGTTGGTATAGGCTTGTGTACTCCTAAAGGTTGACAAAACAAACTTGATTTCCAGTCTTTCTCTTTCTTTCACTTTTATCTAATCAAACGCTCTTCAGAATGAGAATGTCATCCGTGTTTTATGTAGCAAAAGGATTTCAATGAAAGAAAGAAATCCACACTTGTTAAATCATTTCACTGGGTCTTTCAACCATTGGTTCATTTCAAACATTAGGTCTTATTCTTGACACAAGTATGAATTCTTTTGAAATTCATTTAAATTATACATTTGACGTGAAAGCGGTCATATGAAAATGTTTGCATTCAATTCAGTGAATTTACATCAAGTCATTCTCGTCATATTTCATGAGAGGCACAAAAAATCCAGACTGGAAATCACAAGATAAACTAAAAGTATTTAATCTAAAAATAATAAGAACAAACACAGAGCGAGCGCATTAGTAAAACATATCGCAATTACGAAAATGTCAGCAAGTTCCCGAATCTAAACGCCCCACTCATATAAAGCATATTAGAGCCAAAACATACTCGTCAGCAGCAACAGATCCATAGGTGAACAAAAGTGCTTTGTTTGATAAGACTAGCGCAGCATTTTTGAGAGGAAAAACAAAATCTGTGAGCAAAGCAGAGAGAGGACATAATGTTTGGAGAGAACAATACCATGATAATGAAGGACACAGGGCCGATAAAGCTCCAGATGAAATAGTTGTCCACCCTCAGCCAACACCTGCACACACAAACACACATCAAAAACAAGTTTTCAATAACTTTTTAATTGCATAATGAACAATAATGTCATCACAGTCAACATCTGCTTTGAATCTCATACAAAGCAGCACGTTATTGAGTGTCGAACGCTTTGAAATATTGGCAAGCTATCTGAAAATATTATTGTCATCGCCACAGTGACACATTTTTTGTCATATGCCTGTTCAAAAGTAAGCTAATAACCAGTAGGCTCATAAAAGTCTAGTTGAAGGTTAGGCTCGGTTTTTAATCATTAGCACACTGTGTCAGCGTCTCATTTTCTGCACTGTAGTCAACATTCAAAAGTCTGCAGCTGTGCTGTTTTTACACACACGCACAAACTCGCACAAACATTAATAATCAGCTCAGTTAAACGTGCTGTAAGCAGTTTTGGACGTTTTGCTAACTTGCTAGCTTAAACAGTGGATTTTAACTGGTTTGCTTTGACACCCAGATTGAACATTGTGTAAAAGGGAAAGTTCTCCCGAATATGAAAATTGTCATTATTGATTCACCCTCAGGTCCCTTTCTTTCTTCTGCAGAACACAAAAGAAGATATTTTGAAGAACATTCCCTGTTAAAAAAATAGCAGGGTCAGCATATGTTTTGATGCTGGTGTGACCAGCTTTACCCAGTTAAGGACCAGCACGTGGCCAGCTTAAACCAGCACAAACCAGCATCAAAACATACGAAACCAGCATATGCTGATTTTTTTAACAGGGTTGGTAACCATACAACATTGACTTCCTATTTATGGACACAAAACCACAGAGACATTTCTTAAAATATCTTCTTTTGTGTATCCTACTGGTTTTAAATGACATCAGGGTGAATACATTATGTTTTGGGTGAACTCACTTTTGCTCGCTTTAAAGTTGTCAGCCAGCTGAAGTTTTTTTGATCATTTCCACAAAACTTTCAAGGCCCCCAGAACACTGACTGAATATATGAACATACAATACATCAAATGAGAGAACAGAGCCTCGGCTTTTAAACCAAAAATATAGATTATTCTGTCTTCGTTCTCTTGCTGAATGTGGGTAAGTTTCTTTGACAGAAAACAGTTAGCGCATAGCGTATTTAGATTTAGCATTATTTTGTCCATGTAACACTATCTGAACAGACCAGTGACCAATATTAGGTATGTTGAAACCCACTCAGCCAATGAATAATAGCCAGAGAACTTATTTGAAAGGTCAAAAAAACTGGCTGTAATTTTTTCTGCTTAAGAAAGCCTTGGGCCGTCACATACCATATTAACAAAGTCTTAAGGTAATTCGTAATATAAGCTTTGTTTCCATCACCTTTGAAAATTTTGCAAAAATACATAATTTTGAGAAAACTCCCATGTCTCTCAAAAACACTCGCATTAGGTGTTGTTTCAGCCAAGACAATAAAGGCATATTTCTCAAAACGGCAATGGAAACCCTTTTTGTCGTATTTACAAGTCACTTGGGGTACAAAAGTCACATGACCATTCGCGGTATGTTTTGGGAGAACATTTGGAAAGATAGGATGTAAGGAATTCAAATTAAGTAATATCTTCTATGATGGCCCAAATGCAGGAAAACGAGTGAGTGCAGTATGGAGATTTATTAAGAACAGCGATATCATTGAAAAATATATTAGGAAATATAGACATTTCTCTTTCATCACAGTAGGTGGCACTATGCACTAAAGTTGGTTTGCAACCAGACATAAATCGTACAAAGAAGCAGTACGGCCACAATGACTTATTGCGAGAAGAATCAAAATACACTTCAATCGCATAACATCGTTAAATGGAAACACAGTTTTGTATTTGAATATTTGAAAATATTGTGTAAATCAATGGAAACCTGGCTATAGTCACGAACTGTAATCTATTCATTCATGTTCATGGACACGAATTTCCCCCTTTTTTCGTCTCACTCAGCATGAAAGTTTTTCATGTCACCAAGCACGACTTTCAATCTAAATGATTTTCATACGCAATATCTTTCATGTATAAATGTCTAAATATACACACAATCCGATGGGAATTAATAGCTCATTCGTGCAAACTCCTATTTCCTACAATCTCATTTATGTTTTGGTATGATTTGACACAGGGGCGGGATTAGGGTAACTTAAATTTTTTGCTAAATTAGCCTATGCGGCTGTGGTTTATTATTTAGGATGAGGTAATAATATTTACGACTTCTTTTGATATCAGGTCATAAATATATAAATGTACATGCACACGTGGTCTGTGTATTTAAAGTCGGGCTTGTGACACAAAAAAAAAACGGAAAATTGTGTCCATGAACACGAATTAATAGATTTAAAATGTTTTGCCTATGCCACGAACTGCCTTGAGACTATAGGTTGCAGTGTGAATTCTCAGGACATTTATCTAAGTAATCGCTCAAGTGATAGACATTTTACCTTGGTGTCTCCAAAAATAAATCTCTCTGTATTAGCATAACGTATAATTCACAAGATGTTAAAGCTCTTTCAGACCAGCATTACGCAACAGCATGCCCCTTCCCTCACAATCCCTAACTATTCAATTCACCATGACAGCAACTTTAGACTCTAAACCCTGCGATACCAGCAAATCCAAAAGTGGCTTCCATAGGGACGGTCAATGCTGGACTATTTCGAATGTAAATTCCCCAAGAGACGTTTTGATAGAGTCCATTTAAATGACTTCAACTGATTTAAAAGAGGGTCGTGCCCTCTGCTCGAAAACCAGCGGCCCTTGTATGGCAAAGTGCAAATAGAATGATTCACACGTACGCTTTCTTAGTCCCGTAGCTGCGGTAGTCGATGGCTGCCGAGATGCCCACGACCAGGGCGGGAAAGCAGTAGCCACACAGGTAGTAGTATTTCTTTCGGGAGTACTCGCTCTCGAAGACTTCCACCAGCATCAGATAAAGCTGAATACCCTCCAAACACATCCAGGAGAACGCAGCCAGGAAGAAGAAATGCAGCAGACCTGCAAAAATGGGGCACGCGATCTGCCATCGAACAAAAGGATTGGAAGAGACAGTTAGAAAAGAGATCCGTGGAGAAGAAATGACATTTGAGAAAGAGAAAGCGATTATACGCTGCAGTTGGGGACATGACATTGGACATAACTCTTTACAATGCAGCACGGGCGTATCAAGTATTACATCTGGCAAGGACATTTTGAAAATTATACATTTGGTTTTGACACGTTTTATCATTAGATTTAAAAGACCTTTGCCTGCACTACGAAGCAATTTATGAAAATACTAAAGCTGACTGAAAAAAAGACGCTAGACAGAACCGGCTGCCTTTGATAAAGAAATACAGTAATTTTAAAGTAGTTTTATATAACATCAATCATTTAGTGTTGCATTCATATTTTTAATTAGCTTTTATTGTTAGATTGTTAGATAAATTTTATTAAAATTAACCATTTTGTTAATGCTTTTTTCATTGAATTATTTATTTTTTATCTTGCTATATAAGATTAATTTATTAAAATTAAAATGATTATATATTATAATAATTTAATTGCTTTAAACTTATTTAAGTTGATTTCCGTAGCAACATTTCCATTTTTCAATTAGTTTAAGTTTTCCCAATAATTTTAAGGCCTATATTTTATTTGGTTTCAATAAACAGAAAGGTTCTCAAAGTAAAAATTTTTGTCAATAAAATAACCTTAATAATTATATGAATAGTAATAGATATGAAAAAAAATTGTCAGTAAAATATCCTTGGGCGTACTTACTAAATCTTTATCACTTTTGTAGTATGAATGTTCAGAGGAAAAACTTTATCGCTCAGAGTTCTTTTGAAAAATGTAATAAATATAAACAGAAACAAATGAAACAGTTGTTAAAATGTATGGATAGCATGGAGGCGTAAAATTAATGTTGGTTGTGGAGGTAAAATAATCTGGATTTTGGTCAATTTTGTCATATTCGAGAATATATGTTTATTTCCCTTATTAAATATAATATAATAATAATATAATATAATGTTTACTCTATCAACAAGGGATTAGTTAAATATAAACAGATGGTTCAATATAATTGGAACAAATTCATTCTCTGAGCATTTTTATGTCACGTCCATAACGCTGGAATTGCCCAGTTGCACTTTTCATGAGAGACATGAAATTTCGTTGTTTGTTCCATGCAATGACAATAAAGGTATTCGTATTTGATAAGAAATGTTTGAGTTTACAGTGAAAACGTCAAAAATATTGACTTGACAAAGAATCTTGCAAATCTGAGCTCAGTTTGTGACAATGGAGACGTATATGAGATCTGCGGTTGTTTTTCTCACATGAAATATTTGAGACACACGATACTTCCATAAGATCTCCATGTATTCTCATTGATGACAAGGAGAAATAATCCAGCTAATAAAAAAGATTTGTAATCTGAAATGTTTCTTTCTTTGGAATCTGGAAAGTTTAGTTTATAGACGTTCCACTAGACATTTCAACACGCTAAGAAAGAACAGGAAAGAAATGGGAATAGAAACGCATCATTAGGAGGTCAACGGAAAGTCTAACTTTGCTGTGACACTTACGTGGTACTGTGTCTTGTCAATCCCGATGAGGAAGAGGAGCTCAGCGATGAAGAGGTTGATGCACAGGTTCTTGTGGATGGTGTTGCGGTCGGTCTGCAGGCCTCGCAGGAAGCAGAAGGTGGAGATGCAGATAGCAAGACACACCAGAGAAATGACAATTCCCACCCATGTGATCACAAAGAGAATCAACTCATGCATCCTGCCAGGATACTGGGAGAGACCGAGAGAGAGAGAGATGGATAAGGAAATGGTACAAACTGATAGGCTGCCTGAGGGAAAGTGACTTCTACAGAGGACATATGAAAACTCCATTAAATGTCAAGCTGAAATTGCAGTGCATTTGTTTGTATATTTTGCTCTTCTGTGCGTATATTCTGTGCGTGTCGAGCGGGCGGAGGTGTTTATGTGTACGAGGCTATTTTCAGATTTGTTTTTGAGCTGCTGATAAATGTAGTGAGCGTGCAAGCTTACATCAGGTTCGTGGTGTACCATCAGCACCGCAAAGTTGGTCAGATGACTACAAGAGCACGTTGTGTGCGTGCTGTTAGTTTCCATCAGCCGACAGCCCTGCGACGACCACTGACCCGTCATTGAACGCTCCGAGTAGTTCCAGAATGAACAGTTTGGGGTGAAATGATTCTCAAGCTGCAGACCCACACATACAAATATGTTCAGTTCAGTGAAACCTTTTTGATAATAGATGGGGGTCATGAGGTCATTTGTCGGAAATTCAAGAAAATTGTTTCTTATTTTGCTGTTAGCTATTATATGACATATGTGAACAGGGCACTTTGCAAACATATCTTTAAAAATCCTTTCCAGTAATTTCATTTATCTTACCCTAAGGAGTAAGGTTCTGTAAACACGTGGGCAATGGTAAAACGTTACGTTTCATTGATCTCATTCACAACAAGCACAAGCTGCACAAACTTCTGTATTGTTTTTCTAAATCGTTCACCACAAGCATTCTTAAGTACATCACCACCGAAAACCAAAAAGCAACAATTTACGCAAGAATGTTTTTCACGAACCGTTTACACAGACAATCGTTCCGCTTGAGGGCTATTGTTGTCGACCGCTAATGTGATCTAGTGCAGTTTTTATGTACCTGTAAATGTCTAAGTGTGAACACCACAGGCTCGGTCAGAAACACTCGACTGGACTCTTTATTTATGGATGCGGCGATGACGTGCGAATTCACCGCCAGTCCCCGTCCGCCAGGCCCCGCCTCCATCTCCATCTTCACGGTGGCGTTTTCGGTGGAGAGAAAGGAACCCAGATTCTTATAGAGCACAAAGACCACTTTCACCTGACCTGTTCGGAGAAAAAGAGCGAGTTATTGAGTGGCAGAAGGTTATGAATAACAACTAAGAGCAGAAGGGATCTGTAGAGCGAGCTGAGTGAAGGTTAAAATGATTTGGTCAGGGAGGGGAGTGAGCGATGGAGGGTTGAAGGGATTTTAATATGGAGGGCAATGGAACATTCATCCATTCAGCGCTCAGTCACAGCGTTTCCTTCGTATCCCGTATGAATATTTCATGTGCGTTTGTTTCAATCATACTAATCTCACATCCCCCGCCCGACCTGCCTCAGATGAGAGACGGGCGATGACGAGGCAGCCTGAAAAAAGGCAAAACGCCGGAGTGGCGAGAGATGACGGCAGGATAAAATGGCCGAAAGATGGAGAAGCGTAGGAGACTGAGACGAGAAAGTGAAGAGAGGAGAAATAAAGAGCGCCGAGATGCTCCGTCAGCCTGAAAATGATAGCAATCTAGTCGCCCTCTCGAGCTGTTCGATTAAAAACGCTGTTAAGAAACCATCAGGGAAGAAATAGTCTCAGCACTTTTGTTAATCTGATTAGCTTTATTATCATCAACCGATAACCGCATAAACCAGACTGGAAAAAGCTTTGGTGAAACCGTGCGGGGACGAGATGCCGAGCGCGACAGGGCCGCGATGCAGCTCTGTGATCTCATTTCTATTCATATATAAAGTGTGCACGTACTTTGTCGCATGTTTGCGTTCACATTCGAAATTCGTTTTATTTATGTGGCACCATTCCCAAGCTCAAAGTTGCAAAATTAACATAAATAAACATAAGAATGTAGATGTAAGATTATTTTCTTTAACATGTTTATCCAAAGCAATTTACCAACATCGCGAATAAGCAAGATGCACTGAAATATGCAATACATTAAGAATGTCATTAGAAACATGCAAATATTCTGTGATCTTCCGTCGGCTGCTATTGAAATTGCAAGAGCGTTTGCAAAAAGCAATGTCGCAGGTGACCGAGTTCAATACTCCCATTTCCAACAGCGGGACTCTGATTTATCAGTCAATGACAGAGAAACTTATCATAGAAAGACCCCTTTGATGGCAAATTTATTTAGAAATGAAATCCAGATGGGGTAATACAACTCAAGTCGTTTGCACTCTTTGTATGACTGAATTTAATTATCATCAAAGTGCAACAAGAAATAAAAGCGAAATGCTCACGGTTAACATTTGTGTGTGTGTGTGTGTGGGGGGGGGGGCGGATTTTGCCAACATCATTGTGAATAAATGTGCCAACAAGGGCTGTAAAATATAAAAATCAGCTACATTGAGATAGCAGCCAAAAAGGAAAATGACTCAACAACCATGTTAAATGATGTCTTGATGAAAAGGTTAAAAAGCAGATTTAGGGAACAGTATACAAGCAATGCAAGTCAGTGGAAAGTCTCCACCGTAAGAGAAAAACAAATGTGTGTATGTGCTGTCACAATGTTAAGAATACTAATGAGGTCCCGTTGGAGGGATGACAGTAAGTCTGGAGAATAAAAGACAGAGAGAGAGACTGACCATTCCGGCTGTATTGTTTGAATGTGGACGCTGAGAGCTGGATGCTGCTGTCGCTCGGGCCGTTCTGAGGGAAAAACAAGTCCTGAGAGTCCGTCTCTGTGTTCAGTACACGCACCTCCAGATCTAAACACACACACAAACACACACTGTAATGTTCGAACCATAGGACCATGAGGCCATTTATTAGACTCATTCTCATCACAGCCAATGGGAGATATTAGACACGAAGCATCAACAAAACTATGATCAAAGACACTAATGTTCAACAAATTGTTACAGTAATACTAGAAATTGTTATAAGTCATTAAGCTATTCATTATTACGTTTATTATAATTATTATTGTTGTTAGTTACTAGGTCTTTAAGTGTCATAGACTAGATTTTCCATCACTTATGACTCCACCATTGATTCGTTTTTTTATTTGACGCAATTGAAGATTTTTTACATTAAATTTTTCTAAATTGAATAGCACAGTCTCTCTTCTTTGATTTAATACATGTTCATATATTCAAAGATGAAAACATTCTGGGGGGTCATTTACACGATTTTGTAAAAAAAAGAATTGTTTAGATAAGTCATTTCAGTTGCCAAACAACATAGCAACTTGAAGTCAAATATATCCAGCTAAGATTTTCCCATATGATAGTCAGGTTAGCTACACAACAAGCTACATACAAAAAGTGAAACTATTAAAAGCCGCAATCTGTAACGTTTGTTTCTATGTCGGCATCTCTGATTAAAACATGAAATTGCATGTTACTTTACCTACCTGTCTTTACATAAGTTTAGATCAAACTACGCAAATCAGTTAGCTGATCTTTGTTAATTTTATAGAAAAGTGTTTATTTTTACACCTTCTAACACCTTATGTTATATAATTTGGTGAAGATAAAAAACCTCTAATACATAAATTTACACTAAATACAATTAGTAAAACTAAACTATTCATATAGCAGTACTAATCAGTACAGTAAATACAGCAGTTCTTATTTTACTGGACGAATACAGTCGATCTATTCTCAATTTACTTATAAATGCGTTTATGTTAGCGGTGTTGTTACAGGACTTCTAGTTAATCACTCCTCTTCATGGAATCGTAAAAACACGCAAACACAGCATTACTCACCGACGTTGGCAGCGTGGTCTGAGAAGTGGTTGTTGTACATGTT
This sequence comes from Triplophysa bombifrons, assembly GCA_029783895.1. Lineage (NCBI taxonomy): Eukaryota > Metazoa > Chordata > Actinopteri > Cypriniformes > Nemacheilidae > Triplophysa > Triplophysa bombifrons. The sequence goes on from CM056457.1 coordinate 22,919,280, forward strand.
GTTGGCCAACAGGAAGGCACCTTTCTCCATGACGTCCAGCAGCATGGTGGCGGTGTGGGCCTGTTCGGTGCTGTTCATGTCCTGCCATGACTCTAAAGCCTCGGCACGCAAGAGGTTATCCACAGTCTGCACCACCGCCTGCACACACAACACAAACCGTACAGTTACAGTTAGCTATAACTGCTCATGACATTAGAGATCATAAAACATATCTCAGTCACATCTGTGCGTGTTATGAAAGGGCAATTGTTTCATTATTACTGAGAAGCAACAGCTTTAAAAACAATATACTCGACAGGAATGCTTAAAGAAAGCCTTAGGCATAACATACAGTATGTCATCACTACTACACGTCTCTCTCACACACACACACGTGTGCACACACACACACTACAGACAGAAAACCTTTCCTGAACAACATTTATTTAAGGTGTGGATATTATTTTAGATAAAGTCTTTATCTACTACAAAGGTAGCCATAATCCCACCCTGTAATGGAATGTTATATTTTTAACAGTAAGTCTTTTAAAACAAATTATGGGTACACCTGTAAAGGCCCATAAATCAAAAAAACACATTTTCTACACATGGAAAACTGACTTCACATGGATGTATTAGATTTACATTAGATTTCTACACATGCACCTGGTCCAAAAGACAGAAGCCACAATGAACATTTGTGTTTTTTAGGGTTTGGAATAATAGAAATGTAAGTAAATATGTTTTAAAAGGATTTTATCATTATCACCTTGTGGGACAACACGGACACCTCAACTGCATGCTAAAGCATCACCACAGTTAAAGTGAAACATACCAAATATTGCCAAATAATACCAGATAGAGAAATGAATGTTAATATTTCATTTAAATTGCTGAATTCAATTATTTCAAATTAAATTTCAGTTTGAATAAAAAAAAAAATGGTTACACTTTACAATAAAGTGCTGTTTGTTAACATTAGTGAACGCATTGACTAGCATAGCTAACAATGAACTATTTAGTTTTTCAGCATTTAGGAATCCTGGTTAATGTTAGTTCATGTCAAAACAGTTATTCATGTAAATTCATGGTGCATTTACTAATGTTAACAGTGACCATGTTTGATTTTAATTATGTATTACATGCTAAAATGAACATGAATTAATATTAATAATTGTTGTAGAAGTATTGTTCATTCTTAGTTTATGTTAGCTTATGCATAAACTAATTGTTTACAACTAGCACCTTATCGTGAAGTGTTACCAAAACATATGCATACACATTAGCCGCATTTTACTAATACAAAGAGTTTTATACAATACAGTACCTGAACGTAAGCCCGGCAGGTCCGTTCTCTCTTCTGCCACTGCAAAACACAACAAAACAGCTTTCAGTCTCGCACAAACCAACACACACACATCCATGTCGCGCCTGTGAGTTTCAAGGGTGTTCCTGTGCCAGGTACATTGATGTGGCAACAAACAGAACATGAAGGGTTTGTTTAAAGGGCAAGTGTGTGTTTGTGTGTGTGTGTGTGTGTAATGCACCTTATTGTAGTTCCTGGCTGCGGATTCTTTATTCCCGGGTCTGAGGGCCTGGAGCTGGGCATCTAATATATCCAATAGCTGCTCGATGAGTCTGACTGAAGAACTGACATCACCAGCGTGAATACGGCCCTGCGTGTGGTTCACCAGCTCGGCGGCGATGTTTGCTGCGTTCTCACCGCTTTTTATCTGCACAGTGAACACGCACACATATACTTCATATATACACACAGTCTGGTCTGTAAAGCTCAAACCCCTGCTGCGCGCCGTGGGGGTGTGAGCCGGGGGTTTAGAGGTTTTATCTGCGGGACGCGCAGACAAAAGACAGCAAATCATTAATGACGCTCTAAATCGAGCTATTGCAAAAAATGAAAAGGGGAATAAACGAAAGCGTGAAATGCGATAAGATTGCTCGCTCTATTTGAAAGTGCCGATGTAGCCTGTAAGGCCCTACGGCAAATATATCAACACGTACAAAAGCTTTGCTTACTGTGACGGCACCAACGCAAAGTGATGCAGATGGTATTCTATTTACAATCTACCATCGCTAAGTGAACGCTAATACAGAATCATTTATTGACTGAGCTGCAAGACTTTCTCGTTCTGAAAGTCTCCGAAACATTACCAATCCACCCACATTTTCTGCTATCAATATACTAGCTGAGGTTTACTTGCTTCAGCGCGGACAGTTTTGTAAAGCTGTCACAAAGTTAAAGGTTCATGAAGAATTTCGGACATTGACTGACATTGAAAGTTGACCTTAGCAAACATAATTAATAAAACATTTTAGCGGCACATGCTGTACTTAATGTCCTTAATGTGTACAGTGTGACTTTCCACAGAGATGCTTTCAACTCTCCTTTTAAAGGGATTTTGTTCCAGATCAAGTCAAGAGAATGACCTGTGTGCGGTAATGTGAGCTGGGACCAAAATCATATCAGCTGAGCTAGCGAACAGCGAGAGGTCACGTCCAGTGTGAAGTTCTTAGTGGTCTCACCTTCTGAGCCACCTGGTTGACCCACGGCGAGGTGCAGTTACTCAGATCAGGACCACGAGGATTCCACATCACAGGAGACGACAGACACTGGAAGGAGGCGATTCCTGAGAACAGAAGATGGGAAAGAAGTAGTAAGAGAGACAAAAAGAGAAGTATTTTTGTATTATTATGGTCATATTAATACAATAATAGGCATATTTTGTGTAGCTTTTATGTGTTACTATTACCGATCAGTAGGGCTGTGCAATTCATCGTAGTTATTCATAATCATCCATTTTAGCTTCCAAAGAATACAAAACAAAATAAGGGATGTATTTCATTCTGCGTTTTCCATTTATTTTCAAGTTTAATAACCGAGATTTCAATATTGGCCAAAATAATCGTGACTATGAATTTGATCATACTTGAGCAGCCCCACTGTTCAGAAATTATAAATGTGAATCATCTTTTCATCATATTCAAATAAATGTTTCTTCCCTCTGAAATCCACTATTGTCAGCTGTGGTACTTTAGAAAAATGTACACATTATTTCATATTTGAAATTTTGTCAAATATTGTTGTTTTGCACTCATTGTACATATACAGAGTTTAAATAGGCAATTATTTTGAGGAGGCGTGTTACCCTTAGGTTTAATGACACCCTTAAATTACTGTATCAGAAAACAAAATGAATTGAAAGACTACCTGACAACAGACACATAAAAATGTATTATTTCAAATCCTATTATGATTTTTCACATTTTGAAATTTATGTCACGTGTATGTCGCTCTTCGAGTATAAAACACTTACAAACTTAAAACAAACATATTTAATGCAGACAAAATACCACAAAGTCAATGTTGTGTCGAATCACAACAGCAAGCTTGACCAGTAGGAGTAGATTAAGTGTTTCGGAAGGAGATGCGTCACAGAACGCTCTATCAAATGCCATAGGCAAACAACAAAAATGCTATAAAAAAACACGACCCTAACCTTTATCTCCATAACGAAATCCCTGATGTTTAGACAGCCTTTCAATTTTACAATTTCAACAACAACACTTCATAAAAAGGCATTATAGGGACACTAAACTAGTAAACATTAATGCCCTTTTGCTACTTAAAGGGATACTTCAGCTAAAAATTTTACTTCTGTCATCATTTACTCACCCTCGAGTTGTTCCATATCTGTATACATTTCTTTGTTTTGATGAACACATAGAAAGAAATTTGGAAGAATGCTTATAACCAGACAGATCTTCCCCCCATTGACTCCCATAGTAGGAAAAAATACAAAGGTAGTCCAAAGCGCCCAGGAACCCACAACTCAAAGGTAAGTAAATGATGACAGAAGTTTCTTTTGTGGGTGATGTATAATGTTGTTGTGTGTGAATGTAAGCAGTCTGCCAAGTTGTAAAGCCGAAAGTGAATGGATCACAAAGCTATTGGATTGGGAAAAAAGGAGTCGACTCTGAATCACGCAAACGAGTCGTCTGTCGTTCTAACTTCAGTTCCAGGTCGGATTTGCGTCACTCCCTGTAATGCACAGTCCATTTGCAAACAATACACAGTAGACCAATCACAGCAGACTAGACCATCTGACCAATCAGATCAGAGTAGGCTGGCAGAAAGTAAGGGATTAGACAGACGAACAGCCCATCATTTGAGAGTGAGATAATATAACTGCCGGTTATTAGAAAACTAAAGTGTAACCTGTATGTATGTGAACATGTTGATGGACACTCCACAAACCAAAGGATGACCTTAAAAATCACAAAATATTTACTCTTTAAGTGTAAATGACAGGTGCAATTCAAAATAACCCTTTACAGCTGTTTACGTGAACTCAAATAAAGTCTACGTATAACCCGATTACAAACATGAGCACAAACTAAATAACCATTTCAACCAAGTGCACGGTTTATGCTGGAGGGAGTGAGAGGGAACGAGAGAGATGCTGAGAAGCTCACCGTGAATGCTTCCACGAAAAAACACTTTTCATCGGTGCGGAAGTGACTTTGCTGACAGGGTAATGCCATCACACACACTTGTGCGGACTCACACACCAGTTGTGAGCATCACCTCTGAACGCTGAGAAAACACCTCGAGGGAGAAACCTTCTGCCACTCCTCCTCTTCTGTTAAGTTGGGCTGTTTAGTTAGCCGAGTTCACAGAGAGGACAGCATGCTGTGATCAAACAACTACAGGCCTTTCCAGCAACCACAACACAAACACAGAGAGAGAGAGAGATGAAGGGATGGAGTGGCATTAGCAGCATCTGCATTTCCTCTCTCTCTCTCTCTCTCTCTCTCTCTCTCTCTCTCTGCTTTCCCCTCCTCTCCACTCCTTCATCCACATCAGATTGGCTTTGAAAGATCTGTCAGCGTTCACCAATTAAAGCTGCTGATAATTGAACATGTCTATCATTTTAGCGCCAGTAAAAAGGTGACAGAAGAAAGAAGGCGTTTTGTAGAAGGATGCTAACCCAGGGGGGCATTTTCTTACGTGAGGCATCTGATGTAGCGGTTGTGTGTGTGGGGGGGTTTCATCTGTACCGTGTCTACAGATTCATTTTTTTTCCTGCAGTTTCTGTGGGCTAACCCATGCTGAGTTTGAAGATGGCTCCTTCATCTGCAAGGGACTGCCTTTTATCTGCGAGTCCCATGAGGCTCTGCCAGCTGGAGCGACTACAGAGATGCGGAGGAACAGGAAGTGCGCGCACAAGATACAAAGCAAGGGAGCGTATACTCATGCACAGATGTGCATACACAATGCAGGTGTGTAGACCAAACACAACAAACACTTCCACAAAAAGCAGTCTCAACAAACACTGCGTGACCTTTTCATCACCAACACCACACACGCTTCCTTCCTGCAATCCCATGATTCCTTGTGACTTCAGAACGTTCTTGCACATTTCTGCCAGGTGCAGCACATTAAAGAATCGAGCGACATCTATTCAGTGTGGAACTAAAACTTCGTAAAGTTGGATGCTACTTGTATAAATACATTTATCATTAGCGTGAATGTAATTTAATCAAGCGCAGCTTTTTAAAGTAGCAAGCAACTTTTCTCCAATGAGAAGCGAAGTGTTAAGTCAGTCACAGTTTTTTGTGTCGTGTTGAGAATCAGTTTATATGGACAATATCATTTAAAGAACATCTAGTTTCTATATGCTAATCTTTTGTGGAGAAAAAATATTAAGTTCAAGTCGACACGTTTTTTTCTGTAACGCTTTGCGAAATATAACCATTGCATTGCATCAGAGCAACTTTACAGAAAATACATTTGAGCAGATACATAAGAAAAATAGAATTAAATGTATGTAATAAAATAAAATAATCATGAAACAATTATATAAAATTATAAAATACATGATGATACAGGGGTTTATGCACATTTCCTATTAAAATATTTGTAATTTAACTAGTAATAGCTCAATTATACAATTTTGTGTCTTAATATATAGTGACATTCAATATGCAATAAAATATACCCAATCATCACTTGTATGTTGTTTTTTATAATATTTGTGTGTTTTATAAGACTATTGGTTGTCTCATTTGTATAACCCAGAAAATATTTTACTCAAAATATTTTACAGACAAAAATGTATTCATTTTCAAAAACATGATCATTCAAAATGGATAAGTTTCAATTTTTTTTTTTGCCACAACATAATTCCAACAGTCCACTGTTTTATTTCACAATTTGGATGATTTCAGTATTAACTCTACAATAGTAAGTATTTCGTAACTTTTGAAGGGGTAATGTATACAATACGTATTATGTATTAATACATTACCCCCTTAAATACTTTCATGTAATTAGCAACAAAAAGTACATCAAATCTTGTGCACGATAAGCATACAATTTAAATGATGAGTAGCTTATGGTACATTTTTCTATCTTTGCCAACAATGCAAATATTCAACTCAGTATAGCCATTGAACAGCATATCAGAGAGGACAGAAAAATGACACAAGCAGCTTATCAAGTTGCGACGCTCAGATCACATTTACACACACCACCACACGCCTGTAATCTTTCAACAGACAGTCAGCCCATCTCTGTCACTCACCCAGCGATCCCTTAGGACACGGCCTGTCAACGGTCTCTGCTCTCTGGGTGGCGGGCCACTGCACCCCTCGGGCCACGCGGGCTTCGCATCCCTGGAGCTCCGGGCCTTTGGGTGGTACCCGCAGCGGTCTGCGAGTCACCGGCACAGTGGCGGTGATGGGCCTCAGGTCTGGCGCCTTATTGATGGCCCCTATCGGGTGAGCAGTGGGGGGCAAAGGTCGCATGGTGGAGGGGATGGAGCTGGAAGTGACGGGTCTTGCTGCGGTGGTGGTACTACTGCTCGTCAGTGCGGTGACCGGTGGACCTGAGCGGGAAAACGACAAGTGATGAGACACAACGAGAGACAGAACACCTACAGAGACAGTGTTGGGAAAAGAAGACAAAACCTGAACGTTTGATGCGTCTCACAAATGGAATGTGAGAAAGTCTATCCGAAGAAAACGAAAGCGTTTGCGAGTTTTTAATGCGTGACTATATGTTCCCTGAGTCCCCAGGAGAACTGGATAGAACGAGAAACAGACGGAGAGAGGGAATGTTCGTGCCAACAGAAGATGAAAATGAATAATTGATTAGAAATCTTTTTCTGATCTGACAAAACGCTAATGACCACTGCTAATTAAACCATAAAGACAACGTATTGAAGGCACAGAGGGGAACGCTAACAGAACGTTGACGGTAACAGATCAAACTGTCTGTTATCCACAGCTCCCCGCTGATATCTCTCCTTCTCTGTCACTTACCAGCGGTGGGGTCCGGCGGGCCGAATTCCAGGGGGTAGCGGAGCACATTGTAGTTATTCCAGACGTACAGTTGGTTGTCTCGTGGGTTGTAGTCTACGGATGAGACGTACTGGTACGGGTTGGGGAAGGGGATGCCGACGGGCTCCTCCCGCGCTCGGTTGGTGTTGTAGGCGTACAGCAGCAGATCTCCACCTGCCTCGCTGTCATCGTCCTGATACACGGAGCGCACGGCGTACAGAATGCCACACGCCATGAAGGCGTTTGACGCCAGGCGCTTATCGAAACTCGTCTCCCAGGTTCCCTCAAAGCGCAGGGTGTAGGGGTTAACCTGGATTTAGAGAGAAACGCTTCAGATTTCCATCTTGTTCGTGCCACACCACAAATAATTTGATTACTCCACAGTTCTAAAAAATGGAAGATCCTCAACATTCGGATGTGAATCCAATAGCTGTTCTCTGACACTGACCTGACTGACCACCAGCCTTCCGTTGTTAGCCTCTGTGGCGTAGATAACCCATAGACCGTTTTCATCCACCGCAAGGTCAATATCAGATTTGCCCCCCCATCGGTACGGCGACGTGTCATGATAGTTGGCATTATTGACTATGGCTTCTCCGCTCTTGATACGCGTGCGCAGGTCGTACTTCACGATGTTGCGCGTGCGTTCCTTGTTGTAAAACACAGCCCCGTCGTACACGACGAAGCCTGTTCCATCCACGCGATTTGGCAGCCTGTGAGAGAAGAGTTTGTCATTCGCTAAACAAAAAATACTCTTAATAATTTGTGCTACACTTCCAAAATCCTGTGATCTGGAAATAAATCAAACCCCTAACAGGTCTCACAGTCAAGAGAATCACGAGTCGCTGTCAGAAAACCTTTTTTAAGGGGAAGCGTGTCATTTTTGTGCCACAGTGCTACTAACGTACCTAAATGGAACAGTTCACCTGAAAATGTAAATTCTCATTTAATTCGCTCATCCTCTTTTCATGGCAGATGTATGCCTTCTTTTCTTCTGCTAAACACAAATATATCTGGCACTTCAGGGGTCCCAGCTTGTTGAAGCTTAAAAAACACAACTCCAGTGGGTTAATAAATGTCTTCTGAAGTGAAACAATGTGTGTGTGTGAATTTTTTTTTGGTATTTTGAACATATTTAGCTCCTTTTTAACCTTCTTCAGTCACTGTTATAGCTGCTATATTGGTTGGAACTGCACACAGGTTTGTCACTTCCTGTTGCACTTGTGTATATGGTCGAGTGACTATGAAAGTGATTTGAGTTTTGATCTGTTATTTCAGATTTGTCATGACGTTAGAACCAATAAGATTTGATGTAACAAATTGTCATATATTAATTGTAGCCCTCTTAGGCCCGAGTGGAAACTGCGAGCCATGCCTCTTTCGCTATTCAAATGACCAGCATTCCACAAATATTAATGTTTTTTCACACATACCTACATTCGTTTCGCTTCAGAAAAAATTTATTAACCCACCGTGGTCATTTGGTTTTCTTTTATGATGGATATATGTGCTTTCATGGACATACAGTGACACATTTAAAACAAATCTTCGAGTTCAGCTGAAGAAAGGAAGTCAGATGCATTTGGGATGGCATGGAGGTGAGTAAGCCAACAAATCTTTACCCCCATTTACCATAGTGACTACCCCAATTTCTTTATAATTTGAAGAATGTAGGAAAGCAAACAGTTCTGGGGCACTTTTGACTACCGTTGTCATTTTTCCTACTATGGTAGTCAATGGGGCCCAATAACTGTTTGAAATGTAAAGAAATATACACAGGTTTGGAGCAACAAGAGAGTGAGTAATTCATGATAGAATTGAAATTTTGGGGTGAATTTCACTTAACCCAACAGTCCTACTGTATCAAATAAGTTTTTTCGACCGTATCCAAGCTCGGTTCTTGTCCCAAGCTGTGGTCAACACTCACTTGTAGGTGGTCGTAGCTCGATTCTGCTTGAAGTCCTCCCACGAAGCATACTCGTAAAGCATGTCTGTTCGGTACGGAGTCCAGGGCATGACGTAAAGGCGGTCACCAGACTGCAGGGGATCCTTACACCATGCCCCCGACTGATGCTCCGCCTCCTGCAGCAAACTAGCTGCCTGCACCCTTAACAGAGTCCCAGGACAAACAAAGACTGGAGATGGAGAAGACAGAGGGATACAGCAGAGAGAAAGAGAGAGACACAAAGAGAAGAAGAGATGAAATAACAAGGAGGGGACGGCAAGAATGCACAGAACGATGGTGTGAGAGGATTAAAGGGAGGAGAGATATGATTGGAAGACAAATGGAGAGATGAAGAACAAAGAAAGATAGTGAAGTGGTGGGAGGACATGAGGGATGTGAAAGAGAATGAGGCAGCCAGAAAGAGAAAGAGAGGGAGGGAGGGAGAGAGAAATGGGAGAGAGGACATGAGATAAATGAGCATTCTTCTAATGAAAGAGTGTTAATGTTCATTAGTCAAGTATCTGCACACTGGACTACAGGCTGGTGAGGGGAGATGACAGAATCCTGGCTGCTGGTGCTCATGCACTGCTGGGAATCGCTTTTTAACGCTGCCCTCCTTCAGCGTCCCTGCTGGAAAAACAGAAGGGAGACCAGCTTCTCATGTTAGCCGACTTTCACACTGTTTCCAGCTGGACCAGACATGTCACTTATGGTTTTAAGGAGGTCCAAGCTGGTCTAGATGGTCTCTGTCAGCTTGTTTTAACATGGTGGACCATCTTGATCAAGCAGGTCAGAATAGTCGGACCACCTTGGACCAGCAACAAATCTACTATCTACTCCATAAACCAGTTCCTTACGATAGCTCAGTTAACATTGTTTCTGGTTGGACATGGCTCATCATTCAACACAAAAAATATCTGAAGTTGGTCTAGATGGTGTATTTAACCAGCCGGTGGACTTGGGTCTTACACCATCTTGACCAAACAAGTTCCAGAGCGCTTAAGATGGTAAATTGGTCATTTATTGTCATTAGCTGGTCCCAAGTTGGTGGTTTCGATTTCAACCTGATGGACCAAACTGGAGATCTGACCACATTGGAGAAACCCGAAACTGGCCCAAACACCTTAAACTGGATTGAGCTGTTTTTCCAGCAGGGTTTTCTTATGTTTCCGTCTGAAGCTGTGGCATTTTCCTCACTGTAAAACATTGCTGTAATGCCCAAATTGGTTTTCATGTTTTTTGTATTGGATAAGGACAACTGTTTAAATGCCGGTCGTGTACAAAACACCCACAGTGCTCAATTTTCATCTCATACTAGTGCTTGAGCTTGACACACACAAAAACTTCTATAGTTGTTCTCCAAAGGAGGTCGTTCACCTGGGACTGGTGTGAATTAGCCGGCTGACACAAGAGAACCTATCGACGGCTGAGGGTGGGAAGTGTCTGTGGAGAAAGCAGAAATCATCTGCGCTGTGGCGTCACTGGGGACGGTGGTGAGCGCGTGCGGATGGTGAGGACACCTCAGGGGGAAAAGCTAGTGGGGCTTTCCTGCCATCGGCTATGTGCTTCCCAGACAGGCGATACTTACTGCTGTTACTTACACACACATATTTGCTAAAAGCTGAGACGGTGTGTGCAGAAAGCTGTTTTTAATTAGTGAATGACACACACACACTGCTGAACAAGCCCATGCGTCCAATTTTATAAATGCCATCATTTGTTTGATATCAACAAGAAACTTCAGCAGAAAGATGATTCTAGTCAACCAGTCCACCAACAAAGTTTGTTTGATTATACATATTCACACGCTAGAGGTCAGCACATACAAGAAGATCTTTCATTTGTTGTGACAAATGGTTGAATTCTTTTGGTTATGAGCAAATCTATTTTTTCAAGTACACTGAAAAATACAACTAGTAGGATTTACTTTATATTTTTTGGAATTCCAAATTCCAAAAATCCAATTTTGCTGAGAAATGTCCAATGAATATGTAAAGGCTGAGGATACAGAGTTATTATTTGCTTCAGTGTTATTGTAGTTTTGTAAATATTTTGAATTAGTTTTTATATATTTCTTTGTCAAGTTTTTTTTCTTATGTGCCCTTGTCATTTTATTATTTGATTTTAATAAATATAAAAATCAAATAATAAATAATAAAATGACAAAACATACAAAAATATTTATGAAACTACAATAAAATGGAAAATAAATATACAATGACTCTGAATCCTCAACCCTTACATATTCATTCCGATTTAAACTATTTCTCTTTCTTATTTAAACTATTTAATGCCACTCAATTTATCTATAGACCACTATGAGAACAGAGAAGAGGCAACACACTGTATTGACCCGTTCTATCTGGGTGACCCATAAAACAAAGAATGAGCATCCCGAGTTTAAAAGGAAATTGGGACAAATGCACCACACCAACGGATACACACACACTCACACATCTTTCTCCAAAAACTCGTACATTCTTCAAACCCACTGGAACGAGTCATTCCTTCAGACCGTGAGTCAGGTGGGACCAAGCGGTTTGTGACATGTAATGCCGTAAACATTACCGTAGATGTGTGTGTTTTGAATAATAGGAGGTGAACTTCATACTGTGTCACGAGGTTAAATCTTTCTTCATGTAGTATTAATACCAGGAGCTGTAATCTAGGTTACACTGAGAAAAGCTCCCGGCAGGCTGTCCAAGGCCCTGCTCGACTACACGGAGGCCACAAGAGCACACAGACTGCGACGTTCCGGCTGCTGCCTTGTCATCGCTCAAGCGACTGATGTCCACAAGCAGCTCAGTGCGCTCTAATTTAAGATAAAGACTGTCTTCCTCTCTCTCACTTTCAATGCCCAGAGTTTCTCACTTTCCTGATGCTATTAGGAACGAGACGGAAGGCCTATTATGGTGAATATTATAATTACAGAGGCTCTAAATAGGGATGGGAATGTATGTGTGCTGTCTAAAGGATTATAGACCAAGATCTCTGGGTACCACAGCCATTAAGCTGAGAGACTTCTTAGGAATCTGAGCTTCAATGATGCATTATATTATAAATGGTCATTTATGTAACTTCTCCTTTACTCCAACTTTGGCCACGTTTATATCCCAAGGTCATACATTATTTGAAATGTGAAGGATGCATGCTTAAAACGATAATGATCTGAAGGAAAAATTTAAATGATTTAGGGTAAAGCCCAATTCACATTGAGTCCGAAATATGCGTCCAAAATTTCCACACGATAAAAAATAAATACCACATCACATTGTGTCAATCACATTTGCACACTGCATCCGATATTTTCGTCCTTCATAAAAAATTCGGACCGGGTTTGATTTTCTTGTTTTTTTTGCATGCGTAGCAACGCATTTTGAGTGGAGTTTTTTTTACAATTCAGAGACACCATACAAACGAGAGCCAAATACGAAAAGAACCAAACGAAAATTTCGGACTGTATGTGCAAATGTTTACAACAAGGTTGAATTTGTTTCTATTACTATTGCATTAGCTATCATAAACTAACAAAGACCAATATTTCTACAGCATTTATTATTGATAGTTCAAGTTCATTTCAGCATTTACTAATAAATGATGATCACACTGAAGGATCTTATTTCGCGATAACAGCCGGCTGCTTGTACATTATCCCGCTTATTACACTACTACTTGCCACATGAGAAAAAAAACAGGACATAAAATGTGAATTAGAAATATTTTATTAGCTAATTTTTACCGAATGCAGACCTTCTGCGAGGAAAAGTTGTTCACTTTCGGTTTTAAAGTAAGAAACGACGTTCAAACGTCACAAACAGGCAAATTGGTTTAATTATTTGTAAATATGATGTCATATATTATTAAAAGACATATTTATAATACATTTTTGTGTAATATTAAACTGCCCCTCTAAAAAATGATTTGCAGCATCTGGGTTACAATGTGTTATTAGCTTTGAGCGGTTGTTATTTTCAAATATGGAATGTCGCGACTGGCCAATCAGAATCAAGCATTCAAATGAGCCGTGTAATAACAAAGATTAAGAAATGCTGAGAAACGATACTGTTCATTATTATTTCATGTTAGCTAATGTATTTACTATTGTTAAAAAATACAACCGTATTGTACAGTTACCCAATTTTCAACCCCAAGTCAGAAAATGTCTTATTACTTTTGTTGTCTTTCAGATTCATATGGGATGTAACAGTCGCTAAACAAGACACCATTCAATGACATCAGAGAGTAAGAGAAAGTCTGTTTATTATTTCATTTTCTCTGATCGTGTTTGGCTGAAGAAAGAAAGTCATGTGAGGGTGAGTCAAGTATGTCGAAACTGTTATTTTCTAGTAAACTATTTGAGCTCACATTTTTAACTAGGAAAGACCCTTCAATGGGGTTGGTTCCTTCCAGAAACATTGTGTGTGTGTGTGTGTCTGATCATTTCACAGAATGACACACTCCCACACACACACACAATGACCTGGGAGGATTCATTAAAACTGACCTGTGCTCTCTGCCAGCTCAGATCCTTGTATATTGTGTCTCTCTCGCTCTTTTAAAAAAAAAAGGTTTTTTATACACCATTCTACCAAAACTAAAAAACTGACCACCACAACAATCTAAAACAGGATGAGGTAACTTCACCCTCATCACCTCCATATTTTAAGGCCGCAAAACAACATCCCGGTAAGTCTCACTTACCTGGGACTGTAACCAGCACCTTGCTGTGTTTAAGCCCCGAGTAAGAACTGAATTAACACCTCCACCTCAATGAAACCACTGCTGAGTCTCCAAGTGCGGCGTTCAAAGTGCTAATGAGCTTCTCTGCTCGACTGAGTTTTACTTATATGCCAAATCATCATTAAAATGACACTTGTCTTCATTTCAACACCAGTAGGAAAGAAAATTAATGCTTGACATTACCACAGTAGCTGAACTGCCTCCCATAGACAGCAATGAAATGAAGTAGAAGAGTTTTTCTTACATTTCCTGCCCAAAATACACAAGAAATCTTTCTCTAAAGGGATAGTTCAACCAACAACTCCGCCATCATTTCTTCACCCTCTTGTCATTTCAAACCTGTATGACTTTCTTTCTTCTGCAGAACACAAAAGAAGGTATTTTGAAGAATGTTGGTAACCGCACAACGGAGGTACCCAATCACTTTTATTGTATAGACACAAAACCAATCCAAGTCAATGGGAACCACCTTAACTGACGTTATTTGCTTGAGAATAAAAAATTGAAATAAGAATACATTCATCATTTATTCATGCTCATGCGGTTCAAAACTATGAACACAAAAGAAGATATTTTAAGAAACGTCCTCAGTGGTTTTGTCTATGGAGGGCAATGTTGTTTGGTTACTAACGTTCTTCAAAATATCTTCTACTGTGCTATGTACAGGGAAGAAAGTCAAACAGGTTTGAAATGACATGCGGGCGTATAAATGATGCAAGAACTTCCATTTTTGTGTGAACTATCCTTTTAAAGTTCATGTTTTTACTTCCGTGTTTTAAAGAATTTCCGAGTGAAATGGAATTTTGAATAAGAAAAATTGTGGCCGTGGCTTTCCTCTTTCTCTGTGATTTGATTGGATTTGTAAAAACAGCCGTTGCATTTTGAAATGAAACTGGTATTATATCGAAAGTTGAAGGGGAGGAGTTAAGGGATGCTCCTGCCAAGCTGTCAAAGATGAATAGTCACTATTTCAGATTTTAACTAAAGACGAAGGCACAAGAATTTTAAAAAGAGAATGACCCACATTGATAAACCATTTACAATAAACGCTGCAATATTTCATAATAATTGTCATTGTCATTTTTTATTTATCCGGGACTTTAAGTCTCCCTAACTATGTAATACCAATCTGGAAGCAGTCATCTCACGTGAATTATGAAGCTCAAATCATGGTTAACAATCATTGTAGACACTAAAATAAATGTGAGAACAAAAAGAAGCTATGTTAAAGCAGAAAACTGAAGGAGAAACACATCGACTGTTACACGTGTGTGCTTGCTGGCTGTCTGTGTGGTGCAATGGCATGTGAACATACAGTCAGGGCTCCTCCAGGCCTTCCCACTACACCGTCTAACTGTCTGGCTTGACTGCTGTGAACATACTGCTTTAATTGAATCCTACACCTGTTACTGGCAGGTACAAAGTGCTGCCAACAGGGGGCAGAGCTCTGCGTTGAACTCAGCATCCTCTCCAATGCTGAATGGGTCGCAGTGTGCTTATTTACGTCAGTGAATGCATTAAGCATGTTAATGAACATCAGTGTGTGTTTTATAGAGAGAAAGAGAGAGAAAACTGAGGGAGGGTAAAGCAATTTAAAAAGCTAGAACAACTGCTGTTGTGTGTTTGAAAGCAAGTGTGAAGAGAGAGAGAGAGACATTATAGGTGTTGCTGTGTTGTTGAAAGTGAAGAGAGAGGGTTGAAAAAGGCGAAGGGTCAAAGGTTATTCCTGTGAAATGAGAATTAGGATTGGGTTAATCTGACTAGGAGTCTCCCAGATTGCGTCCTGAACAGCAAGGGGCAAAAACATGTGCTATGTTTAGTCCACTTACAAACGCACACAGATACAAAGCAAACACACTCACCCTTGACCACCGCACACACACACATCTACACCCATATATTTACACACACCCAAAAATGCACTGTCAATGTATGAATCCAAAATTGTATCCTTGCCATGAGGTTGCTAAGATACTGTGAGTGCCTTTTAACACATATCTAAACGATTGCTAGGGTGTTCTGTGTGGTTGTTAGGTAGTTCTGACCCAAGTAAAATGTGTTAGATGATCTGCCGGGCCGCTATGGTTGACTAGAGGGGGTTCAGGTCACTGTTAGGTGAACCAGATAAAACCGGGTAAAACCCGCAAAATGGTTTATTACAAGTCTTCTACATCAGGTTATTATTTATTTTATGATTTATAAGTGTTTTGCTGTATCGTGTGATGCAAAATCACCCCACGACGGGGAGTGTCTTAATGTGTCAAACCAGACGTCTCACTGAGCTCTTCCAGCTTATTTCCCGCTCGAGTTGAAATTTTCAATGGAAGATGCCATTGAGGCGAATATTGGCGCAAATTCACATCTATCGTTAGTATGTCATTTGATATACTTGACCTAATAGTTCAATTCGCTCATGGTGTGAACACAGCATCAAAGAAGGTGTGAGAAGTACAACTTGAAACTTGGTTTATTCCCAGATGTCCCTCCTACAATGCACATTTATCATTTAAAAAAGTTAAAGCTAGTGCTTGAAATGGGGGAAATGAGTTTTTGGAAGTAAAAATATATTTACACAATAAGTCTCAACATTTACTGTTTGTAAGTGCTTTGTGTGAATTATGTGCAGTCCCACTTGACAAAACTGTAGCATACTATAGTATTTACTACAGGAGATGTCTAGATTCTACAGTGCTTTGAATATTACTAGAAGAAACAGTAAACTTCAATTTACATTTACACATTTGGCAGACGCTTTTATCCAAAGCGACTTACATTGCATTGCAATATACATTTGTTTCTGACTATGTGCAATCCACTGGGTTCGAGCCCATGACCTTGACGTTGTTAGACCCAAGCTCTAAACTCTGAGCCACAGGAGAGTTATCACTTCAGAATACTATAATGTACTACAGCAAATATACAATAGTGGATATTATAGTATACTACAGTTTTTTTAGGTGGGCTTCCACACAATTTGCTAATTACGTATTGTTTATGAAAAGATGATAATAAATATGTTGTACTTGTAATCTACAACCTTGCATATTGTAAACCTATGACATCCAAATGTGCAACAGAAGCTACATAGCCAAGTGTCTAAAGTAAAATTCATGACTGCATTTTTCCATTTTTTATCCAGGCAATAGAAAATTTATTTATATTATATCTACAATTTTGCATTTCAAACATAAATATATTGAGATTTCCTGTATTTATGGTTTAAAAACCTTTATGTCCCTAACTAGAGTCATCTCTGTATATCTGTATATCTCCACCGCTGTTATATCACAACATGATGTCTATTGTATATGAAGCAGAAAGATATATGCAACAAAGTAACAAAGTTAGATTTTATGGTGTGTTCAAATCTTTCACCTCAACGTACAAGCAACAATAACAATGATGCTTGCCTTAGCAAACAGGCCTAATAAAAACAGGCAGCCATCGAGGCCATACATAAATATGATGTTATGAACAGTACGTGTGTGTGTTTAAAAGTTTCATCTTCGCTGGCCTTGAGTTGTATTACGACTCACTACGCTCTGTTAGCATGGCTGTCATAGCAACTGTGCACCCGAGGGATGTGTGCTCGCTCTGCACGGCGCCACACAACTCCATTTCTCTCTCCCGATCACGTCGCCTCCCCTGGGCCGGTTCTCCCGGCAGCGCTGCCTGTCCAGAGCGATCTATCTGTGTTCGAGTCCTCTTCAATGGAAATTCGTGCCCAAATGCGCACACTCTTTAACTTGAACACTTCACACACACACGTACACCCATGCAGTCTCCTATCTCTCATACCGCCCAGTCCGAGTCACGTGTGAATTATGCTTAACATGTTTATCTGCTTCAAGGCAGGCCCAGAGGAGAATAAAAGAAAGAGTGTGTATCTGTGTTGTGTGTCCTGAGCACAACAGCATGGAGGCACTTCCCAAGATTCCACAATCTGACAATGAATCGATCCTTAAACCATTCAGTGCTAATAAACACATACCCGGAGGGTGGGCGGTCGACACAGAGTTGTTAATGAAAATAATTGTTAACGGTTAATGAAATAGATTGAGGATAGAAGAAATAATTAGCAGCGGGGCAAGAGAGAAGAGATAAAGCAACGGTGGGGTGGGATGGAGGGGGCCGGCTGTCCGCTGCGGTACGATTGCAGGTAAGAACGGCCTGAAATGTAGGTCAGAACTCATCACAACACTTGCCAATGGCACCATGGGGAGGGAACAAAATGGAGGGCTGACATCGAGTATGTGTAAAGCGATGTCAGCATTAGCGGAGTGGAAGAGGTGCAGGGCGAAGAACAGGTTTAGTGTTCATTCCCACAAGACATTCCAATAACAACAGAGACAGAACAGGGTGCACACACACTCACACACACGCTTGTGAATATTTCATTCAGGAATACACATGTACAGGGACAGAGCAAAGGATGGGCAGGACTTGTCTGTCGCAAACCCTTACTGAGCGTTTTTAGACATCGTAGGCACGCATCCAATGCACAGGCTGCTCTGAACAGCAGGACACCTCGTTTTGGTCAAATTACGAGGCAACTATGCAAGGCACTCCCAGAATCCTTTGCAACAATTTCCAGTCATTTCAGAGGAGCTGGAGGGACCCTAGTAAAAAAAATCTGTTAATTTAAAATGCATTTATTTGACGTAAGTATAGTTTAAATTAGGACTGACAAACGATTAATTGCATCTAGAATAAAAATTTGTGTTTACCTAATATATGTGTACTGTGCATATTTATTTTGTATTTATAAACACTAAAACATACACACACTTGTATATATATTGAGGGAATATTTAAATACATTCATTTATATTTACTAATAATTTAAATTCTATATCAAGTTTATTAATTGTTATATTTTTCTTAAATATATGCATTTATGTGTATGTGCTCATAAATACAAAATAAATATGCACAGTGCACCGACATATATTACGTAAACATAAACTTTTATTCTATATGCGATTAATCAGGATTAATCGTTTGACAGCCCTAATTAACATATTTACTGACATGACTTAATGATATAAAATTATAATTAGACGTTATTTGTAGAACTATTTATACACAATGCATTGCATTTCTCTTAATATTAAGCGTGTGTTTAAATAAACATGTCTTCTAATATCATTTTTGATAGGGATTTTATGATTTTTTAAGAGTACATAACAGGAGATAACGAAATTGACATGCAGTGAGTAATGTTGTCGTGTTTGAAAGTAAGCAGTCTGATAAGTTGTAAATCCGAAGGTGAATGAACAACAAAGTTATTGGTTTGGAAATAGGGAGTCGACTCGAAAACGAGTCGTCCCTAGACCGATTCGCCAACCCCCACGGATTTACATCACTACATTTAGTCCCCTTCTTCGTTTTGCTAGAACTGCCCACGAAAACTTCACTCTTCTCCCCCAAACTTGACCATCTGACCAATCACATCAGACTAGGCTAGTGGAAAGGAGGGGATTAGCCAGATGAATTGCGGAACAAATCATTTGAGATTCAGTCAAGAAGTAATGTAAGAATAACTGTCTATTATTACAAAATAATTTTTTCAGCGTCTTCTATACATAAACTTGTTGTTGGACACTCCATAAACAAAAGTAGGACCGTAAAAATCCCTAGTTATGTACTGTTTAATAAAATCAATCTTTTGACATATTGTTTGGATAATTTGACTCACGTCTTTGAACGTAATCCTGTGTACATCTTGAAGTGACTGAGTAAAAAAACGCCATTGTTCCCTTTGGATGCTACATGTGGCGGAAGTAACAGAGCTGGCTGAGATTTTAGCAGAAATACATCATCGCTGCATGTGCATATATATTACAATCTTAAAAAAAGGTGATTCAAAATGTTCTCTGGTGGTTCCATAAAGAACATTTAACATCTGAAGAACCTTTCTGTTTCACTAAAGGTTTTTTTCTGGCGAAAAAAGGTTCTATAGATTATAGAAAGTAAGAAAGAGTTGCTTCTTTAAAGAACCTTTGACTGAATGGTTATTTGTGGAACCAAAAGTGGTTCCTCTATGGCATTGCTGTGAACAACCTTTTGAGCACCTTTATTTTTAAGAGTGCCCTTAAACATCCCTAAATCAAGATATAGACACAAAATGACAAGCATTTACACCTTGATTTCAGAGAAATCCTACACAATTGTGACAATTTTGCTCAAAATAATCTTGTTATTTTCTTTTTCATACAACAGCGCACAGCTTTTTACCACAACATTTTTTTTAAATCTTTGAAAGAAAGAAATCTTGAACTATTTTGGGTATAGTTTAACCAAAAAGGAGACTTCTGTTATCATTTATTTATTCCCATGTGGTTCAAAACCTGAATGTAACTCTTTCTTCAGAGGAACACAAAAGATAGTTTTGTGTCCATCTAATGTAGGTCAAGTTTGTTGTTTGGTTGGTCTGTTCAGAATATCTTTTGTGTTCTGCAGAAGAAAGAAATTCATATAGGGTTGAAATGACATGAGGGTGAATAATGATGAACAAAAATTCCCTTTAAGAATATATGTCTCCTTTTAAGGATGTTTACAAAATAGTATTGGAAAACTATTAAAAAATTAAATGAAATGCCTGAACCATTGACAAAATATCCAATTCAAACTCCACACTAAATAGTTGCGAGGGCACATTTGTATGAAATGAATAAAATCAGTGAGTGATTCCAATCAGTTTCTATTTCAGATCCAAACCCAAGTGAGCTACATTAGTTTTCAAAAGTGATGGACTAACATCTTTGATTTTTATTCAAGTATATTATTACAAATTTATTAAAGCTGAATTAGACTCAATTAACTCTAATTATTAAATTAACATTTTAGATTTAGTAGATTTTAGACTTATAAACACTGCCATCGTCACATGCAATGCTGCCTTACAAATTGGCCTTCACGTCAGATGCGCATATGATGTCTTAAAGCGGCTTTTGAAGAAACTGCCAAAATAGGTAGCCGCTAATGTAGACAGCAGACAGCGTGGCAGCTCGCAAGGGTTTGGAACAGAGCCTTTAAATCATATACCCAGTAGTACATGACAGGAGGCTAAATTACACCCGGTTCCAGCATCGTTCAAGTCTCGTAAAAGTTTGAAGCCCAATACTCAGAGACTGGCACGAGGATCAAGTACAGCATCCCCGTGATTGGCTGGCTGAAGTGAATCAGGCTGCGAGCTGATTGGCACCCCGGAGAGAGGCCACGTGAGTGGACCTGGCTCTGCCTCACAAAGCAGCCATCTCACAGAGATGCCAACTGCCGCCGTGCCCTCCTCTCCGGACATGCGCGGAGGGAGCGCCTGCCACAGACGCCACCGAGCGGTGTCCAAAACCAGACAACAAAAAAGAGAATTAAAATGAAGGATGATGCCACTGGCACATGACAAATTGGAGAGGTGGAACCCGAGGAAGGACGACTGAAATAAGGCGATCTGAGGATCAGAAAACCTGCGGCTGTTTCTGATGAACACATGAGAATTGGGAAGCATGTCAACCAAGAGAAGAATACGGATAAAAACGAATGAGTCATGGCTAGGGATGGGAATCGAAGGGAATTAAACAACTCCAAGTTTAACAAACTTTTGCTCCTGCTTTGGTATAATGCCAAAGTATAATATACATAATTATACAGTAGCTACCCATCAAAAATTTGGAAACGCTTGACAAAAATGTCATCTGTAAATGTATCTCGTAAATCTTTTAATGAATGCTTAAATGTCCGAAATTACTTTTGTAGAAAAAAATATTCTTAAAGGCTGGGAACTTTAGCTGCTTTCTTTGGCCAAGGCCCGCCCCAGAGGCCTTATGGCTGAGAGGTCAAGCAACCAATCACGTTTGGTTTTGTGCCGCGTCATGTTTAGAGGCATTGAAATGTACCCGCAGACACAGTTTGGTGTACAATCATCAAATGTGTCAAAGGTTAACAGCAACAAAGCTCTTCACATAGTTTTTTAGAATGTATTTAAGTCTATCGTGATGAATTCTTATTGCATATTAAAAAAGGCAACACGCACGTCTCCCGGAAATACTGTTAAATTCAGAATCAGAAGACGACCTTGAATGTGCTGAAGTGTTCCCAGAAAAGTGTGCCTCAGATGTTCAGCAAACGGTCCGCGGGCGTGACTTCTGCGGCTGAGACTAATAAAAATATAACCGCGTCAACATATCAATTTCATATATCATACCAATTTCTATAAATAGTCGCTGTTCATTTCAAACTGGACGCTTCATGACAAAAAATCCATGGTTAATAACACCCAGGGGTCGAGAAACGCATGGGCGGCAGAATCAAATTAAAATACTCAATCATTTGTGGTCATACATATATGTGTAAGGCATTATTTGAAAGTGTGAAGGGCCTACTTTTGTATGCTTACAATAACAACAAAACGTTGTGCCGCCTCTATCTCTGTGAACATTTACGCAGTCTAGATTAAATTCAATGTAAGGAAGTGTAATTGCTTGCTGCTATTTTGAGTCTTGTGAACAAACTAACTAAAAAAATAACAATATCATTAGAATGATACAAGTCGGACTACACACAGGTCACACTGTTAGAAACCACTAAAGACGTGTTTCTAATAGTTTATTATTTTGTAGTACCCAGTGTTTTTCTCTCATCCCATTTAATTCATTCCGCCATAATTTAACACATCGCCAAATAAACCCTGACGGAGCCAAACATCAAGAAAATAATTGGTTTCCATCATTTTTTAGCTAATGTCTGAACAAAACCAGTTCACAGTTCCCAGCCCTAGACATGGCCACTGAGAGAAAGCTCATAAAAGAGAAAGCTTGTAAAGAGAGATACTGAAGCACCTGGAAATGGGAAAGAGAATTTGGCAGGGGGTTGGCCAGTTACCAGCTCTACAAATCGTTACTCTAATCTAAAATAACATACAGAGAAATCAAAGGGGATCTCCTGAAGGAAGGAAGGAAGACAAAATAAGAGGGATTGAGAGAAAAATGAAAGGAGATAAAGCGAGAGAGAGGGGTTTTACAGTATGGAGGAGTCGCTTAGGATCTGGAAGGACGGATACAAAATTAATCGCAAACAATAGAAGGATGAATAAGTGATGTCGCACGGGAGAGGGTGGAATTGCACAGATGGTTACGCGTGTCAGTGGAAGATATGGGTTATGATTCAACACTGTACCGATACAGGGAGAAATGACCTCCTGTCCAACAGAAAAGTGGAGCGGGGAAGCGCTCAATGTAAAGTGGCTCGTGCGAGTGTGCGTTTGAGAGAAACAGAAAGAGAGAGAGAGAGAGAGAGAGAGAGCGTGCATGTGCCGCATTTAGTTGGAGAGAGTGTTTCCCTTGGGGTAGAAGTGATCAGATTAAAGGATGGTTATTAATTTCTCAAATAGACTTAATTGGAACTTTTAGCAGGACAGCTGGTGGAGGTTCTGGTGCCGTTTTCCAGAAGTGAGCGTTGCGTGCGTGAGTGCGCGCAAGCGTGTTTGAGGCGCATGCATGAGGTCCTTCTGAGCGCGGGGATTAGTGCATGTATGCAGGAGACTGTACGCATGATGGCGTGTGTTGGTGTTATCTGAAACAAGAACGAAATCTGGAAGGAGTATCGGTTATAAGCCAGAGAGAGAGAGAGAGAGAGAGAGAGGGAGGGATATAAACATCAAACATGAGCACTACACAGGGTGCTGGGTTAGGACAGGGGGATGAGGGGAGGAGAGGAAACGGAAGAGGAAGGGGAAGAGGGCGGGCAGGGCGAGCTGTGGTTTTCATGTTCATTGTGGTCTTTACCTTTTTGGTCCACTTCTATTCAAGCATCGGAAAAAAGAGACAGACAGAAAGAGAGAGAGAGAAAGAGAGAGCAAAAGGATGAGCCAAAGAGAGAGAGAAAGAGGAGAATGAAAGAAAAACAAGTGCAGGAAAAAAGAGAAAATTGAGATTAAATAAAAGGCTAGCCTTTCTCAAATCATGTTATTCTGTCAGTGTGATGTTGAGGCTTTACAGAGAGGATGACTCGAGTGAGTAATGAGGGGGTGAATGGCCTCAAACGTTTTCACAAAGATTTGCAAAACCCGTTTCCGTTCTTCCTGTTTCATCGTCATATGACACAGTCACGCTTCCCCCAGTCACACGCACTCCGCCCCCTCTGCTCCCCTCCATCCTTTGGTCATCCCACTCTCCAAACTTCTGCATCGCTGCGAGAGAGACGGTATGTTCGGAATGGCGTACTACCGTACAGCGTGTACTTTTTTGTGTCATATGCTATGTATATACTGTTCACAGTATGTCTATATTTTTACATGAAAATTAGCAGTACATCATTGGAGCACACTGCGTGAAATACTTTATCCCATAATGCAATGTGCCTGATCTTGAATGTGATGAATGAACCGGAAGTGGTACAAATAAGGATTTTGAATGGTGCTGTAAGTCTGCTGGACCATGCAAACCAGCCAAACCTTGGCCTGCCTGAACATGCTCACAGTATAAACCAGTCATTTTACTGTTTTAGTTCACATACTTTTAAAATGCGGTAAAATGACAACCTAACCACAATTTTTTTTACCAGCGGATTTGACTATTGTTATGAACATTTGGTGGTTCAAATACCCATGTGAGATCTCTCTTGAAATTTGTAAAGATTTGTTTTATTTTTAGTGCATGATCTTTCATAGTCAGGTAAGTTTCAGGATAGTCACATCCATAACGCTTCATATTCCTCATAAATGGACACATGAAAAATAATATGAAGTAACTATTTGATGTTCTATAAAGAGGCATCCTTTCTCCATTCATTGTGTATAATTGCTTCAGGATTTATTTTACAGAAATCCTACAAAGTTTATCGTCTCCCAAAACCACATCCTTTATTTTGTCACATCCATAAGGCATGTTTATTTCCCTTTTTTTAATAGATTTTTTTCATAGACTGAATTTTTTTGATGTTAAGAGTCTATCAGCAAGGGTGCAGTTAAATATAAACAGATGGTTCAATATAATCCTAACAAATTCATTCTCTGAGCATTTTTATGTCACATTCATAACGCTCGAATTGCCCATTTACTCTATTTTTTTACATTCACATAACCGTTTTACCTTTATTTTAACAGTAATCTAAAACCTGCGCTTCAAAGCCATACGTGTATCATCGAACCTAAACGTGTTAAAAGAGCTTGTCTGATTGACTCATGGCTACGTATAAGCCATCCCCTGACATCGTTTACATGTTTACAGAGCCGCGGTCTGCCACTGGTGTGACTCAAGATACCCACTTCAATAATATCTGTCAGAAATATTTTGTATGTGTCACACCAAAAGAATTGCTTACAGCACCTTTTGTCAGTCAGATTGAAAATAACGATGTTTGACCACAAAAACCAAATTAATGGAAGTCAAATAATATGATATGATTATATAATATAATATGACGATAACCGGACGTTATTAAGTAAGCCATGTGGCAATGATGTACCACGCTATTGATTGAATTGTTTATCATTGCATAATGACTTTGTGTGCTCTATTTAAAAAATAGTAGGTCCAGTACACTAGCATTCCATTCCGAACATATTTAAAAAGTGCAGTAGTCTTCCGGAGCTGAGGGGATGAAAGAGTTAAAAAAAGAAAAAGATTGATGCGGTAATGACAGAGAGAGAAAGAGAGAGAGAGAGATTAATTTCTGAAACCGAAGGGGCTGGTTCTGGCTTGGCTGGGACCGGGCGAGCGAGCTGTTCTCTCTCTTTCTCAAGTGTGGAGCTTGACCACTTATCGCTTCTACTTGCTGAATCCATCAAGATCCAGCTGCCAATCACTGATTGCGGTCCGCGGGACCATGCAGCTCGGCTGCAGGTACACTTCTGTGAAGCAGGCAGGCAGAGCCGTGGAGAGAGGCCATTATAAGGAAGGGAGAAGTTTGAAAGAACAAAAGACTGAGAAAAAGAGATGGAGGAACATTTCTTTTCCCCCTCCTGCTGGAAAAACCAGGTCAGGTTTTGGGAACATGACGGCTGACTTGTTGCTGGTAATTTGTTAGACCGAGAATAGAGTTTGGGGTAGACTTCCCACCGGTTTAGTCAAGGTGGTCCAGGTGGTTCCTGCTCTAACTGGGTAGTGCTGATTATCAGATCCTTCATGGTTTAGTCTGGTAAGGAACCACCTACTTATACAGCACATGCTGTGTGATGGCTGTCTAATCTCAAATACTGTAAACCCATCATCATTTATTGGTATGGAAAGAAGAAAATAAGGTATGGTCCTTATTTTGTGAAAGGTCTGATCGGTCAACATCGAACGATGAGTTATGCAATAGTTAGTCAACAGATGGTCGACCAGTAATGTTGGTTTGGTTTTACATGCCATTCAGGGCAATCTCGAAAGTATGGACGCGTCATCGCAGTTTCCCCATACTTTTAAAAACACTTCCATTTTTTGTTTACTAAAGCTTATGAAATAACAACTTAAATATTACCATTAAAATCAAATACAGTAGTTGACAAGCTAATTAAAAATTGTCTTAAAAACCAATTACAAAGTTTTATTTAATTGTAATAGAAATAAGATGGAAAAACATTACAAATACTGTAGCAAAAACTAATTAATATAATAGAAATAAAAAAATATGTATGCAGATACAATTTACATGAAAAAAATTTCATATTTTAAATATTTAAAAATACATAAAGAGAATTCTAAAATTATTAAAGCTTCAAAATTCTAAATAAAAAACACATTTAAATAAACTGAGTACATTTTTTATAAAAAATTGAAATAACTTGAAATAAATAAATCGGGTGTAGATCTTATTAATACTTTGTCAACAGGTTAAACAAGTTAAAACGTTTTTATTTTCGTGTAAAATATCAAATATCAGATTAACATCCTATAAATCTGAGCCTGACCACTATGCTGTTTGAGCTGGATTCTCCAGCAACGCTTACTGTTCTTCTCGCTCATGTTCGCACACAAAACAAAAATCCTACGTGTTTGACCATTCTACGGCTACTCTGTCATTCTGGGCTTCAGTTATGGCGTGTGTTTGTATGTGTGAAGAGCCTCAGTGTCTATGACAGACAGACAGCCAGTGCGTCAGTGTGAATGACAGCTTGTCTGTCCCGCCGATCTGGATGTGCTAGCACTGTTAGCCTGTACCCGTGGCTGACACGCACAAGCGCTCGGGGAACTGCTCACGTGTTAGCGACATGTGTCGTGCTGTAGCGGCTACACGCAAGCGGCGTGCAAAGCTCAGCGGTTTTCCCCCCGAGACCCATTGTGTGTCTTGAAAGACACGCTGGGGTTTTTGAAGAGGAGAACCTCGAGTGAGAGAGGGATGGAGGCACTGAAGGGGAAAAAGCCACGGAGACAATTGTTTGGTTTTGAAGAGATCTTAGACATCCAGTTATGCATATACTGTTTGGGTTATGGCCGTGGGCGGTCGGCACCGTCTGACTCACAATGACTAGCTGAAAAGGACGCTGGGCGAGAATATTTGAAGGTGATGATGTAGATTTGCAGTGCGTGGAATAGCACTGCAGCAAAAAAAAAAAATTACATCCACTTCAACAACCGTTAATTAAAAAAAAATCATTCAGATACAAGGAAATGGAACTTGTAAATAAAACCAGTTCTCAATTTCCAATCCTAAGGGTGACATAGCAGCATAAACGGCAATGCACTTCACTTTACACAAAGAAGAGCTGACGCCGGCATCCGCCTGAGTGCGATTTTAACTCCAGACTAAAAAAGGGAGATGAAATCTCAGAAGGGCATATCCTCCGGCCTTTGCATGAAGGGACATGTGCTTTATCCGTCTCTCAACAGATGACACAACAATGGTCATTCATCTGAGACTTTAAAGTGAGGAGCTGTTGCATATGTGCCGTCTCTCTTCCTGACATGGATCTGAATCACACAGTAAGTGTATTTCCCCTTGAGGCACAGAGAGAGAGAGAGAGAGAGAGAGAGAGAGAGAGAGAGAGAGAGAGAGAGAGAGAGAGAACAAAAGTAGAATAAAGATTGAATGCAGATGACAAGCATATGTGACTAATAACGCAGGAATTCTTCCTCGAAAAAGCTGCGATGATGAGGGAGGCAAGAGGAAAAGAGACCGTTATTTGATTTATTGATGTTTCCTCTTCCACCTGTGGAGAAAACCACACGTGCGCACACACAGTTGCATTAAAATAACCGCCGGCGCATTAAAAACACGCCAGCTGCTCGTGCATGTGGCATAATTGTGATTGTTTTAATGGCTTCCTGCTTTATTTCCCTGCCCTTGGTGAAGGAGTACGGTGGCCCTTGAGCCCCCTCAGCCCAGCGGTCTCTGCAATCCTTTCAATTACTCATGTGATAACAAGAGGTACTAATGAACACACCTGAGGAGCGCAGCCGGAGGAGCGCCCGAGCACACGCGTAACGCTGCCTTTCTTCTGCTTCTCGCATTAGGAGGTGAAGACGAATCCAGCGCCAAACCGTTGGCACTTGTCACTCCGCACACGTCGCAAATAATGTGGGCCTAATAAATATTAATGACTGCGGCAGTTTCAAAACTCTCCGTCTCTCTCACAAATACCAAATTACGGCGAAACACCTGGTGCTTGTATATTGACTCCCACTGTTTAACACTTCCTGTAGAGTTAAGGCTGGAATGCGACTGAAATGTTCTCACACGTTTGCGTTCTTAAAAAAGTCTTTCTATGGGGCCAAAGCAGTCAGGATGTGGGATGCATTCAAAACAACGCCGTCTTTTGTTCGCTCCATTTACTCGGCACTGGGCTGAATTCAATCCTTATGCGGCGCGGCAAGTTGTGTGTGTAACATCTTGTAAACACTACAACAGTATTTGGATCATTTAGCTCGTACGTCTGAAGTGACAATCAACTATTTATGCACTCTATTATTATTTATTTTATAGCTTTTTGGGGAACTTGTGTGAACTATGAAACTAGTCTCATTAAAAACACAATCTCAACTTTAAAAAACAAGCTTCAAATATCCTCTGTTGAAACTGTTGCGACATGAGCGACAGTGACCGTTGGGGATAGGAAGTGGCCGTGTCTAGCGACACAACAAATATGAGATTTGCTCACCTTTATGACGAGCGACTTTCGGGAGCGACTACCAATAGGAGTAAAGGGGTGGAGCTCATGTCATCTGTCTCTCGTCAGTTTCTGCAGAGTTTGTTAATAAATGTTAAAAGAGCAACCAAAGCTAGGAACGCCTTCTGACCACCTCGTAGCAAGAGATTAGCGACACACAGAAACACAGTCGCTGGCAGTCTGAACGTACAGTAAAGGCCTCTGTATCTGTGTACTGTATACCCAGATGTGCGGTGCAGTCAAACACGCTTTCATCCCTTTATACAGCAAACTGAAATGCCTGGCCTGCAGCGGTGGAGAGGTTATTCAGCCCCAGCGAAGTCTGAATTACTTTGTGCACATTTTATTTAGCACAGAATTGTAATTTCATTCTGCCTTATTCCTTTAAAAATTCAGACACCATAAAACTACGCAGACAAGCCATAGAAATAAACAACGTTATCGGTGGTTATAAATCCTTCTCTACATACTTCTACTTGATAAATCTTGTAATTGTACCACCATCAAAATCTTAGTAACAATAAACAACAGATTAAACTTTACCTAAAAATAGAATAAAGACATGTAGAGATGTAGCTTACTTTTAAAGTACCCCTGAAATCAAAATAGTAAAAAGTTCGTCTGAGGGGTGAATCACATTCATGTCTTAAACCGCATTCTCTCTTCAAATGACCCACGGTGCGGATGCGGCACTATGAAAAGTTTTACTATTTCCATCTCGATGTGGCGCCAACACGCCTAGAAAAATGTGCATGAACTGCATGCGCATCGCAACCGTGTCTTTGTTCTCCCTAATTGTGCGCACCTGCCTCAGGTCTACATTTAAAATAACGATCTTGAAAGATGCAGAATGTGAATCGGGCTTTAAAGGAATAGTTCACCATTCATTCAACCTCTATCATGCAAAGCCTGTATTTGAGTATTTCTTGTCTTGACCACAAAAGAGGATGGTGGTCCAGAGAAGATGATAATGAATAATGATGACAGAATGTTGGGGTGAACTAGCCCTTTAAAAATATTTGTGATCAAGTTTCAAATCATCGAAAAATCTGTATTTAGAAGATGTTATCATGTACTGTAGATCAACAACTTCCATGAGCTTCATCAGATTCAATCCTGTGAAGTGAACTAAATTCCATTGGCTATTTTAAAAGGGGGAGGAGTTACTCAACATGCCACACCCTAGCTTCCTGTTTCCTGTTTCAGTGGAAATGCACAAACAGATTCGCATTTCAAGGCATTTCAATGGGTCTTTAACATTGAATCCTATTTAACATAAAAAGCTGGCTAGCTTACCCACTGTTAGGATAAAGAGCAATGTCAAAGAATGAAGTCTGAGTCTGGGCATATGAACAGCTCAGAATCTCTGAGAATATTTCGCTCGACACACCGTACAGCTTGATTTACATCAGCTCTCTTGTGATACCATGCCTTTAAATGCATCTAATTGCCTTTCCTTGACCCGAGCGAGGTTATCAGATAAGTTAGCACAAGTATCAAGTGCGTGAGGCCTTGTTATATAATGCACACTGACAGAAGACACCAGGAAAGATGCCAACTGACTTGACTAAACAGATTTCTGCCAAGGGAGCAAAAGAGGACGCATTACGGCGATCGGTGATGCATTAATGCAGCTTGGCCAACACCGCCTCGGGCTAAACTGAGTTTGAGTAAGCCGAGGAAAGTCACAGCCGACTGAGGCGAGGCCTGCTGTTTGTCTTTATGGGGCACAGTTCGGAGCAGAGCTGCCTGTTTGTCATTTCCTAGGAGACGTTGAGTTCTTTGCATATGAGGGCCAGAAAGTTTGACTCCTGCTGGCACTCAGCAACCGAATTTGACGCGTTGGCTGCGCCTGCAGTTGCGTGCGAGCGGCTGTGTGTGCGAGGCTGTAAAACGGTTTGGCTGAATCTGTCGCCTTGCTGTCTCGAGCGGCTGTTATCATGGCGACGGTGGAGCTCACACACAAACAGGAGCCTGTCAGGAACAGCGCAAGCCAAGCGACGTTCTTAAATGCAATGTCTCTTGTCCCTAATTCCTTGCATATTAAATAAACAAACAAACGGACATATGTCAACGGTAAACACACCAATAACACCATGGCACGTGTTCTCGGCCAGCCGTGAAAGATGGGGCATTATCAGAGCAATTAGGCACAGTAAATTCAATTAATCTCGACAAATCTCCACAGAGGCCCACACGACGCTGCCACCCCCCGGTAATTAAAAATGGCCGAATTGCTTCGCCACTTGAGGGGCGTGAATGTCTGTATATAATTGAGGCCCGTTTCTATTTATTCCGCTATGCTAGCCAACAACATGTGGAGCCCGGAAAAGAGCAGAGGGGAGCGCATCCCTTCCTTGCCCGCGGTCCCTCGGGGGAAACGAGACTGACGGAGGATTCCGATAATTGGCTCTTCTTTGTCACTTCAGACAGCGAAAACTTTTCATTATGAAGGAATCAGGTCCCAATTTTCCTCACATCTCTATTCTTCAAACACCGTAAACAAAGTTTTTAAAAAAAGGAGCTAAAATGCAAGTCAGCAGCTAGTTAATCATGCATCCTCTCACCTCAGCGTAGAAAGCTATTTCCAACCGCCGGCCTTGAGATAGCGACCGGAGAGGAAAAAAGGAAAGCTTGTGACAGGCTAAATGAAGCGGTGAGCGGAGTGCCGAGGCGTGCTAGCGTTTCAGCTGCGGCTCACCCCCCGACGCTCGCCAACATATGTCACGCTAACACACCAACTTAGCAGCCACAAACTAGCCTGCCTTTCTCACTTACACTGCTCCTTCCACAATAAAACACCTGCTGGAGAACATCTTATCTACTGTAATTTTATATAAATCTAAATGATTAGTTACGGAGTGAGAGAAGAAGCAAACGTGTGAGAACCAAGGTCGCATCCAAGTTTGTTTATTGTCAAGAGAAAGTCATGAAAAAAGAAAAGTAATAAGTCCTGACAAAATACCACAGAAACGAAATAACAAAGATGAAAACTGTCAAAATGATGAAGGAAAAATAACAAAGATTAAATAAAATACCGTCAGAATAATATAGAAATAAGGAATAAAAGATATTGGGAAAGTAATAAGATCCAACAAAGACAAAATAATGAAAATTTGTCAAAATGACAAAGAAACGACATAATTAAATAACGTTAAAATAACGTTAATGTAAATAAGCAAAATACTTTAAATACTGTCAACAAATGTATCATGTGAACGTATTTGGGAGAGAGGGAGTACTTCTGAGCCACACGAGGCCTGTGTTTCGATGTGTTTGCGAAGAAGTGGACGTAGGATTAAGGCCGCTGAGCAAAGGTGACGAAAGAGTGTGTGCTGAAGAGTCCCTTTCACTTCAGAGTGTGTGTGTGCGAGAGAGTTGGAGAGCTTTAAAGATAAACGCTGAGCTCTTCTAGACACGTCCCAAAACCTGCAAAAGAAAGAGAAACAGCCAGACGGAAGAAAAGAGGAAAGTGATGCTGAGATGGAATAAAAGCACGTCAAAGAAAAGAACAGAGAGGAAGGCATGAGAGAGCGAGCGCAGCATCAGACGGAAAAAAGAGATTGAAGGCGAGAGAATGCAGCAGGTGAAAAAAAGAGAAAGGAGCTATAAAACAAGGAAATGCAGAACGTGCGTGTGAAACAAAAGAGCCGGATGACGAAATGAACATGTCGGTGCGATTATGAATGAGATCGAAGCATCAAGGCTAAAGGAGAAAAAAGAGAAAAGGAGGATTAACGGGAGAGAGGGAACTGGCGGGCTTTAGTCCGTCCTCTTGATTTCCTGTGGGAAGAGCAGAGAAACTGACCCCGGGATTATAGATTCCAGTTAATAACACCTTCCTGCTCGCAGTAAAACCCATTAACTCCCCCCCTACACCTGAATAAAGCCCCTGAGCCCACCCTCCTCTGAGTCACCGCCCCCATCTGGACCACCTGCACATGTAAAGTCATGAAGGGGGAGGAGGGGGTGCCGTCTGACGGGAGATTTTCACACGAGCCGAGCTCCCGAACACGTACGCCAGCACAAGCTGCGTGCGAGAAAGTCACACCTGCCGCTCGTTTGCGTGCGGCGCGGCGGAAAGCCGAGGGTTGCCATGGGAATATTAGCATGTGCGCCACTTGCGTGGCTGAAATGTATTTGAGCTTCTTGTTAACATTCGGGCGCGCGGAACGCCGCCTCTCTCCCGCAGCCTCGCCGCGGCCCAATTTTCATTTTGATTGTCTGTCGGAGGGATGGTAAAGGTGTTTAATGCCAGATAAAGAACCCCGAGGGTCATTTTGCTACTTTGTGAGGCTGTGAGCGAGCGCGTTTGTGTGACTGTGATCGCCAATAAAGGCTGACTCTGCACAGCGCTGGGGATATTGAATGCTTATCTGCCACGCGTTTCTGTGTGCTAGCGGAGCGCATCTCCGATGTGAAAATCTCCCAGAGCCTCTGGAACGTTGCACTGTCGATGGAAGAAAAACGGTTAAGAGTGAGTGTGTGTGTGAGTGTTAGAGAGAAAGAGAGAGAGAGCGAGAGAATGAGCGTTTGCGTTTGTGTGAATGAAAGAGAGAATGCACTCGTGAGCGTGAGTGAGTGTGTGTGAGTATGTGTATGGCAGTCCCTGGTTGAGGGGTTAGGTGGGGACGGGGGTTGGTGAAGGGGGCGGGGTAGGGGAGGTAAGGGGGTGGGGCTTGTTGGCATAGAGTGTTTGTGTTGTTACTCACTGTATGGCACACATTCATACTGGATCTCCAGGTACTTGTAGGTCCCTGGGCAGGGGTCTGGAAAAACATCAGACCCAGCCACCACCACACATTGAGTCCGGTTGTTACACCTGAGAGAGAGAAGGAGATGTTAAAAACCCAGCAAAGCATTTTAAAGGGGTCATATGGCGTGAATACGCGAATATGTTTTTCTGTGTCTTTGGTGTGTTATAAGTTGCCCATGCATGTATTAGACACGTAAAATTACACAAATGAAAGTGTGGGAACAAAAGATGCATTCTATCTAAAAGTGAATGCTCACCCAGACCTGCCTAAAACACCTCGTGAAACCACACCCCCACAAATCTACATCAGTTGGTGGAATGATTTGACCAAGAACCCCCAAATGTATACACAAGTAAGGTGGGTGTACCTGTCAGTACAATTGCTTTGGAACCTGATGTTCCAAATATGGTAAGAGGCGTTACATTTCTGTCACACACTTGCAGTATTCCACCAATCACTCTGAATAATAATCAATTATAGCACACCTCGCTTTTTTGTAACGCATCAGTGTGTTTCGGAGAGGCGGGGCAAAGAGGAGATACAAACATGCAGGGTATGTGGAAAATACAGCGTTTTTAAACCTTAAATCGTGTAAACACAATGGAATTACATCTAAAACAAACAATTATATTCATTTTAGAAGTGTCATATGACCCCTTTAAGAAATCTGAGGAAAATGTGATCGGGTGCTTTGCTAATGTGTTCTGAGTTGGTTTTTGGCATTCTGCCATATGGTTGCTAGGATGTTGCTAAAGTGTTGTTGGTTTTTTTTAAAAAGAATTGCAATACAAGGTTGCCTGGGCATTGTTATGAATAACCATGTACATAGAGAGGTGTTTTGCATGGTTTATCATTTGTGATGTGAATACTCGCTGTAAAAATAACTATAATTCTTTGTTAATATTCATAATAATAAAAATTGCAAGTAACCGGAATGAAGAGGTTTCTCATGTGATGAAAACATCTAATTAAGACCTTAAAGAGATTTTTGGAATTAATCACATTACTAGTTAATAGAGTCAACCATTGATCAACTGAAAAATAAACGCTTTCAAAGTGTTTGTCTGTATCTTCTGTGTTGTTACTGTTGTGACATTGACGCCACTATTCTCTCTAAATTTTGAATGGTTTTTGGTGTTATGGATTAGACATTTTCAGTCAAAATTTGAAAAAAAATCTCACAGAATGTTTTATTACCAATATATTGAATATCTGTTTATATTTGACTAAACCCTAAAACTAAATAATTACGCACATGCTTTCTATTTTAAAGGAGGGTTTATTGAGTTGTGGATGTGACAAAAATGAGCACGTTTTTGAGAGATCACATACTTTGTAGGATTTCTGTGAATTAAAGTGTACAAACCAAAAGCAATAAAACCCACCAAAGGGCGCAGGTGTGGATCTTCATAGACCACAAAGTAGTTCATATATTTTAATTTTCATGTGCCTGTTTATGGATATGACAGTTCAGTTATTTGACCATGGAAAACTACATTTACGACTTACATTGCATTATCCTATACATTTCTAAGTATATGCAATCCCCTGGGATCGAACCCACGACCTTGGCATTGTTAGCACCATGCTCTAACCACTGAGCTACATTAAAGCTATCCTTTAAAAAAATGCTTCCAAAAATAATTTGGATAATTTTGGATAATTAAACCACAAATATTACCAAATCTTTGTATTTCTATATTTCATTCCTGGTGTGAACGGGCCTGGTGTGGAATTTTGTGGCTCATTTCATTCATAAGGCAGAGCACACCTCTGTTTAACAAGCAGTGTTTGTTGAAATCCTTCACCTTAAATATGAGCGACAGCAAGTAGCACTTATAATTTCAAACTAAACGTGATCATTTTACAAACACTGAGTTTACGCCAAGGTCATGGGTTCAGTCCCAGGGATTGCACATAGTCAGAAACAAACGTATAGTATAATGCAATGTAAGTCGCTTTGGATAAAAGCGTCTGCCAAAGGCATAAATGTAAATGTAAACAGCATCTGTCAGAGAGGGGTAGAGTAATCCTCCCCTCTGTCTCACTAGCAGCTCGAACCCGGTTAGAGCTATTGCCTCTGACTAAAGCAGATAAATGTATGGATGCAGGGCTGTTATCGGTATGAAATGCACAGGCGGATCTAGAGCGGTAAAGATTTATTCCTCCTCAAACACATGCAGGGACGTTTCTCCCTTCAAATCCCCTCTTCTCTCTGTCTATCCTTTCATCATCTCTGAACTAGTACACCATCATTCCTGGCTCTATCCCTCTTTTATTCTACCCATCCATCCCCCATCTCTCTCTCTCTCTCTCTCTCTGCGTTATAAAGCTGATGGATAGCTAGAAGAGGAAATCATTGATCTAGTCTCTGAAGAAGTGAATGCTAAGCACAGACAGGGACCGCCACTGTGGGAAGAGCACACACACAACAGTTACACTCTCACGATAAACACTCAACCACATTACCTGTGCAGGAGTGCACAGGTAATGTGAGCATGCGTTTATAACTCCCAAACTGCCCGCTATCCTCAACGTACCTCAGTGACATAATTTTAAAAGCGTCTGGCAGGTAGCACTGTACGTTTTCCATCTGGAAGGGGTCGGCGTCACAGATCTTGTCATCGGTGCGGCCGTAGTTGGCTGTCTCGATCATGATGACATCACTGCCGGGGCAGCGGAGCTCGATGGGGTATCCCTCACATGCCAACTCCCTCCTCATCAGACCAAACGGCATTGCAGAGCGACTTAATGCTAAATGGAAAGAGAAAAATATGCATTCAGTATATATTTACTTTCAAAATCGGATGCTTCTTCAGTAGAAAACATACCACAGGGTTTGATTTTATACTATAGGAACTGGTTGGAATTTGTTCCATGTAAGTCATAATTTTATTGCTTCAAACTCATCTTTGGTCAACAAAATTATATATTCAAACTTTATTATTGTCATTTGGTTCTATTCTAAAATAGCTTGAATGTACTACACTCTTGCCTTATGTAGTATACTCAAATCCATGAATATGTAAATTGGTCCCCGCCTCCACTTATTTACATTAACTCGGACTACCTGATTGACTGGGACAACTGTGTGAAAGGCAGTTTATTAGAAGCACAGTGAAGAAAGTACAGCAATGTTTTTTGAAAAAGAGGAACAGGAGTCGTGAAAGAACCATAAGTTGAATTGTGTACATTCCGTATAACGTAATATATTCGATACGCAGGTTCGATTTTCTGGGTTGATAGTTGAGGGAAATTGCAAAAATTGACATAACCTGGTAAAAGAGCGAGGCAAATATTGGGTAAACAAACATTAAAGATCGAGTATCATGCTATACTACTGTATTAATATGAAAGTGGCAGAAACTCCGTGTGATACGCAATCTTTAAAAGGTTGTGGCATGTACAAAATTTAGCGAATTACGTGCAGTGCAGTTATGTTGAAATGTGTGGAGCTGCAGAGTTTTACACGCACAGATCCGTGAAAACAGCCTGACTGCTGGTGTTATTAACAGGTCATGAAGAAACCTGCTAATTATGAAGAAATCTTCACTTGGCATTACAGCATAAAGAGTCATTTATTACAGAAAACCTTTTACGACCCCAACAAAGCTTTAAAACAGAAAGAGAGGCAGAATCAACTGTTTTTCTAAGCCAATGATTACATTTTCAGCCTTCATAGTCCTGAAGAGCAAACTATTTACCCTCTCGCTCAAACAAACTGTGAGCATTACGTACACACTCTGTTAACATCCACCCACTCCTTCGCATATCTCCACGCTGGGCACCATCCACCACCTCGACGCCAAGCCCGAGAATAAAAAAGCAGCTCCCATACGTCCTCGTCTCCTCAGGAGCCAATACCCAAACACCTGAGCCAAACCGGCACCAGGAAGAGAGCCCACCGCAGACCTACCACTGACCCTGTCTGCCCACACGTCACGGCTGCCATTTACGCTCAATTGATAAGAGGGAGAGATAGAGAGAAGAAAAAAGAGGGAGGGATGTGTTAAGAGGGCTATGGGTGCCGTAGGGTTAATCATCGCGTCTGGCTGAGAGGGCCCGAGAGTGGAACAGAGTGGCATACTTAATCTGAACAAGAGCTTTCAAAGCGCTCGCAGATCCAGCCACGTAAAATGGCCGCCAGCCGCCTCCACTCCTGAGGACAAAAGCAGACGGTGGAGCTCTCCGTGGTCCTGACACACAGAGAGGGGCGAACCTGCAGAGCCGGGCATTGTGCTGAAAGATGAGGGGGCGGAACTGACCCGCGGAGCTCTGCGCTCTAGAAAAACTGATCAAAGAAGCCCTCAGCACCCCTGAAATTCACTCCCTCGGCCATTGCAGCTTCAAGGACTTGCAATCAAATAGAAGGGAGGGAAGAATCTTTCATAAAAGGCAGACAACTTGAAAATTTGCTTACTCAACGCAAACCTCTGCCAGGAAATAGAAAGCCACAGAGTTTTAGATACACACATATTGCTGCTTGAGAGCACACAAAGCTCAGTTATAAACAAGAATGGAGATTTTTCGCTCTTCCTTTTCTAGCACGTAATTCTCTAACACTTGGTAAAACTTTTGTGGCACTTTTAAGCACTTCTCATGTTACTGCCGTCTTGGATAATTTACTTCATTGTATACATGGCTTTGGATAAGTTACACATGTATTTCTAATTCAAAAAGCTTTCTTTTAAACTGTACTATGCATGCAGTGAGAAATCCACATTGCACAGCACACAGGCCTAATTGTGTTGTCTTTGTGTTAATAAGACGTGAGGTTTAAGATCCTATTGTTGTCCTCCACCAGAGTGACTTCCATCAGTTTTTTAATCTGTGAGAGACCTAAAGGCCCATTAAACACAATTGTTGGTTAAACTGCCATATAGGTCTATTTTTGTTTCAAAATATAAAAAAACGAATTACAGAGAAAGTACAAAAAAAAATTCAGCTAATTACTTGAGCTGTCAGATACGATTTAACAAGAAATGTTAGCTTGACATTATCTTCCTTGAACCCTCTCAAAGATAGTATGTAAAGTAATGTGCCGTTTTTGTTTCCAACAGAGCGGCACATTATGTTAAGAATTTTAATTAATTTAAATGAACCACAACATCACAACCAAAAAAATTGTTGGTCACACTTTATTTTAAGTTCCGATTCTCGCTTTTAACCGTTGACTTCGACTTTTGCCTCAATTAAGTCCTAATTTGTTGCTTATTAATAGTTAGGGTTGTTAGTATGTTCAAGTATTTGTTAGGATTAGGGATGTAGAGTATGGTCATGCAGAATATAGATGCCAAGATGCAAATAAAAGGCATGCTAATACACAACTAGTTAATAGCGAGAATGGTGTTAACATTTTGTTATATGTTATAGGCTATGTTTAGTACGTGACCATCTTCTACATTTTCAGTAATACTTGGCACTATAGTTTTACAGATTCTGTTCACCACAACAATAGAAAAATAGCTCATCTTTGATTACTTATTTATGAAGACAGAATATGCTCCTGCAAGATGTTGTGTAAACAGGAAACTTTCAGGATTACACCTGTTGTCAATCCCAGTCCGACGATAACAGTGGTCTCTGTTGTACAAAAACCCTGAACAGCTTCATCTATTCAACTTCAGACAAAAAAAAAACTTTCTTCCCTGAGCAAACTATAGTGGACCAAAATGTAAAGCTCTCCGTCTCTGAGTGACCTCTTTTCACCCCGAGGTCAAGGTTGGCCATTACTCAGAGCTGCACAGTATCTAAAGCAAACTCCTTTTTCTGCAAATGTCAACCATTTATCCTGGCACCTAACCACACTCGTCACACTTCGTTTTTCTGTTTTAGCTGTCCTGTAATCCTCTTCTGTTCTCTTACACAGTCCGAGTGGTCGTCATGGCACGTGAACACGTGTAACTGCATCATACATCACACGGCCATGTGGCTGTCACACACGGTTCACCACAACAGGCGAGAGCATCGCGGACGTCACCGCTGTGGATGGAGTGGTTTTGTAAACATGCATTTCGCTGTGGTCGAACGGTGAGACAAACTGAGACTTAGCTTAGACTTATATAAAACACTGGCGTAAATGCAAACAGGTACGTTCCCCTGTATCCTGGTAACATGTGCACCAACACAAGCGAAGAAGCAAAGTGGGATTGGAGAGTGTCAGCGTGCAGCCTTGTTTCCGCAGCGTTCCTGTGGAGCAAAAACACAGCTCCATACTGCTGGTCACTGATTAAACCATTACTCTGGGCTCGGCACCGTCTCGCCACAGGAGGCCAATCTCACAGCAGACCAATCACCCACCCACCCACATGTTCATATAGTTCCAGCATGTCGCAATGTCCCACAATGCACTCTGCTATCCCGCCGTTGACGCCAACCATGTCGTTCCACTAATTTCTCCTGCCTCCGCCTTTCCATCCGTCTGTATCTCCAGATAGCCTGTAGTTCCAGCACCAGTTATCTCCCAAACCCCACTACTGCTACTGGATTAATAGGCTCATATTCTCATTTATGAGCGTATTCCAATTCCAAAGACGTTATCTCCCGTCGGAGGGCAAATTGGACTGAAGGGAATTATCTTTGTAATCCGAATTAAAATGGCGTCAAGTCTCGAGCTAAATGATGGAACCTGTGTAGAAGATATTCAGACTGTCATACTTTCATTTTGTCTTTTAATCCCCACTGGGGATTAAGAAATGGGTTTTGGTCAAATAAATACTGTATTCAGAGCAAAGTTATCTGGAAATCTTTGTTCAGGGTCAGTTTTTGGAAAGTGATTCATATGTGCACTAATCCATTGGGGGTTTTAAAATGGTTTACAAGTATTTTGTGTTTTAGGTTTGCACAAACCTATCCTTTTTGACATTCTCCATACGGTTCATTGTTATGTTCCAGTTTCGCTGTATTCACAAAATATATTTGGCGTGGACGGAGGACCAGGCAAAAGAAATGGGACGCAAAAACAATGTTCAAAGGACTCCTGCTGTCATCACAGACTCAAGGAATAGACTAGCCTGTACAACCCGTAATGTGTGTATGCGACTGCATGGAAAGAGCAGATAATGATAGTCTGATATGTCATTTTGTCAATGGGTCTGCAGTATATGTATCTACCTCCGGCT
This sequence comes from Triplophysa bombifrons, assembly GCA_029783895.1. Taxonomy (NCBI): domain Eukaryota; kingdom Metazoa; phylum Chordata; class Actinopteri; order Cypriniformes; family Nemacheilidae; genus Triplophysa; species Triplophysa bombifrons. Next base: position 22,960,266 of record CM056457.1, read on the forward strand.
CAAATGCCCAGAGACAGGCGGCACCAACAAAAACACTGTGTGCTCTCTTTTGTTCTCTGTGTGAGCTGGACTCTCACTTTCTTATTTAATCTTTCTTCAGGAACATGCTGTACACATCTTAATACTTTCATGTATTTTAGCTTTGGCCTTGCCGCTTTTATTGATCGCAATAGTAAAGACAGGAAACACAGGAGGGGTAAATGAGTCATGCCGGCATGTAACTGGCATTGAATACACGATGGCTTAATGTGTGAAAGCACATTTGCCATAAAACCAACAAAATCAAAGTTGAGACGCTAGTAACTTAATATTAGCATGTTTTTGACATCACAGTAATACAGTTAATTCCAAAACAGTGCATGTTTTACAGCAGTGCAATACCTTTTTTAAAACAAGTAGTAGTACAGCATGACAAAAAGCTAGTTTGCCATTTGTTATATAGCAATATATTGCCAACGCAGCTTTAAAATCGTGCAAACTGAGGCGATAAGCAATCTGCTTTCATAAATATCCCCTTTCTCTCTCATACGTAACACTGGGAGGTGTAGTTCATTTACAACGTTTGTTTTAATTAAACTATTTAGGGTCACACTTCAGTATAGGGGGCAGTTCTTGCTATTAACAAACCAGTAACTATGACTTTCCCCCCAATAAACTCTTAATTGCTTGCATATTAATAGTTAGTACGGTAGTTATAAGGTTTAGGTATTGGGTAGGATTAGGGATGTAGAATATGGTCATGCAGAATATGTGCTTCATAAGTACTAATAAACAGCCAATAGGCCAATAATAGGCATTCTTAGAACATCTAGTTAATAGGTAGAATTGCCCCCTATACTGAAGTGATACCCTATTTGGAAAATGATTGAATAATGAAAATATTTTATTACGTTTTTTGATAATTACATAACTTAGGGAGTTTCAATACATGTATCACAAATTTGGGCTTATTGCAGTCACTGGTATTATTTGGTGTCAGATAAATACTACTAAAGCAAATAATGGGTATCGTATAAATGTCCTTTTTTGTTACAATGAGCCGTTTATCACATTAGCTGCTGACAATGTCAAAGAGATACAGAGCACAATATGCAAAAATAAAGTTTTTCCTACATGTACCATAAATTCCTACAAGTCTTAAATTTCCATACGGTGCAGGAACGTTGATTTTTCATTGGAAAAGAGCAGCTATGCATGGATGTTGGATGCAGTCTTCACTTTTTTCTCATCAACACGTTTTCTGCTCCATATTCTTATTTTTTCCCCCTGAAGAGTTTTCCATCTCTTGCCAGTTCCACCCCTCCCCATGTTCTGTACGACAGGGCTACAGAATATACGGGGCATAGATGTGTCACTTCAAGGCAACTGGTGTGAAGAAACTGGGGCTGATGTTGCCATAATAAGAGCTGTAAAGTAATTCCAAACGGTTTTGAAGAGCGATTGGATTTGACTCATTATCTAAATTCAATAATTAAAGCCTAGGGGACGGGTATTCAGAGAGCACCCGAACAGTCTTTTCCTCACACTCATTGACCCACGAGACAGACAGCGACACAGACAGAGGTACACGGGGCAGGCGAGACACAAATTGGGTGAGACAGCTAAAAAGAAGGCCGCAATAAATGGGCTAAACGAAGAAAGGGGAGACACCCGTGCCTAGTGTTGTAGAGGGTAAAATATGGCTTTGATTGGCTCATTAAAGGTCTGCAGGGTTCTGAGAGCTTCATAATTACTCGAGAGCCAATAAAAAATGAGAAGAATGAGAGAAGCACTGTGGGATGGATTCAGCACCCTACATCACTGAATAGAAGCATGTCTGCATGTTGCCACATTACTAGCGATGAATAGTTTATATTCAGCATTTCATTAAGGTGAAGTGTGTCATTTCTGCACCACAAAGACAATAATGATTCAATGTTTCTGAAGAAAAGCGAGTGCTGCTGTCTGTGAAAAATTTACCGGCAGCTGGTGCGGTTTCTAGGATTTTCTTAAGTGGTCATTAACATCAACATTTTCTTCTTATTTTATAGACTAAAGAACATTTCTTTTTTTAAATAAATAGAATTGAATTTCCGATACAAGTTATCCTTTTGAGAGGTTCTTTGGATGATAAATGCTCCTAATGAAACCATTTAGTAAAATAAAGTACAATGAACGCATATTGTAGATGTAAAATAATCTGGATTTAGGCACATTTGATAATAGTTTAGGAGTTTTTTAATAATATTAACTAGCCAAGACTTGAAAACTTGACAAATCTAAACTCAGTTTGTGACATTGTGGAGATCTGAAACTGTAATGGAGACATTTTTGAAAAATACCTGAGACACAGATGAGATTTAAGACTACGTTTCCATTCGCATTTAATCTCATTGAAGTCTAACGTAGTTGAGATATTGTCTGTGTTTTTTCTTATGGGAAGCGGCAGGATTTGAGGTATCATTAAAGTGTACCTAACGTATGTTTTTTTAGGCCCTACTTTGGTTAATAAACACTATAATCTCGTAATTATATGCAGTTATTCGTGCCTTACTTCTTGACTGACTCTCAAATGATTCGTTCAACAGTTCATCCGTCTAGGCCCCGCCTACCCTCTAACCTTGTGTCATGTGATTGGTCAGATGGTGTAGTCTGTTGTTATTGGTCAAACGCGTTCATCATTTGTCGCAGCTTGAACCCCACTACCATCATTACAGGATTACGGTTTACATGTGATTGGATGTCATGTATATTGTATGTGTAGCTAGAGATGGCGGCGATTTTACCGAACCAATATGAGCCCGAGTCTGACGAGGAAGCATCATAAAACGCTAATCCAGTGTCAGTGGCATATCTATATAGGTGCACGTGCGGCAAATGTGTCAAAATTCAAAGTTAATAGTCAGATAAACAATCTGTAACACCCCAGAAATAACGGCACATGCTAATGTTAGCGTTATATGCTAATGTTAGCGTTATATGCATTAGCTAAACACAGACATAAGGTACAAAATATTTCTTGAAGTTCAGACAAAATCAATAGTCACACTTACAGATTTGGATTCGGTGGAGCTAACAGGTCCAAATAGAGTTGGTATTCCCCCTCTTTCAAGGATAATCGTTTCACATACCCTGCAGTGAACGCCCCAAGATTATTAAATGAAATGACGCGCGCACAGTTAAACCCTGGGGTTATACTCCTTTGGTATCGTTTGAAAAATGAATTGTTCCCTCAGACGTTCTTCGTTTGGTAGTTGAAATAAGACGCACGTAGTGTCACACCGTAGAACACAGACTCTAGACATGATACACATGCATCACGAACGAGCGACAGTGTTTGGGGGAGGAGACATACGTTTTCGCGTCAGTCTCAGCCAAACGTAGACGGGGACTATGTATAGTGACGTAGATATGCATCCACCACTCGTTTGTGTGATTCAGAGTCGACTCCCATTTTTACAAGCAAATAACTTTTTTATTTATTCACCTTCGGACTTACAACTTGGCAGACAGCTTACTTTCAAATACGGCAACAGAACAGACTGCATTATATGTAATTTTCATGATTTCATGTTAGCTACTCTTTAATGTTCACTGCAGAAACCGTGGATGAGTCATCTACACTTACATCTGCACATTACAGTGTCACAAGACATAGTATTTCACCTTTAAATGAAAAAGTACAAATTGCCTTCTAATGTGTGATACATTAGCATTCACCTACACAGAAATCAATCATTTGTCATGTGTCACACGGTGCTCTATTCTGCGCTGTGTGACAAAGAACGATTATCACTAAATAATTCATCAGGCAGTGAACCAAAAGCAGTAAAAAATAAAAATCAATCTTTTGAATTGAGCTTGAAATACCTGATTATTAGAGCTGCCTATCAATTAGAGAAAGAATAATGGATTAAGCAATTAAGAGTTGTAATAGAGAGAAGCAAGTTGTAAAGAAGGAATATTCTCCAGGGCTGACTTGCGGGAGTGTGGATACGATCAGCTTTCTCTTCCTCTATCTGTGCATCTCAAGGCACCACTTTTAATCGCTCGGTTGCTCATTAGTACACAGCTCAGGCTTTGGAAACCAGCACCATTAGAGCCGGCATGGATGCCATGTTCCGCCAGTACTGCAATGACGTGCAAAATCCTGCAGAATGAGTGAGGTTTTACGAGATGGAAGGTGCCAACATATCAACAATCTCTAAATTGAAAGTCACATAGGACCAGCTTACTATAATTAACTTGATAAAAAAACATTCCTTTTCGCTGAGTGTTCAATAACAAACCACTCCCAGCTTACTGTAAAGAGTCTAAATAATTCTCTTTAAATAAAACATTGGGACATTATGAATTTTGGAAACAAAGTTAATATCTGTTTGCGGCCGCTCGGTCCTCAGGGCGTGTGCCACAATTGCATTTGTCGACTGCAGACCACATAGTGTGCATTAATACATGAACACAACATTTTGGTCTAAGTTCACCTAAAAAACAACTGAGAAAGCCTCTATGAAGACGCAATTCAGTTCTTAACAAGTCAGTTTCATGTTAAGGAAAAAGGTGTAAATCATTAAATAATGATCAATGTACTGCAAATTAGGTCGATCTACGAGTGTGATTTGCCTCATAATTGGGAAACTGAAAAATCCTGCATAGATGTATTTTTGAGTCCAAATATAAAAGTTTCGACGTTGCTTTTTCATAGCAATTTTTTTTTAAATAGAGAAAAGGTGTTTTTCCAAAGTGACTTACAGTACAGTGTATTATGAGGTGTAGATTTTATCAGTTTGTGCTCCCTGAATATTGAACCCACATCCTTTCTGCAGTAACACAATGCTCTATCAACTGAGCCAGAGGAACACGTATAGTATATATATATAGACCACTTTGCAAGATGTAAACACTGGTCCAGCAGTCCTTTCGGTTTCATTTTAACATTTCAATTTGATTATAAATGTTCTCAAACGTTTGTGTAGAGTTAAAAAGCTAAAGAAAGTTCTTCTGGATCAGCACTGGACCAGCCCTGTTTACCTTTTCCAAAGTGGTCCAGGTAACAGGATATAATAGGTCTGTGATAGGATATAATGCTGGTCTCTTTTGACTTCGTCCAATAGGACCACAAAAAATACCAAGTTCCACTTTAAAAACCAACACCATAGCAATCACCTTGCACCACCTTGACAACAACCCACGACGCAGCACTCAAAATCTGGTTTTCTGTCTCTTTACTACTGTAATAAAAAAGTGACAAAAACTCCGCAAATATGAAAGTCAAGTCACAGAGGCCCATACATAGACATTATGCTTGCTCAAGCACACGCCACAAAAGATAAAAATTTAGGGAGAAAGGCAGACAAAATGATAGCATTATAAAGAACAGACTGAAGGTCAATGAGTTTCTGTCCTCCACAAGCTCCGCTTGTCTTTTGCTCTCTGCCCATCGCAACCACCCGCACCGAACCCAATTACAACCCAGCACTGCCTCCCACGTCTCGCATCCACACCCATGTGTCCACATCACACCACACGCCTCTCCCACCGCGACACATCGCACCACACTCGAGTGTCTCCACACCCTCCATCAGCCTCACGCCACGCCGGCGTCAGGCTTGGCCAGGCCGCGAGAAATCGGAGACGACTGGTACCGCCAGGATTAAGATTAGGACCCGGTGAGAGAGAGACACTCATGAGCGGGGGTCAGCCACACAGAGCGTCCCGCTCTACCCGAGACCTGAACTTCCTGTTGAGGACAGGATGTGATACGCGCAACATGACTGACCCGCTACACTTTGCTGAACTAACCTCACGCCATCAGGAGATTAAAACCGGGGGATAGGGTTTGGCTGGTTAGCGTGGCCCAGTTAGCCCCTGTTGGCAGATGGCGTTACTACACCATCTGGTTCTAAAAAGCCGTTCAGTAGGAGCTGTGCAGACAACGTGTAATTTATACATGAGTTAAAACTGTTCATGTTTTTAGTATATTTAAAAAATAGAAGTCCTGTAGCTAGCAATGCATACTGACAAAACATATTTTTTTTAAAGAATCAAAAGCAGCTTTCATTGTTGGTATTCACACATGCCCCACATGCCGTCTTCCTTCTACCCTAATGTCAGTAGTCCAACTCCTTTAGCTTTTTACGCCCCCCATTTGATCCTCGAATCGTGAAATATAGGCAGTGAGAGAGCAAGTAATTCAGGGCACGCCACAGTCTCTGAGTCTTGTGATTTCATTTGCGTAGAGGTAATAAAACGACTTCATTGGGCAGAGGATAAAACCAGCAGCATAATGCCACCAGGGACTTGGGTTAGTCCGGCCTGTCATAAGCTAATGGCAGCCGCATTATATACGGATATAAATGGAAACGCAATACTGCCTTCCCTAATCAAAAAAGAGGAGAGGGAGGGAGCAAGTAGGCCAAGAGGGGAGAGAGGAGTACGAAAGTCAAGGAGAAATAAAGTGAGGTAAGACAGTTTTGGAAGATTCCGACTGTAGGATCGAGCCATGTCTGGAGAAATCGACAGCCATCGGCAAAACGTTAGGAGGAAAGAATGTCAAAGTGCAGCCCCACCTCTCGAATACCAGCACTCAAAAATGTTGGGTTATTTTCAAACCAGTCCCTGTTGAAAAAACAGCATATGCTGGGTTAGGTATGTTTTGATGCTTGTTTGACCATTTTAAACCAGCTAAGGACCAACAGATCTTAAACCAGCACAAACCAGAAACCATCATCGGAATATGCCAAACCAGCATTTGTTGTTTTTTTCAATGGGGTTACAGGGTCAAAAAGGAACGAACCTAACCTGGGGTGCATTTCCCAAAAGGATTGTTAGCCAACTATGATCGCAAGTTCCTTCGTTCCAGCATAGTTCAACGATTTAAGTGTTTCCAGAAACCATCATTCCAACAATCAATCGCAAACAGCATTGCAAAGTTGCGTGGTTGGAACTACAGGTCTAGAGCTGTGGTTAGAAGTATAATTCCTTTTTATTATGACAAGTACATGCATCATGTCTTTGAACAAACTAAGCAAGCAACATTCTATATCCATAATTAGATTTTATTTTTATTTTGCATATTTTAGTATGTTGAGAAAATGCAAGCGCTGTTTTTTGAAAAGTGCGCATGCGCACGAACATACGTGCACTAGTGCCCTGGGGAATCACTGGGCGGAGTGACATAGGAGGAAACTTATAAAAAATGTGAAATATCGTGAAATAAAACAATAGATGACAAAATAGGATATCTAAGTTTGTTATGTATGTCAAAGGACGAGAGGGTCACTACACTGAGAAAAAACAATATATATGATAAAAATGTTTTTGAAAATTGCTCTTTCTGTGATCGCCGGCCACTGAGGTCACTGTCATTATGTGATTGGCTAAAATTGCCTCATGTTATCCATGTTAGCCGTTACACTTTATAAATTCTAAGTATTACAGATCCTTCCATCTCCCTATAATGAGACAATCTCTGGTTGCGTTTACCAACTGTCAAATATCAACATTTTCTGGGTTAATTTAACCCAAAGGTTGGGTTCGTCCACTCCTGCATTTCAGAAGAATGTTGTTAACTAAATTTGAATGTAAAAATATTTACGAACCATTTCTCAAACACAAATTGACAGTCAAAATTCACTGAATTAAAAATGGATACGAATTTTCAACTCTACTGTCTTCTGAATGGCGTTTCTCAGACATTTTCATTGTAGAACTGTTGAATTTGCAAGCATAGGTTTTACTCATAACCAAAAGGTATTCCTTGGAAAATATTACAATTCCTTGGAAAACACCAACGTAATACCTTTAAACAAGACTGATAAGACTTCATCTCATTTTTTTCCAACATATTCTTTCACAATTGTGGTGATGTACGAGGACCTCGTGTTTACATAGTTCAGAACAGACATGTTCTCCCTATCGCGTCACACATTCCTCCTGATTTAGTCATAGCTATGTCCTTTTTTGTATTTTATTTTCCCACACCATATGCCCCCCGTCAGGATGTCTCTCTATCTCTGGTTACTGCTGATCATTAGTAAGCGGTGCTAGATAAAACACACAACCACCTCTGTGACACAGAACTCGTGCGAATGCAACGTCAGCCGCACATACACGTCGAAATAAAGTGATGACCCACGCTGTGAAAAGCATACCCTGCACCCAAAAGGAACAAGAATAAAGCAAATGTGCAGAACACGGCAGACCAGACAGTAGATAATGCAGGGCTTCAGACATGGCCTCTGATGTCTCTCATCGCTGGAGACACACACTCTCTCACTCAGACAGGAGAGCAAGAGCATCTTCAAAGGCCCATTTTAAAGAACATCCCGCCACCACTCTCGCTCCCGCTCCCCTCCAACCTCCCACACTCCCAATATATATTCAAAGGCCATCCATTAACCTTTCACTCGCGCAGCCCTGTCTGTGATCTGCTGCTCTCACCGTCGCTCTTTGAAGAACACTGTGCTCTTCCACCAACATCCACGAGAGACGGACGAGACGATGTGATATAACACAAGAAGAGAAGACCACACAGAGGACACAAGAGGAGAATGAAACGAGACAAGATGAGAGGAAATACCAATGAATTGGAGCCATAATTTGGATGGAGAGGAGTGTGTGGCTGAAGATATCTCGAGACACATGACTGAAGAGAGAGAGAGAGAGAGAGAGAGAGAGAGAGAGAGAGAGAGAGAGAGAGAGAGAGAAAGTGAAGGCATGCACAGCAAATGTGACAAGGTGTGAAGGATGGAGAGAGACGGAGGTGGAGGAAATGAAAAAACGCTAAGATTTATGTGATAGATTCGGAGAAATCCAACATCTCAGCATCACGCGTTCAGTGGCAAGCGGCACGACGCCCCTTCAAACCCCATCCCGGCTGTGATGAAGCCGTAGACTCCGGCTGCTTTATTTATGCCTTCAAATCAGCCAATACAAGTAAGAATTCGACCCTCGCTGCTTCAAAAAGCCCCATCGATGCCGGATCCATGCAGCCCAAACAAATTCTTCCCTCATTAAACATTCAGGCAGGAAAGAGCTCGGAGGAAAAAGCACAGCAAAAACAGCTGGTCCTCCAGAGCTGAATGATAACTCGAGAAGAGGAGGAAAATGAGAAGAGGGCCGCGGCGGAGAGAAAGCGCTCGTCTGTCTCTCCGTGAGGCTTAAATGTGTGTAAGATGAGGACAGATTGGAGCAGTCAGCGGACCCGGCGCTGTAATCACACACATACGCACGGCCAGATAAATAAACACACACACTTAATGAAACCTTCACGTCAAGACTCCATCATGCGCCCATCAGTGGCCCGCCTGTCATCCTATTAAAGAGCACTAATGCTATTTCACTGCACATTTACAAGCTGTGCAGAAAGGGGCTACTCCTCAGTTTGTTTACAGGGGCCGTCCGTGTCTCTGTGAGTCCGCTGGACGAATATGAGTCACGTTCCAGACTAGACATTGACAGTCCTCAAGTAAAGTCGAGAGACTGCAGCGCGATGCCGCTGAATGAAAGCTTATTTAAAGATGAGGTGAGCAATATTTGCTTCAGTGTTTTGTGACAAAGTTTGTTTGGTGACGAATAATGTTCACAAAAAAGATTGTCAACCCATCACTTTCCAACCCAAAGTCCCATCATTGGTTGACTTTTCTTAAAAAAATTAAAAAGGGCACCATTGGAAAGCTTAATTTAAAAAATGCAAAGACTTAAAGTAGCCTAGTGTGTTTCTTGGCTGTTAAGGGAACAAGCAGTCATGAACAGTGATACTGGTCTTAATGGATTTATTGATCTGGCTGTGGTGTGTTGCTGTTATGGACAGCCAGACAAATGACACTCAAGTGGACAATGCAGGTTTGAATCCAACTCACAACACTTTCTGATCCTCTTCTCTTTCTGTTGTATCGTGCCTATACTTGACTGAACTCTATGTTGCCAAGAACAGTATTTGATAGGGTCAGGAAGAGGAAAATCTAAAATTTCTTGATCTTTCCCTCATTTGTTGAAACCAAGCAGATAAAACGGTGCATCGGGCTGTTACGTCTCAAAACAAACTACCTTTATTTTTTTTCATTGCCTGTTTGACCTGTCCGCACAGCAGTGTTATTTACAAGCATGTTGATTTCCAAATATTTAATCTATTTAAATATGCTAAATGTTGATGTATATGTAATGTATATAGCAAGAATAATAGTGGCTGTTTAATATGAAGTCTTGAAAGGGACACTAGCCCAAAACAATGTATTTATTTATTTTGTTTATGTTAATAATTTATTAATTTGGTTTATTGTTGATTTATGTCTTTGAGTGCTTTAAAACTGAGGAAATATTTTGAAAATTATAACTATATAATACTATTTACAACGATCGTCATAATAATAATCATAGCTTTTAATGAAATAAAAATGTTCATTATCCTACTGGTAGAAAATTGTGGTAAGAGTGGGTTTGGGCTTGATCCCAAAAAATGTTTAATACCACTTCAGTTTTTAACAATACACAAACATTTGAGCAAAGTACATTAAAGTACATTAAAGTGAATCAAAATGTTAAACAGATCATTTTAAGATTTAAATGTAAATGAAATTGGTGCTTCAGGACCAGCGTTTACATTTTGCGAAGTGGTCTATAGATTAGATTGGTTTAAAAGAAAAATGAAATGCACGCCTGTATAATAATGCATGATTTTTCAAAATGAACCATGTTTATTTTTACACAGTGGATCAGTTGAAATGTAAAAATAAAATATATTTTTTAAACAAAATAAAATAAAATACTTTTATTATGCTTTTTTGGGTGTAGTGATTTCCTGCCCTACATTTCTCACCAGATAAAGAAAGTAAACTTGGCTGTGACATTTCATACTGTTTACACAACACAATAAAAATCCTTCTCCTCAGCTAACCAATCAAATGCCGCTACTATCACGGGTAGCGTAGCTCACCCTATGACATTTCAGAAAGGCACGAAGCCACCACGCTCCCAAGAACACAGCTGAGCGAATTAATTTGTGTCACTCAACATCTAGAGGTCTCACTCAAAAGAAAAGCCATAAATGAGTCATTTGCGGGAGAATATTTGACAAGTGAGTGAGCAACAGAGTTAAGAGTGACAGTACAAGAGGGCACTGCGGTGGAATTCAGGAGTGTGACATCAAGGGGTGAGCGTCAGACAGAGAGGTGATTTCATATGAGATGTGAGAGCGTTAGATGGCGGCGTCAGAGTATTAGAACACAGTGTGCAAGAATTAGAGTGGAAGTATATGAGAGGCGGCTGCAGAAGTGCATATTATTGAGAAAGGGAAGAAATTAGACTGTGAAAATATGGACAGTGAAGTATAATGGGGATTGGGGTGTGATATTTTATCTGAGGAAGAGTGCGGGGGGATTGTTAAACCTGAAATGAGCTACATTGTGGGAGCAGCCAACAGTCCCGATGAGAAAATGGCTTAATAAAAATGGCTAAATAATGTCTTAATAAAAATATTTAAAGGATTGTGTGGGAAAGTACTGTATGATGGTTTGGTGTGGTTTGGGGGTAGGACATAGAAAATATTATTAACTTAGAATCAACGGACCACCATGTTCTCCACCATGTGTGTGTGTTCATATTTACCGAAACACACATGCACGTGTGTACACACCATCAAATTGCACACCTATGAGCAAATCATGACTGTTAGTTTTGACATTTAAGACATTCAAAGCAATAGAATTGTGTAAATCTGTCTTCTTGGAGAAGTATTTATTTGCTTGAAATATCACATTCATGTAATTTTTCTATAGGCTAAATATGAAAACCACTGTATCGTGTGATGGAGTAAAAATGAAAAGAAATATTAATTAAATCTGCAATCCGTAACATAAATTTTTTGATAAAAATAAACAAATAATTTGAATGAACAAATCATGTTTTACCTTGTTTTACCCTGACATTCTAGAAAAATCCGGGCTTCCTGCGTTGTTGCAAAAGCTTGAGGAAGACCTGCCGTAGAGGCGCAGAACTAGACCAACAAATCAACGGATTGAAGAAATGTAGAAATGAAATGAATGAATGAGGCATTTATATTACGCTTTATGACGTATTGCTGTACACCCAAAGCGCTTTACAATCATATGAGGGGGTCTCTCCTCACCCACCACCATACGAATGAATTAAATGAAACGGAATCACGTAAAATGAGAAAACACTGTATATTAAATTTTTCCAAGCGAAACTCGTTTTGAAGGTCCACTGAAAACATGATACAAGTATGTATTACAAACATAATTTATATATAATTATAGTAAATGTATTTATATATACATTAAATGTTTGTAAATAATATATATACATAAACAATATATCCTAGAATTATAATATATAAATATAAATATGACATATAACTGCCACTTATCATGTGGTGCGACCAATAATCTCAATTGTATTAAATAAAAAATCATTTGTTCGGCAAAAATATTTATCTCTGATAAAGTATGCTTAAGTAAATGGTATTTTTAAAACATTTATATCTGTTGTGTTTGAAGTTACAAAAGTATAGAAATTTTATTATAATTACAATAAATATTATTATTTATTTGTATTTTAAAATTGCATGTCGAAAATGACCCATTTACCCATCTATATAAAATGTAATTTTATATGTAAAGTATACAAATAGCGTACTACTATAAACAGTATGTGTATATACAGTATATATATGTATATGTGTATTTATTATAGAGTGTATATATATATACATATAAGAAATTTGCTATTAATGTGCAGAAACACATTCACACATTAAAGATATATAAGGAATCCATAGAAGGAACTGCAGAAGTGAGAAGAGAATTATGTGCTCTGTGTGAGAGTATGTTATTTGTGCTACGCTTTAATGGCAACAAGGCGATCAATGATCCCATAGAGGAGCAAAGGCTTCCTTATTTCTCCAAATTGCCTGTGCTAGCAGCACAACCTTGATAACACTCAATTGATTATTAATGCATTATTAATCCAGAGCCAGGTCACAGAGACAGCTGGAGGCACTCATGCACACACACGCGCACACACGTACAGCACATTGATGAAGCGGCTCGGTGCCCGGGGCCAAAACGTGTCCAATGGAACACTGAGTACATCACATCAATTCACAGCAGCAGAAGCAGGCAAATTAAACACAGGAAATACAGCGGCCACAAAATACACCTGGACAAGCAAACGCCGCACGCTCGCTGGCTCTTTTTCTATAGGCCTGGCACGGACCCTGCAGTGCAGCAGATGGTGCGGTGGTGTTGGAGTGGAAGGGCACTAGCTGGACAGACCCCCACCACCTCCCCCTGTCCCTGTCCCTAGACCTCAGCACTATCACATACACACCAGCTACACTCCCACACGGGTCCTTCCATTCCCCACACACGTCCACACAACCCCATTTATGGGGCACAGGAGACCAACATATGCCAGCTTTTAACTCCAGCCTGCGCCCCGTGTTCTAACCTATATGGATCCACACTCAAAGGATAATTTGATAGGTTTCAGTATGGACCGTGGTTTAATTGGCCAAAACGTTGCTTTGAAAATTTGGAAAATAAGGTTTGTTACCGCCCCAGTACTGCCAAAATGTTCAAAGCACACATAAGTATTTCTACCTGCATTTGCGCACTATCGCGCCTCTGGCATCAAGTAAATGTACCAAGCAACACTTTGAAATAAAAGACCAACGACCACAAAAACCATCTCGCTGCACATTAAGAAAAAGAGTACAAACCCTGTGAAGAGGGACCGATGCTGCTGAGGGCGACAGTGCAGGAGAAGAGGATCCAGAGAGAGAGAGCCATGCTGAGGACGGAGCGAAGGGTGCCGGCGGGGAGGAGGGTCAGCGGGCGCTTCGATGTGGGGCACTCCTTCCCTCACGCCCTCTCACTGATGAAGAACCTGACGAAAAGACAGAGAGAGAGAACAAATGAGAGAGAGATCAATACTAATAGCAGGACCTAAATTCTTACTGTTGCCCCTTCTCAGGCGTCTATAGCTCAATAAAGGAAAGTACTACCCTGTGATTCGCCTCATTTTGTCGAAGTGAGTTGCCCGCTATTGCCGCCACGATATTCGCGTTTTCTGGCTCTGCGCAGCCGGTTTCACATCACACTTATTCCAAATAATGGAGGGGAGGTTGGATACTCATTTGGCACTGGCAGGGTAGAGTTAGATGGCTAAAGCTGAGCGGTTGCTAATTTGTTCGGATAGGTAGTAAGAGCAAATAAACAAAGTCAAATTCACACTGTTCTGCAAAATGTGATTTTCACACGCAGGACTATAAACTGTTAGGCCAAAGCAAGCTCAATGCGAGGTTACGAAGGCAAAGGCTTCTAGTAATGCATGCTAGATTTCATGTGTTGAATTCCAAAAAACGCAATTTATTAGTTGCTGATAGTGTAAACTGTCATTTTCTCTTTTTCAAGTATATTAGTGTCCACACCGACAAACAACAATTGCTAAATATTTGGCTCTCCGATGCAATGATTGTTCAAATCTATAGATTCGAAAAGATTTGATTCGCAATATTTTATGGTTCATAAACTAAAACTAAAACGGTTCTGAAAATGCTACAATACAGCAATACTGCCATTTGATTCGTTTAACTCTTTCCCTGCCATCGATAAGTCATCTCGTCACAACAAAGAGGAGTTAAGGCAATTGGTGTTGTTTAAACTTTTGTATTGCAAGTGCCGCTGTTTATGGGGTCAATATTTAATCTGTTTTTAATAATAATTGTAATCTAATCTGGGTGGAGTCTTTGACAAGAAAAGCTAATTATCTCTGCCGTATAATCAAAATGATGCATTTTTTAAGAAACCTTACCGCATTTAAGAGGTGATAAAAAAAAGAACCTAGAAAGATAGAAGAATACAGTTTATTTTGTTTAAAAGCAGAGACTCTGTTCTTTCATTTGATATATTATTCGTCCATATATTCATTACGGAAAATGTACTGTAAGCCATCACATTTAAGTGAAAATGTAAAAAAATTTTGCCGCTGACTGGCAACTTTAAAAAAAGGCATACAGGGAAAAAGTTAAAGCAACACTATACAACTTTTGCTCACGGCTCCCCCATGTGATTGATAAGCACAATTGTCTGTTACCTAGTTAATGTCGCACTATAAGCTTCTCATCGGGCAGCGCAATACACATGAATTTGTTTACTAAACTAATGGAACAAAACGATGAAAAATGATGACTGAAATACTTCTTTAAGGTCGAGAAACTACAAAGTGTTGCTTTAACACTGTCGAAGCCAGATGACCTGATTCACATTTTCAGGCTCTTCACACCTTATTTTGCGTTGCACTTACTCAAAATAATTTAGAGTATCGGTCAGGTAGCGCGAGGAAGAGAGGGCTGAGCGACGGCCATTTTATTTTGTGCTAACACGGCAACAGCTGTTCCCTGGCAAACACTTCAGTTCCTGTCATTCCAGAGCCTGATTGGATGTGACGTGCTACATATGCACAAATGTGAATGCCCGGGACACCGCAGGATACCCAGAGTGGCATGCAGAGTTAGATTCATGAAGAAATGCAAAGGAAAGAGAAAGAGTGGACAGTGTCAAGTCAGTCAGAACTGCCAGAGGGTCTACACATCTCATTTGCCTAATGAAATAAATCACAATGTGGAAGTTTCTTTCATTTGTTCTTCAAGGCTGCACTTCCTTCAGGGCTAAAGAGAAAAAACGACAACGATGCACTGAATTATTAGAGCTAATGCTTCCCCTGCTGTGCTTTCTGAAAGAACAGACAGATTCTACTGCATGTTTATTGGAAGGAGAATCTGTGTGTGTGAGTGTGTGTGTGTGTGTGTGTGTGTGTATGTGTGAAAGTGTGCGCATATTTGGGGGATTGACTTTGATCCTCATGAGTTGCTACCCACTCATTTCATTGATCTTCCCTATGTTCCCTAGTCATAGACTGGAAAAACAGATAAATGCTAATAAATATGAACACAAAAAGGACTGAACACACATGTACATGCATGAAGTATTATGATCAGGTATAAGGACAGAATATACAGTATGCATTACAGCCTGCCTATATTTAAAGAGATAATTTGCCATCATTTATTCTCCCTCGTGTTGTGCAATACTTGTATATATAACTCTTCTTTGGAACACAAAAGGAGATATTTTGAGAAATATCTCAGTAGTTTTGTGTCTATTCTATGGAAATCAATGTTTGTTTACCAGCGTTCTTCAAAATATCATCGTCTGTTTTCTGCAGATGAAATAAAGTCAAATTAAGTCAAAACTGTACAAAACTGAATTTTCATTTAGGGGTGAACTATCGCTTCAAAGATGAAAACAGCATTTCCAACACATTAAACTTCCATTACTTTCAGCAAAACAGAACATTTGCTGGGAAATAAAGCCACTGACTTCATATCAAAGCGACTAATACCAAGTGGATTATGAAATTGTTGGTTAATATTTCTTCCCACACTTGCCCAACTTTGATTATGTCAGCAGAAAAGAGAAATTGTTTCGGGTGGGCTGAGTTATTTTACGTTTGGATGAAAGATTCAAAAACAAATATTTGCATTGTTTTCTAATAACAGAAAATGATGAATCGTGCATAAGAAGACCAGAGGCTTTATTACAAAATTAAAGACTCCAGATAGATCTGAAAACAGGCAGAGTTTTCTGTGTGTGGTGTTTTCTGGATTTACATAATAATTATTAACTTTAAATAATTATTAAAAAAATAATTCCTGAATGAAACCCCTATTTCTTTTAATATCCAACAGCCTCTTGTTTGTTTAACACTGCTGTGGTGCCAGAAATATTCTGTACAAGTCTTTTCTGTCATTTTTTTTATTATTACTGTATTTAAAAAATAAACAGTAAAAAAACTTTCTGGGAAATTTTCTGGGACGCAGGAAATATACCGTAAAAATATTTTTCCCCGTAAAATTAGATGTTTTTCTAATAAATTTACAGTATTTTTCAGTTATCTGACGGTTTTTACAGTAAATCAAAAATACATGAAAGTGTGTTAATAAAACAGTACAATTTTGTAAAATTAAGTTTATTTATTTGCTATTGCAAATCAAAAGAAGAGGGATCGACATTCATTATTTACAGCAATTTTGAGCATTTCATTACACGACAATGAATAAAAGTGTAAAAAGGAGTTTTATCAACTTTTGGCAGGATAAAACATTATAAATGATCCCCAGGTAATAGTTAAGGACAACAGCGTTTATTCATTTTTTATGGGGTGCACTTTTGACTCTGTCTTTAAAATGGCACCCTCCAACGTCAAGGTCAAACATCCCTCTCCTCTCATTCCTTCTGAACCCAAGCGTCCGGTTCCCTCCTTCTTCCCTCCTCTTCCTTATTCCATCCATCACCCCATCCTTCCTGTCTCTCCTCCCTCTGACCTTCTCTGATATTTACTCTCCTCTCCTGTGGCATGACACAACCCACAGCCACCAGCAAAAAAAAGAGCGAGACTGACCAATACAACCCGCTGGTGACAGAAACCTCGGTTAACATCACCCGGCATGGAATGCAGGAGACTTAAAGCATCAAAGTCTGGGAGGTAAAAAGGGGAAAACAAACATGGAAGCTGTCTGCATGTTACTAATGGTCAAAAAAGGTTCCCTTCCTGAGAGGCGCCGCAGTCTCTATTTTTTTCTCTTTGCTTTTGTAGCTGTTAATAAGAAAAAAATTGTCTTTCAACCTTTCTCTTTTGATCTCGCTTCTGTCTGCACTCGGCACAATGGCTCTCCCGTGGTCCGGGCTGATAAAGAACAGAAGGGAGAGAGAGAGAGAGAGAGAGAGAGAGAGAGAGAGGAAAGAAAGAGGTCTCGGTACAGCAGGCGGTCTCAGGACTGTGTGGTGGGTGAGACGGGAGCAGTGCAGTATGGGTATTCACTATAAGCTTTGCCTTGGGCCAGTACTGACCTTTTGCTCTGATCTGATCCACCATTATTGTTATCAGTGTTACTGTTCCAATGAAGAGGATTGTAAAATTTTCCCCAACACGGAGAGATGGTGGGATAGTACTATAAGAAAAGAAAGAAAAATCTCTTTAATATCTCAATTGTTGTGGCCTGGCAATGATATTACAGGCAGAAAAAACATCAGCTTCTTCAAAACGGAACACTTTGTCCAGAAAATGGTTTACTAACACTTGTTTTGTATACTACACGACCCCAGAGAAACATTTCAATGCTCGGAGGTTATTCTGAAACAGCTCAGAAGATTTGATGTTCTCGGTTAAGTATCGACTTAGTCTCAGATGTTGCTTCTAAAATTGCTTAAAACTATTAATACACAGGAAGAGTATGGAGGTGTTAAATGAATGTAGATTCAAGAGGTAAAATAATCTGGATTTAGCTAAGAAATGTTTGAGATCCTTTTGAGATCTTTAATAATATTGAATTTTAATGGTAGAGATCAGTTTGAGAAATTTCGTCTGAAACTCTAATAGATAAAATTGTGAGATGTATTCCTATTTTTCTCAGGAGAAAGAAATATCTTAAATGCAGCCGACTCAAGCAAAAGTTTCCATTTGCTCTTGATTTGAACTCATTGATATCTAGGAGAGAGAATCATTTTATAGACGGTTTCATTTTAATAACATAAACAAACGTTACTGCGCATGTGCACATTTGTGACCCCGACTGAACTTCTGGTACACATTCACAGACAATAGAGTGCCTGTAGATTATTTCTGACAACAATCAAAAGAAACAGAGAAGAACCGTGACTAAACTTGTCTCTCCAATATTTAGAATTTAGACTGCAATACCAAACTCAACCGCTAGATGTCAATGTAACATACGTTTTCTTTAAATGTGTCAATTCAGGACCCAATCTACAAATTATTTACTTACTAAATTTAACATACAACAAAAATCAACAAACCGTGTATTTAGTGCAGTTATACAATAATATAATAATATATAAATTAATGATAACATAAATTAAATTAAATAGTTATATTATAAGACACTAGTCAAACACAAACAAAAAAAACAGAGATTTCCATAAAAAACTGCAAAAGATTGCAATGTAAACAAATCCCTAAACTGTGCTACTCACATTCATTTGATAGCTTTAAACTCGTACTGTACTATAACTGACAAGGACAATGTCAAGAGTTATCTCTATTGTGTCTGTTTGCATTTTTAT
Organism: Triplophysa bombifrons; assembly: GCA_029783895.1. NCBI lineage: Eukaryota > Metazoa > Chordata > Actinopteri > Cypriniformes > Nemacheilidae > Triplophysa > Triplophysa bombifrons. Next base: position 22,979,411 of record CM056457.1, read on the forward strand.
GACACACGGAAACCAATTTAAAGGGACAGTTCACCCAAATATGAAAATGCTGTAGGCCTCAAGTTGTTCCAAACCTGCATAAATATCTTTGTTGGGTTGAACACAAAGAAAGATATTTGGGACATCATTGGCTTCTATAGTAAACGAAAAGAAAATGGTAGTGACAAGTGCCCCAGAACAGTTTGTTTTCATAAATTCCTTTACGTTCAACAGAACCAAAAAACAGAAAGTCATTTTCCAACTATGGTTGTCAATGATGCCCCAGAACTGTCAGTTAATGACATTCTTCCAAATATCTTTCATCGTGTTGAGCTTTACAAAGACATTTATACAGATGAATTGTAATCACATGACAGAATTTTCCTTTTTGGGTGAACTATCCCTAATAATATTGTGGCATGGCTTCTGATATAAAGAGCGAGAGGGAGAAGATATGAACTTATATCTAATGCTTCGCCATCTATTTGTCTGGAGACAGCCTTGATCCAAAAGCAAATAACCTAATTATCCAGTTACATTAGATCATTACTTTAATCACCGCAATCATTATTATCTATTTGCTTTAGCAGACACAGTCATCTAGGACGATGCGGCATACATCTATTTTACACATGCCGCAGGTTTCTCAAGATCATTTCGCAAATGATGCCTGATAAATCTGTTTAACGCCACAACGGCACCTCATTTTAACACCTAATCTACATCAAACTGAATTTGGGAAATGCTAAAAATACAGTTATGAAAATTGCTTTAAAGATAATCTGAATTTGTAATTTTGAAAAAAGGCTAAAATTACTAAACAGTTTTTCCAATGTAAAAATCTTATGTGCCGGATAAGTGTTGGAAAAGGGATGTAACAATATCAAAATCTCACTGTACGGTAATACTTCAGTATATCGCCTGCAGTGCGGTATTTATCACAATATTTAAAATGGCAAATGATGACTTGGAAACGTGCCATAAACATCTGATTTATCCTCTAATCATAACTGTTGCTTAGAGCTGTGAGGTACAATATGGGATGGGTCAAATGCCCTAAAAACACCTTTTATAAAATATTTATTTACTTTTTTTATTATTAAAAAAATTGCACCAGATAGACATTGACAAACGCAAAATCTTAAATTTTTTCTAACGTTCTCTATGTAAGGCCTGATGACCTATCGTTTCGTATAGTCGTGTGACCAAGATAATATTGAGAGAAATTTGTTATTGAGATAAAATGATATCCATAATTTTGTAACATCCCTATTTTGTAATCTGGGAATTTAAATAAATTGTCATCGTTTTAAAGGCAATCACACCTTTACACGATTATTTCTTTATTTTGTTGTGGTTCAATGTTTGCGGTTTTAAGCAGCAAGGTCAGTGTAACGTTAACCTGTATCTAATGTTTGTGTCCTACCGTAAGCGGTGGTCTGGCATTCTGTGGTCAGTCGGCCTTCAGATTAGCACAAAACAAGAGCAATGATAGACGTTTTTCTTTTAAAGGCGAGCTGGATCTTCCAATGAGGCCGGTCAGGAACACTATGTCATTCCTACGATTAGCCGTGTGAGAACAGAGAGATTCCACAGATCTAATTCATTCATTAGCCTCTTGACCCCTTTAAGATAATCACCTCTCGAACGAAGATAATCGCCACATTCTTCAGTTTCAAGCTCCGAAGACATACCGAGAAATATCATTACCATTGTCTCCCGCGCACCACCGCAACGCTCGGTGGCCTTTACCATCAAACTGCTGTTTTACCAGATGAAATTATGACAGTCACCGGTAAATTCAATTTAATGAGATGCAAATTTGGTAAAAGGATAATTTGGGCCGCTCAGGTTGATGTGGTTATGCATGTCAGAAATCCCTCATTAGCAGTCGTCTATGACTGGGATTACAGAATAATGAGGATGTGTAGGGCCCAATCTTTCCAACAGATTTGACAGAGAGCTTTATCTGTGTCCAATGCATTCATCCTCTCTAATGCGCAAGGTGATTCAGTTAAAGCTCGGCAGACTGGCGTGCTGGACTGGTGCGTTGCCCTGAATTAGCTCCCGATCTCCATAATTGATCTATAAATCTACTCTGACACTGTGGTCCGTTGTGCTCCCATTTACATCAACAGTGATAAAGCCAATCCTCTGCGGTGGATCTCAGCAAGCGGCGCGACTGAATCATACGGGGCGGGTCCTACCTGTAAATATAAGCTCAAATATGCACTGCGAAAAAAGAAAAGATATGATATAGAGGTAATAATTATTCTAATGATATGTAAATTGTATTTGTCCACCCGTGCATACTTCAAATGGAAATGATCTGAATAGTCAGACATACTAGCCTTACTTTTGGCTAAAGTTATTTACAGTAAGTAACACCTTCAACCAAATCTTTTCTGTCTGCTGGGGGATATTAACTTTAATAGAATAAAAACATGTCCTGTAAGTGGAAATCATTTAGCCTGACAGTATGTAATGATATCTACGTATTGCATCATGTATATTATTTATGAGGAATTATATAAAACATAATGAGACACTTTCAGAATTAAATGAAGGCCAGAATCCCTGAAGCAGTTCTGAATATCTGATGTTTGATCTATAACTCAATAAAATCTACAACATTTACCTTCTACAATAACTAAAGTCTATTCCTCCTGCCCTATGGGCTGTCGAATGCACAATACAGAATGAAACAATTAACTGACTTTTACAAATAACCAGATTCAATTCAAATAAGCAGTGAATGCATTTTCGTTTTCAGCACTTTTTATACAATGGATGTATTATTGAGTTTAAAGTAATGGAACTAATGAGTGTGAACTGCAGGCATCATTGCTGAATGGCATCTATCAATGATGAGTGAAGCGAAATAAGATGTCAGCCATCAATCGAGAGCGCACAAAGTCTGTAAAGCTGTTATCATGACAACAAAACAACAACAACAACTCTTCAACTCAACCAAATGTAATCTTCATATACATCAGGTCAGAAATCACACTGAATGGCCATTAAGCAGCTCTGTGTCATTCAGATTGCTCGAGTAACACATCACAGATCATGAACAAAAATGATTGCCTTACGAAACAAAAAGATATGGGAATATACAAGAAAATATAATACAATATATTAAATTATACACTTCATATATTGGAACAAAGAGCTAATATTTTTCAATATATGATTCCTTATGCTTTATTCAATATGACATAATAATAATTTATGTATTTTTTATAATTTAAAGCCCAACAAAATGTAATATGCTAATATAATATAAAAAGTCAACTAAGTATGTTGTTTGAATTTGTACATAAATATTGTGCTACACTGAATGACAATGTAACATTATTTCAAACATATTTTGACATTTTATTCTCCAGGAAACTTAGTTGAAACCATAAAGTAGACATTTGACTTACATTTAGTGTTCTTTCAGTAGAGATAAAATCCATTGTATACATTTCTTTTGAAGGGGACATCTTAACATCACCCATTTACAGTAAATGTTTAGGAAAAATGATCATTTTTGCTTTATTCTGTGAACTACTTACAATATTTGGTTACACTTTACTTAAAGCCTTTATGTATAATGCATTATAAAGGGTTTTTGAAGGGTATGATGCATTATAATTGTTCATATTGTGTGTTGTAATACATTAAATGTTGTTGTAAAGAATTATAACCAAATGAAAAATGCAAAGTGTAACAATGAATTGATAAGTGTTAATGTATTAACTGTAGTTACAATTATTCATGAGATTATTACAATGCATTATAAACTGTATTACAAGGCATTATTCATACATTAGAAATTATTTTAGAAAGCATTATACATATATGCTTTAAGTTAAGTGTTACCCAATATTTTTACAAAATTTCAAAGAAAATATTGTTTGTAATTGGAATTTATTTGCAGAAAATGAAAATAGTAAAAACTGGTGAAACTAACAGAGAAGATGCTCTGTATTTTTTCAGACCACAAATACTGCAAAGTAAACAAGTTCATATTCACTTTTATGCAACACAACAGTCATATTTCTATATGTATTTAGGAAAAGTTACAAAAATATTTTTTATATGATAACCTGGATTTTGATCTCATGTGTTTCATGTGTCTTTTCATGCTGTCAGTCTTTCACATTGCTGTTGGGTTACTTTATGTCACTCCTGAGGTTTGATTTTGTTGAAATTCAACAGACACTGGACTGGAATGACCATAATATATCTAGAAAAGCTAAAAAAAAAGCTACAGTAACATGTCTTCTTAAGAAAAATAACAGAAAAATCTTTGATATTTACAATCTACCTTTATGTTTCAAAGAAAAAAATTGTCTTAATGCTCCATTAGCGTGATAGAAACCATTTATAAACCCTCTCTCCCTTTATTTTCCAAATCAATGATACCGATACCAGGTCACACCTCTAACTCAAAATAACCACGCAAAAATCCATTCTTAATGCAAACTAACAACACGATCACTATTTCACTACATTAACTCACCCTCGCCGTAGCTCTAGTATTGACACAAACATGAACTAGCTGGCTAAGATGAGCATTGGTTTATTTACAGTGGCAATAATTCATGTGCTGACTGTGTTAAGCACCGTGTGCGGCTACAGTAGCATCGTGCTGGTTTTTTCAGCATCATAATGACACCATTGTGCGAGCGGTGGGCAAATGGAACATGAGAGTGGTTGTAATGGCCCATGTATCAGGCAGAATGCGTTTGATTACTGGCTCTGAGAGAAAGGTACTGCCGATGGGGAACACGGCCTCATCTCAGACCGACAGGGAGAGGGAAGCATTAGCACCAACAGAGAGAGGCAACGCCAATACAGAAATGAACAGAGCACTTAAAGAGAATGCAAATGAGCCGGGAGAGCCTGCCGAGAATCACTAGAGAACAGAGGAATCTGTCAAGAACACCTCCTGGTCCTACTTCACCTTAAAACTCGAAGAGAGAAGTAAAAGATATTTGGGGATCATTAATGTGAACAGCAGTGGGAGATAAAGATATCAATTTCCCATCACGTTTGGCCACTACTGAATATTAGCAAAAAAGCACACATACCACATTAACATTTACGACAAAGAAAATAAAAATAACTCAAGTATCTCAACATGTAAAGCGATGGGTTCCATCGCCAAGGCCAATACGTAACTGATCAAATGTATGGCTAGAACTCACCATAAGTCACTTTTGATAAAAGCGTCTGCCAAATGCAAAAAGGTAGAGTCATTATGAAAAGACCAACCGTCAATTAGTTTTGCAATCGAGTTCATCTTTTAGGGGGTCGTTCACACTTTGAATCTGCTGCGATTCATCCAGCTGTCTTTGAATGCATGTGCGTGTCCTCTGTGAACGTGCTCAGTCGACGGTGTTGCTCACTTAAGTGCGACGTGTTTGCCTTTAATAGCAGCTGAACAACACACAACACACTTTGCTTTCACATTTACTTCAAGGTTTAATTGCTCCACAGGCAGGAAGGTTCCTGAATCTGCAGTTTACGTATATGTCAGGGACATGAGTGAATGTGTTTCTCCCAATAAATAATGAATTACTTTATTACCATGTTCTCTACTAATTACAAGTAAATTGCCAAACAAGTGGCCCCAGTATTTATAAAGCATGGTACAATTTGCGGCGCTCCCTTTAAGTAAAAAATTGATGTATAACAATAATGACAATTTAATGAGAATCACTACTGAGAATTGTGAATTATCCAGTGTAACAGTACAACATCCGGATACATTACGGTAATAATCATTTTGAACTTAATCGTCATGAAAATAAAGTCACCAATGCTGTAAAAATAAAAATAAATCACATAGTTGGTTTTGTTTGAAGAAAGTATTCCGATTTGATTTATTTTTAATCATAGAACAAAGCAGCTTTACAGTAAATACTGTATATTATGTACAGTTGTGCCTTACGCATCTCATCAAACATTGCGGACGCAAATGGCACCCTTTTCATAGAATGATGTTCACATGGTATAATATGCCATATATTTAGAATAATACAGTACAAAATTGAGAAAACTGGAGAGGTATTTTCTAACCACAATGTTTTGCAATTCCAGCAAAGTACATGTATGCATTTGGCACAGATGCTTTTATCCAAAGCGACTTACATTGCATTGTATTATACATTTGATTATGTGCAATCTCCTGGGATCAAACCCATGACCTTGGCATTGCTAGTGCCATAGTCTTACCACTGAGCCAATGAAAAATGCCTAGTTTACGGGAAATGAAGCAAACATTGACAAGTTATTCATGTTGTGTTGGTCATCTTTTGTTTTTGACTTCTAGGTCTTTGCGAAAATGTTGTGAGTGATTTTTAATCTTAAAAGAATAGATTTGAAATGGTAAATTATGTAAAATATCATAAATAATATAATAGCGTTAATCCATTTTCTTCCAATAAAATGTTATTGACGCTACTAAGGGATTATTGTCTCAAGGTTTGTTATTTAACTGCTATTCTTCGTACTCTTAAGAAAATGTAATCAAATTTGCTCCCATCAAATTGTTTATATCATGTACTGTGTATTAGGAATGCTTACTGTATAAACAAATGTCACAATTGTAACCAGATATTAAAAAGAAAAATGAGTGAAGTCATGACAATTACATCAAATTTAAACCATTTCAGGAATTGACACGTGTTAAATAAATATTTGAAGGTCCATACCACTAAACGTCAATACTTTATGAGAGGAGACTGAATAGAGTTTTCAGAGGCTATGACATATTTGCTTAATGAGCATGACACAGATATCACAAACCAGAACATGAAGAATTTCAATAACATCATAAAATTGAAGCTCCTGTAAGATTGTAGTAGAATATCGAAGAAAAGATCATGTCTTATTTAGCATTAGAGATGAGCGGTGACCTGGACGCCTTTTCTGCATCCACAGGTAAATAATAGTGAAGAAGAGGACCAGACCCCACAGGCCTCCTTCTTCTCCTCTGTGGTCAGCGCAGTCTCTCTGGAGAAGCTCACCTCTCATAAACACAACCCTTCACCTGTGCTCGTGTTCAGAGAGGAGGTCTTTCACAGCGCCTCGCTGTGTTAATTACCAAGTCTTTCCAATGAGCCCGTTCCCTCGTGTCCTTCACTCACTACCGCATCTCAATTTTCTCACCAGTCTCGAGCAAATAAGAAGTCACACAGGGATTTGACGCGCTGGCAGGAAATGACATGCAATTTCAAGTGAGCCCAATTTATGTTCACGTGTGCATGAGCGGTGGGGGCGTGCGGTAATTTATGGTGCCGGGGAAGTGAGCTTGTCATCGCTTATTTCGCTGATGCAACAGGGGGCCGCGGCCCCAGCCGTCACCATCGGCCCCCGTGCGGCTCAAAGTGCAAAGCTCCAGTCACCTTACTTTACCCTCCTGTCTCATCTCACTAACATGCGGCTCTATTTGAGTTCTGCCACCCGCCTCTCTCTAAATTCATTTTAGCGTCTGCTTTATTAGAATATCACTGCATGGCATGCATAGCGCGATATTACCAAATCGTATATCTCGGTGGTAATCTGAAAAGGTTATGAGCACATTAAAATGAGATTAAAATAACACTAATTACTATACCGACGGTTATGAAAACACAGCGGAATGGCAATTATTAAGTAATACATGTGTAAAACAAAACGACTGAACAAAGGTAATTCTACCAAGAACAATAAGAGCAATCACAGATTCATTTTTACTGTATATCTCAGCTGGTTCTCACCGGTGACATTAAATGAAAAGTCTCCTGAGCAATATCAGAGTAATATGTTCTACAAAGTTTCAAGAAGATCTCAACAACAAAATTTGCAGAGATAGTAAAGTTCAAAATCAAATGTCTAGAATAGCTACATCAAACATTTTTCAACTGACATGAAAGTGATGGCTTACCAAAAAAGAAATTCACCTAATTTACTCACCCTCATGCTATTTTGTACCAAACAATAAGTTTGAGAGTGAAAATATTTTATCTTGAGCTTACTAACAGTTACCCAAACCAAAACTCCTCTGGACCTGTTATAAATGCCACACTCAAAAACCCACCCCCATCCCCAACTCCACTTATCTGACTTCATTTATCAGGAATTTATTTATTTATTCCTGTATGCATCCAGATATCTATTCTCTCTTCACAGGTATGGATCCTCTTATAGATTAATTCCTTTCTGTAGTGTATATTAATTCTGCATCTGTGTAAAGGATGTATATCCCTATTGTGAAAATATTATGCTTAAATAACTGTTCTTATTTCCCAGATGGGGGGATATTGTTCGTGCAAGGCTGCTTTGAACAACAGTTTGCCCAGAAATCTTCTGGAAACCTAAATATTGCCATTGTTTAAATCTTTGATCCTGCCTGAAATTAAAATACGACAACATGACTTAGAATCTCACTGTCAAAATATAATATAACATCCAATTCAAAATAATTAATTAACATTATTATTATCATTTGAATGATATAAGACAATATAACCCACTATAGGTATTTGGATAATTTTTTTAAGGATGCATATGGGTTTTGGAGTTTCTGCATACTGAGTCCCGTATAGACAGTTTCAAAGGAACAACATAAACCAGTCTTAAGTAGCACAGGAATATTTGTGGCAATAGCCAACAAAACATTGTATGTCTCAAAATTATCGATTTTTCTTTTATGCCAAGAACCATTAGGATATTAAGTGAAGATCATGTTCTATGAAGATATATTGTAAATTTCCTATTCTAAATATCTCAAAACTTTAATTTTGTGAATAATATGCTATGCTAAGGACTTCATTTGGACAACTTTAAAGGCGATTTTTTTAAGCATTTACATTTTTTCTCCCTCATATTCAAGAGTTTCAGATAGTTGTATCTCGGTCAAATATTGTCCTATCCTAACAAAACATACCCAAAAGGAAAGCTTATTTATTAAGCTTTCATGAATCCCAATTGTAAAATTGACCCATTAGACTGGTTTTGTTCTCCAGGGTCACATATTATTAGCCACTAGCCAGACCAGGAGGGACCTTCGGGCGAGGCTTGTACGTCCAATGAAACCAAAAGCAGATGGTTGCATTTGAATGTGAAGAAAATCTTACTGTACATTTTATGTGTTGTATTCGTATTGAACTGAAGAATGTTAGGAAACACATGCAAATTAAAGCTGATACTGGATGTGGCTACTAACTTGATTAAAGACAAATAGTTTCATTTTTGTTTCACTAGAAAAATGGGTTTTCAGACACTTCTTCCTCAACTAACAACTGACCGATTAGTACTGACTTCTATTTCTTTTCTGCTTTTCTATCCTAAAAAATCCTTAGCTTTCTATATTGTGTTGGGCTACATTAGACCAGTTTTCATTGCACTTATGCTTTTGTTATTCCAATTGCTTTGGATAAAAGCCTCGGCTAAATTACTAAATGTATAAGACAGAGAGACAGTAGCCCTCAAAGTTAAGACAGGTCACACTGCTGAAACAGAAATATTTTGACAATGCCACAGAGTTTATGTAAACTTATGTATAGTGAAACAATATTTGCATATAAGATTGTAAAAGGATATAATATAATACTGTAACATTAAAAAGCTCACACACTCAAAAGCACTAAAAACTTTCTTAGTATTGTACAGTATACTGAATATGTTTTGAATGCTAATGCATGTGTACCACTGCATTATACTTACATAACATTAATATGGAAGGTTAAACTGAACTGTAAATCTTGGCTGTAATTTGCAGCAGGTTTGCCAGTAACTTACTGTACATTTAATGTAAATTTTGGTTTTAAGCATAAACTTATCTAGTTTATATATTTTTCTTTCATAAAACAAGGCTAAATATCTTGGGTTACTTTCCTTGTTATGTAAATCTTTCGCAATTTAAGGTGTTTCAAATATTTTTACTGAAAACAAGAGAAAACTGCTTAGGAAGAATGTCATTTTTTACCAGTTTCTTCATGCTCAATTTGAATCTCCAAAGTCAAAGTTTTTTAATTTTAAGTAAAAAGGGATTGAAAACAGTACTAATTGAAAAGTATATTAAGAAGTAATTAAATCTACAGTAAATTACATTCATACCTGCTGCAAAAATTACAGCAAAGTGTACATGGTGTTCTCACAGTTCATCTTTGTGGATATCTCATCTGTCGTCCGGCTAAACAGAGCATCAGACTTCAACCAGTTTCTCTCAGAAAACGTCCGCAGTCGGAGGAGATTCCCCACAGGTGAGAAGAAAGTTCACCTCTCAGCTGTCAGCGTCTGCCCCTGTCCTGTCACACAGCGACCGCAAACGTTTTTTCTCCCGTGATAACCTGCTCTGTTTGTGTCTGCCCTTTTCAATGGCTAGTCTGTGGGCACTGACCCTGCACTCAGATCTGTCTCACAACAGGAGCTTAACTTTTCCATTTCTACTTTTTAAACTCCTTTAACATACTAATTGAATTTTAGTTTAGTTATTAGCTCAGTGTTCCACACACTTACTTTCACATTATTTGAAATGTTATGTTTTTAATTGCTTTATTATAGCGTTTGGCTCTGATGATGTTTTATAACTTTAGCCAGAGGGTTGCTTCATATGCTTTAGGTTGGTAGTTTTAAATCTTTTACATGTGTCAGAATACAAACTGAGGTATGTCGCTCATGTTTTAGTATGTCAATGTCATACATTTACTCAGAGAATATAAACTATTATTCAGGGATTGCATTTTTACAGCTAAGGAGACGGAGACGGAATAAGATTTTACAGTTATGTTTCGATGTTCAACTTGTTTTCATTGAAAAATTATCTAAGAGAACTAAAAGGTATTAACCATTGTGACAACTGACAAACAATAGATTTACAGTATTATAGTATATAATCGCACATACTAAATTAAATAACCGTTCCGATCATAATTCGAATCATAAGGATTTCTTTGAAACCCCTCAAGAAAGATTGCTGAGTAGATTTTCATTTGTATGTCAGGTACCAATTTCCTAAAATTAAAGCTTACTTTTTTATGGTACTACACAAGCACTCGCAAAAGAGCTAAATCAAAGTGACGAAATACTTTAGACCAGAGACAAGCTACAGAACAATTCATTGTTCATAGACAATTTTTCTGGTTTTTAATTATCCACCAGCACCTGTTCTGACAATCTCTGACTGACTTCAAAAAGTTATCATTTATATATATATATATATATATATATATATATATATACATACTCACACACACGCATGGTACTATATAGCCACAGAAAAAATAAGAGACCATTTCAGAAACCCCTTTTTAATATTTTTAAAGTAACTATATATAGGTATGTGTTTAGCTAAAATAACTACTGACAATATTTTTACCAAATTTCTGATAAAAACATAGTTTCTATTTGCATTTATTTGCAGAAAATTATAAGTGTATAAGTGTATTTGTTTGGTTAAAAACAGAGAAAGATATTTGGAAGAATGTTAGCAACTGACAGTTCTGGGATATCTTTGACTACAATAGCAGAAATAAGATTTGAATCATTTTTTGTTCTGTTAAACAGAAAATAAGATATTCTAAGGAATTTAGGAAAGCATACAGTTTTGGGGCACCTTTTTTACTGTGGTAGTCAATGGTGTACCAGAAATGTCCGTTGCTAACATTCTCCCAATTATCTTTCTTTGTGTTTAACCAAACAAATACACTTATACAGGTTTGGAACCACTATGAGATGAGTGATTCATGACAGAATTCAGTTTTGGATGAAGTATACCTTTAAATTAAGATTTTAAAATGTTCATTGTGGTGTGAACAGACCTTTATTTTGCCACAACGGCATTTCATCTAAACCATTTAAAGGCGCATTATCTCAAGATCTGTCCTGAGACTTCCACTAAAACCACAAAAAATAATAGAACATTTTTCTGTTAATAACGACCCAAATTTTGGTCTAGACTAGAGAGGACTTTAAATGAAGCATATTCTGTAAATCATCCAGACTATTTTATGGCATTTTATGATGCCCTATAAATGCATCGTGTACGTGTCTTGCACAAGCTCTTCAGGTTTTCTATTCAAATAGATCATAAAACTAACCACATTTCAGTAAGAGACACTTTCACAACACTGACTCACCATCCTCATGATAAGACAGGTCAGTGTGTGCTTCACACACATCATTACTAGTCCACTAAATATGAGAATTACATCTCATTACACACAGCCAACAACAGCAATGCCGAGACAACCGAACATGCATTACAGACATAAACATATGTATATAGTAGGACCTTATTTTTATAAGTCAATGGGTCATTATTTGCCTTTAAATGTATGTTTCTGGCAGGTTCAGTGATCTTGTGCACCCTTGAGATGACGGTGGGTGACACTTGGTTTACTCGTTCAGACCGCCAGCGACACCCAGCAAAAAGATTCCATTCATTTCAATGAAGAGCTGGCGACAAGAGCGACAGTGACTGATGGGGACAGGAGGTGGGAGGTCTAGCGACCAGACAAAGTTGAGAATTGCTCAACTTTCTGAGAATGATGAGCGACTTTCGGAAGTGACTACCAATAGGCCCTTTTCACAATGACGTAACCTAATTTCCGCCTTTTCGCAAAGCAGTGTATCATGTTCAACAAACACAAGTTTTGATGTTACAGGTGACTATACAAAACTAGTCCATTTATAAGTCATGTAATCCCTGACTAGTGTGTGTGGTCCCTAGCATATAAACCACATAATATACATTTGTGTGTGATGGATACAGTTTGATAGTATTGACCCCATTCTGCCGTCTGCGGTTACCCAAAGATGAGACGGGCCCTGTCTGAGGCTCTCAAAACCCCTTAACTGTGACACGCCCGGTACTCATCCAGTGTCTCAAACGCCCCTGAAAACATCCCCAAGCACATCGGCCAATGATCGGTCAAGCCTACGCTGAGAAGCACCAGTGATGTCACAACATCTCCATTCAGTATCTCTGTTGCTACGCTCTCTCTCTCTCCCGCTCACGCATTACTTCAGATAAACTGTTCGCTGACCAGCGTTTTCACCTTTGAAAGGAGATGAAGGATTACAACATTACAGTGCAGGGTATCTTTATGTCAATAACAATATGCACCACATTGTCAGAGAGATACAAATCCATATCCCTGATCCAAGCCACGGTAAAATGGATTAAAACAAAGCCGGCCGTAAAGGGACAGCAAGAGATCCGTCTCGTTGTGTGCATACATGCTCGTAAAAATTCAAAGCCTCTCATCGCATACTCACCCCAGTGTCATTCCAGAGCTTAATGCTGATTATTTTTCCAGGAAAACCGAAAGGAGAAAATATGCGATACTTTTCGTAACGTTGTCAAAACGTCTGTCAAACGTTGTCAATATGACTGCATGACTATATCATAACAAACATGTCAGTCATTCACTTCATTGTGTAATTCCCCAAACCACAAAGACATTTCTCAAAATATTTTCTATTGTGTTCTACAGAAGAGGTTTTTTAAAAACGTGAGGGCGAATAAACGATGGCTGAATTTTATTTGTGCTTGAACGATCCCTTTAAGCTGAAGGACAAGCATTGGCTGCTTCATAAAACACTATAGCGCGCAAATGACGGACACACACAATTAGTTCACAAGCATACCGCCTCAGAGCACAGACAGGATATTTTCCACACCACACATTACTCTACCGCACTCTCCCGCAAACACCAGCTCCCCGGAGGAGGATGTCGTAGTGATCCGGGCGAATATGCGCAAACGTGTTAAAAAGCCCCTGGCTCAAACCTGCAGCCGTACCTTAGCAGGTGCTCCTTTCCACTGGATGCGTTTTTTAATTAGAAACAGAAAGAAAGACTCAGGCTCGGCTTGGCCGCTACTTGTGACTGGTCATTAGAGCATATAGTGAATCCAGAGGGTCTGTTAGACTACTTACAATAAAACACACACACACACTCGCGCTCGGTCACACTCAGCTCCCTCTGTCTATTTCTCTGTCTATGTTTCTCATTTTCTCTCTATCTTCCTCATCCCCCCGAGGGGCAGGGCGCATCAGTTCATCGACACGTTCTTATTGGCCGGCGCTCTTCGCTGAGCCTTGTGTTTCATGTGACCTTTTTCCTTGCGGTCTTTCAGAGCCGACTGGCGAGACTGCTTTGTGGGCTTTGTCCCGGTGTCGCCTAAAGACCGGGAAAAAAAAGCCAGCAGAAATGTCCTTATTTCTCAGAAGGGTTATTATGGCGTACTAAAAATAACACACAGGATTCGTTTTCCGAGTGACGTCTGAGTTACAGCTGTTATCGTAGGATGTCCTTCATTTTCTTTCTACTGCATCCAGATGGGGTCTTCGGATATGTGTATTACAAAACAAATCCAGATTTGTATGGTTTACAGCATCGTGGATATATGAAACGAAGGAATTCAAATGAGCGTGGCCGTTCTGAGCGCATTGATTTAATTTTCTCTCCACATCAGATGGGATGCCAGCAATGCTAGAACCACCAACTGTTATTTCAACAAGAGAGTTGGCAAAAAGGTTTCTTAATCGACGTGGACCAGGTGAAACAAGCAGTGAAACAAGAACTTTAGCTTTAGAAACACTATTTACCTTAGATGAAGTAAAATAAGGAAGTTTAGTGAAGTGTTGTGTGCACATATCCAACTCTTGCTTTATAGAGGGATTTAAAAGCTCCTCGAGAGGATCTTGGCAATCTTATGTAATAAAGTGTATGTGCAAGTCTTCAGGTACAATACACATTAATCATACAAGTAAAACCATGTAAAATGAGGCTGATTTTTATTCGTGGTTTTGGGCAGCTTAACTGAAACTAACACTAAACTTCAATTAAACACTAAATACTTTTCCCCTTAATGTACATTTTTTCGGATGCTGGCTGATAAAATAAATGGATCTGTTCTGATTATACCTGCTTCATAATCCAGCATCAAGAAAATACAATTATAGCCTACACTGAAACAGCTCTCATGTCCTGTATTTGCCGAGTGGTTGATGTCCTTAGGGCCAAGTAGTAACAAAAGTTGGCACACCGGAGCTTCAAAATATCAAAACTAAAAGTTTTTAGAAAATAAAGTATTTTTGGAGCTCTGGTGTGCAGACTTTTATTACTACTTGGATTTACTCTCTTGGTCGAGCACCCATTTGAGATTGATGTGCGTGTTTTTGTCCTCACTTTGATTGATGTCCTTGGGACAACATTAAAATCCACCAATCAGATTTCAGAAATAAGTTTACAGTTTATTTAAAGTTTCATCTTCCAAACAGGATTAGATGCTTCTAGACCAGGGCTACTCAAAGTCCGGACTCCGGTCCGGATCCGGACCCGCAGGGAATTAAATCCGGACCCGCTTGTTTGTCTTGTGGCTCCGCTCCGCTCAGACCAATCGACGCATGACATCACATGACCGCGCGAGAGAGAGACGAAACCCGCCTGGTCATTTGCTTTTGAATCGCTCTCGCGATAGTGCGACGTCAATTGCTTCCGTAAAATCCAGTAAGCGTATAACGTTTGATGTAATCGAGTGGGATAATAAAACGACACTTCACCGAGGTCCGTGCGCGGTAGAGATGCGCGGATGAGCAAAAATGTCACCCGCAACCGCTGCTTCAAATAAATGATCCACCCGCCCGCAGGTATAATTTTCTCTGATATAGATATCCGCATCCGATCGTCACTTTAATTACTCGAATTCTTTTTTTTTTAAACATGATGTTATCAGATTCAGTGACGTAAGAACTAATCTGCCAATCTCTGATGGTACAATGATGGCTGATCGTAAAATGCTTTTAAAGGAACATTCATTTATAAAACAAAATTTTGTCTTCGGCCAGATTATCCTACATTTTCTTAATAAAATAAACACAGGCGTTACTACCTTCAGACTTGAATATCGCCGTTTCTGTCACTGCAACACATAAACACACACGAATGACTGGATAACGGTACATTTTCTAGCACTGTCCTGCAAATGCTTAAATCTAATCCTGCGATTTAACACACACATGATGTACCATATTCAAGGTCTTGTGGCTTTCATATACACACAATTCCTCACCGTCGTTGCATATTACATACCCAAACTTCGCTAAAACGCTCACACACGGTAATTTTCTTTCTTTCCTTCCTTTTGTTTTTAATTCTCCCACCCACCCGGATCTGTTTCGCCTCCATTTCTGCCTCTCTTCCGCCGGCACGCGCATAAATGAGTGCAAATTAGTGCCTGCCTGATGAAAAATGAAAAAAAACATTTTTAGAGAAATTTTGTTAATATTTATAATGATATCATCCACCCGCGACAGAATGTATTTTTTTATTACCCGACCCACCCGACCCGCGGATCATCCACAGCGCCCGCGGATTTAACCGCCATCCGCGCATCACTAGTGCTCGGCTCTATAGGTGAGGATGTCCGTTATTAGAAAAAAGGTTTACGAAGAAAACAGAGCTTTTATAGATGACTGGACAGAGAGGTACGGATTCATGTGGCCCCAATCCAGCACAACGCCGTTCTGTTTAATTTGTAACGAGACAGTTGGAATTATAATAAGTGGAAATGTCAAACGGCAACATGAATCAAAACACAGATATTGAACAGCAGTATCCACTCAACACAGAGGTGAGTACAACCAAACTACAACAGCTCTATATTTTGCACCATTTTATTTTTGGCTTATACCTCTTGGTATGTTTTGCCACTTTTGGATTTGTTTTTAAAATTTATTTTAAAAGCAAAATACTCTCTTTTTTCAAAAAAGTAATGTTAATTCATTATAAAAAAGTTATAAGGATGTCTATTAAAAAAATAATTTTGAAACAACCAATTGTCCGGACCTTTGACATTCTCGTGAATTCAGATTTGGACCTTTGAAAGTAGACTTTGAGAAGCCCTGTTCTAGACCATTGTTTTTCACTTATCATTTCCCTCTGATCTTAGGGGTGCGTTATGGTTGGGGTTTGGAGTGGGTTTAGGTTTCATTTATAAAAATGCCCTAAAGGACATCACATTTACATTTACATTTAGTCATTTGGCAGACGCTTTTATCCAAAGCGACTTACAGTGCACTTATTACAGGGACCTGGAGCAACATGGAGTAAAGTGTCTTGCTCAAGGACACCCTGGTGGTGGCTGCTGGGATTGAACCAGCAACCTTTTGATTTACTAGTTCAGTAGTTTGACCCACTAGACCACCATCTCATTACATTATTTGTATTATACATCAACCACTCGGCAAAAGCTTTGGTTCTTAATGGTAGCCAGACAGTTGCAACAAGTCGGGCTATGTGCAGTCGCAGGTGCGCAAATATTGGCAACATTGCAATAACTTTGCATCTGTCTCATTCAGTCACATTTATATGTTTTTAATAACAGCGTTAGATGGTGTGAATCAGTTTGTAAACTGATGCCAGATGCATCGTCCATTTGCAATAAATAATGTTTTAGTTGCATCCAGATATAATTGAGAGTGCATTACCACATGGTTATGTAATACATGAAATAATTCAGTTCAATTTATAGTAAAAATAAATTGACTTTGATATATGTGACCCCGGATCACAAAATCTGTCATAATTAGCACAGGAACATTTTACGTAAAAGACAAAAATACATTTTAGGAGTCCAAATTATCGATTTTCTTTTATGCCAAAAATTATTAGAATATCAAGTAAAGATCATGTTCCATAAAGTTACTTTGTAAATTTCCTACCCTAAATATATAAAAACTTTATTTTTGTGAGTGGATGGCCTGCTACAACTACTTCAGAGATTATTTTCTCAATATTTCCCTTAGATTCCAGAGTTTTAAATGATATTATCCTATCCTTACAACCCAAACACCAATAGAAAGCTTATTTATTTCACTTTCATGGGATGTAAAAATCTAAATTTAGAAAAATTGAGCCCTAAGACTGGTTCTGTTGATCAGGGGTGATCACATATGTGTATTTTGTAAGTTTTGCAGTGTTACATTTACTCATGTTCTGTTCTGTCACTTCAGTCAAACTACCTTCATACAGTCGTGCCTCACATCCTCACGCAACCTCTTCACTTCTTTGTTCACATAAATAATACAGGGATACGTTAGCGGCAATGGCGAGTGCAGCCTGCATGCAGCGTGAGCGCTGCTCAGCCAATCAGGGCGGAGCAGGGGACGACTCAAATGAGATCAAAACGGCGTGCCTGCTCTGATCTCTTTTAAAAGCGAGGTTAATAATTCAGGCGACACGCTTTGACTGCGAAGAACTCAATGTGGCCACGCCTCCTCACGGTTGCAGTTGGGTCCCATGAGTCCAAGAAGTCTGGATGGGATCTAGTGAAGATAAATGAAACATTGACTAGAAATGAAATGCTAATCAAGGCAGCGTTGGCAAAGATACAGCGTTGTGATGTCTGTTATAAGTAAACAAATGCAAATCAACTCGTTAAATGAACTCATTCATCGGCAGATTATTAATGGTCCGTGTTTATACAAATTAGGAGAATGGTCATTAGTTTCATGCTGCTATATGTGATTCATGGACTTTGCCGTGCTGATGTATTAAAATGGGAATTTAAAATGTTTTGCTCCTGGCTGCGTTGAAAATCTGTGACTGCGGAAAGTTGCGTCGGGTTGTGTGGGGGAGAATTCGACTGACGGCGAGGGCTGGGACTAATGCAATATTCTCCTTTATTTAATACCGAGCTATTCCCTCATACACAGCCGGCAGACTGTGTCAGAACCTTGAGGGGTTTAACCTAGAATACATTTCTATTGCATCGCTCTAAATGTTTCTGTTTCTGCCTGTCTCAAGGCACTGTACCTCTCTCGCTCTCTTTATCTCTCCCCTCGCCGGCCTGGTATTTCTCACTTCCTTCTCCACAAACAGGGGATGGATCGATTGATCTGTCTTCACCCTGACTTTGGAGCTGCCCAGTGATTTCTGTTCTGCATGTGTGTGTGTGTGCAAGAGGGAAGCGCGCAGATTTTTCGAGATGCAATGTGGGTGAAAAGACTAAATAATGGTGCTCTGCTTTGATGGGCTTGTTACTTGTAGATCGGTAGCTCGTACAATTGGCATACTAGACTTTTACATAGTTACTTTACAAAGAGTAATGTTGGGCTGGTCAGGATAGTTTAAATGAAGAATGAAAATTCTGTGATCATTTACTCATCCTCTTGTCATTTCCATCCTGTATGGCTTTCTTACTTCCGCACAACACAAAAGATGACATTTTTAAGTTAAGTTGGTAAGCCAACAGCACTGGCCCATATTCAGTAAATGATCACAGAATTTCTTTTTGGAATTAATGAAACTTTAATGAAATTAACTGATAACACCACAGATCGAAAGTGTTAATTTTGTTGGGAAAGCATGAGTAGATTTAACTGGCAAAGCCCCCCCAAAACATACCAAAGGCTCCAAGGCCCCTTTCAAGCTCCCCCTGATAAATACACAAATTAACACCTTACAACAAGGTTGTATTTGTTTAAATTAGCTAACGCATCAGCCAACATAAACTAACAATGAAGAACCAATACATTTTTAAACGAGATGCTGCAACTGTTAACATTATTTAACGCCGCAAACGATTGTTTTGAATTTAAAGGGACAGTTCACCCAAAAACTAAAATTCTGTCATCATTTACTCACCCTCAGATTGTTTCAAACCTGCATACATACAAAGAAAGATATTTGGATGAATGGTAGCAGTTTTCAATTCTGGTACATCATCCACTACCACAGTATCATTTTTTATAACACAAAATGAGGTATTTAAAGAATTTGGGAAAACAAACATTTCTGGGGCACCTTTGACTACCATATAATTTTACATATTTATTTACAACTTTACATATTTTTTTTTCACGTGAGTTGATGTCAAACTGACAGCACCTCAAAATTGCACCCGATAGCACATTTATAAATAATTATATGTTATTTTTTAACACATTGATGGCCTTTGTACTTGCATCTTTTCTGAATAATCAAGAATGTAAATTAGCGTAAGTGAACATTAAATACATTATGAATTATATACAAAGTAATACTGACAAACAAACTAACAAACACCTGATTTATAAATTATTTGTAAAACACAACAATAAAAATCAATATTCAAACATTTCAGCAGAAATAAAGATGTCAAATGCACTGACTAAAATGAATCAGCCTTTTTAACTCTATTTGAGAGAGAGACTGGTACGGCGTGTTTGATCACTGCCTCAGCCGCAAATCTGCGTGAGCAATATAATGCGACATAAAAGCCAGTGATGTAGCGTTTTGTCACGCTATGCCTTTACAAGTCGGATAACAGAGCTGCGGAAGCTCAAGTATTATGAAAACAGCTGAGCTAATGTCACGCTTCTGGAAACGTAAAGTTAGTCACTTGTAGCGTCAACGGCGGAGCGTGAGAGGTTGTGCGAGTGTGTGCAGAAAGGAGAAGTCTTTGCTTTTTGGGATGTACTTGGCAGAGCTCCGTCCAAGAGTCTGCCAGCTCCAGTCTATCACCTCAGGGCCCAGGAGTCACGGCAGTGAGAAAACAGATTGATTTCTCCACTCCTACGAACAAACAATTAACACAATCCGCTCAATTAGAAACACGCAGCAGACGCCTTCAGACAAGTCTCTTACTTGACCCGAGCTCTTTACCTCTCTATCTGAGTCCTTCCATCTCTTTCAAAGATTTCAGACAGCCAATCAGCTAACAACGGTGTCATGAAACGTAAACCACACCAAAACTGAGGTTGGATAGCAAAATAGGCGATGCCGTTCAGTTCAACCTGGGTAAACACTCAGTAAAGCGATTTGATATTAGATTCTCTTGGAAGATCAACAGTGCTATTGCCCGTGCCACTAAAGTGATAAGAATTCCCTTAAAGAATGGCTAGAATCCATGAAAACAAATAAAAGCTACATGCTTTCGGGATAGATTCAATTGCATCAACCACATTCTGGATACTGGGCAGGCTGAGCGTAATAATTTGATTTGTCTGCCAACAACAGCACCTCATCTAGGTTTGTAAAATGCATATCATGGCAATATTGAGGCTATATGGGAAAATGAGTGATTAAGTTTGGTGCAGTTCAACTTGGGTAAACAATATTGCGGTGTTGGACCGGATCTATCCGGGGGAAAAATCAACAGTATGAACTCATGGATTCAATGCACCAGAAAAGCAATAAGAATTTTCTAAGCAGGGCTAAAATCTGTACAACCAAATAAAAGCTATAAACTTTTGGGACGGATTCGATTGGATCTGCTCCAGTGAGCAGTCTGAAGACATCTCTATGTAGGCATGGTAAAATATCAAACCAATATTGTGGGTATATTGGCCAAGGCTGTTTCACCTCGATAATCGTCACCTTGTGATGGTGTATTAGATCCTATACAACAGTACAATTGCGCGTGATAATAACAACGATAAGATTCCCTCAAAGAATAGGCAGGCAGGAACTATGAGAACAAATAAAAGCTATATAATTGTAGGATAAATTCAATTGCTTCTACTTTCACTGTGAGGTTTTCCCCAACTGTAGCTTATCTACATCACCCAGTGACACCGAAAGTGCTTTTCTTCTGTGCCAGTCAGCGGCACGCACCCGAGGGATAAACATTATGGTGTGACATTAATCATAAGGATTTTGCGCCCTCACTCAAACGTACCAGCGATGTGTAGATCTGTGCGACCAATCCGATTCCACTTCACTCAAAGCTCAAATGAGATTTGCTTTCTTCTCTCCAGACATCGCCGGCGAAGCCACAACGACTGGAATCGAGACGTTGCAAATCCCAGACATAACCGCTGCAAGCGTGCCTATAAAACTACATGCGCAACCGTGTAACATACAACTCACAAATCCCAAATCTTATTGTTCGCTCTCAATTCCCATTTTGTTTTAAGCCGGTTCTCAGAGAGAGAGACCGTGACAGGTCGTCCAGATGGATGTGCCTCGATGAGCTATGAAGGGCACACGTCTCAACTCTTGTACCTCGGGGACCCAGAGTTGTGTAAAAACACATGCTGATCAGCCGGCGAGAGACAAACAAGGTTTCTGTCCCTCTGTCAGCTCTTTGACATCTGTTATCTGAGTTTAGACCGGCAGTGTGGTACTTCTCTCTGCCTGGATTTCAACAAGGACGAAAAACATTCACATTCAATATGTCACCATCTGGCATTGGATGGGCTCATACATATTTTTTGTCAGAAAATGTCACAAAACCTGAAAACGGGAAGTTCTATTGACGTGAACGTTCAGGTTTAAGCCCAAACTTCTATGGATGCATAAGTGCCATGCGTTGTGTTTTTAACCACTAAATGCAGTTTTTAAAGTAAAGGTGCTTCACCATGCCATAGGAGAACCCATTTTGGTCTGGTTAAAAAAAGAACCGAAATGGAACCTTTGAGTAAATGGTTCTGTAGGATGATTCAGGGGTTAAATGTCATCTAAATGTGTTTTTACACTGCGGAATAATTGTTCTTCCTCACATTTTTGGCGTAATGGCTCCATAAAGAACCTTTAACATCCGAAGATTTGAAGCAATTTGTACATTTTAAAGTGCTGGGCTGAAAGGAAAATATGCCCCCAAATGGAAGTCCGTCAATCATTTCCCATCATGTCTAAGCTTGGATGCGAAACAGGAAAGTAAAAATTTATGAAATTTTATTGTGGGATGTCAATCTCCCAAATGCTCTAAAACATAATTTTAGAGCTCTGGACATATTAGCTTTAGAGGAACCCTCATAGTTCAGTTATTTGGTGCATGATTTCACACTGTTTCTTAAAGCAGTTTTTCTCAAACTGGAGGCTGTGACCCCCTGGGGGGCCCTAACATGGATCTGGGGAGAACACAGATTTTGTGGCATTTTATGAATTGTAAAAACATTTCATAGATCTTATGCAATCAAACACCAGAAGTATTGATGTTCCAGCATTGTATTACTGAATATATTATTTTTATAGAATATATTTAGGGCCCAAGTTTTTATTTATTTAATTCTTTACAATTATAAGTCTATTTGGGGTTGGCTAAAAGTGCATGTGTTCAGAGGATATACAGAGAGATCTTAAAAAAGTATTTCATTTTTACTTGCTCTTACATGCTTTCCTGTAGCTCAGTGGTAAAAGCATTGCATTAACAACGCAAGGTTGTGGGTTCAATACCAGGGGATTGCAAATACCTATGTAAAATGTATAGGATAAAGCAATGTAAGTCGCTTTGGTTAAAAGCATCTGCCAAATGCCAAAATGTAAATGTAAATGTAAATGTACTTCTGCCCTGAATAAACTACCTCACATATCAGATATTTATATTCCAGGACATGATAACTAAATGTACACAAATAATCATGTTCAAGAGTTTACATCGCTTGTTTTCATTATGGCGTGTTTCCTCCTCGATGATACATTTGCATTGTTAGTATCTTTTATATGTTAGTTCTGTGCATTTACCCCTGATTTGTTTTTCCAGCATTTCCTGCACATTTGAGTTATATGATGCCGAGGTGTTTTCTAATACCACAACCGAGGGATTCATGTACAAACATATAAAGCTGCAAACATTTATTTATTCATTTAGCTCCAAATGGCAATACAATTTATTAGAAATCAACGCAATGTAAATTATGAACAGAATGATTTGTTTAGTGAAAAACATCTATATTTTATCTAGCTTCTTAAGGGCAGTACTAAAATGTTTCCCACAAGACAAAATAATAACAATTTACAATAATCGTAAATGCTGGTGGCCCAAATTATTCCACGTTTTATTACAAAAACACATTTCTGAGAAAACCACAAAGCCTGGTGCATGAACAGTGATTTGCGCATTCAGATTTCAAGCACACACGTTTTCCGCTATTAGAATACGAAATTCTTCAAGATCCGAATGAAAAATAAATTGCACTTATAAACATACGGGCGAGAAAAAAGCCTATATGAACGTGTGCTGCAGTGTTCTGCGGAGGAGATGTCTGAATTGTTGTCCTCGCTGCAGCGAGCAGGACTCTCAGCCCTGACCTTCTGTGCCACTACTGTGTCTTATTCATACTGTTGTGTTGCATGCTTAGTTTGTTCAACAAGAGTCCCACTGATCTCTGACTGCCACTGAAGCTCTTCAGGGACACACAAACACAAATACACACCTTGGAGTTAACTTCCTTTATTACCGTCGTGTCACGCTCGGAAGATGAGCCGCAGGATGGCACACATGCTCACAAACACACAAATCACAGGCTTGGTGTTGAGATGCACATGTGTTTCTTTACTGCACCACACGCAAAACAAACACACACACATAGATCTCTGTAATACCTCAATTGTTTTTCCGTATTTTAAAGAGTGTACAAAAAACATCTGTGGAAAACAAAACATTCTGAGAACTCTAAGCTATTTATAAATTGAAGCAAAAATTTACGGCACCAAAAAAGGCCTTCAGGATTTCTAAACCTCTCTTACTCATCGCAACCTGCTTTGCATTCCTTAGTGAGCATGCACACATGCATGAAAGTCCAGCTGGAGGGTGGCGGGGCGAGAAGAGCTGTAGAATATCTTTCCTTGCTCTTACATGCAGGTCTCGCGTTTGTCTCCTCCAGCTCAGTCAGACTTACCTCCGTTACATACCTTCAACCGTCTGGCAACACACAGGGTCGCACAGGCAGGTGACGCAAGCAGTCTATTTTCGACGCGGCAGAGGACTTGGGTTCAAACTTTCCTATTCTTTTTCATTCTCGAGACAAAGAGCAGCCCAGCTCCGCTGCCGTTTCTAAAGGTCCCAGAAAGCGCAGGTGGTGCAAGACTTTTTATTACCGCCTGCCTCCCAGCAGGCCTGAGTGCTGTGGCTCGCTCAGATCAGAGGGGTTATTGGGGCACCAGTTCAGAGACTCAGAGATTCTGCCTAAGACTGTTTTAGATTACAGTGGCATTTGCAGTCGAGAACTTGCTGAAATATTAATCAGGTCAGAGTTAACAGAGCTGTCAATCTCTGTGCTGAGCTGAATCTTAATTTTATTACCGGGTTTTGTTGACCTTTGTTGCATTTCGCATGTGTTGCAAGTTAACTACGCAGCACATGCAAACACAGCCGGGTACCGAGATTGAATTATACAGCTTTCACTTCTGTGTAGAGATACAATTCGAAAAACACGATTCCACCGACCCATGGTTTCAGATGCGTGCACACAGGATTGGCATTCAGTTGCACAGCCAGCAAGGTTTATGTGAGTCAGAGCGTTTGGCCCTTCCCAGCATCCCCTGCCCACTGAACCCTTGAACACTCTGACATCACAGTTAGGGCTCTGATTGGTCACCAGATGGCTGTCCTGACTTGAGTCCATCCCAGAAACAATTGGTGAATCACTGTGTCAGTGATTTTGTGAATGCGAATCCAAACCTACCACCCGATCGCTTTAAACAAACGTACATGTTCACGCACTGACGCACAGCTGAACTAGTTAATAGTGCAGAAGCATTTACAGTATATGGACAAAAGTATTGGTACGAACCCTTCGGCCCCTCGTCACACCGCATTTAATTGAGTGCCATCTTGATGGCTTCTTGAGTGTTTAATGCCGTGTTTTGTTTGATAAGGGAAATATAACTATGGTAGGTCGGTCTTTCTGTGTTAAAAACTGCATTAGGCAGTGTCGTTCAGGAAAAGCCCATGATTCTTTCACTTTCCATTTCTCCATATATCAAATAAAACAAGTCACGGTACATATCAAAACAATAATTGCAGTGGAGTATGAACCCTCCCAAGATGGCGGCATCACTGCAACTTTCAACATGTACATCTTGACTTCAAACTTGCAATTTCGGTCTTCAAACCAAGATGGCAATATTGAGACAAAACTTCAGCTTTATAATATATAATGCCTTAAAATTAGCATAACACAAACAACATTTTGTAATAAAACACAGTCCACACATTCTGTGATGAAATCGGATGCTATTTCCATACTAATCACATATACCATAAGAGTGAAAGATTACCATATTCATATACCTTAGCATAAACCACCTACTTCAAGGTATCACGTATCACCACGTACATGTTCGAAAACCCATGGTAATACTATAGCACTTTTATGTCAGTGATGAAAGCACATGGTAAGATGTACTAGACCCAGACTCCTGGAGCCACAAATTTAATCTTAACTCCTAACCAAATTCTGCTCCCAGGCTCAAACCTTCACCTTCTTCTGGCCAGCTTTTCTAAGAGCTCCATCCTAAGCTCTTTCGGGCATCCTCTCCTTCTATAATCACTCTAAATGCTGCAGTCTTCCTGTAAAGCGGCCAAGAGGGGCTTAGCTGCCTGGGTACGGCGCCAGAGCCCAAGCTGGAAAAGGGGGAAAGAGGTGGAGTAAAGGAGCCGGAGGGAGCAGGAGAGCTCTTGAGTGTATCTAAACGATTGCATGAGTTTCAGTTGTGTATCTCTTTTCACTTGTAATGCTTTTTTGCTGTTGTCACAGCACAGGAGCCAATGAGGAGCTCTTAAGTGCCTGTATTCTTGTTAAATAACCCCCAAATGCAGCTTTGGCCGCACTCGAACCTGAAGAGGCACTTTCGCTCTTATTCCTGAGAGAGACATGAAACAAGAGCACACCTCTACGGCTTCCCGCCACCCTTTCCCGCACTCCTTCGCTCTTTTGTGCCTGATGTTCTAACCATCCACCCTCGCCACAAACCGATACGCTTTGTTCCCAGCGGCCTGGATGGGGCGTGTGTGGCTCTCGTTGCTTGAGTAATCTGAGTGTGAATGCTCACCGCTTCCATTCTTCACATACATTTCTGGCTCCTCTATGCCGTTCTCATCGTGATGGCTTGAAAATTCCTCCCAGAGCCAAACTGAAACCAGCAAACTCAGTGCAGGCCGTGAGGATGTTCTGACTTCATGTAGCGAATGATCAAAAGTCCCGGACACTTCCATTGAAACATTTTTATTGCAATTCCTTCAACAGCTTTAAAGCTCCATCTACCACACTTGAGGTCCTTCAGCCTATTTTGAAAAAAAGGACTCATAATGTTTCCGTGGGAGACGGTCATAAAATTCTATCTACTGTGCTAGCAACCACCCTAAATATTTTAAAATATTTACACATCACAAAGCCGACTGACCTTCAAAGCTTTTGCCTACCAGTCTTTCTGTCTGTAAAGGCAATATAACCTTTAACTTCATGTTTTTGCACAAGTTTTAAACTTTCTGTCACATTTCTGTCACATTCAACATTTGTCTGACAAACTGTACTTTTCTCGTTCAGTTTAATAATATTTTAATTTCTGGTTTCGGGTTTTTTAACAGAGCTGATCTTGTGCTATTTCATGTGCGACAGACGCTTTTCGGAGGAGTGACTCAGCCACTGTTGCTGATTTGCAACGAGCAGGCGGACAGATTTTGGCGGAGGTGCAGACCCCCCTGCCGCACCTGTGCACCTCTGACCGGATCACTATTTAGCAAGGCCAGAACGATGCCCTGCAGGGAGGGGAGGAGAGCGTTTTTGGAGCGTGGGTTTTGGAATTATTTCCTCAGCACCGTGTGCCAGCATTGGAGGTCGAGCTGAGCCCGTGTCCTCTCTCTGGCATTGACTCACAGATGTCTAATGTGGAGGGCCTGAACCGAATGACTCTCTTTCACTCTCTTTCCCATGTCAAAGCAATAGACGGGATCAAAGATGCCGAGACAGACACCCGGTCTCTCTCCGCAGACCCTCCGGCCTCTGATGGACTGGTCATCTGTCGGCACCTGCTCCTCCCCAGCATCCTCCGTTGCCATGACAACCAGCCTTACAATCGGCTCAATCTGCTAGGCGCCACGACGCCACGTCTCCATGGCAACGCCACTTTGTTCATCCCAACGCTCTACTTTTTCTAGGACCTGAAATAACGCAGCTCCAAATGCGTCTCAAACATCCCGACAGATCTTCGCAATTTTGATAAGAGACGGGCACTTGATGTTCAATCAAGGCAAAGCTATTCAGAAAGCACTTCAGACAGACTGAGGCCACAGCCTTCCCAGAGCCCTGTCTGGAATACACCCGATCCGCTGCTCATGCACAGACTCCTTGGCTTTGTTATTGTTTGCGATGACATAACATTTGGGCCAAAAGAAGCAACGCTCGATACTCACATTTTAAGCTTGTTATGCATCAATGAGGATTTAAATCATTAATCCATTCGCTCATTGACTATGAGGTGGGTTCGGCTAATTATGCACAAAAGACAAATCCATCAGAGTCTACTTTGTTCCTCTGAGCGCTTCATCCTGCGGGGAGGAGAACAACAGATCCCTCAGTCGTACATGTCTCCCTGGGGAGCCATGCACCCCAGCGAGACGGATACTTGGTGACGGACTAGGCTGTTAATCAATAAAGGAGGTCCTTGATCACTAACCGATGAATCAATTCATCACCCCACCCCATATCTCCATCGCAACGAGAGCGTGACGTTAATCATTTTGAGAAAACATGACCCGAGGCTCCCGAATAATAAAAGGAACATACCAGACTTTTAAGTAGAGACATACTGGGTAGATAAACACAAACAAAGCCTGGCTGCGTGTGAAGTGGTTCGCAACCACGGCATGGGGTGTATGTGGGTGAGGGATACACACTGAGATGAGAGAGAGGGAGGGCAGCGAGATGAACTCCGATACCAGAGGCACTTCTCAACCGCTGGAGAGTCAGGCCATCCACTCTGGCTTTGAGGCAGCTCTACAAAGCCACGATGCTCAGAGGGACACTCAGAGAGCCAGGGCCTGTCAGAATCCTGGGGCGCCCGCTCTGAGTGGAGAATCCCTCCCGCGGAGGAGAAGAAAAGGGAGGGAATGGTGGTAGAGATTGAAAGGAAGGCGGAGATTTAGAAGGGAGGGAAATGTAGGAGGGTTGCTGGCAGGGAAATGACATTGTTGATGGAGAATAGCCTGTTCCAGCCCTGAAGGAAAAAGTTTTGGCTCTGGAAATCAGAAGACTCAAAGGAATAGTTCACTCAAAACTATTTTAGTATTTTGTCTGTGTTTGGGTCCTTCGAATCACTAATATATGTATAAATCTTAATAAAATGTACTTTTAGAAGATTTACGCTTTTAAATGTACAATTTACTTTGTCTTGCATTGATGACTCATGCAACACTAGAACATTTTCTCCAATAAATTATGACTTTTGATGACTCGTTTCTCTCAATTTTGGGACAAATAAAAACATATACAAGCAATACTAAATTGATGAGTCTTTTCAGAAGTCTCTTGACGCTCCGTTATTGGTACTGTCTACAACTGAAACAATTGAACGATGTTGGGATTCTTTGGTACTAGAGACTGCAAGACGGTTTCAGGGTCAGGACGGAGACTGTAAATGTGAAAAGAGGAAGGACAGAAGAAGGAAGACGGGAGCAGGAGAGGTTAGATGTAGGGAGGGGTAAGTGAGGGTTGGTCTTTAATCAAAATGTTTTTCAATTAATTTTACAATTAAGGGCTGCTCGTAAGCTTTGGCACACTAAAGCAATGACATTGTTTATGCGGGTTCTGAGTGTCATTAAAACAATGATGACAGATTGTTAGTACTGGGCTATCACGGCTCGACTAGATCAGCTGACCTGAGACATCCAACCAGCCATAAGCAACGTGTGCAACTGGGCTATAAAGACAAATACATACATACAGCTATTTTTTATGATATACTATATCCATCTCAATATTTATGCAAATGATGTAATCACATATTATTCATAAATATTGAGATTCATTTATTCAAGCATAAGAGGTTGCAGAGGTTATTTTCTGTGTAACTATTTTCAAAGGGAATGTTCAATTGATATTTTAAGCATAGTAAAAAAACAATACGATACAGTTTTTTACTAAATGAACACAATGTATATTTTATTACTTACTTTATATTTATTTCACATTGTAATGCAGTCTTCTGGTTCACAGGGATTTTAAAGCCACGACCCACGAGGACAAGTGGATCAGAGAATGAATGAAGGATCTCAAAATAATGCAGACAAATCATTAGTTTTTCTTTTTCATTAGAACGTCCTCAAGCTCAACCTCCACACGCACACATTCAGATAAATACAGTGATGCTACTGTGCATCATTCAGACATCAATTCTTCGCCACATTGCCAATAATGTCTATTGTATCTAGTACAAGCACATATACATCTATTTAAACACCACAGACACACAAAACTGTGCTCAAATGCGTACACACTTACTGAGTAGCACGTACAATCCACTGACGCCTGACTGATACACTGTTGTCATGGCAACCTCATTAAGGAAGGACACTGCAACAGTGAAATCAGCCCTCCCCATAACCTTCCCTTAAAAGCAACCATATGAAATCTCATCTATTCTTCGCAACGACTCCTTTTGTCACTTTGCAACAAGTGAACTCTACTCCTTCATTAATATGCTACCGTATATGATCATTTGTTCACCACCTCCTCTGTAAATACATCTGAAATGACATCATTTATCTCTCCATCTCCACCATCCGTTGCCCTTGAATGTAAAAGCTTTCACTGGTTTCCTCCCACATGTCCCACAGTTGCTCGGTTTTTACTCCGTTCTGCAAGAAGAGCGTTTCCATGGATGGCATTGTGCCCGGCTGCCCGCGCCCTCTCTAATTAAAGAGAAGATTTGCAGGGTGAGCGAATGTCAGGGTAGATAGAGGATAGTTTTAATAAGCCCTCTTGAGCGGCGCTGGGAATGAGCCGCTGGTCAACGCCCACCTCAGGGCGCACACAAGAATAAACATACAATCTCCCGCCGGAGCGACACACCTGCGCACCTCAACACGCTGACTGGAACAACCTGCTGTAGCCGTGAGGAACAACACGCGGCCAAAACCTATTACCAAATTATTCATCAATGTTAGAGATGTCACAGACACCATGTTGGAGCAGCGTGTGGAGATCACGTTAAATTCCAATTTGCTGCAATTTGAAAGACTATGAGGTCAATCCCACCTGTCAATGCCCCCTCACGACAACCATGGTTAATTTTCAAAAGTGCCAACAACTTTCTAGGCTGCAATGGACTTTCTAGCATCATCGCATGGAAATTCGTATCCATTATTTAAGATTGCTGATTCTTATGAATTTCTAAAAATGTTTTTGTAAAAAATTAGAAAAAACTAAACTGAAGCCCCTCCCCTAAACCCACCCCTATTCTTAACTGTGTGTTCCCAGCAAACGCGAATGAAGCGTTAAGCACGAGTGATTTACGAGTTAAGTCAATGCAAAGACAATAGGACATCCTTGTTGCGCGAATGACGCGGTGCGAACATGAGCGTTCTGATAGTTTGACGCAAAAGTAAAAAAATCTAACCTATCAGGAGCCTGATCTAATAGTGAATTGATAATGACGTGGCAAGCATTTTTTCGCGCAAGTCGCATATGGTGGGAACGCTCTACTACTGCCACTGCAAGTTTGTACAAATTCATTCATATAAGCCACCTCGTAAATAGTTACGAATTACTGTGTGGTTGTGTTGGACTTTCTTAAGAACATTATTGAGCCGTAATCTAGTTTTTAGTAGATTTACTAACACAAATTTAACCAGAAAACAAGAAATGGAATATTGTAGTGACACGGTGCCATGTACCAACATCCATGTTTCTATTCCTCGGAGGTTAAGTCCCGTAAAGAGAAACGGACGCTTAGCATGCTGCCAAAACAGAGGGCGAAACCCAGTATGACAACAAAGTAATTTAATCTGGCTGTTTTACTTAAATGAAACTCACGTAGGACCGTAGCACCTGGCTTCCTCTCGCAGTGAACTCCTGCTCGGGCCTGCACGCTTACGTAAGCCTGGCCCTCTGAGATAACAGAGCGGGTAGAGCAGGGAGGGGAGAGGGGTGTTGGGTGAAATTGAAGCCCTGGGCTAATATTCGGCCTACATGTGGAGAAAGGAAGCGACAGGTAGTAAAGCCGAGTGAGAAGAGAGAATATAGAAAGCGGGGGATAGAAAGAGGAAGCAGGGGTAAAATAGAGGAGCGGGGAAGAGGAGGAGAGGGCACTGGAGAGACACACAGTCATCTGCTCGCTTTTCCTCATGGATGTGGATGCAGCCTGTGGCATACAGAAACAGCAATGCATATTAGAGCTGCTCTTCCTGTGAGCCAAATCTTATTTCCCACAGAGGGCTTTGTTGCACTATTAAGTTCTGGTCCAAATCCTAGTAAACTACCTTGCTACCTACTGCCTACATATGCTGCTGCCATATCAGACAGCATTTTGAATTCAAAATCACCCCTATATCCTCACTTATTATTTCCTACCATACTTGACTGATACAGTAGATCAGTGATTGAATTTGGACTTTGAGTGCACTGGAAATGCTAAAGAGCAGCATCTTGTTGAGACGAAGGAATTCATTCGACGCGAGCCTCCCGGCGGATGGGTCTCTGCTTGCAACATTCGCAATTGCTCTGAATTCTGGTCCGTAGCCGGAATCCAGTGGGTCGTAGATTTTTGCACTTCCTTCCTGAAGAGGAACGACGGGGCGGAGCCTACCGGGGCGGAGCGTGAATGTTGCCGTCAGTATCTGCGAAGGCACACATTGAGTATGTACGGATCTTATGTACTCCATAATGATTGGTTAGATCTATTTTTAATGAGCGACGTAGCATTAGAGTCTTCCTGGCGGAACTTGCGCTAAAGCTTTCATTTCCTGTGGTAGCGTTTGTAATTAGCATATTTCAAGTATAAAATGCAAATACTGGCCAAATGTATATGAACAACTATTAAATGTATATTTAAATACTGTACTTCTCAGTAATGAAAGTAGTGCAGTGCATTCTGGGATTATTCTTTTTCTATATGCTATCTGCGATCCTGCCCCATAACTTCACTAAAACAAAGAGTCTAATGAGAAAACATTATTTGGTTTGTTGTGTCACTCACGATATATACTGTATACAGTATAACTATATCCCAAAATGCTCACTAGGTTTTAAAAACTAGTGCATGTGAAAAGGTAATGTATGCTGATATGAAAGCTCGGCAGCATTTGCCTTGCAGACTTCTCCTGAGTGTGAGCATTACAGAGGAGAGAGCGTTAGTGTGTATGCATGAGCTCGCTCGCTCTCATTTCCCGTCTCTGATTTCAGTGTGTGTATCAGCGTGTCCCTATTAGAGGGCCGGTGGCTGGCATTAGCCCACAGTGAGAAACAAAAGAGCCAGACTCAACGAGACAAGTGAGAGAGGAGAAAAACAGCAAGTAAGACTGAGTTTATATTTAGCCAAGTGAAGGGACAGTCGGGAGGATTTTCTGCTATTCATTGAATGATGAATTAAACAGCTCATACATTATATTCAGACTGTACAATGTAGGGATGTGCTTACTGATCCTTTTGAGTGCTCGGGTAGTCAACAGACAAATCAGTGGCTATTTTTAAAATGATGGTGCAGTCGGTGTTCTGGTCCTTTCCATCAGTGACAGTCCACTTATCTTGTTTGGGGGAGTATGAGGACTGCAGATCACAGTACACAGCATCTGTGTATAGTTACAGTGCCATCAGACTGTAGGCTACCAGTTTTTTACCAATAACAAAATGAAATTGTTAAAATACACATATAGGTAAAATAAATAAAAATGACCTTTTCAAAGAAGCAGTTTGCCTAAAATAAAATTACTCTCATAATTGATTTACCCTAAATTCACATGAGGTGACACGTCAAAGACTCATTAGTCTACTTAAGTTTATAATGGATTGATGTGCCTATTCTGGAGGGTTAACATTTTGATACCATGACGGCATTTAAAATGATTTGTTTGTGTTCAATTAAGTAAAGAAAGTGGAATAATACGAGGGGGAGTGAATTGTAGAATAATTTGTAAATATCTTGTGTGTACTAATCCTTTATGAACACAAACAGCAATTTTTTTTTAGACCATTTCAATGGTCATCTCTATCATTTATATTCTTCATTTACTCAGCATTTCTAGATGTATTGTGGTCATTGGAGTCTGTTGAATTTCAATAAAATCAAACCTCAGGATTGACAAAAATTCATCATGACCATAAATATGAAAGACTGACAGCATGACAAGACACATGGGGCTGCAACAAACTATTAATCTAACGATTATTAGAATGATTGTTTGACTAATCGTCGATTATTTCGCAGATTAATCAGTAGGTTTGATCGATTATTCAGTTTTTGCAATTCATTAAAATATACAGTTTGACCTATTTTTAACTAATAATTAAAACAAGGACATTATTTCAGCTTTTGAAAACAGCTGAGTGAACCTTGAGCCAGCTTCAAGACAGCTGAATGGAGAAATTTCCTTCGGGTTTCTGTCTTCCATCAATAGTCATCAATAGTCAAACTGCTGCAACTGTGTTTTAAATAAAGCAGGGCATTGACACTGTTTCATTTCTATGGTTTCATTTTTTTTTCAGTTTAATTCAAAATACATTTATTTGGATATATAAAGTTTGTTCTTAGAGTACATACTGATTACAAATATATTGCTTGAATGCACTGCAAGTCGCTTTTGATAGAAGTGTCTGCTATATGCATAAATGTAAATGGTAAAACTTTTTTTTTATTAAGGAAAAACGAAACTAATGATGTAAAAACTATACAGGGAAACAAGTCAGTACAAAACAATACCATTAAACGTTAAAATTATATAATTTATTTGTATACAACTCCATATACTGTAGAATTTAAAATAACGATGTTTTTATAATAACTAATGATTCTAAAGACTGGTCAATTACTTGATTTATTTAAGATAAATACAGGCCACCCCATCTGGAAAATAAACAATAGAAACCAAATAGAACCAATCAAAGAAATGTTAATGGTTTCATTTGAAATAATATTATAAACAATAAACTTTTTTCATTAAACAATTTTTTGTAGAAAATCCACCAATAGAATTCATCACATACCAGTAAACATTAGACCATTATAGTTTCCATTAAAACCAATTCAAATACCATAATCCATTACATTTTTTATGGTATTTTGGGCAGGGTTCTATTGTCTATCTCAATCTCAAATTTATTTATAAAGCACTAATTAAAACATCCTCAGGTTGACCAATGTGCTGTACAAAACAAATTCACATACAAACAAGATGGAACAAAAACATCACATAGTATAAATTGAAGTACAGTATTTGTATGTATAGTTTGTGCTGTTCTGATATGAATGGGAAGACTGTTCCAGAGTTTAGGTGCGGCTACCGCAAAAGCCTGATCACCCCTAGATTTTACTTTTGACTTTGGAACAGTTAGTAGTCTTTGATTTGCAGATCTGAGACTTATATCCCGGATGATGTTCATAGAGCAGGTCAGAGAGATATGGGGTGAAAGACCATTCAAGCATTTAAAAACTAACAAAAGCACTTTGAACTTAATTCTAGAGCGAACTGGAAGCCAATGCAAAGACATTAAAACAGGGGTTATATGTTCACGTTTTCGAACACCAGTTAAAAGTCTCGCAGCCGCATTTTGGCCATTTGAAGTGTGGATAACAGAAAGTTGTATAAACGAAGGTACAGAGAATTACAATAGTCCATTCTAGAAGAAATAAAAGCTTGAATTGCAGTTTCGAAATGTTTAAAAGAAAGAAAAGATTTCACATTAGCCAGCACTCTTAATTGATAATAACATGACCTTATAACAGAATTTATTTGCCCATCAAATTTACGTGCACTATCAAATAAGACACCCAAATTTCTTACACTAATGAAGATAAAACATGAGGTTATCTGAGCAATGTTTGGGACAGCAGAGGAGCCGAACACAATAATCTCTGTTTTGCTTTCATTTAGGTTAATCCTCTTATGCAGGTACATATGGAGCATTTTAAATGATGCACTTTGGCTACTAAGAGAACATGTTTTTTGGGGGGTCAAGAAAGAGTTTGTTGTACATTTCCTCCTCACTCACTGCAAAATTCAAGTGACACTTGATGCATTTTAAATTCACAGTAAGGATGCACTCCTGTCACATTACATTACACACGTGCCTTTCAATAAACCGACTGAAGGTGGGTTAATGTGTTTATATGCTAAGCCAATAGGCGTAAGATGCAAAAATCTATCTGTGGCAATCGTCACAGACCGCTCTGCTAGTTCATCTTGCATTGCCAAGCGGCATGTTCTTCTATTGTGTTGCAATTTTTTTGCAAATAAATGCAAAAAGAAACAATATTTTTATTTGACATTTGGAAGAAATCTTGTTAGTAGTTCACAGAATAAAACAAACAAATGATTTCATCCAAACAGATACCTACAGAAAACATTCCGAAAAACTTTGTGTTTTCTGTGGCTGCCTATTCTGTATTTTGTCAATATCTAAAATATGCAGCATAAAACAGCTAAATAATGTTGATAACAGCACAGGTCATTGTGTTACTCACATCACCACATAGAAGATAAGCCAAACTGAAAAGACTTCCTTCAAAGCCTAGTTATAACAGGTGTTTTCAACAGATGGCTTGGTTTGACTTATATGCACAAGGAACTAACATTAATAAAAGAAAGTTTCAAAACTAAATAAGTTGCTGCCAATTTACCAAGGCAATTATTATTATTGATGCACTTGGTGTGTATTACTTTTGGACCCTGTGCCAATCCCAAGAAAGTCTGGGAATCATTACAAATGGCAATATGATAATACATCTATATCTCAGTAATCATTCAATATTTTTGTAAACCTTTATGTGCAAACACTGATTTCTCTACGATAGGGATTGCACAAATTAGGCAACTAGTGGACATTAATGCTCTGGCGGAACCAGGGCCGGACTTTGGAGGATGGGGTTAGGGATGCACCGAAAGGAAAATTCGTGGCCGAAACCGAAAACCGAAAAAGAGGAAACCAAGGCCGAAAACCGAAACACCGAAAGAAATTAGGCCAATTATTAGTACCCTTGCATTTATGGCTAAGACTACTAACTTTACTAAAATCAAGGCATTGCAATTGCATAAATATTAAAGTTTCAAAGAATAAATAAATTACAAATTATGTAAATATTTATTTAGCACATTGCAACAATGCACAGTATAAAATAAAATTCAACTAAGATGTTTAACTTGACCCCACTCATGTGTATATTAAATAATAATGTACAGGTTTACTGGCCTGCTGAAAAGTTGTACAATTAAATGTTCTCTCATGAAAACAAAGTGCATTTAGGTCAAGTGCATTTTACATTTTTCTCTGTAGGACTACTACAAGAAAGTGTATCCAAACAAAGACTCCTACAGTCCATATGTTAACTGTAGAATTTTAACAAGAACAAATGCACCAAGAATTGCAGATGTGCAAAGTTGATAATAAGTAGCGTAAGAATAGAATAACCTACTTATTCTGTCGTCTGAAGCGCTATGATGTTCATGAACGGAATTTGGAGAAAAACGTGTTTAAAGTTAAAGCTTTTAAAAATAAAAGCCCAACAGTCCAATATCACAAGTAAAAAACACTTTACAGTGGTAAGAGACTTACTCTAATAACAATTTAATAAAAAAACATTTCCTAGAAATCTTTAAAAATACTGTACAAAACCGTTTGAATAAAACTAAAGTAAGGAAAGTGGTGCAGGTCACACTTAAAGAACGAGAGCTCTGCCATTATCACTACACAAGGAAACTAACAAACATTACGAACATCAACTAATAAGCAGTGAAGCAAGTCTTAAGTTGTTTATCATGTGCATAGTGTCTGGACTTTTGATCATCTCTTGTATATTTTGCGATCGCGGTCCGGCTCGCGTGAGCAGTAGAGCGGGCATAACTCCTGGTGCTGTAGATGGGGGGCTCTGTCACCTCGCGAAAACATGGTATAAAACAACTTTGCATGCCATAGTTTACACAGGACTGGCGGGAAATGTGCATTAATACGTCTTCATTCTTCATATTATGTGGTTTACTTTGATAGGTGAACTGTCGTTCCCGCGTCCCAGCGCGACATCCGACGGGTTTTCCCAAATCGCATCACATGTCTAGTCTGTAAAAATGACAACGACACGCAGATCGCTTCGCGAGCATATCACGCTGAAGGGAAACGGGTGTTTACAAATTGCCCTCATTGTAATCTGCCAGAATGACGGGCGGCCATCAGATTTTTCCGTCAGTGGTAGAAAAAATCTGTCAACGACAAAGAATTTTTGGGATTACACGACCTCTGGTTCACACACGTAAAGGAATATTGATCGCACTGTAGAGCCCTGAGGGTGCATGCAATTTAGGAGACGCTTTAGTGCTGCGATTAAAGGAATAACGTCCGCTACAGATGCATCAAAGGAGCGGTATCTGTTTGTGTCATCACAACATTTCGGCCGTATTGTTTCGGTGATAAAAGTCTTTCGGCCGAAAGGTGGCCAAATATTCGGTGCATCCCTAGATGGGGGCCTTTGGGCTTGAGTTGTTTTCGGGGCCCCACTACAATACAACTGTTCATGTTAGTTTGTCGTGCATGTTCAAGGTTTTTAAAAATATAAGTAAATACTGAAAATGAAGATTAACAAATGCAGACATGTAATCTAATGCTTAACTAATGTTAACAAAATGCAAAGTTGGAAAGTGGAATTACAATTCCATCAGTAAATAAATCATTTGACAGATCTACGTGTTTGAATTGCACTTTAAAATGATATTCATATTAATGAGATGAAATGTCTTATGCCTTAAATAGTTTCAGAATAATGAGATGGGTCCATAGTTTTGTAAGGTCTACTTAACTGAGTTTGTGCAGGGCAAATAGGGCACCCCTCTGTTATACATCGTTTATACCTTTACTTTATACTGTCTGCCAAATGCATAAATGTAAATTTATACCTAACATAACATCATTTTCATGTCAAATTCTTAAAAGTAAATCTAAGACACTGCTATATGTAGTTCACAGGGCCATGAATCCATGAACGGTATATAAGGTATCTTAATTTAGCATTAAAGTTTTGCCAGAGATCTCAATGTCAGACATTAAATAACTTCCATATAAATACGGTTTGAAAAAGCATGAGTCCCTTCGCGCGTCCCGTAGTTCGGTTGTTTTTACTTTGTTGATTAGTTAGCAGAATGTTTTTATTTACATGGATGGATTTAACAGTTTTTGTATATTATTAACAAGAACCGCTTATGGTCACAGAATGGGAAATATTAAAAATACATTCTATATTACCTGTTTTCATTCAGAGTTGTCTGCAGAACACAACACTTTTCATAACATGTTTTTTGTAAAAGCAAAGAAAGTGTTACAACAAAACAGCTAGTAGACTCTAGGCGCTAGCATGCCAACCCTAATGCATCTACCTGTCGATGAAACGATCTGTCGGACACAGACTGTGAGGAGAGAGCGTCAAATGGAAAATGCGGGGTGGAATATGTTCAGACCTATTGGTGTGATAAGAGAAAGTTTTTCGCTGGGATGTGAATCCTCACCACTAACGTACACTTCAGCTACCATTCTATTTCGCCTACCAAAGGGTGCCAGCCTGTGAGGGCAAATGGGCAGTGGCTACATCCCGTGATCCCGTCGGTCCGGGAGTTTAAAGGAGAAATAACTGAAATACAGGAAAAATAACTAAACGTGAGAGTGGCAGGAGGTGAGTGTAAAACCGGGAGTGTTGACTGGTATGAATGTAATCATTAATTCCTTTCGAATGCTGTTTTTCCGTGTTATTGTGTCTCAGTTTTTTGTTTTCTTTTTAGCGCTGCGCTGCACTGCGATAGCGATTGACAGCCATCTTTACAGAGACAGGTTTCAACTGCGGTAAACATGATGGATAGAATCCACAAATAACCAATCAGGAAACACCAACATGACTGATGTTAGACCAATGAACAAGTTTAAATGAAAAATAAAATGACTGTGATATAACTTAACAAATCAAATGAATGAGAGCAGACGGGGGCCCCCTTAGGGGCAGGGTGTCATGGTTCCACTACCATGTCATGTTTTATTCCTGTCTCAAGTGGAATCATGGCATAACCTATGGTTTTGTGTGAGATTGAATAGTTCTTTCTCGTCTCGTCATTGTTCCCTGCATCTCGTTCCTTGTCAGCCTCTCCTTAGTGCTAATCCCCAGCACCTGTTGCTCGTTTCGATCCTCTGTTGTTTCCCCTATAAAGAGTCCTCACGTTTCTTTGTCTCGTTGCTCGTGCATTACTTGTTATACCCTGTTTGCTGTTCGTGTCCTGATTCATGTTCTTGTAGCTGTTGCTCGCTGTAGTTTGTGTACTTGTTACCTCGTTCCTGTGTCCCGTTCTAGTAAGTGTCAGTTTAGTGTTTGTTCTAGTGTTTGTTTTCTTAGTTTTAGTCTAGTAGTCAGTGTCCTTGTTTATTGTTAAAGTATTTTTATTCCCTGTATTGTTTTTCCCCATCGTGGGTCTTTGTTTTGTGTTTATGTTAAATTAATAAATTCCTTGTTACCACCATTACCGTCTGTGTCTGCCTGCACTTGGGTTCCCACGCCATGTCTCTATGTGAGATTCATGACACAGGGCCCCTGGGCTGGAGCACAGTCAAGCCCAATGGTAAGTCCGGCCTTGGGCACAACATTTAAAGCTTGATGTCGACTAGTCGTAGGTCATGTGATTTTTTGACACTGTACCTTTAGAAGACAGCTTTCTGTTCCTAGGACCTGCGCGTGAAACGGATGTCATTCCAACCTGGTTCACTGGGATTCTGTCACACTCCCGGCAATAATATATGTTCTCTTGTCCTGCTTCTGCATGCTTCATTCACAGTGTGTCCTGTTTTGCAGCATTCACAATTGTTCTGACACCACAAAAGGCTTTACCTGCAAGCTTTTGTGGCGTCAGAACACAACTTGAATGAGAAACATTTTTATTTATTCTGTTTCTTTCATGTTTTATTAAATGGGGAACAAGTACAAAAATATTAAAAGATCTGGTTTCAGTGCCCTAGCAACACGCAGATCTTTAATATTATAGGCTATTTTTGTACTTGTTCCCCGTGTAATAAAACATGAAAGAAACAGAATAAATAAAAATGTTTCTCATATTGGTGGCTGTGTCACTGCGTTTGTAAGTCTGCTGTAATTAAGCTCAAACAAGATTGACACAGTTTCATCTATTTGTATTTAGATACTATATATTTAGAGGCAGTTTTGCGGGAGTTAATTACTGCCCACACCCACCAAATCTTTTTGCAAAACATTTCCTAGCTCTTATTAGTGACGTCATCAACTAGTCGACTTTGACGGGTCTTTTATCACATAATAGTCGACCTAAAAAAATCGAAGGTCGTTCAACCCCTAATCTACAAATAGTTATATCAGTGTCAGTGCTTTTCTCCCGTTTCCTTCATATGTGTTGGACTTTCCGTGCCTTTTACGATTCTCGTTCTGCCTTGTTCTGAGTTTGAATGCAGCTTGAATAGCACCACTTGACTGTTCATTGACATAACAACAGTATTTTCACCTTCTTGTTCTAAGTGGTCATTTCCCCAACATATTCACGTAAAAAATGTAGCTCTATAGTTGTCGGTTTTCACTGTGAGAGTATTTCTACCGAAGTAAAATATTGCATTACTTTGAAATATGTATTTCGGCGGCGTTGAACTAAATGGACATGTGTGAACTAAAAGGAGGTGAGGCAGAGGAAACAGGTCTGCGTGTCTGTGGGTATGAATATTTGAGTGTTCCATGTGGTGGGTGGTGGCAAGACATGATGAAACGCGAGTAAGAAAGAGAGGTAAAGGGGAGGGTTGCGCTGGTGCATCCTGAGGCAGTCAGTGCATCCGTCTGAATGGATGCCAGGTGGGCGGAGTCATGTGTGGGAGGGGAGGCGGGACTTCCCTGCACTGGAGACAGATGCTACATTGGTTAGACTTCATTTTCCATCGCCAAACACAAAGGAGCATGCCAACCCTTCGTTCTGTGTGTGTGGTGTTTTGTGTGAACATCACACACTCGATAAAAGTCGCACGTGCTCGATCCGATCGCAACCAAATCTTTTTGCGGCTGTATTTAGTTCTTTTTGTAGCTTCTGCAGCAAGGCTTACTCCTCACTGCAGCAAAGAGAAAAAGTCATGTGATCGAGAGAAAGGGAGAGAGAGAGACGTGCGAGATGAAGGAAGAGCAGCGTGACATTTGGCTCAGTGTTGCATTATTGGCTGTGGCTGATGTGATCTGAAGAGATTACAGAAATACAATACTCACACAAATCACCTACCCGCCTTGTCCATCTTACAGCTGTCTCTCTCTTAGTCTCACATGTGGGCACCCTGGGACACTTAGGGACTTTCATTTTTACACTTGAATAGTGTGAATAGTCTCCCTGACAAGGCATAAGGCCTGGTCCTCGCAAAACTGATCAACCTGTTAACAATCAGTTTATATTTGTATGTGCCATATAGGGGCTTGGCTAAAATAGAGGGTGAGATGCATTGATGTCACTTTCCCACATGAACATGCCGGGACACACTCCCTTGAGTGGTGAAACACTCAGCAAAATGGCTGCTATCAAGAAAGCGGGACAAAAAAACACAATTATTTGTCACAGTTGACTTCACATTCACCCAAAAATGAAAATTCTGTCAACATTTACTCACCCTCTTGTCATTTCAAGCCTGTATGGCTTTCTTTCTTCCGCGGAACACAAAAGAAGATATTACGAAGATAAAAATGTGAAATGATGCATAAAATGAATATTTATATAATCAGAAAAATTGTTGTCCAGACAGAATATTTGATGCCCCACAGTCCTGCCAGCCAAATACCAGGCCTGTTTCACACATGCACAAGCAGCAATCCCGCATAAATTCAACAGTTTACGTCGTCTTTCAACACTGAAACTGTTTCCGATGCTCCTTTATACCAAAACAGAGTATGTTTACTGTGATCATAACTTATTAAGTGGTTATCGAAAATTATTGAGAAATACCCCAGCCTTGATCATAACCAAATCTTATTTACATCATTTGTTAAGGAACAAAAGTCAGAATTAAAAGTGTGCCAACAGTATAAATGGTTTAATCCGAATGCACATGTAATTTGTGTGTCCTGCACGTGGATCTTTCATCAAACCAAACAGACGTCTTTTGGGACGCATTGCTCGCGTGTGCAGCGTCAAGGCAGTAACCTGATATTATGAGCGGTGAAATGAAACATGCAGCACACGCAAGATGTGTGAAACGGGCCTAATGGACCGGTCGGCAAAAAACTCATTCAAAAAATGTCAGCATTGGCCCGTGACCGGCTGCACAGAAAACACCCAAAAATGATCAGAAATGT
Source organism: Triplophysa bombifrons (assembly GCA_029783895.1). Classification (NCBI taxonomy): domain Eukaryota; kingdom Metazoa; phylum Chordata; class Actinopteri; order Cypriniformes; family Nemacheilidae; genus Triplophysa; species Triplophysa bombifrons. The sequence goes on from CM056457.1 coordinate 23,022,599, forward strand.
GTGCAGACTTTGTGACCAAAAATTCTGTCCAAATGAAAAAAACAGACACTATTTTGCAGACATAACACTAGAAAATATTGTTTATTGTTTAACTGATACTTAATTCGATAACGATTATAAGCTTCAAACCAAATTTCAAGTTGTATCTTTTAAAGGTTCAAACTGGAAATTTCAACCAGCACATTTTAGTCACGCCTTATTCTCCCTCGCCACACCCCTCACCGACAAAACCAGGCTCCAGAGCCCCCCGGTCTTGTCTGAGATCCCCCTCCCTCAGCTCAGGCACTATTACCTATTGACTAATAATTACCATAATTAATTTGGCTGGTTATAAAACAAAAAAGAGAGAGCGAGAAAGAGAATGGGCTATTTTAAAAGCTGAAAGCATTCCAATTTGGCACTGTAATGTATTCATTATTAATGAATGCTCTTATTTCCTAGTCTCTGTGTACTCTGATGCACTTGCAGTAGCTGTGGAGGAGGAGAAGGGGAGCTTTACTGCCTGCCAAGGCCAGTGCCACATGCTTTGTCTCGTCCCCTGAACATTAATTCACGTATTGATCACATTTGGGGAAGCGTTGAGGAATAAATAGGCATAAACGCGACCCGCAGCATTCACAATGCAGACGGACGACGGCCATGACAGCTGACAGAACTTCAAACGTGATCAGATCATGTAGTTACACGCTAGCATGCAATGTAACCTGTATATTTGTTTATAGAGGATCTATACACCTCGACCCTTCTCTGAAAAGCACCCAAGCTTCAAAATCATTTCGGGCTGCAGCCCAGCAGGACCCGGGAACCGGATCCATATGCATCGATTCACACTTCGACAGCAGTTACTCACTTATCTGTTTACTCATTCATTCACTTATCCATTTCATCTGACTGCCAGGCCAGCGGGCCAGCTCAAAGTTTACCCATTGATCTCTTCTGGGTGGCCGCTTTTGCACATCTTCGGTACAGGTGGGCAAACTTTCTGCAGTCACGACTCCGGGGGGAACTCACAGAGTTGTTTATCCGCGTGTGTTGAATTAGTTGTTCTTTGGAACGATGCCCCAGAGGCTTTTGCAAAGATACCGCCACAAAAAATAGTGGATGGGACATATGGAGCCATTCAGATTACTGTGGTCTGGCATATTTCGTATCCTGAATTCGCCCCTTCATCCTTCCAAAATACTCAATGCACATAACATTGGAGACGACATGAAATATTACGGGCCATTCACATTTCGAGTATTTTTGCGCGCGCATATGCGTTATTGTAAATGTAGATGCGCGACAAGCGTGTTCAGATAGGTAGCTACGTGGACGCGTGGCCGTTTTTCTAGTCGCGTCGGTTCCGCATCGAGTTGAAAATATTTCAACTTTTCAGAATACGCACTAATTAGAAAGCAGTTCTGCTTGCGTTTTCCACGTGGTTTTAGACACAAAATGTGAATCACCCCTTACAGTACCAAATTACTTAAAGCCTTTATGTATAATGCATTATAAAGGGTTATTGAAGGGTATGATGCACTATTGATGTTCATATTGTGTGTTGTTATACATTACATGTTGTTGTAAAGAATTATAACTAAATAAAAAATGCAGTGTAACAATGAATTGATAAGTCTTATAATGCATTAACTGTAGTTACAATTATTCATAAGACATTACAATGCATTATAAGTTGTTTTACAAGACATAATTAATACATTAAAACTACTTTTATAAAGCATTATACATATATGCCAACACTTTAAAAGTTAAGTGATACATATACATTGTTGTGGAGCTCTAAATCTGGCAGACCAATGAGAATGCGGCAAAAGCATGACACGAACTGAGCGAATAGAGTAGGGGACAAATGAAGGAGCTACGCACCTGCATCCCATTACAGGGGACCTGCCAAATAAACAACGGTGTGAAAAGAACAATGGGAATCCAAAACAATCAGAATTAGGGTCCCTGTAGAAATTACTTATCAGACACACGCCGGCACCGCACACGCACGTACTAGCGCAGACACACGCACGAGCCGCAGCGTGTAAGCGTCATGGTGTCTGGGTGGCAGACAGGCTTTGGAGACAGCAACGGTGTAAATTAAATTCCATTTAAGCCTAATCCCATTTACAAACTCCGCCGAATCCCACTGCTATTGTGACAGCCGGGCAAATCTGTCTCAATTGTTACATTGTGGGAATCAATGGAGAAACAGGATAGCATGTAAATAATGGAGCACAGAGCTCGGGAGGGCAGAAGGAGCCTCGGGGTCAGAGGAACAGGCTTTAGCGAGAGCTGCTGAGAGAACGAATGAGACGAGACCGAGGGAAGAACCGGTTCTTATTCACAACCATTTCTATTCTGAATCAAAAAGAGAAACTGAGTGATTTTTCTGACATTCGGTTGGGTAACTGGAGTTTTATTCATTGTGAAACATAAAGCGATATAAAAGGGAATATTTAAAAGAGAATCGTATTAATATTATAGCTCATGCAATGAAAGTAAAAGGTGACCACGGATGTTTAGAATACAGTTTGAGATAAAATTTAAGTCAAAAACCATTTGCATAGTTTCAGGAAACTTGCTTAGCATTGTTTTCAGAAGGATTTATGGTGTTTTATTGTCCTGTTAGGTCACCACTTGCAAAAGAAACGTTTCTTTTCGTTTTGCACAAAAGACAGCTTGGTCCCTTTTAGTTCTTAAACATTTGCAGTCTTCTGTGATAAGGATGAGAGATCGTACTAAAACACTGTGGCAGTTCTCTGCACCTTTGAATCTCCAGCACATAGTGAAGTAATCGTTTTTTTTTGCTTTTTTGTAGACAACAAACACAAAGCAAGATGAATGTTTGGTAGTTTAATCCATAAACGTTTGACTATTATGAACAGGTACTTTTAAATAAATCCTGTAACTCAATTGGTGCTTGAAAAATGTTCATAAAATGTTTACCTTGAATTGAACCTTGTAAGTTGCTTTGGACAAAGGCGTCTGGAAAATGAATGACGAATGAGGGACTTTTGATCAATACACAAGGACTGGTTCTTCAGTAAGCAATGTTTAGTTAAAAACACTTTCGAAATAATATGTTTAATTTAGTATTTTTGATGGTAGAATGAATATAATTTTAGGGCTGCAACAACGAATCGATTTAATCGATTAAAATCGATCACTAAAAGAGTTGGCAACGAATTTCATTATCGATTCATTGTGTCGAGCGACACGGAGACGTTTGATTATAAAAAAACTTTATTTGCGCGGAGCGGAGTGAACACACTCGGTCTCTCTCGCGCACTGATGCTAGCAGAGTTTGGCGCCTCATAGACAGGGCGGAGCAAAAATAAAATAAACGAGCGGAGGAAAGATACATTGCGGAGGCAGAGAAATCCGCGCGACCAAAGTCATCCAATGTGCGGGAGCATTTCACACTAAATAAACAGAAAAAGTGTGTTAACTGCAAAATATGCTAAAGCGATATGGCACGGGAGCACCACGGCAATGATCCAGCACCTGAAACACAAACATGTTGGAGGCTTTGATGAGAAAAAAGGGAGTTCAACAGCAGGTTAAGTCACTACAGAATCGTACTTTTGTTCCGTTTTGAAGTGAGGAACGTAATGTCCCTGGTGCGGATGTTTACTCGTTATCCGGCTTGACTAGCATGACAAGTTAGCGTTAGCTCGTTAATAACAGAATAAAGCAGGGGTGGTATAGTTACTTTGCACTTTGCATTGCAAGAATAAAGACACGTTTTTATTCACTAGCCTTTTTTGAACCATTCATTTATCAATCTTTTGTCATGTATAGCTACACTGCAAAAACAGCTTTTCTTACTTAGTAATTTATTTCTCGTTTCCAGTCCAAGTATCTAAAAAAAAATCAAGATTACTAGACAAGAAAAACGGCATGAGAAAATTAATTGATGCTTAAAACTTCTGTTTGAAATTATATCTCATTAAGATTATTTTTCGTACCCCATTGCCAGATAATTTTGCTTGTTTTAAGCAAACAATCACTTCATTTTGAGGTGTTTTTTCAGAAAACAAGACATCATTTCTTATGCTTTTTCATGTGTCTAGTACATGTTTCTTGATTTAAGATTTTTTTAGATATTTGGACTGACAACAGGACTAAACTACTAAATTAGAAAAGCAATTTTTGCAGTCTATATTCTGTGCTTTGTCCCATATAGGTTATTATTGACAAATATATTTGTGTGTGTTGTACTTTTTAATTTAATTTTAAAGTTCTTTTATAGCACTCGGTCATCTTAAGCTTTGTTTAAATGTGGTGTATAAATTAACCTTGCACTTACTACAATGATAGTAATAATTTAATGAATAAGCTTCAAGTGAACTTGAGAGAGAGTGTGTGTGTGTGTCAGTGTGAGAGTTTGTGAGTGTGTGTGTCTGCGTGTGTGTGCATCTGCGAGTGTGTGCGTCTGCAGTGTAGTGTAGAGAACAAGTTCTGACATTCAAACAAATCCTGTCAAATTTTCTGATTTGTATTGTTTATAAATTATTTATTGTTCTGGCAGCTGAGGTGGCACTTTATTTAAAAAAAGTCTATATATTTGGCAGATGTAAAGCATACATGTGTATGTTTTTTGTGTTAGTCCATTTTTATTTTATTATTATTATAACAGCTAAAGTTCAAGGAGCAACATGTTTGTGCAGTTTCTAAAGATTTTAGTTCTGATTTTGAATAAAGGGTGGGAAATGAATGCTTTTCTTGGTTTATGGTTTTATCCTATTCATCGATTAATCGAAAAAAGAATTTATAGATTAATCGATTATTAAAATAATCGTTAGTTGCAGCCCTATTATAATATCTATAATTGTTTTTAAATATATAACTTTTTTTAACATTTTAGCATTGTTTACATATGCAGAATGACGCAGACAATCATCTTAACAATAGTCCATTTATATAGAAAATAATAATGCTAAATTAATAATTAAAAAATAAATAATAATATTAATAATACAAATAATAATAAAAAGTCATACTGGAGAGTGAATGACAGAAATATGCAAAGCCATTATTTAAAATAAACTGTATTTAAAGAACAATATCTATATTTTATAGTTAGGATCAATCGCCGGGTGCTTCCTCAAATACAGTCATTAAAAATGAAGGGAAAAAACTTGAACAGCTACATTCCCACAATTTCCATCTCTTTAGAGAAAGACATCCCAGAGAAAGCGTGAGCTTTGTAAGTGACCTTGCGTCAAATCTCTCTTCATATTGTAGGAAACACTGTTCTTTCTTGACCGATATGTCATTACCCTCGAGTAAGTGATGATGGAGGTAGTTTTACGGTGTAGCGCGAGCACCAGGACAGACCATAGAGGTTGTCCATGTCATCCATGTTCAGTGGGCGTCGCGAGGCAGATGTCCACAGCCTCATGAGGGCAGGGCTGGGGGGAACAGAATAAATTGTCTTTCCCTTCCATAGTAACAGCTCTTCTCTAATAGAGGACTGGCAGAGTCTGAGTCTTATTCCCGGTGAAAATAAATACTCTCATCTGTTACAAAATGCTTCCCGCTTACAGCGCGCCAAAGCATTCTCCTCAAAATATTATTATTAGGATTATCATTTAATAGAGTTTTATTTGGAGCATAATTTTAATCCAAGACTTCAATTTCTTTTTATTACTATATTTCTCCTCTGTTTTTACCTGATTCTTTTATATTTGTAGACGCACCTTGTTGTTTAGTTCAATAAACTGGTTATTCACACAAAACCTACCAAAAACATGTCATATATATACAGTACATATATATAGATTTGTTATTGTGCCTCAATATTTCTTATTTCCTTTACGTTGATAAAGAGCTGAGCACATTTTGCATAATGAAACGAAAACAACCTTAATAGTCCTAAAACTATCCGTTTGTCTCTTTTTGTTGAAACATGACCTCACCATGTTGCTCATGAGATTCACTCAACTGTCCTTTAAGCTGGAGACGGGGATAACATGGCACCACCACGGCGCCACGCTGCCATAAGATTGGATTTAAAGCAATCAAAGTCTAATTCAATTAAGCTGCGCTTTTGATGCGTTCATCATCACCCATCCATTCTCATAGCGCCTGTGAAGCAGACGCCGTTGAGGAGGACAAAGACGACAGGCTGAAAATCATCTGCGCTCTTCTGGTCTCCTCATTTCCATTCCCTTCACATCTCACTTCGAATTCATGTCCCATTTCACATGCACTTCACGTTCGGCCTCACACTCAAATTCGCCCAATTCCGCATGCAACGGCCGTTGCCGGGTCATTGTGGTTAGGGCTGACACTCCCTGTCAACACTCCCATCACTAACCTCCATTACTCGCCCACTTGCTCTCCTTTTGCCTCCTCGCTCGCTCATTTCTCTCCTCTCTGTCCTTCCCTCGCTCGCCCTTACTCTTTAAAACAGGCATTCTCTCTCCCGCCGCCGCGTTAATTGACGCAATCATTCACCTTACAGCCTCACCGGTGCCCCGTAACTCCACACCGTCGGCCGTGTGTGCGCCTCTCTCCGGCCCAATGAAAGATTTAGGAGGACCTATAAGTGTTAATTAGGTTGTCATTCATTCAACCAAATGCAGAGGGCAAATAAATAAAGTCTAAAAGCTTGTTGGCTGCTTGTGTCTCAGTTGGGTGACGCTGTAGCGGGTTCTAAGCAAACAGAGATCGATTGCAGAACCCCTGGGGTCCCCTGCAACCTGGAAGCGAGAGAAAGCTTTTCGCTCAATATCATTCTGGAGACAACTTCCTGTTGCCTTTAACCCTCCTCCCTCCTCATTCCTGTCCGCTGCCGCTCCACTTCCTTTATCCGACATGCATGTCCGAAATTGGCCTCACCTGTGATCCAGCTACTGACCTGCTTTGAAAAATCCATCTGCTCAAACTGAGATCTATAACAGCTGCCTTTTGCTTCACTTGTATTATCTCCCCACATTACACAACCCATATACTGTCCTTTTTGATCCAATCGAATGAGCAAAAAATGACATGTGACTAGTCATTCTGAAGCCATTGGTACATGACGTCCTGATGATGCTTATTGGCTGATGGAGCCACAAGGATGAATGCCCAGTGTCCTTCACTAGTGACTGTCCTAAACTGTTATTTAATAGGCAGTACAGAGAGGAAAAGATTTCACTACAACAAACTCATAAATCACACATATTTAATTTGTTGATGTGTATGTTGCTTACAAAAACATATTCTTGCATCAGAATACATGGCCTTATTTATAAAAATAAGTAAGTTGCTTTCTGACTCAATAGTAACTTAAAGGAGTAGTTCACTTTCAGAATAAATTTTAATGATCATTTACGTACCCACATGTCATCCAAGATGTTAATGTTTTTGTTTCTTTATTCGAAAAGAAATTAAGGTTTTTGATGAAAATATTCCAGGATTTTTCTCCATTATGGCTTTTCATGTCCATCAAATGATGTTGACGATTAAGTCACTTTGTGTCACACTGCTGACACAATGATCTTCCAACTAATCTACAGGAACAAATGTCATATCTATCATTACACATTAAGCTGACATTATGAATGTATGTTTTTAATATGAAAAGACGCCCTCTTAATAATACAAAAAATACAATATTTGTATAAAAATATCTCAAGAAATACACAAAAGGAGGGTTTTGCCATCTTAAGCCAGTAATTAACATGTTGAGGAAGAGCCTATTGTAAAAGGTTATTAGCAGACAATATTTGACACTCAATGATCAACATAAAGCCACTCAAAGTCTGTCACACGTGACCAACACCTCTCCTCCCAACTTTCCTTTTCCGTTGCCTGTTATGTCTGTGGCCCGCAGTTGACTACAAAAGCCCACCTCTGTATCGCCACTCCTTCCTCTGCCTTTGATTTTCTGTCCATCAAGGGGGCGTGGATTAGTGCTCTCTTGTTTATCTGCTCGTCAGTTTTATCTATCTATCAGCAAGCCTTTCGCTGGGCGGCAGTGGCCTCGGATACCCATTAATCCCGTATCAGCTCAGAGCCCATCCATCAGGCCCCTGTCTATCACGTCAGATCCATCATCCACCCATCTGTCTACCGCTGCCCACGTGCAACCCGGATGAAGGGTTAGAGCCAGAAGAGAGAGAGATAAATATAGAGAGTATTAAAGAGAGAAGGATACTGCAGTTTCTCTTGACCTTTTTTGTCTTTTGTTCCCGCTGAAGTCATTAGAGAATCAGGAACCCCTTCATCTACTGTATGCCAAGGCTGAAATATGTTCCTCTTAAGTCATATTTTAATGGATACTATTAGCTTTGTCATTATAGTATATTAATGGTCATTATTACAATTCACTAACATAAATATTTGATAGCAACATATTACAATAAGACTGCATGTGTTATCATTAGTTAAAGGCACAACATTTCTGCATTAAATAACTAAAAAAATAGCACAGTGTTAAATATTTTGTTAAATTGTGTACATGGATTATCCCAAATGTCCCTATAAATGATTAAATTCAAGATTAATTCGGAATTCGGAATGATATCATGTCCATGTTATACTCGGTTTCTATTTCTACTGCCATAGAAACCATGGAAAAAATGCTGGTACTTGCAGAATCAAATAAAATCATGTTACCAAATGTAACAGTAATAAAATTATTTTCATTACATCATCCATGACAAGGATTTGTGAGTCCTGTCTACAAATCGAACCATTTACTCATCTCTATTAATTTTTAAATGCTTAGTATATATACAGTATTTACTGCTCTAAATGCATTAGGATTATTTCATGCTGTAAAAAATATAATGCTACTTTATAAATTAAAGGGGTGATTTAATGCTGTTTCATGCATTCTGACTTCTTTACAATTTTAAACGTGACGGCTTCTTGGCCAACATGGCCAAGTTGTCAAAAAATGAGTTGGATGTATTACGTAGTATTTTTGTGCTTGATACACTCCCCCAAGGTCATTTGTTTCGAACATGAAAAGACATTACCTAACAAATAATTTAACAACTTAGTCTCTTATTGGGCAATTCTTCTGGAAAACACGCTCACGGCAAGAAGAAAGATATTCACAGCATTTCAGTGATGGATGTTATATAAATGGTGGATATAACGATGGATTTTCAGATGGTTTGAAACTGATAGATGGAGCGGTCCCAGCTCTACAAGATCCCGGACATGAACCGCGAGGGGTAAGTGAAACTAAGTCATATGTCTGTGTTTTGTTGGGAATTTGCATACGTGCAAAATGTAAACACAACTTATAGTAAATCAACAGTTAAGCAGGGAAAATGCTATGATGTATTGTGTGCCTTGTGATTTAGTTCCTCCCCCCACACACCCCCTGAAGGTTGTCTGTTTTCGGAAACAATCGTAAAGCTGTATCTCTCTTTTATAAATCTGATCAAACTAATGCTCCTCGAACATACGAAATATGCAATACTAATCTATTGGTAATCAATATTAATATGAGATTGGCAGAAACTATGCTTTCAACTAGACCTTTAAATAGAAAACGTGATACTGAAAAGTGAAATGCAATAATTTGGAAAATATACAATGTTGTATGCGAACCAATAATGTTTTAATAATCCCTTTAAATAACGTGTTATTATATTAAACTTTATTCTAAAAAGGTATATCACAGACAAATATAATGATGTCACTAAATATGTTAACCCATTATTTACAAAAGGTAAAATAAAGTTTACATTTTAAATATCTAAAAAATATTAGGGATGAAGTTAAAAGATGAAGTTAAAATCATAGGTTTTGGAAAAATGATACCTTTAACGCGCCATCGGGGGATTGTGTACCTTGGTTGTGAGTCACTGAGTTAAAGGATGCGGAAATGCAAAAAGGCTGGAGAAGGGTTCTCCTACCCCGCGGGCCGACCTCCATCACCCCCCTCTCCCCGAGCACATACTGCATGCTTTGCATGTCCTGACATGCTTATTACTCCCTCTGTGTATTCCCCTGTAATTTGTTTGTTTGTTTGTTTGTTTTTCCTTTCGCTTGCTTGTTAATTCTAGCCAATGGGAAAGGCGCCAGTGGAAGGAAAAGCTCACGATGGGTCATAAATCCCATCAAGCCTTGCTGGAGCTGGAATCAGCCTCTGCTTCCCCTCCCCTGCCTGAAGGGGGATTCAGCACAAAAGCTTAATGCCCAAAAAAAGGCTCAATATGTGGGTGCATGAGGGTCAGGATGATTGCTATTTATACACAAGGACGTTTAAGTGCAGTGAAAGAGACATGCCGGGTGGGTCTATGCAACGCTGCATCAATGCACGCTGCAGCACAGGTGCTGAGAAGGACGCACACACCCAGGTGCATGAATGGCGAAAAAAAAGTGACTGTAAGAAGATTGAATCAGAACACAGGTCCCGGCCACTTCATCACCTGCAACACGCTCCGGAACCATCGACCTTGTCAGTTGACCCCATGTGTCACGTTCCTGAGGGGCCGCTTTCAGTCAGGGGCACCGGCCTCCACTCCGGACACTTGGAGCTTGGCCATGAAAAAGGGATACAAGGGTGCATGAACATCATGAAAGAAAACAAGCGTCTCCAAATAAATGTGTCTCTTCCACAAATGAATGGGAGCAGACAGCTGTCAGGAGCAATCCATATCCATCCTCAGTTAAGCAAAGCTAATTAGTTCCACAACTGGGTTTCCTGTCCCGCTCAGAGACACGGCAGGCTGACAGAACTCCCGATCTGGGATGTGGGATCACCGGCTCACGTGTCAGCCCATTTTACCAAAATTGCCTTGCGCGCGCTGGCGTGCTCGACCGTGCGTGTTGACAATTTGGTGGAGGGTGATTATACAAGTGTGAAGGTGCCTTGCTCTAAATTGGTTGCTTCTAAAATAGAAAAGATTGCAGTGTTTAACAGATGCAATCACCAATCAAACTGGCACAAACACACACCTACACACGCTTATTTACATGCGCACACCCACCTACAAGAATCACACTCAAAGAATCAATCCGTTCTCAGACAAATAACGGAATAAAGAGTGTAGATAACTCGATCAATATCGTACCTTCAATGCATAAGGGTTCATCAACATGTCGAGGTCGGCGTAGCCGCGTGACCCCCTGTTTAAGCTGAAACTACATTAATTCAGCCGATCGATATACACAATCTTCGGTAGAAATCAAGCCGCGGCGATAACAAGAATACAGAGGAAAAAGAATGACTCACTTTAAGAAAACATTCAGATGCGTTTGAATCAGGTGTTTTATTTGTACCAGAGTACAGCTGAGACCAGGACTGGACTCATCCGCTGGAATTTGAATCATTATTGTTTCATTTAACAGTGACAAATTATATTTGAGGGAGGTTATTAACCTTTAATTTATACATTATAATCTGTTTACGTGACAAATTGACAGTACTAGCAGCAACATTCAACTTGCGATTTGATACTACACATACACTTGAATCTCAATTTCTATTTCACGATATAAACTGAAATTCAAATACATTTATATTATATACGTTTAGCAGAATTCAATCAAAATTCTTACAAAACCAACAACATTCAAGGTTTAATCAAATCTTATGTTTGCAAATGAAAAAAGTTGAATAGATCGGTAACTGAAAATGTATAACCATATAAACGTTTTAGTTTACATAATTTTTGTCTGTGTATCGTGCATATTAATTTTGTATTTATACACACAAAAACATACACATACTGTAAAAATATATATATTTAGGAAATGTTTAGATGTATTTATTTACGTTTACCAATAACTGAAATTATATTTAAACGTTCATTTTTTTTTTTCCTAAATTTATGCATGTACATATTATGTAAGCACAAACTTTTATTGTGGATGGGATTGACCACGATTAATCGTTTGACAGCCCTGATTTTAACATACAATTTGTAACCATTAGAAAATGTGAAGTAAAATATTTCAATTATAACTTTTGTTTAATGCCACAATATATCGTTAAACCCCTATCAGTTACATTAAATATAAAAAGTGAGCAAGTCATAACAAATAACATCAAATCTAAATCCAGTAAATGCAATATATGGCTAGGACACATTCAAACACTGTACCCAATAAAACAGTACTCAGTGTCATGACAGGTTGCTGCATTAGCTCATATTGGACAGTTGGCAGGATCTCTGGCAGGTTGTTAAACACAGTGGCTCACACCGCTTATAATGAGGTCAACAGCGTCTATAACGTCTGATAGCATATCAGTCCAGCGGTTACAGCAGTTAGTGTTGACACTGGATTGCAACACACTGTAAAACTGCATGGATATTAGGGCCGTGCACGGACCGCTTGGCATTGTTATGGTGGTTTGGATTCTGCACAGGTCAGCAGGTGAGGGGCAGCACTGTGCATTGATTGGACGGCCCACTCATTATAGGATGTGCTGTCTTAAAGACGTGCCACTGGAGCTCCCTGCATGCTTGGTCCAATCAGAATGCTTTCTGCTATTGTACTGTATCATGTGTAGAAAGGGTGGAATAGTTCAACATGTCTGTATTATTCCGTTGCCACGGAAGTTTCTATTTATAAAAGCATCCTATAGATAGACATGTACGGGTTGCATAAATATTTACTGTGCATTGAGACAAAAGTGCCGGCCGAGACATAAATACACTGTTAGTTTGTTCCAGATCTGCTTGTGTTATAGTAGTGGCCGCATTATTGGACGCAACCATCTAATCTGCTGCTATTATCTGCACAGCTGTTTCAACCAACACTGTGCATGCGCATTTACACTGCTGCACAGCTGTTCACTGAACATTTTTGCTGTACTTATAATGTCTCTCTACATAGATTCAAGTGTTCCTATTAGTGTTCTTGTAGCTCAAACGCTTGCGTTGCAGGCTTGTTTCCATGGTGCTGTGAATGCAGCGTAAGTCACTTTGGATAATTCTAAATGCATAAATACAGACACCAGAATTCGTTTGCTACAGAGCGGTTTTGTTAGTCTCTTATTCTCACTTTAAGTAGTCCCTTATGGAAATTTACCATTTTACAGTTTTATTATTACAGCTCCAAACTGTAATAACTTTGGAGGAAATAACTTCGGTGGTTACATACTAAATAACCTATTAGGTGCTTGAGGATCTGCTTCAATTTCATTTTGCAAATTTCAATACATAGTGGCAATGCGTTGCTGTTTGGAGATTTGTCGGCTCAGGCGGTGTGAAAAAATTCAATGAATCAATAACTGAATGTAATAATGGACTATGATGTCTGTCTACGATAATACCCATGTGCTGCACCCATCCCATGACACATGGATTCTATGAGCACCCTTGCAATATCTGTGGAGAGCGATAACTACAAAGTTCTACATTCAAGTCGATACATCAACTGTAATAACAATGAGGAAGGACTTTTTTTCAAACAATGAAATGTGAAACTGCAGCATGCAAGCTTAGAATAAACGTAACAAAATTGTCCTTTGGTGTGGCGCTAATATTGTTATCCTTTATATAAAGAATGTTGACGAAGCCGACTTCAGCTGTTCTCATTCATATTCATACATTGTTGTAAATTGACGGCTAAGTTAGCCAATTGTTGTTATTGGCATGCTCAGTAATAGTACATTACGTTCATATTCTCTGATATTCAGAGAACTTAAATATAAATACAATGCAAGATATAAAGAGACAATTGAATTGACCCTCAATAACCATGTGTTCGCAAGTTTTATACACTGTTTAAATATAATTAGTTGTTGATTCTATGACCCCACTTGGCTTCATTATATTTCAATTATTGGTTCAGTAAATGTTCCTGTTACATGAAATGCAAATCTGCTTTGCATATGTGATTGTCTGCCTACCGGCTCTGTGTTCATTTGCATCAACCCTGGCATGCCTATATTTTCACTCAGATGCCAAAGCTCTTTGTATTCCCCAGAAGCATCTCTGTGACTGTGAGCGTGCTGAAGAATATTAAGGTCTAGTGCGTGTCTGTGCTCTTTCAGTGTTCCATAAAGACTGTGAATGTGTTTTCTGCCTCCAGTCCTTGCATTCTGACTGACGGCCCTTAGGGGTCTTTCACACACGGCTCGTTCTTGTGCTTCGTCTGTGCTGTTTTTTTTATTCTTGGTCTGTGTGCAAAAGCACCAGACGGACGTCTTTGGCCATGGCGCTTCACTGCTTCTTTTGTGTTCTCACTGTGAGATGTAAAACAATGGGCCAATCAGATTATTCTGGGGGTGGGATGAACATCTTGCTGCATGTTGTGTGTACATTAGCATCAATGTAGGGAAGTTACGGGAATTTTCGAGTTCATTGTGCTCTATCCAGAGGTTATTAATGTGATAATGTGCCCTGTGTCCTACATTTTGTAATACATCATACAGTTTTAACCTGTTGCAAGATGGCCTCAAAAAGTATTTTAGACACGTTAAGTCACAAGCCAAAGACTTGAGCATTTCAATTGATTTACAATTTAAAATCTGACCTTCTTTAAATGTCTGTTTCATGCAAAACAGCTTATGCTATCTTTAAAGATATTTTTCAAAAGATATAAGAAATATATTTTCAAAGATCTAAGACCTGCCTGATGCGCCTCGTGTAACCACAAATCTACGTCAGTAGTCCAAATGTATACGCATGTAAGTTTGGTGTACCTGTCAGAACAATTGCTTTGGAACCTGATGATCCAAATATGGTAAGAGGCGTTACATTTTCGTCACATGCTTGCAGTATTCCACCAATCACTACGCACTGGATAACTGGACAATAACAGCACACCTCACTTTTCAGAGCCATGAGCTTTGTAAAAATCTGCACGTTTCAGAGAGGCAGAGCAAAGAGGAAATACAAACATTTGTATGTGGAAAACACAGTGTTTTTGAACCTTACATCTTGTATACATTTTCATAGCATATAAAACAAACCATAATATTTGTCTTAGCCGTGCCATATCACCCCTTTAATACTTAATAGACTATCATGATATTATTTGGGCCATCTTAGACTAAGGTTTATTTATAAATACACAGTTTACTAATAATGTTACAAAGCTTAGAGATCTGTATTTGTGCCTAAATAGTTATGGATTTAATATCGATACTGAGGTGCCAAAAGCTGGCATGGTACCATAGCCAAAATTTTGTTGGAGCCTTCGCTACCCTAATGAGCAACACTTAAAGTGTGTGTGTGTCCATGAGAAACAGTCTGGTTCTCTCTTGGGTGTGAATTATTCTTCCTTGGTGCTCTCTTTTTTTTTTCCACACTGCCCTTCCACTTCTCTTTCCAAGGGCTCCCTTTCTCTCTCTGCAAACAGGCAAACAAACAGCTGCTTTCGGTCCCCGGCTGGTTAGCCGTGGTGACTCCTCCCTTGACTCCCTGAAACACACACACACACCTACAGCATACCTGAACTCTGCCGGGAGAACATGCCTACAAATGACATAACATGTGACATAACACAGCACTTGTCATGGCTATTGATCAGCATCGATCAGGCCGGGCATATTACAGCATGACAGTCAGCTCAACGGGACTCAGCGTTGGGTGCTTGAGTGTGAATTCACATTTTCCTAGCACGTTTTTTACGATCGTTCGTAGCTCAAAAACTAAAGAGAGCATTATTATTCATAATCCATTTTGCCTTAAAATAATAGCTATGGTTTTGATTCAGGACTCAAGATTTCAGATTGGATATAGTCTTCAATGTTGAACATGTCAAAATTATAGACTTTTCTTTAGTGCATAAAATCATAAATTCGATATTTTGTACATTTCCTACCGTAAAAACTTTATTTTTGTAAAGATTAGAATTTCTACTTTCGGCTTCATCTACTCTCCACAACGTCATCACAGCAGTAAGCCAATAGAGAGCGTTAAAACAAACCTGTTTCTTCTTAGAAACGGCTTTTTTTTATACTCTGCCATATATTGTCATATCCTAACAAACCATACATCAATGGACAGCTTAATTATTCAGCTTTCAGATGGCATGTGCATCTCCATTAAAAAAATTATCTTTATGACTGTTTTTTTGTCTGAATGTGCATCCATTTAAAATGCACAAAATTAAACATGAGTAAACAAATAACATTTTTATTGTAATGATATCTAATAAATATGTAATAAATCTGATATCGTGACAATGCCAGATCCAACATGGTACCAGAAAATAAACAAAGAAACGTTGAATATTAGAAAAGGCCTTAAAAATGAATAACATGTGTGAATAGCAGAAACCAACATGATAGTGTATGTAAATCAATTAATTTTGCACAGTCAGACAAAGTTAAAGTTTGCATCCAGAATTTTTTTTTAAAGCAGACACATCTTAGCAAATGTCCCCCAGGTACAGATGAATTAAAAACATGCAACAAATGTGTTCAGAAGGGAGACAGGTGGAGATTGTGAAGTCTATTACGTAGTTCTGTTTAACTTCTTTGGGCTATTATTTTTTTCCGTTGATTCTGAACTCCGTTCAGCTTGACTTAACCCTCCAGGACTGCGCTCACGCGGGGCGCCGACTGACAGGATGTGAACAGAATGATGCATGACTGACATTTTGTATCCCGCCGACTGAGTTCTTCCAATTCACTTTCAAAGGAGCTCTTTCCAGGAATTTCACTCAAACCAAACCACCGTAGAATTCCACACGCGCAAGGCATTTGCATTATCGCGGTCGAGGAGCAGATTACTTCTGCGTACTACTGTGAAAACTTACGGCATGAAACACTACACTTTATATAGTAACATCCTGGAGTTGGTTATGCGCCCAGCGGCATATGGTGCAACCTTTTATGTGATGATCAGTGGAACGAATCTGGCCTCCCCTCGGCTGCAAAATCGACATCCGACAGCATCCAGTTGGGAAAAAACACCACAGAAAGAGCAACATTGTGTCTTGTTAAATATGTCGGATAACTGGAGGTTTTTGGAACGCTCCTAAGAAGCGACGAAAAGGTGGTTTTAACAGGGAAATGTCTTGGCCTGGATGGATCGTGATATTAAGCAATCACAATGTTGTACTGTGTTGGCGACAAAAGTGGGTGTGAAGTGGTTTTAAAAAGCTTAAGCCGGCAGAGCCACTTTTGACAGCAATAGGCAAGTAAATTGCCCCGTATCTCGCTGCTACATTGATTGGGTTCATTTTTAGACTTTCACAGCTGTAAACTATGCAACCCCACCCCCCTCCCCGAGTCGATCCAATGGCAGCAGCCAAACAATCCGCTATCTGTCCAGACGGACTCATTCGCCTAATTTAACATGCACTCAATTTATGAAAAAGCGCTTTCATTGATTTTTCTATTCATATGCACTTGTTGATCAAGACTTTCCATTGTGCCAGATGATCCCTCCAATAGTTCCCGATCAGTGTGCTATGAAGGTGCAACAGGGGAAAAGTGAACACAGTGCAGTTGTTACGCACCCCCTCCTTTCCAGATGTAGTCCGGTTTGTTGCATCAACGCTTTATGCGAGCCTCACAAAGACCCTGATGCCCGGCGCCCGCAGTTACAGACCGCTGCATTCATCCACGCATTCAGCAAGTCATGACACAAAGGCTGCAACTCAGCTACGGTCTCGAAAGGGACACCCAGTTCCTGCTGCTTTTGTGCTTCTCACAACTACTGGGACAACAGCATCCATCCCAGATCTTGTTGCATCTCGCTTTGCTTCTGCCAGCAGGCCACAAACACAGACCATTCTAATGAACTTACAGCAAATAAACATGTTTACATCGAATCTGATGCAAATACACAACGTACTGTACCTGTACAGCAAAAGTATATTTGCAAACAAATGTTTGCATCAAAACTCAATGAAAATCGTTTGAAATGCTAATATTCCAAATCATTTAAAGAAACTAAATTATTTCTGCTTTAAGGGATACATCACCCAAAATTGAAAATTCTGTCATCATTTACTCACCTTCAAGATGTTTTTGTTCTGATGAACACAGAGAACGATATTTGGAAGAGCGCTTATAACCATTTTCCAATGTCTCCCATAGTATAGGAGAAAATACAATGGTAGACAAAATGCCCCCCAAATGTCTTCTTTTGTGTTCAACAAAACAAGAAATATATATAAAATAATTGTTCCTCCTATGCACTGTAAAAAATGTTTTTTTTTGAGCTAGTGAATAAAGCTAGCATTACGTGATTGGGTTTTACAAGCAAGTTGTATTTTGTCTTTCTACTTAAAAATATTGCATTTAATTCAATGTGTTACTTAAGGGTTCCTTTTTTATAAGTTGTGCTCTAATACCAAAGTACATTTAAATGAAAATGCCAAGTAATACTTATTCTGTGTGTCGTCATTAAATTAAGCGATGTATAAAACTAATGAACCCATCAGATAAATTATTTTCAGTGTGGGAGTCGATGGGGGGGCATGATCTGTTTGGTTATAAGCATTCTTCCAAATATCTTTCTACAAATAAGAACGAAGAAACTTATAGAGATTTGGAAAAAACTCGAGGATGAGTAAATGATGACATAATTTACATTTTTGTAATATCTCACATAAAATATCTTGTTTACCGTGAGATTCTTTTCCAGATAGATTTGTTTAAAAATGTGTTAAACGTCCTTGTATAATTTCATTATCGCTTAGTAAAATAAATCTGCTAAATTCTGAAGATGCTGCATTCTGGTTTGCTTAGCATGCTGCAATCTCCATATGGACCTCAGAAGACACTCCCTCTAAATGGGCCTTACAGGAAGCAACGACAAGCAAAAATCCTTTACTGCTGGATGAATGACAGCTCAACAATACTCTGACCCTCTGAGAGACCCAAAGAGCAAGCGATACAGAGAAACAGACAGCGAGAAAGGACGAGAGCACAAAGAGGCCAGGATTTGATAAAGAGAAACAGTAACAGAAAAGTGAGGACCTTGTGAGACGCCGGTGCGCTGAACAAGAGAAAATGAAAATTATATGTCCTCTCACCAGCTAGCCTGGACCATCTGCAAACACCTTTGCTTAATGCAGCTAAGTGCACTCGAGGAGTGCAGAAAACTAAGACACGGTACAATTCAATGGAACATTAAATGTCGTGAACAAGCTTTTGCTGGAGCTTTAGAATCAAGGTCAAACCAGGACAACATCACTGTTTGTTTAAAATATAGCAAAAAGTTATAGAGGACCACATCACATGGTACTAGCAATAAGAACAAACTTCAGCACGCCAGAATCAGAAGTTAATAGAATAGTGATGCCCAACAGTGTGTGAATGTTTATGGATGGCGGACTTAAAATTGTAATCTGCAGTTTCTATGTTTTTAAATTTCTGAGGTTGAGATTTGGAACCATAACCAAATGTTAAATATTATTTACACTTTTAAGAAAAATGTATGTATTTGTAAATGCAAATCTATGTAAAAAGCATTTAATAAAACGGTACCTGTTTTCTCAGTGTATCTGTAATTTTTTGGCATCGTGTTATAATGTAATACACAACATTAAAACTTTTTTCATTTTGTTTAGGTGGATCTGAAATTAAATTAGGAGGGACACATGAATAAATACTAAATAATCCCTATAAATCCCCTACAGCACCATGAAGCTCAAACATTAAAGCAAATTGTGATGTGGATGAGGAAAATTAAATAAATGAAAAATCTAGAACTTATACTTCATACTTTCCTTCCTAATATTTACTTTGCAAATAAAACCATTGCTGGATCCCTAACCGTCGGCTTTTGTTTCACAGCAATATAAAATGGAAAATAAAGCATCTGATAATAATAAGGTTTTGAGTCCATGACAATGTTGAACCCGGACCTCCGGCTTGAATGCTGTGCCAAAATAAAGATGTCACAGATGCAACCACTCTATTGAATCCTTTTTTATCATACGCAGGAAATGCTTAGCAGGGCCACTTTGGCAAAAGCAAAGGAGAAACGACTCAAATACATTTCTCAAATGATTACTGCCATGTTATAAAAATGGGAGCTATCATTAATATTGCGCTAATGCTTGACTATAATTCATCTGCTCAGAGCTTAGAATAATTGTTCTGACATTCGGACAGAGACACATAAATCCTTCGCTCTGTTCAGAGAGAATGTTTGGCAGTGAACCAGATCTAAAACACAGCACTGCCAGAAACGCTGGCGTTTTATACCTGAACCAACATCAAGACACTTCTGCTTGCAAAGAAACAGGATGTTTCAAAAGAAACCTGCTGCTTTGAGATTTAACTTTGAACCCGGCATCAACATACATAATTGTCATCCAATCATTCATTTTCATTGAGAATAGTGAGCTTGTTTGCACTGATTAGATTCTTTCTCTTTCTTTTTTTGTGTATTGTGCAGATGCAAATGAAATGACATTATTACACATGTTAACAATGATGTGATATTACTGCTTATGTAGGCCTGTCCATTAGGAACATGCAAAGGTCGAGAACAAGGTATTTTCAGACGAAAAGAAAACAGAAATCAAACAGTCCAGATGCTCCAATGCAGGTTTTCTTGTATGACATGTAATGAGGCATTTAAAGATAAAATGTTTTTTTGGACATTAAGGAAGGTTATATACATTGCAAAGAGGTATAGCAGAACCTGCATCATTGCGTTGCATTTCTCAATCTGAATCTCTATATTTCTCTTGGACGTCTTATATCTATCATCTCAATGGGAAGCTCAAGGAAAACTGCTTCTCACTTTGTCCCCGTTTATATTAATGCTACATCTTCCATGGTTAAAAAAAACATAATAGGCTAATATTTAAGTGTCAGTTCAGTAAAAATAGCTTGTCATTTTAAACATATGTATGCATAAACTCAAACTACTTATAGACACTTGAATTAAAGTGCAAATTTGGTTTAGGCTCGGATATAAATGACCCGTGCAGTACTGTCATTGAAAATCCATCATCACGCGCGAGCGTTTATTTGCGTCTGTTGACGCATCGTGAGCACGCGCGTGCTATTTGCCCATAAGCATAAAATATCAATAAACCATCAATAAATAAAACGTCGTTACACGCCCCTGAAGCCAGGGGTGACAGAGTATCCGTGCTGGCGCCCCGAAACCATCATAAAAACCTCAGGTTCATACCTTACTGCGATTCCTCCCGCTCCTCACAGAATCTCATTCATTCTTCACGTCCTTCGGCCGTTTATCTGTCGTTTTCTCTTCCCTCTCCTCTTCTTCGTGGAGATGCATGCAAATTAAAAATGAAGTGCCAGCAATCTTCCCGAGGCAGTCCGGAAAATTAACGCCAAAACAAAATGCGCGATACAGACGACGAAACACAACCAGGCATGTTCAGTTACGGTGACTGTTAAACACTCGCACGCGCGTCAAAATAAAAACACAACTCGCATTTAGACACGACGTTTGATGCAAGCTCGTCCTCGCAGATGCGTGTGTCTATTGCAGCAGAAGTCCACACGAGAGTCCGCATGAGGTTGAAATGCAAGAACGAGCGAATATCGTCCGCAGTCCCGCTTTCAGCACTGGACGTAACACGAAACGTCTCCAAAAATCCAAGTAAGGAACTATCGACAAGCAGAAATGTCAAGAGCTGAGCCCATAACTGTCCGTGTGTGACAAAAACACGCGTTTCTGTTGTCGAGCCATGTGTCCTCGCGCCGCGATACCAGCACAGTGTCTCTGACTCCCTCCGTCTGAACAAAACCCAATGTCGATATATCTCTCACACAGCAGACTGTGACTGCTTACTCCACCGGCAGCCGAGTCCCATTTAAATTAATAAATCATCTCCAGCAGATTTATTCATTTTCGGCGTCCGTGACCGTACGACCACTGCCAATGTATTATTGATCAGTTTAAATGACTGCCAATGTCACTGGCTGATCCGGTAAATAACCTGCTTGTGCGTTGCGCTGTGCAGTTTATTTTTCTTTTTTTCCTCAAGACGGCTAGATTTCAACAAATAACCTGAAGCCTTCACATATAAGAGAAAGCACCCAGTCTGCTATACTGAAGGGTTTGGTGGGCTGATATTTGTAAGTGGCTCATGTCGTAATGTCAGATGGCCATTGGTGTGGGACGCCTCTCAGTCCGGTACGAGCTTTTAGGAGCGTATGGAAATAGGCGGAGTCTGCCCCGGGGGCGGGGTAATATCGTATAGAAGTGGGCGGGGTAAAGGAGGGGAGGATCATTCGGTAATTATAATCCTCAAATCTATGTTCGGTCTAGACATATAGAGTAAACTAATTTCCTCATAACTTTTTTTCTGACGTTGTAGGACTTTTATGAGATAATCATTTGTCATGACTTTCCAAGACTGCAGTTCACAGTGCAACAAACTACTAACTATGAACAAGACATACACTTTTGTGATTATGTAATATTTAGATTTACGGTAATTCCATGTTTTGGATTATATTAACATGTGTACTGTAAAGTTATCAATACTTATTCTATATAACGCTCGGAGGGAAAGAGAGAGAAGGAGAGAGTGAGACCAATTACAGTCGGCTCATGCCAGTGTCCTCTGTGACATTTCGTTAATATTCAGTGTTGACCTTAAGGGATGTGGTTAGAGGTCTACTTGAAGGCCAGTCGTGATCGCATTAACTGTCAAATGGGAGAAAACTGGCTCAAAGTGAACAGGATATATTTTATTTTCATTACCAAATGACTTTCGGGTACTCCTGGACAAACCAACCCTTTTTCTCTGATAAGAGACCTGCAACATGATGTGATCAGACTGTTTATGATTTCTCAGGAGTTCGTTTATGTCCTCTCTGTTTTCCTTTACCCTCATCACACAATGAGGAGAGTTGGGTTATTTATCACACCGTTTACCTATTTTTCCCAAATGTACAGTAAAACTTAATGTCGAAGACAAAATTAACTAGTCACTGCACTAGTATCTCAATTGTTGTTACTTTCTGACCAAAGCAACATTCTTCCACAAAATTATGTCAGTCTTTAAACCAGCAAAACGAGTTTCCACTGTAATCAAAGGCCATTAAACTTTAAAACTTCTCCCCATTTTCTCGCTTAAATGCATAAAATAAAATTTTAACAATTGCTACAATGTAACATTTCTATATTTATTCATGCTATCCAGTCACATCCAGAGCATGTTGACAACTGTTGATCCAGTTGATTTGAACACTCCTAAAGGGCAGGATGCACTAAAGCCTAACAAAGTTGAATCTACAGTAGTTAAAACATGTCACATACTGTGGTTTACCTAATCAAAACCTCAGTTCCTAATGGCCTTTTATAAACAGATATTCAGGACAGGAATGCAACACTGAACTATATAGTGGAACCATTCCTGTAGCTCAGTGCTAAGAGCATGGCGCTAGCAATGCCAAGGTCATAGGTTCGATCCCACGGATTGCACACACTCAGAAACAAAGATGTACAGTAAAATTCCATGTAAGTCACTTTGGATAAAAGCGCCTGCCAAATGCATAAATGTAAATATAGTCGGCTTCAAAATATAATCAATAAATATGACAGATATTATTTTGGGGAATTTGTTCTCACTCTTTCTCTCCATCTCCTCTTCCATTTAGAAAAGTAGTGACCTCGACACAATTGATGCTAGACCCTATTTAGGCTTCACCCCCCTCATCTTTCATCTCAGTTCCCCTGAAATACATCTGTGATTAACTCAGCTGTCAGCACCTCCAAAAATGTGTGATTATGTGATCTCTCTTCCACAAAGAGTGGCTGTGGAAAAAATATCCTACTGTAGGTTTATTTGACTCTGAATCTTCGCTACCAGTTTTAAGAAGTTTGTTACATGCACTATTATTTCATCCATGTTGAAGTCCCAGAGCACTACCCCACATATATATGTGAGTTTCATTTAAATGCTTGCATTTCTGTGAAATAAAGGTAAAATGCACACATTACTGATATACAACTACTCGCAAACAGATGCAATTTGAATTTGGCAAAAAAGTCAAGCACTAATGGAACTCTTAGGACAGGAGCTCATGTTCAGCTCGGTGTTTACAAATTCAGAAATCTGTGAACAGCGTTGGCACATGGTCAAGTTATGAGGTGTGGTTGCTGTAAATCAGAACCCATATTAAAAAAATCATGCATTTCTATGTTTGTAGCAGTAAGAAACTCTTAGGAGACCTCCTAGTGGTAAGAATTTTTTCACTGTGTCACTACCCTTGCTGGATTCGCCACGGAAAGCTTGTAATAATGGTTTTGGTATTTGCCCTGTCGGGTCGTCTTTCCCAGAGATCCTCATTTGGTGTCTTTCGTCTATGCGTCATTTCATCACATTCGTAAACAGAATGAAGAGGATCCGGCTGCTAGCCAGCACGTGGATGCTGCAAGTGACAGGCGATTTATAGCATGTAATCACAAGTGTTGGGTAGGATTTTATACAACTTTTAGTATTATTTATGGCGGCGTTTAGTACTTTTACACTGGGGATCTGGAGATTCATCAGCTGTGAAAAATAAGAAAGTACGAACTGATGACAGTTTACAAAGAAAAAGTGAATGTGATTGGACTCGAAAACAAGAATTAATATTGTCGAGGCATTTCAAAGATGGTGTGAACACTGTAATTAGAAAGGATTTCAAACGGATGCATGTGACTTTATTTCTTCTGAACAGGTAAGACATTTCAATATTTCAATAGATAACATCAAAACCTTAGCACACTTGTTGTGTTAATGCAGACGGGTGAAGTTTCAACTCTTTTGCTTTCTCTCTTTATGTACATTATGATAAATGTAATTTAAGCCCTATTCACGTAAGATTAGTATTAGCTGGGGACCTTGTGTGATTTGGAAATGACCTCCCCACATCTGTATTTCAAATTTATGGACTTTATGGAATTTATCCCCGATATGATGCCAAGGCTTTGCATATAGTAGATATAGTTGTACAATGATTTATGACCTTACTTGTCAGCATTTAAGACCAGCGTTCGGGGATCTTCTGTCCGGTTTCCATTATGGGAGTTTCCATGAGAAATAACATAACTGGAGACTCCTGGCCAAAACGGCAGGTATGAAAATGACACATTACCCTAAATAATATCAAAACACTTCAACACAGCCTCCATTTGTGCTATTTAGGTCTATTTATGTACTTATTTGTTTCGTGTTATATCATCTGCCATGTTATCTGTGTTTATTATGCGCTACTGATGTACAGTGAAGATTCTCACCGCTGCACTGTCACAGGCCATGACTCAAAACATCAGACTCCTCCGCACAGTTGAGTAGTGCCGAATCACAACTCACATAAAGAAAATACCTCCGCATATCACCTGCAGTGGCAATGACAAACTGAGATGGCAACAAAGATGCCAATTCTACGTAGTGCCACTTTAAGAAATAGAAGTGAAACTTGCCTTAGAGAGCAGCGCTAATTACAAATTAACGGATCCCGTCCCCTTTATTCAGAAGTCTACAACAAATCCCAAATTCCAAAGGTCACCGAAATATCTACAAAAAGCTTTTACCTTTCTTATATTGATTATCATAGTAAAAGAACACTGTGATGACTCCGAAAATCTCAACGTGTCATGTTTTATCTCTCTTTAATGCAAAGATTTCATTAGATTGGCTTTATTGATTTAAAAGAGAATCCTCCTGACCGTGAGAGCTCATTTGGGGGAGGGGGGAGTGTAAAGGTGAGGACCCAAAAAAAGAAACAATCACACAAGATGGTTTCTTTAAGCACTACCACAGCACTTGAAGACCTCTTGCATCAGTGATCATGAATGCCCTTCATCTGACAGGTGGATCTTCATAAGCAGTGTTTCCCTGTCTCTCTCTCCCTCTCTTTCTCTCTCTATCTATCTGTTTCTCTTTCTCCTTTGCAATATGAAATAGTCCATTATCTGCTCTCAGGGCTAATTGGTGTATTAACGCCATGCTGTGGGTGACAGAGGGAGCAAGAGAGACGCTGGATGAATATGGATGAGAGCGAGTCAGAGTTGCCGCGTGTACGCAAGAGTGAGACCGGGGGAGGCAGTTGCACGGGCTGACTGAGAGGAAGAGTGAAAATGGGGGGCCAAGGTAAATCTTTTCAGGAACACAAGTGGTTGAGAGCAGGATGGCAAAATGACGAGTGGTTGTGGGGGAAAAAAGAGAACCGCCCAGTAATGGCTGCAGCTTTTTTTCCAGACGGTCTCCTCTCTATCCCTCTCTATTCCTCTCTCACCGTCATTGCCCATCAGCCCAATTATCCACTTTCCCTGGCGCCACTGCCAGCATATGGAAATGCAAATTGCAAAGAGAAATGTTTTCCTTTTTTCAAAAGCAGAAGAAGGTAAGCAGCTCTCGAGGATGGAGGGAGGAAGTGTGTAAGCGTGTGCATTGGTGGGAAGTTATAGTAAGAACAGTACGTATCTAGATTGTTATGCATCACCTACGTGCTTAAACGCTCAAGCGGATCTATATATAAATATATCCCCAAGTTGCTTAAATAAAATGATCGCTTCCTTGTGTATGGAATGCACTTAGAAGCATCCAAGCATTTGTTCACTGTCGTCATCTTGTATTTCTGCATCTAAAAGCCCCCAGGCTGCTGAGCAAGCTAGCTGCTTGTAGTGCTTTGGGTTTTGGGATCAAAGGTCCACTTCCCCTCTATCACGCGCAACATTGAGACATGTGGCGTGTGATTATTCCGATAAGCTGCTGATACCCTCCCGGGTGAAAAGGATCAAATCAGAGGCTTTGTTGCCTTCCTTATGCACACTCTCTCCAGTCACCTCTCCTCGCGGCTCTCCAACGCTTCTCCTCGGTAGAGCGCCGCGAAGGCGACTCCTCAAATCCGCCACATGCTCAATTATTTTCAATTATACCCATTGGCCTCCCTTGTATCTTTTTCCGTAACTTAATTGTGATCTGAAATGACTTGTTGATTGACAGCAGAAGGCAACTGGAGGCGGAGAGACGGCGGCCCCTCTGGTAATTATCACAGATTGGTGTCAAGCACACATATTCCACAACTCCCTCTTCATCTGACAGCCTTCTGCGTTAGCACAATCACTCAGATGGGATTGAGGATGTCACGGGCGCAAAATCTTAGTCACATTAAAACGGGAAAAACTCTTGTGTGTTAACTGCAGTGAGTTGGTTGTAATGCAGGAAATAGTGCTGGGATAGAGCCTCCTCCCATTATTAAATGCTGAACTATCTTAGATTCTAGATGACCTTGGTAATTATGAGTCTTTACAGAAAGAGCAGTCGAGATTGAGTGCTACACAGACATTTCTCTCATCTGTAGGATAACGCGCTGCGCTTATGAGCGTTTTCAGCTCCACCTACTGCATAATATTATGATTAATATTTTCTGTAGCTCAACTAGCGTTAACACCACCAATGCTCAAATCTCAGGCACTGCACACAATGATAAACAAATCGATTTGAATAAAAGTCAAATGGAAAGGGAGGAGCTAGTTCTGTCTATGTACACATGCGTACATATTTTAAACTTTTTTAATGAAGTAATTTTGAAAATTAAATCAAACCACAAGGTACAGCTAAAAATCAGAAAATGAAACACCCATTGCTCGTTGTCATGTTCGAGAACAACTGTCACTACATTTTGTTTGTTGTGACTGGTTTTCAAGTTACACTGTTCAAGTCTTTCAATTGATTGCTGTCATTTCTAAGTACTTGAGTACTCAAGTACTCGTGTCCATCCCCAGACAGAGAGGTGCAGTCAAGTTCTTAAAAGCTGCCGGAAGCTCGGGCCAGTTTTCAGAACCACGGACAGCTCAGCAATCGGTCCAAGTTTTTCTCAGCCACACTTAAAAGCACCTTAAGCCGGACTGACACTACGGGACTGTGAGACTACTTGCATTGCTATTCTGCTTACACTACACAAGGTTTCTTGTAATCCTTCATCTTCGTGATGTTGTAGCAGCAGGCACACTACACAACACAACACAGACAAAGTGTGAACACTTCTAGTTTGATGGTGGATGGCTATTGATTTGCTGGTGCATTTACGCCATCCACTGGAATAGATATCTATATTCTATAATACAGACTTGTTACTTTATGGTATTTTCAAATAGCTTTATGTCTGTTATAGCAGCCATTTCACACGTTCTATACTGTTAATGAATACATGCCAGCAGTTTTTAATTCCTCCATGCAATAAATTGATCCAAACATTCTGCTCTGTGATTGGCTGGATTAGTTCCAAAGTGTCACAAACAACAAATTCACTTGCCGATAATATCAAACAGGTTTGAAAATATCGTGGCGTCGGGATGGCTTGAGACATGTCCTGCTTATTCTTAAAGAGCTTTGGCGACCGAAACGAGCACCGATTTGGTCGCATTCCGAGGGTTTTGACGCAGACCTTGGAAATATGACTAGTACAGCAATATCCAGCCAAAAAACACAGTGTGAGCTGCCATTACAGCACCTCCTGCGCTATAACATCCCCCAGAACAATAGCCGGCATCTTCAGAACCACGGACAGCGCCACATACACTGCAACTAAATATTGTGCACTCTGAACCACAGATGGCGCCATGCTTCGTTCTCACGTACGCCATGACCTCATAAAGCAGAGAGTGCAGGAAAGTAAGCGTACAATATTAGGGGATGAGACACAGAGGCCAAGGCGGCGAATATTGGGCAAACAGAGACCCGATGGAGACAACGGTGTAGGTGGTCTCTGCGGGAAACCCAAGCGATATAGTGTGTAAAATATAATATAGGAAGAGGGAGGAGAGGGAGAACTCACAGGCCAGCTGGCTCCATGTCTCCACTAACACCCTTCCAATTATAAAGTCTAGCAGCGGCTTAACTGGATGCCACAAGCTGGTGAGGAGCCAGTGTTGTATGCAATCATCAGTCCGTAGGGTCACTCCGATTCGCCTGACAACACCCACACCATGCCACTGAGCTGCCTGAATGAGCAGCAGCAACACAAACCGCTCTAATGTCATTAGGAGCCTAATGAGTTTTAATTGGGAGGAGATCTTAACTTGGAGCCATAATTGCATCTGATTAAAGACAATATTAGTTTTACTGCTGGTAAATTGGTTGGGGAGGAGTAGGGAGAGGGTTTTAGTGGGATCGATGTGGTCCTGCAGGAAATATTCTACCATCCTTAAACCTGAAGGGCAAGAAATGAGGCAGACATCAAGGATCGGGTGGTGAGATGCGAAGTGAAGATGGCAAGAATACCCTTGGAATCTCGCAAAACTAAATCTGGATTCGTGGCACAGTCGCCTTTGGCTTGTTCACCAGAGGTTGGAATATTTTGTATTTCCAATACAAAATATTTTATATTGATTCCTAAACTTCTTAAGACAGGTCTTATCTTTTTTTCTCAAGATTATTTTAAGAGAAAACTTTAGAAGAATCCTAATGATATTATTAACATTATGTTGTGATATGTTTGAAAAATTTCCAAAAATTGCACTTAAGGACATTCTTATGAACTTCCTAGAATTTACCTTAGAAAAGTTGTTATATTTTATCTTAGGAACTACTTTTGAAAGAGAAGCAAGTTTCAGATATACAACTCGTTTCAGTGTGCAAGATTTGTTCTGGTGAATCACATTAATGAATTACTTGATGGAAGTGACTGCATGGAAAACGGTGGACCTAAGTGATGGCTTTAAATGCTTCCCCTCTCCACCATCCATTCAGCCCAACAATGGCCTACTTTACCTCATCATGTCAAACAATCCGGCTATTTACTCTGAGAATCAACATGAGGCTGGTGGTGCATGATGGGAATAATCACAAGCTGGATTTCAATCACAAGCACTGTCTGACAAACATTTGTCCGCTGTCGGGGTCAAGTACAACAAAACAGATACCAATCTGCTTTGTACCCAAAGAACCCGTCCAGACTTCATAACTCACCTTGTGACAGCTGCGGCAGAGATTAGGCAACACTTAGATACATGAGCCTAGACAGATCCACATAATCTCCTCCTTTCCCCATTGGTTCTATGTGCTGTTGTAACATTTGAGGGGAATGGCTGTGGATCAGTAATAATTGGAAGCGAGGCATCGAACACTATAAATTATGCCAACATGAGGGGATATTTCTTTTTATTTTAGAAATGATGCACTTTTTTAATTGCCATCCTCATATGGCCAATTGAACGACTTCTTTTATTTTTCCAAACAACCTGTTCCGGCCGGAATATGAGGGTCTAACGAGCTAAGGGTTTCCCTTAAAGCCTCCAGAAGCACCTTGCTACATGTTTCGCTAATACACCAATTAGTCATGAGCTACAATTAGCAAAGAAGCGAGACCCCCAAAGCACATGTCCATAAGCAGTAAATGTAGTCTCTCAGCTCTACGGCCATCATCACTCCATTACTACGCTCATCCTGCGGCGCGCACGCTCCCCGCAACGGGAGTGATCCCACCTGCGTGCCGCACATTAGGAGATCGCAGCAGGCCTGAACTAGCACGTGCGTAAGATGTGTCTACGTTTGCAGGCCGGTCTCTGTATTTAAGTGGGCTGGGACTGGCTGATTTGGCTAGATGAGTAGAATGTATCATGAGACATGAAAAGTCAGGGAAGCAGAAATGGGTTTTTAAAGTTACAAGTTAAAATACACTGCGAGTGCAAATCTAGCGTGACCGCGGTATCTGATTTCCCCCCGACTCCCTCGCAGTTCTTTGGCTACTAAAGGAAACCCAGTGAACCTAATAAAAGGGGGTCCGGCATCAATCTAAATAAAAGCAAAGAACTGGTGTTGGGTCGTTGGAAATGTGTCGGTTTGT
Source organism: Triplophysa bombifrons (assembly GCA_029783895.1). Taxonomy (NCBI): domain Eukaryota; kingdom Metazoa; phylum Chordata; class Actinopteri; order Cypriniformes; family Nemacheilidae; genus Triplophysa; species Triplophysa bombifrons. The sequence goes on from CM056457.1 coordinate 23,053,230, forward strand.
CAATTTTCCAGCTGCAGTATTTTGTTTCTGTGCAAATGAGCGCATTATGAGACTGTAGCAGATGGGATATAAGGAAAAGATGAACCGATTGTAGAAAAATGAATGACCGAGATCATAATTCTCAGTATATTGAAAATTAAGTTTTAAAAGCATTTTTTAATGTGTGTGTGGTTTATTAAGAATCGGTTGTGGACGGCTGCAAATGTTCGTACGAGTGTGTAATATTAACAGAAAGACATGTGATGGAAGTTCTCACCTTCTTCATTAGCTGCTGACTACCTTGAACTTTAGGTTAAATGCAAAATAAGCAAAATATTAGCGCCAATTAAGGACTGCGTGAGATAAAGTAAAAGAAATGTCCCAATGCTACGTACTATACAAGTTTAAAAAAGAAACCGTCTATGCCTTGGTGTGTGTATTCTCTCTCTCTCGTTCTGGTTTTATCCCTCCCCTGCTAATGGACACCCCCCATGTCAGGCTAATCAAAAATCAATTAAAAACACCTCGACGCCAAGTCTTGAGAGCTGCCCGGGCTGAGGGAAAGATAGAAGCGCTTCCCGCACTCTCTCTCAAACACACACATTCTCTCTCTCGCTCAAACGCTCTCCCTCTCCCTCTCTCTCCCAAACACACACGTTAACTCTCGTGATGTTTCCTCCTGTCTCTCAAACTCCGCCCTCCTGTCTACTGGAAGTTGGGAACATGATTTACGAGAAGCGAGGACGTAATTTATATATTTTTTTCCACATGCATCCTCTCATTTATTTATTAGATTTCTCTTCCTGTCTCTAGTGGGGAGGAGGATGGGATTAGTGGAGAGTGGTTGAGGTGCCAGACCAGCTGACTGGCAGTCCTGCAGACATGGAGCAGATCTGTCCCTGGCCTAATATCATTAGCACTACTGCTGCTGTCCCCGAATGGACATGCACGCGCACGCACACACGAGACAAAAACATTAAAACTATTAAAACCGTCTGGTAGTGAATATCAATCTGCTGCACTGCATAAAAACATAAATACTTTGTTTATGTGGGTGCATTCACATGATAAAACAATGACTGATGTGTGGGTGTGGCTATAAGGAAGGCAAAGCTCAATAATAACATTACAGACTGCTCCCTACATACATTAATTAAAGACTAATTCAATTAGGTTAGGGGGCATTTCATTACTAAAGGGTAATTTATAGGCATATCAAAACGTAAACATAATCAGTCTGCGAACAGACAAGCAGGTAATTCATCAGAGTTATAATTATTGTTATTAGGCCATTATTATTATGATTATATCTCTTTTTAAAGGAATACCTCACCCAAAATTTTTTCACCCATACACAAGTATAATTAAGGGATAGTTCACCCTAAAAGGATGTCAAGTTGTTCCAAACACAGAGAAAGATATTTGGAAGAATGTCAGTAACCAAACAGAACTCACCCCCCATTGACTCCCATTCATTTAACCCCTACTATGGCAGTCGATAGTAGGGAATAGTAGATCCTCCAAAAAAATCACACCGCACCTTTAAAACTTAAAACTTCGTTAAAGCCATCGTTTTTCCTAAAAGGATTTGAGTTGTCTGAACTTATCAGGTTTACAACGCAGACAAAGCCATTGCAAAACATGTATACCAATATATGCACACCTGTGACCATGTATGCAAGTAGGTGACACAGTAACGTTCTGTGACATACTATATAGGGTAAAGCAAAGATTAGCTATCATAGAGGGATGTGCTAACATGATTCATACACGCTCTTGTTCGCTTCAGAAAACAAGGCGAAAAACACACACGAGAACATGTTAACTCAGGCAGAAAACAGGCTTTAGTTCAGGTGTGAATGGAGTCCACTCCTGGGTAGACACAGACATCAGAAAAACAGGAACATCGTCTTGATCTGTCTTTAAGGATAAATGTGAAATACTGCGCCCCCTCTATCTACACTCATTTGCACTTCCTCCGTACCAAACAAGGTGTTACTGATCCGTGCAGGCTGGGCGCCTGGGACAGCATGTAACCTCTCAATACACTGCCCCATCCCTCCATCAACATTGAGCACAGACCGCCCAGCATGCTCAAATTACACACCCCGTACCAGCGTGCACTGAGAGCAGAGAGAAAAAAATCAGAGGACACTGAGAAGTGAATGGAGAGAGAGACAACCGAAGGGTCAGCAATGATAGAAAATAGGCAGCAAAAAAAGACAAAGCGCGGTATAGCATGGTGGCCTTTTTTTAACATATGCACATATATCGGGATGCTGGAAGGCCGAATCAAGTGACAAAGTGAGTTGCCAATGAGGAAGGACTTTGATGGACAGGAGGAGACAACGCAGACTAGCTTTTGATGGATGGAGACACGCTTAGTAAATATACATGGGCCCCACCCCTCCCCTCCACGACTGCTGCTTCAGCATCAACCAAACCATGTACCTCCTTCTCCTCCACGCCCAAAAGGTTAAGTCACGACAATATTGCCCCAGATCATGGAAGTATTTGCAATCCTTCCTTCCCTGCCACCCAGGGCAGACTCATCCATCTTACCCCCAGAGAGTGCAAAGAAAGAGGGAGGAGCTGATGGAGGGGAGAAACGTGCTAGCCCACTTTTCCAAGGGATCTGTTTGTATAATTCCTGAAAATTTCTGTTCTGTGGAGATTGAAAGAGACGAGGAAAAAGGAATTGAAAGGAACTGTGGCCGGTTAGGTCAAGCGGTACATTACACATGGAGATGCTATTTGCCTACACTGTCAGTTTTCCATATCTGTGTTTAGCTTGAGTTCAATTCAAAGCCAGCTGCCTAAAAACATCCATTTCCCAAAAACATGCTAAATCTATTTGTCCCTATTATATTTATGTATTTGGCAGACAATTTTATCAAATGGACAAACACTATATTCAAGACATACATTAGATTTTATAAATGTGTCAAAGACAAAATAAGGTTTAAGCATAAAAACAAAAAAAGTGAAATACTGCTTGTTAAAAAGAAAACCTGTGTTTCTGAGCGAAAAGAAATATCATACATTTTCCCCTGAAGACACCTGTGTAACAATTTTGTCTGGCATATTTACAACTAAAATCAATGTATGACATTAAAAGATTAATTAATTTCACCCCAAATGTTAATTAGTTGTAGGGCCTATTTAGTTTTTTAGATATTTGCCACTATCCTAGGTTTTGCTTATTTGTCAATAAGATTTTGATACAGAAGAGGTGCAGGTGATGCCAAACACGGGACAGGTGAGGGAGCGCGGAGAAGGCTGGGAGTTGTAGTCCTGGGGGAAAACAGGCATGCAAAAAGACAGCCTGTGAGAGCTGAGAAGTATAAATGTTTTCACTGGGAATCAAATTGATAAAATTTGCGTTGCTAGTGGAATGCTCTACATAGAAAAAGAAACTACAGTCCCCACCAGAAACAGCAGAAAGAAAAAAGCCTAGCATACCAGTATTCTCCTGGATACATAAAATTAGATTACTAAGGCCACTAACTACATTTTTGAGTAACGTGACATTAGTTCAAGTGTTTTCAAAATAGTGTAGCTCTTTCCTTTAACACGTTTTTACAATGACTAGCGCTACACAATGTCACAGGCAGCTTTAGTGTCGAGCGAGCTGAGGGAATTATCAAATGCGTTTTCCTAAATGGACCTCTCTCTCTCTCTCTCTCTCTCTCTTAAGTAGCACTGGAAAGTTGGATTCATTCTAGTGAATTGGTTCGTCCGGGCAGGTTATGTAAATGAACAGATTCATTGATTTGAGCCCCTGCGCACCATATTAAACCTTCTTCTCATAGCAGAACATTTAGTTTAAAGCTGCTGTTTACTACTGTGTTTTCAACTCCATTAGGGTGTATTCTAGTATCTCTTCGATGATTCAACAACGCTCAATGTTTGTGTGCCACAAAAAATGTCTCTGACTAAATTGTTGTTAGCTTAGTTTGTCTAATTTAAACTACAAGGAACTTATAGCTGGCACACTGCAGTACAATTGTCCAGTTGGTAAGGCTTCACCATAACTGCATAATTGGCATTCACAATTATTCATACTGGCCAATTTCTTTCCTTTTCCAATGCAAACTCCTCAAAAACACGCCGTAGAGTGCTCACGGCCATCAAACAGACACCCTCTGTATGTTTTAATACGACTGCATTAGTCATAGAAATGTCTTTAAACTCTGAATATGACTGGTACGGAAAGGCCTTACAGCAAAGTTATTATCAAATGCTAAATTAAAAGCGCAAATGAAACTGCTAAAAAAATAGATAATGATATGTGTTTTGCTAGAACATTGAACTGAACGTTGAAATGTTCTAGTTTTAATTAGATTTGGTTGAATATAGCGGCGGGCAAGGACTTAAAAAAAAACGACCCAGGCTTTCTGGGGTAAAACATCCCTCTTTCATAATCTTTGGATGACTTTGCCTCAGGAAATGACTTCTGTCACAAATCTACTGCCCTAATCACAATCCATCAGCCACTATTTTAAATCTCTGTTTTCATAAACGGTTTCCCAAAGGGGTCTACTGCAAGGTGAGGTGGACTACTGCCTGATCATTTCCCCCCTTTCTTGAAATGAGATGAAGCAACATCTCACAACCCATCAATTTATAGAGAAGTATTTTTCCATAGTGAACATGTTCTTGTGCATCCTATTTTGTGTTCTGCCTGTCTAAAAGACATTCCCTCAAAAAAGCCTAAATGTTTGCCCCTGAACACAATTTATTTTTACATATTATACTTTAACAATCTTGAATCCTTTGTACAGTGAGATTGAGAATGAAATGATTGCGATGCACTTTATAAAAACTAGAGTTACAGTATATACAGTGTGGTGCAATTCAATAAATACCACAGTGGTGCAGTAACATATGATAAAAAGATTTATTCAATAAGGAGGCATATTTGTCAAGCCTTGGTTGAAAATTCACTGTTAGTCAGCTACACCCTACCTACACGACGCAACTGATTAAGAACAAGACATTTGTCATGTTGTATTGCGCCACATCCAGTGTGGAAAGGATTTCTAACTATATTGTTAATTATAATTGTATTAATTGCAAATCATAATGTTGACAATAATTACATTGTCTTTTGTCGTGTCATTTGCGTGCCATGTAGACATGGTATAGCAGTTACAGTATGTATTGAAGTCTTAAAGAGTTTTAACACTTCTGCAATTTGAAAAGAGATTTAGAGTTTGAAGAAACAGGTCAAGATTGTATGGTGTTCTGGTTGCTACAGTAGACCGTTGCTAGGGTGTAAGTGGTTGCTACAGAGTTGCTAGGGTGTTCACAGGGTTTGCGGCACGGTTGCTAGGGTGGCTTGTTTGATTGCTAGCACATTTCTAGAATGTTGCATTGCTGAACAATTTGATATGAATCCCAGATGATTCACCTAAGCATATGGGATAACGACAAACGGGGCAATCGTGTTCTAATGGTTACAGAGTCGGACTCCTGACCAGAAGGTTGCCGGTTCGATCCTCAGGACCAGCGGGTAACGATTGAGGTGCCCTTGAGAAAGGCACCTTAAACCCTACATGCTCCCCGGGCAGCTGCAGTGATAGATGCCCACTGCTCCGGGTGTACCTGTGTTCAACACTTACTGTGCGTGTGTTCACTACTCACTGGACGGGTTAAAAGCAGAGGTCACATTTCGGTTATGGGTCACCATACCTGACAAATAGGTCACTTTCACTTCACTTAACAAAAGGTTGCAAAATCTGATAACAGTATTGTAAGAGTCATTGCAACAAGTTGTATTTTGCTGATTGCACCTCTGATACAAATGTACGATTTTCAAAGAGACATTTTTAGGGCACCAAAGTTATCAAGGCATTAAAAGCAAGAAATGGAAAGATAAGAAAAAACTTCATTTAGCTTTCTGTGCTGTACAGTGAGAGATGTAAAACACAGTAATGGCGGCTCGCTCTTTCATTAGCACAGCAGTATTGTAAACACTTAGTAGAGATTGGGAATATTTTATTCGAGTAGAATGACCACCATCATACCTGAGTCTCACGGAGTACTGCAATAAAGAATAACATACACATATCATCAGTGCGAACCCGCACGCACATACATTGACTCCGAGAAATTCATCTCTCAGCAGTTCCCGTTGCCCTCCAGCTAGCGGGAGCTGCAGCAGACATTGATCAAAATGACTTGCATGTAGAAGTTCAAAATCTACTTCTACATTTACCTTTACATCAACCTGACCAATCCGGTATAACAGACGCTCACGCAAATGTGCAAACCGGCACTTGAACGAAGAGTTGAAACATATTCTCAATTGCAAGTCAGTGTCTGAATTTATGACTAAAAATTAAGGTTCCGATTAGAACGATATAGGATTTTATACAAAAATGTGTTTCAGTTGGGTCAAATTTAGACAAACCTACCAGCTGGGTTTTAACTTCCTTTTCTAGGTTGTTTTAACTATGGGCATTTTTCGGGGGGGGTTAGTTTAAACTAAAGGTTGTTTTTCTATTCAGCCATATTCTTTAAGGAGCAATTGTTGTCAAGCTCCTGAAAAAAAACTAAAAATACCCCTAAAAGTAGTCTATACAACTTGTGTCCCAAAGAACAAAAAATAATATTAATTTGAAACTCCATGAGGACAGATATCTATGACAATGCTCTGTGAACGTCAGATTCTTTTGTTTTTAGAAGTTTTATGCTTCAGTCTTTAAGAATCACATATACCACTAGTGCTTTATCCCAAAAAACCTGATCGGTAGAACCTACAGTTCTTAACACCAAGAACTTCATAATCCCCAGAGGACCATACAGCCAACTCAAAAACTCCATAAAGCAAAAATGGCTTTAAAAAATACACAATTGATCTCACTGAGATATGTGTCCTGAAATATATCACACCTGTGTCTGTGGTCAGATTCTTTGTTTAGCCAAAAAGAAAACTTTGAGGCAATTTCAGCCTGTCAATCACTTCACAGGGCAGGCCAATCTTTTATAGGGCAGGCCATACATTGAGTGTGATGGAGGAAGCCGATCATTTAGGTTAAGAGCCATATTCAGCTTCAGATGCCGTCAATGGTGATTTTGCCGTTTTGTAACCACTGCTTCAGACAACTTTGACAACACTAAGAGGATGCTTCTCCTTTCTAGCTCCATCTGATAAAAACGGCCTAAAAGGTTCTTTTTATATGGGGTGGGGTTTGAGTTTTTAGAGGGGGTCCAATGGATGGTCTCAGGATTAACCCTGCAATAAACATGGACGTCCATGTCACGCAAGTACACAACCTCTGCCGCACAGAGAGAATCACACTTTTTTCTCTTAAAACCCACATTTTCTTTCACAAAAGGAGCGGTTAGTTTTCTCACCATTGTTAATACCGAAAAAACTCAGCAACAAAGCTGGAGTGAAAATTACAACGTATTGAAAAGGACCTCAAGCCAACAAGGTCAGTAATACTGTAATTACAGTTGAAATGCCGCACAAACAAGCAAAGGTTCTTCTAAAGCCGGACTTGTCGCGCTGTAATTGGTTTTCAGGTTCTGAGTTAAAGAGTTGTTGTTTGTGGGCATGGTGAGATTACCTTAGTGGCATCTAATGAGTGAAATGTTGACTAATTCTATCGCTCACGGTCAGGCAGGCAATCGCTAAGGTGTGAGTACACAATAGAGGGAAAATAATGTTTAGTTAAACAGCAAGAGAGATGTAGTGCGGTCCGTTCAGGAGAAGCCATCCTTTGGTTGACTTGTTTTGCATATTCAGCCCCCATCTAGCCCACACAGATGTTAATATACACCCACACAAACACATTTGTGCTAACAGGGCATGCTTATTTTCCAGCGCCCTCTTGTTCTCTATGGATTTTTCACTTCCTTAAACCCACACGCTTCAAATACACACTCGCCTTCACTCACTCACACACGCCATGGCTTTGTAGGCAAGAACCTCTGAGTGCAACATCAGCTGAAATTGAATCCAGTGGTCAGATCCAGTTGTATCTCTCACACACACATGCCCTGATCCCAGTTCTGTTGAGTGTTCTTCCCGGGCCTGCTCCGAAGCTTAGGGACAAAATCCTACCAGCCTGCACTTTGTCTAATGGAGGGTAAAAAGGGCCCGGCCAGAGCGCTGTAACACTAAACTGCTGACTTTAGGTGGCCTCGGAAAACCGGGAAAACGTCACATACAGCTCAGTGAGGTTTTTGTATTTTGGCATAAGGCATTTTGGCATTTGTGTGTGTTTGTGTGCGTGTGCACACAAAGAAAAGCATGCTGACTTTGTGGGGAAAACCTGTGGAATTTTGTGGAATGAACAGAAGCATTGTGAAATGTGTTAAACAAAACGGAAATTCCTATAATTTCATTGATAGCAGCAACTGTTTCCTGTTTAAAGGAAGATATAAAAATGATTATAAAATCATTAAAAATATATATATATATAAAATATATATATGCTTTTTTATATTTAATCATTCTAACCTACTAATCTCAATCTGACACTAAAATGAAGGTAACTGAGCAGAGTGGAAAATCAATTTAGCCAAAAAGAATACAAGTTCAAGCAAAGGTTTGTGTATGAGAAGATCCAATTCTGTTCAAATATGGAGATCCATATGGGTCTTCTGATCCTCTAATCTGACTTTAATAACTAAATGTTCATCATGTCCTCTGCTAAGATTCTCCATTGTTTCCAGTGGGCATCTGAATAGATCTTCTACTCGTTATATGCACATCCCCTTGACTAATAACCTGTTCTTTCTGTGTCAAGTGTCTTTCTCTCCCTCCATTCTCTCACTTTCACTCTCTCTTCTCTCCTTTTGATGATGTGTAAATATGGAATTATTGGCGTATTGATCGCGCTTCTCTACCCTGTACACTGAGGTCTCCTCCCATTAATCAAAGATGACTGCAGAAGGACCTAAAATCCATCACTTGCCTGCCAGTAGACAATTTTCTGAAGAGCCCAGTTCATTCAAACTCGGTAATCAATGAAGTTTATATGCATACACCGATCGGCTCAGTTAGACTGAGGGAAATTTAAAAGGAAGCAAAAACAATGAGAAAAGTGGGATCAAGGTCTTAACCAGCCGACTAATATTATGTCTTTAAGTGTGTTTACATGCACAAAATAAATGGATATCTATCAAAAATCAGCGTAGCCTTTTAACTGTCACCCGTTCCTTTTTTTGGGACACCTAAGTTTGCGTCAATATTGTGCATGCAATTTCTAATGGAATCATGACAAACTACATATCATTGGAAAGGTCTAAGACTCTACAATACAGATTTCTTTGGTGTTTTTTTTTTATTTTATGTAGGGAGAGTAATTGATTCTTTTTTATAAAGAGTGATTTTTTGTTATCCTTTTGAGACCATTTTTTTTAATGTAATTTTTAATCAAAGAGAAACATACATTTTTATTTATTTTATTACAATAAATTTAACAGCCTACCTTTAATTTTTGTGTGTGATTTCTTTTTGTTGTTGCAATAATCAGCTACTTTTCTTTTTTCAAACGAGACCAACCGTAAGTCTGTATTCCAAAGAATTCATGAGTTACCACCATTTTATTTCCAACATGCGTTTTCATGTTTAGGCTCAAAAAGGGCTAGTTTGAGAATTGCCGGGGTCTCCCGTGCAGTAACGTCATTGTCGATAGTCTGTTTAGTACTTAAAGATGCAGCGGGAAAACGATCAAAATCTGCATTTTAATATCTCATGTCCGCAGTACCTGCATATGCAACAATAGTTCTTTATTTTGACGTTTCTACATCACCTGCATGATTTGAGAGCAGACTTTTATACGTTAATTTACTTTCAATTCCGTTTGGGTCTTTTAGTACTGCGCTTTCAGACATGAGCGCATAAAAAAACTGAGGAAAACTGGTAAAGGCGTTTACGTGCAGCGCTCACTGTCTTTATAATTCTTGTGATCTGTCGTTGGCAGAAAATGTGAAGTTAAAATTCACCGGGTTTTACTTGAATTCATCAGCGCGTTATATTGCAAAGAAAGGTCAGAAACTGCCGTAACTACAGCATGAGCCTTCATAAAAGTAACCAATTATATCTTAACCTAACACTGCAGCCCCACCCACTTTTCACAAACCAATCAAACTCTTCTTGATAAACCCACGCAACATTATCTCTCATTGAATATTCACTAAGAAATGGGTTCTGAATTCTTTGTTCAAAACCTGTATCATTTGCTGCCTTCTGAGGCATCTGAAAGTAGGAAGTCATCAGGGCACTTCCAAATCTATTCTTTGCAAAACATCCTGTCTCTCAAGATGCTTTCATCAGGTCGATTTTTCAAAGCACCATAGAGGTATTCTGTGCTGCCTATAAGCATCCTCAAGCAATCATTAAATTATACCATGTCATCATTTTGATCTATTTTAATCTATCGAATGATACTGAATTCAATAGATGATATTAAAGTAAAGACAATTAATTATTAATTTTAAAAGAGACAGTTCAAGCAAGAAATAAAAATTGTGTTATCATTTATTCACCTTGTGTCATTCCAAACTTGTTTTACATTCCTTCTTCTGCAGAACACGAAAGAAGACATTTTAAAGAATGTTATTAACCGAATAACGCCGGTAGCCATTCACTTTTGTTGTATATGAACACAATTTCAATGCAAGTCAATGGGCACTGCCGTTGTTCGGTTACCCACTTTTTTATAAAACACTTCTTTTGCAGATTGGAATAGACAAAATGTTATAAAGGCTGCTCCGGTGGTGTAGAGTGTAAAGTTACTTTGTGTCATCGTGGAATCAGGACTTCTGTTTGCTTTACTTTTTCCCTATCACATTTCAGACTGTAAAGGCATTTTTTTAATAGCTGAAGATGGCTATTCAACTCATACATGTACCAAACATTTTGCTCTTAACTGCACTTTGGTGCTATATTTCGCAATAAACCACTGAAGCCGCTGCTACAGCAGCTCAGTTTTTATACTCTTTTCTCGGGGAGGAGCCACCTACAATTTTCACACGTCTATTATTTTTGTCCCAACCACTATTCAAAGCAAAGTTACGCCACTGAAGAAAACATCACAGAAAGTACAACAGCTGAGACATTTTTACAAAAATATAATTCAGCTATGCAAGTACAATATGCCAAATATTCAATGTACTGTATGTACCAAATCTGGAATAAAGATCAGCAATGAAGCATGGTTTCCTGCCCAACTGGCAATGAGTTCAATGTTGAAAACAGAGAGTGTTCCCTTATCAAGGTGCTATGAGACACATGAGTGCGACACAGGGGGATCCACAGTCATTCAAAGAGCCTCCATCCATCCATCCATCTTCTTCCGCTTCATCCTGGGCCGGGTCGCGGGGGCAGAAGTCTAAGCAGGGATGCCCAGACTTCCCTCTCCCTAGACACTTCCTCCAGCTCTTCCGGGGGGACACCGAGGCTTTCCCAGGCCAGCCGGGAGACATAGTCCCTCCAACGTGTCCTAGGTCTTCCCCGGGGTCTCCTCCAGATGGGACATGCCCGGAACACCTTCCCGGGAAGGTGTCCAGGGGGCATCCGGAAATGATGCCCGAGCCACCTCAGCTGGCCCCTCTCGATGTGAAGGAGCAGCGGCTCTACTCTGAGCTCCTCCCGAGTGACCGAGCTTCTCACCCTATCTCTAAGGGATCGCTCAGCCACCCTGCGGAGAAAGCTCATTTCCGCCGCCTGTATCCGGGATCTTGTCCTTTCGGTCATGACCCACAGCTCACGACCATAGGTGAGAGTAGGAACGTAGATTGACGTTCTATGCCACGACAGACCGGTACAGCAACCGTATTACTGCAGAAGCTGCACCGATCCGTCTGTCAATCTCCCGTTCCATCCTTCCCTCACGCGTGAACAAGACCCCCAGATACTTGAACTCCTCCACTTGAGGCAGGAACTCTCCATCAACCTGAAGTGGGCAAGCCACCCTTTTCCGACTGAGAACCATGGCCTCGGATTTGGAGGTGCTGATTCTCATCCCAGCTGCTTCACACTCGGCGGCAAACCATCCCAGTGCATGCTGAAGGTCCTGGTCTGATGGGGCCAGCACGACAACATCATCTGCAAAGTGCAGAGATGAAATCGTGTGGTCCCCAAACCCGACACCCTCCGGCTCCTGGCTGCGCCTAGAAATTCTGTCCATAAAAATTATGAACAGATCCGGCGACAAAGGGCAGCCCTGCCAGAGTCCAACACGCACCGGGAACAAGTCTGACTTACTGCCGGCAATGTGAACCAAGCTCCTGCTCTGGTCGTACAGGGACCGGATAGCCCTTAACAAAGGGTCCCGAATCCCATACTCCCAGAGCACCCTCCACAAGATGCCGCGAGGGACACAGTCGGATGCCTTCTCCAAATCCACAAAACACATGTGGATTGGTAGGGCAAACTCCCATGATCCCTCCAGCACCCTTGAGAGGGTATAGTGCTGGTCCAGTGTTCCACGACCGGGAGGAAAACCACACTGTTCCTCCTGAATCCGAGGTTCTACCATCGGCCGGATTCTCCTCTCCAGTACCCTGGCATAGACTTTCCCGGGGAGGCTGAGAAGTGTGATCCCCCGATAGGTGGAGCACACCCTCCGGTCCCCCTTCTTAAAAAGAGGGACCACCACCCCAGTCTGCCAGTCCAAAGGCACTGTCCCCGACCGCCACGCGGTGCTGCAGAGGCGTGTCAGCCAAGACTGCTCCACAACATCCAGAGACTTGAGGTACTCAGGGCGGATCTCATCCACTCCCGGTGCCCTGCCAGCGAGGAGTTTCTTGACTACCTCGGTGACTTCAGCCCGGGTGATGGGCGAGTCCGCCTCGGAGCCCTCAGCCTCTGCTTCCTCAATGGAAGACGTGACGGCGGGATTGAGGAGATCCTCGAAGAATTCCTTCCACTGCCCAATGATATCCCCGGTCGAGGTCAACAGCTGCCCCCCTCCACTGTAAACAGCGTTGGTAGGGCACTGCTCCCCCCTCCTGAGGCGCCGGATGGTTTGCCAGAATCTCTTCGAGGCCGACCAATAGTCCTTCTCCATGGCCTCACCGAACTCCTCCCAGGCCCGAGTTTTTGCCTCCTCAACCACCTGGGCTGTAGTCCGCTTGGCCTGTCGGTACCTGTCAGCTGCCTCGGGAGTCCCACAAGCCAGCCAGGCCCCATAGGACACAGTAATCCAATAACAGAACACCACTCGGGTTCAGATCAGGGGGGGCGTTGCTCCCAATCACGCCCCTCCAGGTGTCACTGTCGCTGGCCACGTGGGCGTTGAAGTCCCCCAGCAGAACGACGGAGTCCCCAGTCGGAGCACTTTCCAGCACCCCTCCCAGAGTCTCCAAGAAGGCCGGGTACTCTACACTGCCATTTGGTCCATAGGCGCACACGACACTGAGAGACCTATCCCCGACCCGAAGACGCAGGGAAGCGACACTCGCCCGATCCACTAAGAACCGGCCCCTTACAGTCCCTCCTGCAGGTGGTGGGTCCACGGGAGGGTGGCCCCACATCGCTCCTTCAGGCTGAGCCCGGCCGGACCCCATGGGGGGAGACCCAACCACCAGGTGCACGCATACGAGCCCCATCCCTGGCCTGGCTGCAGGGTGGGGCCCCGGCTGTGCCATGTCGATCGACGTCACGGTCCTCAAATTTATAGGCATCATAAGGGTTTTTTGAACCGCTCTTTGTCTGACCCGTCACCTAGGACCTGTTTGCCTTGGGAGACCCTACCAGGGGCATATAGCCCCAGACAACATAGCTCCTAGGGTCTTTCGGGTACTCAAACCCCTCCACCATGGTAAGGTGGCAGTTCAAGGAGGGGGAGAGCCTGTTAAGTGATATTCTTGTCTAAGGGCACCATCCACAACAGATACAAGGCACGACTTTTGGTCTATCTGTGATGTGATAATCCTGCAGCAAACGACACAGCATATTACTGAAGAAAAAAAGGCAAAAAATGATGTGAGAATAATGATGCAAAAATACAAACACTGTTACAAAGTCTCTTGTTGAACCTAACAAGTCACGATAGGTTAATTTGTTTTTAGACTTTAAAGGCTCAGGAAATTTTAATTGGGCCCAATAGAGATGTGAGAATCTGATAGGAAAATAAAGGGGACAAAGAGAAAAACTCTAAAGGCAGGAGAAAAGAGAGATACTGATTGTGCAGACACTTGCTTTCAAATCTGAGGCATGAGAGATTGTGAGGTAGACAAAAAGACAAGCGGGAGGACCAGACGCACATATGAGATTGAGTGTGAGATATACAGTACAGAACAAATCCACCACGAAGAATGTAAGATGAGGAAAGAAGCGTGGTAGCAAGGACACGCTTTACAAGAGCGTTATGGAAAGGAAGAACACTTCCCATTTTCTTTGTTGTTGATGTCAAAACAAAAGATGTCACAAATTCTTTAAAAATTGATTTTTTCTGTGAATTGGTAGAAGTTAGAGATTACTCACATGCCAACATTGACAGACTGCGTAACACCCCCATCCTCTTTGAAAACTAAGAACTGTACAAAGAAGCATCAAACAAAACATTAGATTACTTTAAATGTTTACACACTGACTAACACAACAATAAACATGATTGGTGCTGACTTTTAAACTGACAATCAAGCCTTGTAAATTACCACTGAAACACTCAAAAGTCATTAATTACTAAATCAAATGAATACAAGAAAAATTTAAGCATATCTTTATATAAATATTCAACATTTTTTAATCATATTTTGTGCTCTGCCACTTGAAGAATCAGAAAAAAGATGCAAAAACAGGTAGAGAGAGGGAGAGGAAATACAAAAACAAAGACCTATAAGAGCATGTAACTGAAAGAACCTACATAGAACTCCTCATTAGATGGAGGGGAAATAAAGATAGTGAGATGAAGGAAACCAGAAAATATAAGTCTAGAAGATATGAAACCCAGATACGAGGGGTAGAGAGTGTTACATTTGGTGAGTCAGAGAGTGTTAAATTGAGTGAGGTAGAGAGTGTTACATTGAGTGAGGCAGAAAGTGTTACGTTGAGTGAGGCAGAGAGTGTTACATTGAGTGAGGTAGAGAGTGTTACATTGAGTGAGGCAGAAAGTGTTACGTTGAGTGAGGCAGAGAGTGTTGCAGAAAGTTTTATGTTGAGTGAGGCAGAGAATGTTGCATTGAGTGAGGCAGAAAGTGTTACATTCAGTGGGGCAGAAAGTGTTACGATGAGTGAGGCAGAGAGTGTTACATTGAGTGAGGCAGAAAGTGTTACGTTGAGTGAGGCAGAGAGTGTTACGTTGAGTGAGGCAGAGAGTGTTATGTTTAGTGAGACAGAGAGTGTTACGTTGAGTGAGGCAGAAAGTGTTACGTTGAGTGAGGCAGAGAGTGTTACATTGAGTGAGGCAGAGATTGATGCAGAGAGTATTACATTGAGTGAGGCAGAGATGGATGCATTGAGTGACGCAGAGAGGGATGTAGAGAGTGAGGCAGGGAGTGTTGCATTGACTGAGGCAGAGAGTGTTACGTTGAGTGAGGCAGAGAGTGTTATGTTGAGTGAGGCAGAAAGTGTTAAGTTGAGAGAGGCAGAGAGTGTTAAGTTGAGTGAGGCAGAGAGCGTTACGTTGAGTGAGGCAGAGATTGATGCAGAGAGTATTACATTGAGTGAGGCAGAGATGGATGCATTGAGTGACGCAGAGAGTGATGTAGAGAGTGAGGCAGGGAGTGTTGCATTAAGTGAGGCAGAGAGTGTTACATTGAGTGGGGCAGATAGTGTTACATTGAGTGAGGCAGAGAGTGTTACATTGAGTGAGGCAGAGAGTGTTACATAGAGTGAGGCAGAGAGTGATGCATTGAGTGACGCAGAGAGTGATGTAGAGAGTGAGGCAGAGAGTGTTACATAGAGTGAGGCAGAGAGTGTTAGGTTGAGTGAGGCAGAGAGTGATGCAGAGAGTATTACATTGAGTGAGGCAGAGAGTGATGCATTGAGTGATGCAGAGAGTGATGTAGAGAGTGATGCAGGGAGTGATGCATTGAGTGAGGCAGAGAGTGATGCATTGAGTAGCAGAGAGTGTTACATAGAGTGATGCAGAGAGTATTACATTGAGTGAGGCAGAGAGTGATGCATTGAGTGACGCAGAGAGTGAGGCAGGGAGTGTTGCATTGTGTGAGGCAGAGAGTGTTACATTCAGTGAGGCAGAGAGTGTTACATTGAGTGGGGCAGAGAGTGATGTATTGAGTGAAGCAGAGAGTGTTACATTCAGTGAGGCAGAGAGTGTTACATTGAGTGGGGCAGAGAGTGATGTATTGAGTGAAGCAGAGAGTGTTACATTCAGTGAAGCAGAGAGTGTTACATTGAGTGAGGCAGAGAGTGTTACATTGAGTGGGGCAGAGAGTGTTACATTGAGTGAGGCATATAGTGTTACATTGAGTGAGGCAGAGAGTGTTTCATTGAGTGAGGCAGAGAGTGATGTATTGAGTGAAGCAGAGAGTGTTACATTCAGTGAGGCAGAGAGTGTTACATTGAGTGGGGCAGAGAGTGTTACATTGAGTGGGGCATATAGTGTTACATTGAGTGGGGCATATATTGTTACATTGAGTGAGGCAGAGAGTGTTATATTGAGTGAGGCAGAGAGTGATGTATTGAGTGAAGCAGAGAGTGTTACATTGAGTGGGGCAGAGAGTGTTACATTGAGTGGGGCATATAGTGTTACATTGAGTGAGGCAGAGAGTGTTACATTGAGTGAGGCAGAGAGTGTTTCATTGAGTGGGGCAGAGAGTGTTACATAGAGTGAGGCAGAGAGTGTTACATAGAGTGAGGCAGAGAGTGTTACATAGAGTGAAGCAGAGAGTGTTACATAGAGTGAGGGAGAGAGTGTTACATAGAGTGAGGCAGAGAGTGTTACATAGAGTGAGGCAGAGAGTGTTACATAGAGTGAGGCAGAGAGTGTTACATAGAGTGAAGCAGAGAGTGTTACATAGAGTGAGGGAGAGAGTGTTACATAGAGTGAGGCAGAGAGTGTTACATAGAGTGAAGCAGAGAGTGTTACATAGAGTGAGGGAGAGAGTGTTACATTGAGTGAGGCAGAGAGTGTTACATTGAGTGGGGCAGATAGTGTTACATTGAGTGAGGGAGAGAGTGTTACATTGAGTGAGGCAGAAATTTTACATTGAATGAGGCAGAAAGTGTTACATAGAGTGAGGGAGAGAGTGTTACATTGAGTGAGGCAGAGAGTGATGCATTGAGTGAGGCAGAGAGTGATGTATTGTTTGAAGCAGAGAGTGTTACATTCAGTGAGGCAGAGAGTGTTACATTCAGTGGGGCAGATAGTGTTACATTGAGTGAGGCAGAGAGTGTTACATTGTGTGAGGCAGAGAGTGTTACATTGAGTGGGGCAGATAGTGTTACATTGAGTGAGGCAGAGAGTGTTACATTGAGTGAGGCAGAGAGTGTTACATTGAGTGAGACAGAGAGTGTTGCATTGAGTGAGACAGAGAGTGTTACATTCAGTGAGGCAGAGAGTGTTACATTCAGTGGGGCAGATAGTGTTACATTGAGTGAGGCAGAGAGTGTTGCATTGAGTGGGGCAGATAGTGTTACATTGAGTGGGGCAGAGAGTGATGTATTGAGTGAAGCAGAGAGTGTTACATTCAGTGAGGCAGAGAGTGTTACATTGAGTGGGGCAGAGAGTGATGTATTGAGTGAAGCAGAGAGTGTTACATTCAGTGAAGCAGAGAGTGTTACATTGAGTGAGGCAGAGAGTGTTACATTGAGTGGGGCAGAGAGTGTTACATTGAGTGGGGCATATAGTGTTACATTGAGTGAGGCAGAGAGTGTTTCATTGAGTGAGGCAGAGAGTGATGTATTGAGTGAAGCAGAGAGTGTTATATTCAGTGAGGCAGAGAGTGTTACATTGAGTGGGGCAGAGAGTGTTACATTGAGTGGGGCATATAGTGTTACATTGAGTGGGGCATATAGTGTTACATTGAGTGAGGCAGAGAGTGTTATATTGAGTGAGGCAGAGAGTGATGTATTGAGTGAAGCAGAGAGTGTTACATTGAGTGGGGCAGAGAGTGTTACATTGAGTGGGGCATATAGTGTTACATTGAGTGAGGCAGAGAGTGTTACATTGAGTGAGGCAGAGAGTGTTACATTGAGTGAGGCAGAGAGTGATGCAGAGAGTATTACATTGAGTGAGGCAGAGAGTGTTTCATTGAGTGGGGCAGAGAGTGTTACATAGAGTGAGGCAGAGAGTGTTACATAGAGTGAGGCAGAGAGTGTTACATAGAGTGAAGCAGAGAGTGTTACATAGAGTGAGGGAGAGAGTGTTACATAGAGTGAGGCAGAGAGTTACATAGAGTGAGGCAGAGAGTGTTACATATAGTGAGGCAGAGAGTGTTACATAGAGTGAAGCAGAGAGTGTTACATAGAGTGAGGGAGAGAGTGTTACATAGAGTGAGGCAGAGAGTGTTACATAGAGTGAAGCAGAGAGTGTTACATAGAGTGAGGGAGAGAGTGTTACATTGAGTGAGGCAGAGAGTGTTACATTGAGTGGGGCAGATAGTGTTACATTGAGTGAGGGAGAGAGTGTTACATTGAGTGAGGCAGAAATTTTACATTGAGTGAGGCAGAAAGTGTTACATAGAGTGAGGGAGAGAGTGTTACATTGAGTGAGGCAGAGAGTGATGCATTGAGTGAGGCAGAGAGTGATGTATTGTTTGAAGCAGAGAGTGTTACATTCAGTGAGGCAGAGAGTGTTACATTCAGTGGGGCAGATAGTGTTACATTGAGTGAGGCAGAGAGTGTTACATTGTGTGAGGCAGAGAGTGTTACATTGAGTGGGGCAGATAGTGTTACATTGAGTGAGGCAGAGAGTGTTACATTGAGTGAGGCAGAGAGTGTTACATTGAGTGAGACAGAGAGTGTTGCATTGAGTGAGACAGAGAGTGTTACATTCAGTGAGGCAGAGAGTGTTACATTCAGTGGGGCAGATAGTGTTACATTGAGTGAGGCAGAGAGTGTTGCATTGAGTGGGGCAGATAGTGTTACATTGAGTGAGGGAGAGAGTGTTACATTGAGTGAGGCAGAGAGTGTTACATTGAGTGAGGCAGAAATGTTACATTGAGTGAGGCAGAGAGTTTTGCATTGAGTGAGGCAGAGAGTGTTACATTGAGTGAGACAGAGAGTGTTACATTGAGTGAGGCAGAGAGTGTTACATTGAGTGAGGCAGAGAGTGTTACATTGAGTGAGACAGAGAGTGTTTCATTGAGTGGGACAGAGAGTGTTGCATTGAGTGAAGCAGAGTGTGTTACATTCAGTGAGGCAGAGAGTGTTACATTGAGTGAGGCAGAGAGTGTTACATTGAGTGAGGCAGAGAGTGTTACATTGAGTGAGGCAGAGAGTGTTACATTGAGTGAGGCAGAGAGTGTTACATTGAGTGAGGCAGAGAGTGTTACATTGAGTGAGGCAGAGAGTGTTACATTGAGTGAGACAGAGAGTGTTTCATTGAGTGGGACAGAGAGTGTTGCATTGAGTGAAGCAGAGAGTGTTACATTGAGTGAGGCAGAGAGTGTTACATTGAGTGAGGCAGAGAGTGTTACATTGAGTGAGACAGAGAGTGTTTCATTGAGTGGGACAGAGAGTGTTGCATTGAGTGAAGCAGAGAGTGTTACATTGAGTGAGACAGAGAGTGTTTCATTGAGTGGGACAGAGAGTGTTGCATTGAGTGAAGCAGAGAGTGTTACATTCAGTGAGGCAGAGATTGTTACATTCAGTGAGGCAGAGATTGTTACATTCAGTGAGGCAGAGAGTGTTTTGCTTTGACTGGGGCAGAGAGTGATGCAGACAGTTAACATGGAAGGGAAGGATATCCTCATATGGGATTTGGGACAGCACCAATATTGTGCCAGAACACCCACCACGTACTAACTTATTGTTGGAGAGGCGACAGAGTTTTATAATGCAGAGTAAGATGGAGACTGTGAGGCTGAATTGAGCACACAGGCAATGAGGAGGACAGGCATGAACAAGAGCATGAGGTGTGAGTGGACAGCCCTATGTCGCCAATGCAGTGTGTAAGAGTGTGTACAGGTTTCTGTGTGTCTATGTGTGCTAAGGCCATGGAGTTACAGAGTAGAGTCGCCAAATAGAGATAGAGATGGATGGAGCGAACAGGGGTGAGACTGAATTATTGGCCATGATCGACACGGGGGTCGCCGCCGAATGGGGTGTGTAATGATGGGTAATGATATGAGTCTGCAAAGATAGAAAGCCATTCTGTGTGTCTGTTCTTAGGGTCCACATACTGGCTGCACTTATTATAGAACCCATTCATCGCACATCATGAAGATGCTTTAATACGCCCCCATAATCTCTCTCTCTCTCGCTCTCTGCTATATATTTATGTATGCGTAAATATAATTTAAAATATTTATATACAGTATGTTTACAAGATACTGTAGAGAGATGGATGGATGGAAAGATTACAGGGGAGTATTAAAGTATGTATATACAGTAGATAGATATTCATCTTTGTATATATCTAGATATCTTTTCTTATCAAGCCTTCACTTTCCCCCTCATTTCTCTCACACATCCCCCCGCTGACTTCCCATCTCTCTCACTATTACTTTTTTCTCATCTGATGTGCATCTCCGTATTTGTCTGTTCATCTGTTTTTCAAATTAACCCGTCAAAAGACATTGCTCTGGGCCAGACCAAGCCGTGAATTGGTAAAACAAATGCAAGAACACAAACAAACACACACACATAGAGTCACACGCTTACAATAACGCAAACCTGCACGCACACACCGAATACGGCGTTGATGTGCCCACAGTGGATCTACTGACTCTTAAATAGTTACCACAGCAACGTGAAGAGGACAGGAATAATGCATTCGGCAGCATTGCAGTGTAATTTACATTCTGCTTTTCTTTCCACGCTACCCAAAACAGCCTCTCCATGCTTGGCTCGCACAAATACGGCATTTGATAATCAAATGCTTGCAGTACACTGACCTCCGCAGAGAAATAATGATAGCTACGGCCATACGCTGTCAACACTCCGTGAGGCAGCTGTCCCTGAGCTGAAAGAGACGCCGCTGGATTTAGTGTTGGGAGAACGGGATCATTAGTCAATAATGTGCGAGGAGGTCCGCGGTTAAAGCCGGTGGGCTGCCAATCAAAACCCTGGCCAATTGAGACAAGCTTGGATACAAAATGCTATGAAGCTCATTATACGGCATGCAAGTTGTCATTTAATTCCTATTCTACCACTCTGTTTTACAAACAAATCCCTACATCGCATCGTGAGCACGCTTCAGGTCGGATATAGACGATTTAATCATAAAATACAAAAGCATTGCTGCGCATTCGCACTTTTGTGACCCCAACTGAACTTCCGGTAGACGTTCACAAACAATAGTGTGCCTGTAGATTATTTCTGATAACAATCAGAAGAAACCTAGAACCGTTACTTGACTAAACTCGTCTCTCCAATATTTTGAATTTAGACTGCGATACCAAACTCAACCACAAGATGTCAATGTACAATACGGTTTCTTTAATTGTGACCGAACTACAGAACCCATTCAACAAATAGTTTATTTAGTAAAATAACATACAATAAAATAAAATAACAGTATTTAATACAATTATATACAATAAAATAATAATATCAATGAATATTAACATAAAATAAATAAAATATAAAGAGTTCTATTAGACACAAGCCAAATACAAACCGGAAGTTAACTGGGGGTCAGGTGCGTGCCATCCAATGAAACGGTCTATAAGTGGGCTTGACTATGACTGCGATCATAAATTAATTTAGATAATACGTTACGCTTTATGATGTTGTAATTCTCTATTACCCTGGAGTCCTTCATGCAAAGAGAGCTGGACTGATACCTTACAGGCTGCCGGAAAAAAAATGTATTCATTGTTCCATTTCTAACACCTTTGCACTGCTGAAACTCATTCGCAGAGCATGTTGAAATCTCAGAGCTGATATATATTTTCCAGAGCATAAATTGTTTCAAGTCTCTGGATTTCACAGGCAGTATTTTAAAATGCGTCCATGTGGACA
The DNA here is from genome assembly GCA_029783895.1 of Triplophysa bombifrons. NCBI lineage: Eukaryota > Metazoa > Chordata > Actinopteri > Cypriniformes > Nemacheilidae > Triplophysa > Triplophysa bombifrons. The sequence continues at coordinate 23,075,263 of CM056457.1, forward strand.
GACAAGCAACTGAAGCCTCGGGAAAGAAATGAGAGGGCGAGTTTGCTTAATGGGAAGAGCTATTTTTGCAGCTTTGATGTTCTGTGTACTCACAGGCGCACAGCTTATACAAAAACAAATTATAAAAGATGACCGTTTCACAGAAACATTAAAAACATATTAGCTAAATAACTGTTCAGGGGAGGAAGGGAGAGAATAATGAAGACTGTTGCTTCATTGTGGAATTCATTAACAATAATGCACGCTTTTGACACTTTTATATTTGTTGAAGCTTGTATTCACATACAACAATACAATCATTTGGTGTATGTTGAAACGATCTATAAAAATACTAGTTCTCAAAAGCGACATGTGTGCTATAATGACAGTCACTTGTCTTTGAAAGCGGTGGTAATCTCACGCTGTGGAGAGCGCTCCACAGGTGGCCCGTATCGATGAACACAGGGAAGGGAGAGAAGGTCAAGAAAAATAAAAGCGAGATTTGTTCAGAGAAAAACTATAATCCGTTCAAACTGGAGGACTGGATGACTGTTGGTGTACGTGTTCAAATAACTTGATGATTTAAAGCAGAGACGTGCACTACCACTGGGAAGACATTTCCAGTTGCGTCGTACATAATTCCAATCTCCTTTATCCATCATAATCCAAACATTTCGCTCCAGGACAAATCTTGATTTTACGCCAATGAAATTTGCAGAAGATACTGCATCTCCTCCAGGAGGATGAGGGCAAACATGCACCTGTTCAGAATGAGTTTATTTCTTGGTGTGAGGTTTCAAACATTTCAAAAACCAAGATGATGTTTATAGATTTTCCAGAGTGTAACCATTAAAAAGAGAGCCAATTCGGAGCACTACTGGATATAAATATCGTGGTGGTTGTACTAGATCCTAAATTCAAGTGATATAAATGACATGAAATTGTGAACAGTTAAGACTGTATTTCCTCGGGAAGTAGATGTCAAGCATGTTTAATACTGATCATGTTTTGTAATGCCTAGATAGAACGTGTAATGACCTTTTTCAATACTTGTTGGAATAAAAATGTTAACGTGGAACCGAGAAAGCTACTCTGTAGTCCCTGTCTTCTTATCATTTTTTTTGCATAGAGTTACATACTGAGCAGGTCTTTGTGATCATGCGTATGTGAGGATTTTATTAGGTTAATTATGCGATTTTACATTAATGACACTGGACATTAAAACTTATGGGCAAACAGTCTTATGGGTAAATTTTTTGAAATTGAGATTTTGTTGTTAGTTGTTAGAATAGCGATATCTGGCTGAGATATATATGTGTATTAAAACACACTGAAATAACATTTCCCGAAGAAGTGGAGGAGTCAGTTTTTAAATAAAATAGTGCCGCTGGTTTCTGTGTTCCCTTACAAAGTTGAAGGTGGTATATTGCTCCTTAATATCTCTGTCTTTCTACTATATAGAATTCTGTTGTCAAAGAAAGACATTCTGTATGAGAAAACAATGTGGTAACCCCGCTGGGGGGGAAACAGCTTAAACTAATAGAAGACCAATTGAATTTACAAGTTGGAGGTCTGACTGCGAGTGGCATTCTATTGCAGTTAGGAAGTTAGAACTTAGTCAGACTTTTCGGGTTGAAACAAATGTAGTTAGAAACGTAGAAAGTATTATTGTTATAATGTCAAGAGGAAGCCATAATAAAACAAAGTCATAATATATTTCTATTCTACGATAAAAAAGTGATTAAATAAAAAAGAAGAGTTCTCCTAAAATAAAATTTATGTTTTTGTCTCTTGTGTCATTCCAAACTGTTTTCTCTCCATGGAATACAAACATGTTTCAAAAACTGTTACCCAACGCTTGCCATTAAACAACAGTAGCCATGTACTTCCAAGCTCTGAAAAGTTAGTCTATAGGCTACAATTTACAAAACATATTAATTCACATAAATACATATGATGGACTTGTGTTATGTGTCTTTATCCTTGTCAACGATTTAAAACCGCTAAAGACAAATATGGGCTAGACATCACCCTTTGAATCTGTAAATAGGACCTTGATTAAATGACTTCAAAGAGTTACAATGACATGAGAGTGAGTAAATGTTGGTCGAATTGTCTTTGCTACATGTTTACTCACAGAAACTCTGAGACAAGATGTGTCAACATTGGTCGCACAACTAAAAGAGACTACATAAAAACAGAGCTGTGCAACTATTCCCATAACACCTTACCCGTGTTTATTGATTTACATTTTTAATTTACATTTCTGATGAGTCTTAATAGTAAATCATTCATGGCTCATGGTTTGTGCTCTGAGAAGGAGTGGGAAAGTATTAAAAAAGTAGGCCTACTACATTTTAAAAAATGCTGGGTTATTTCTGTAAACACATTTTTGGGTTAATTGTGCTGGGTCATAATTTTGGGTTGTTTGAGGTACTGTAAACACACAGTTGGGTTGCTCATGCTGGGTCAAATGGACTGTAGGGGTTCTTTCACCACTGAACAGCTGGGTTGGGTTATTTTGACCCAACCGGTTTGTTCATTTTTCCACTTCATCGAACCTTCTGGATCCTTCACGCGTCTCATTGTCAGACGGCAACGCACATCACAGCAAGCTGATTTTATGAGGTAAATTAATATGATAATATGATTATTTTGAATAATTTGTGGTAAGTGCACACAGATTTTACTGTTTAATGCAGTATTTGATCGGTCGCTGTGCGGAGGAAGTGTTTTATTCTGTGATTGATTAACGTGAAGTTATTTAGCAGCTTAGTATGCTATTTTTTTTACAAAAAAGGCCTTAACAATCGCTTTATCGTTATGTTATATATATGTGTGTACGTGTGCATATTTTTACTTTAAAAGGTTTTTATCCTTCACGTTAAATCCTCATGGAAATGTATGAACTAGCCTTAGGTCAGAAATACATGGTATAGTTCGGTTACCGTTTGCCTGGCTTTGTAATGTTTAGTCAGAATTAGATAATTTCATACAAAACTTGATCTAAGGGGATATTTTTTCAAGTGTCTGCGACGTGCCGGATCTAACCAACTAGCAATAATTTAAAATTTAGCAGGCACATTACCGTTAGCTGCATTAGCTAAAAGCTATGCCTCTTAATCTCTCTGATTATTACAATTAATGACAAAAATAATGTTTGGAAAATTAAACAGAAATTTCCTTCTGACACACGACAGCAAACGATAGAAATAACTGACTTTTATTCCATTTTCCAGCTGGTAAAAATACTAGTGTTCTAATAATTTTGGCCATCACTGTGTGATATATGTATATCCTCATAAGTAAATGATATACAGTATGAATGTAGTGAATGAAGTAAAATATTAAAAGTGAAGTTTGAAGTTTTCCTCTAAAATTATGATTTTTATAAGGCCTCTGTGTATGTTCATTAAATGCATTTTAACTTAAATGTTAGTTATATTTTAAGACTAACTATCATATATTTAACAGGTGGGGACTGTCATGGTGGAATACTTGCAAAATGCAGAGACCAGTGATGTAATCTGCACATTTTGTGCCTTGGGGACGAGGCAGCAATGACATCCCAGACCTTCGCCATTGTTTCGGGCCATGCCATTGAAACTGACTTGTTGCTCAGTTGATCTGTTTCAAGTCCTTTTCTGTGCTTGATGTTAACTAAGCAGTCTCTTCCTACTTAGAAATTTCTCCAGCATGCAGTTTATCGTATTGATGGACATGAGTCTTAATGTGGGAAGTTTTTGAGGACAACAGTTTTTTCTGGACACTTGTAACATGCTTTAAGTTGTCACATGTATTGTCTGTTGTTTGGAGTCTTTGTTTGGCTTAGTTTTAATGGCACACTGTTTGGACTGATTCTCATGTGCCAATAATATATTTTTGAGTGTTCTAATGCTGCAATGTTGACATAGAATAGGAATCTACAGTGCCTAATTCACCCAGTTTTGTGTTTTTAAAGAAACCGATGTACAAAAACTTGTTTTTATGTGTCTGAAGGTGTTGGATGAAATGTATGACAATTGCACCCATTCAATAAATGTAAAGAAATAAATTAATAAAAATGCATATTTACAATTGCATTTGTTTTGTGTAAATGTATTACAGAAAAAATATAATAATTTTACACTCTAAAAAATGCTGGGTTATTTGTTTAACCCAACTGATGGGTTGAGCTTGTTGGGTTATTTTGTTGGGTTATTTTCTCAGTGTTGGGTCATTTTGTTGGGTTATTTTCTCAGTGTTGGGTCATTTTGTTGGGTTATTTTCTCAGTGTTGGGTCATTTTATGAGTAACCCAAACGCTGGGTTACCAGTCGGGTCCAATTGAGTGACAGTTGAGAGAGTTGAGAAACCCCTCCCACTCCTCGACGCATCAGACAAACTTTACCTACGAGGGCAATTTGATCCACATCATCTCGGACAATTGTTATTCGGAGAATAAAAGGTATGTTTTACGAGTTTTGAATGTATAAAACTATTACTGTACATCAAAAAAATGCAAAATTATGCAAAATTCGGCTGTTCGCATTAGGTTTGAAAAGTAACGTTACAATCTAGCTTTGTTAGCTTTGGATAGCTAGTCTGTAACGTTATGCCCACGTTGTTCTAACTTACAGCTTTTAATAATTTAAACTTCCTTTTTGGTCAACATTTCCCTTTGAAATTTCTGACCCGTGTGAGTCATTTAGTTCAGTAACTTACGCACATTGATATTAGTTTAAGGTCAACACGAGAGATCGTCGTGTCAAGGAAACATCAAGCAATTTTTTTTTTTATAAATACCACTAATGTTCGTGACGGAACGTAGTTTTAAGAGTCTTTTAGAACAGAATATAGTTGTTAAGAACTCAAATACGTGATTTATATATAAACATAACGCCTCTTTGAGACTTTGTTAAGACGCTGTCGGAGGTTTGAGCTTCCGGCTATCAGCGGTCGTTGCTCCGCTGAGAGCAGCTCTATCTCGGCCATTGCTTCGGAAATAGCCGCTGGCTCTTATAACGTTAGTGGTTAACCGTGCGATATAATTAATTTTGGGTATATGAGACGAACAATTGTTGGTCTTTTTACTCTTATACGGATTCCCGAGTGTGTAGAATTAGTTAAGAGTTGTGTTAACGTTTATAATATTATTTTTTTTAAGACTGTATTTCACTTTCTGTACTATATCCCACTCTTCTTCCCCCCACTGACAGGTTGCAGAATAACAGCTAATATTAATGGATCATTCTATTCAGGGGAAAGTAGGCTGGAACTTGGATGTCCTGATAACAAGCTTACATTTTATTTAGGTAAAATGTTAATGTACTTCTTTATATGTTTATTATAATACATTGTGCTCTGGGTAGGCCAGTTTCCTTACATTCTTCTCTTGTCTCTTTTCTTGTCTCTTTATAGATTAACATATTGATAAAGATACCCTCCTGCTGGACATCCACTTCCAAAAGTGCACGCCACACTGTTGTCTACAAACTCCCAGGAAAAGAATCCTCATCAGACTGCACCGTGGATATGTCAGGTTAAGCGGTACTGGAACTGAAAGAACTAAAGCTATCAAATTGTGAGTTTATATGAAGAGGAAAGTTCTCGGACTAATACATTCCTTGCAAATGTCAACCAATACCATGAAAAAGTTTTTACCAAAGGTTTTACTGCACTAACTGCACCTTATCAACATTTGGTGGTTCAATTACCTGTGTGAGGTCTCTCTTCAAGTTAAGGTATTATTGCTTCAGGTTTGTACATTTTAGTTCACAGAAATCCTACAAAGTTTGTTGCCTCCCGAATACGGTGTCCCTTTTTCACATCCATAACGCTTGATTATTTCCTTTCTTTAAAATAGAAAACTTGTGCATAAACTGATATTTTATCATATTAGTGCAGTTCCATCAACAAGGGTTTAGTAAAATAAAAACAAATTGTTCGGTATATTGGTAACAAATACATTCTCTGAGTGTTTTTGTCACATCCATAATGCTGGAATTGCCCTGAAGCATTTTAAATGTGCAGCTTTGTTAATTGTATTTTGTAAAAAGTTATGAATTTCGAAGTGGAAAGTTGTCGAACTATTTATATTTTCTTGTGCGACTTTATGTATATGTTAAAATCTAAACTTATGTCATTTATTGATGTTTATTTTTCTTAGTATGTATAAACATAAATTGCATCGAAGTGTTTTATATGCTGATTTATTGTTCATTGAGCATTAAAATATTGCAAGTTTTTATGAATTCCTTTTGTTTTGCATTTCGATCCTTAATAAAACTTCAACTTTTGATTCTTACTAGTGCCTCAAGTAATTCTGTGATTTTATTATTATTTTCAAACATTTTGGGTTTGTTTTAAACCAGCAATGTAATAGTTGATGTAAATAAAACAACCCAGCATGTTGGGTCAAAGATTTAACCCAAATAGCTGGGTTAAAATAACCCAACGCTGGGTTTGTCCATATTTGACCCAACGTTGGGTTACCAAAATAACCCAAATTGGGTTGTTTTAACCCAGCCTATTTTTAGAGTGTACATTCCCTTGAGATTATTTATTTTTATTGGTAAATATAAAAGTAGCAAGGCAATGAGACAACATATAACCCAATGTTTAGGTTATGTTAACCCAGAAACACAGTTAACCTGACCCACTAGTTGGGTCAAATAAACAACCCAGCATTTTGGGTCAAATGGTTCAACCCACACTCTAAAAAAAGGCTGGGTTAAAACAACCCAATTTGGGTTATTTTGGTAACCCAACGTTGGGTCAAATATGGACAAACCCAGCGTTGGGTTATTTTAACCCAGCCAGTTGGGTTAAATCTTTGACCCAACATGCTGGGTTGTTTTATTTAAATCAACTTTTGCTTAAAAATTACATTGCTGGTTTAAAACAAACCCGAAATGTTTAAAAATATAATAATAATTTCACAGAGAATTACTTGAGGCATCAGTAAGAATCAAAAGTTTTATTAAGGATCAAAATGCAAGACAAAAAGAATTCATAAAAACATGCAATATGTTATACTCAATGAACAATAAAACGGCATATAAAACACTTTGATGAAATGTATGTTTATACATATTTAAAGAAAATTAACATCAATAAATTACATTAGTTTGGATTTTAACATATACATTTAACAAGGTTATTAAAGTGGCACAAGTAAATATAAATAGTTCAACAACTTAACAATTCAAAAACTCATATAGGCCTACAGTTAACAAAGTGGCACGTGTAAAATGCTTTAGGGCATTTCCAGCGTTATGGATGCGACATAAAAACACTATAAAAAGTATTTTACTAAATCCTTGTTGATAGAACCGCACTTATATGATAAAATATCAGTCTATGCACAAGTTTTCTATAAACAAAAAGAAATAAACAAGTGTTATGGATGTGAAAAAGGGACACCGTAACTTTCCTCTTCATATAAACTCACAAAACATTTTAAAGAGCGTTAGTTCTTTCGGTTCCAGTACTGCTTAACCTGACACATCCACGGAGCAGTCTTACTGAAGAGGATTCTTTTCCTGGGAGTTTGTAGACAACAGTGTGGTGTGCACTTTTGGAAGTGGATGTCCAGCAGGAGGGTTTCTTTATCAATTTGTTAATCTTTAAAGAGAAAAAGAGACAAGAGAAGAATTTAAGAAAACTGGCCTACCCAGAGCACAATGGATTATAATAAACATATAAAGAATAAATCAAGTTTACCTTTAAGCCTGTTATGAGAACATCCAAGTTCCAGTCGACTTTCTCTTGAATAGAATGATCCATTAATATTTGCTGTTATTCTGCAACCTGTCAGTGAGGGAAAAGAAGAAGAGTGGGATATAGTACAGAAAGTGAAACACAGTCTCAAAAAAATAATATTATAAACTTTAACACAACACTTAAACTAATTCGACAAACTCGGGAATAAGTAGAAGACTAAAAAGACCAACAATTGTTAGTTTCATATACCCAAAATGAATTATATCGCACGGTTAACCACTAACGTTATAAGAGCCAGCGGTTATTCCCTAAGCACTGGCCGAGATAGAGCTGCTCTCAGCGGTGCCACAACTGCTGACAGCCTGAAGCTCAAACCTCCGACAGCAACTTAACAAAGTCTCAATGAGGCGTTATGTTTATATATAAATCACGTATTTGACTTCTTAACAACTAGATTCTGTTCTAAAAGACTCTTAAAACTACGTTCCGTCACGAACATTAGTGGTATTTATAAAAAAAAATGTTGGATGTTTGCTTTTGACACGACGCTCTCTCGTGTCGACCTTTTACTAATATAAAGATGCGTAAGTTACTGAACTAAATGACTCATACGGGTCAGAAATTTCAAAGGGAAATGTTGACCAAAAAGGAAGTTTAAATTATTAAAAGCTGTAAATTAGAACAACGTGGGCATAACGTAACAGACTAGCTATCCAAAGCTAACAAAGCTAGATTGTAACGTTACTTTCAAACCTAATGCGAACAGCGGAATTTAGCATACTTTTGCATTTTTTTTTGATGTACAGTAATAGTTTTATACATTAAAAACTCGTAAAACATACCTTTTATTATCCGAATAACAGCTTTTCGAGATGAGGTGGATCAAAATGCCCGCGAAGGTAGAGTTTGTCTGAGGCGTCGAGGAGTGGGAGGGGTTTACCCTCTCAACTGTCACTCAATTGGACCCGACTGGTAACCCAGCGTTTGGGTTACTCATAAAATGACCCAACACTGAGAAAATAACCCAACAAAATGACCCAACACTGAGAAAATAACCCAACAAAATGACCCAACAGGCTCAACCCAGCTGTTGGGTTAAACAAATAACCCAGCATTTTTTAGAGTGCAGCACTTGTCCCATAGTTACCCAGCAGCTGGGTTAAGGTTGGGTTATTTTCTAATCCAGCAATTCTTAGTGTGTATAGGGAGAAAAGTGAAGTGAGTGAGAAAGTGAAGGTAACTTCAGGTGAAAACAAAATGGATATATAAAAGAGGAACAAAGGAAGAGGAGAAACAGGGGGGTTATTTAGTTTGAAAAAGTGCTGAAATCATGACAAACAAAATGACTGTACTCAGTCCGCGCTGACCTCACGCCAAAGTCAGTCGATTTGGATTTCACCGCTGGGTAGATATATACTCGCACACTTTATATATTTATATACAAAGCGCCGGAGAGGGAGCGCACATGTAATGCAGCCAGAAGTATATATAAGCACTCACAAATGCACAGCTTTGCCAGATGCGTTGAGTCATTCGCTCTCCATTGCGATATTAAATTCTGTTGTATATATTTACCAGCGCAAGATCACGGCACTAATGCGTTTATACCCGCCTGGGCGCGCGCGTACGCGAACACACATACACACACACACACACCCGCACATACACATTCTCCAACTGGGTTTAATCCGCTCCAGTATTTTTTTCCCACTTTCTTCCAGGATAGAATAGATTGTGACATTACACACACTGGCTGCCGAAGCATCGTGCCTGCCTGCAGCTTCATTGGGTGGGTGGGGGCAGTAAGGTTGCAGGCAGCAATATTAAACCATCAATCACCTCCCCAAATTAGGGCTTTTACGTCAAAGCGGCATTAACAACACACCCACCCACAGGTACAAGCTGGGTGTAGGGACAAAAACTCATATCATCGCAACAACAGCCTTTTAACAAACGCACACACACATATCCACATACACGTATCACACTTCCCGCAGATGCACAAATAACAGTAATTAGGAGAGAAATTAATCATAATAAATCACTGGAGTTACAACAGTTGTTTTGGACGTGCGCAGAAAAGACAGGCACTAAATATAATAAATCTGTTTTGACACGAGGTTATTACAGCGAGAACTTTACAATCCCAACATTATAGCGGCCAATAAATAGCAAGCGATAGCAAATCGTTTGTCCTCCTCCGCCGGAGTGTTTTAAATAAAATCTACCATTACCCACGGCGAACTTAAGGAGATGTGAATCAGTGTGGTCACATTCTCCGTTTCCACGTTTCCCCGTCTAAACATCTGGGCCATCGGTGACCTGAGATATTATTAAGAAGCATGAGAAAAAAGAAGAGAACAAAAATAGAGACGAGAAGTGAGTCGGACGAAAGGGGGTAAAAACAAGCCGTTGGAATACATTTATCCTAATTAGCGACAGCAGGGGTACGAGCGCAAGAACTGCGACCACATCATCCTCCATTAACACTGTTTACTTACTTATGGGCTCATTATGAGCTGGGGTGTAAAAACGATATCAGAAATGAAGCGACACATACACAGATTCTCCGGCTACACGTGTCATTTACTGCCCTATAAGATATAAGTGCACTGCTGCGTGACTCTGAAAACGACTAACAAAATACGCTGAGCCAATGTTATTTAGCTCAAACATTGATAGAAATTGTTTAAACCTTTGCTTTATAAATACTTATTGATATTTTTGTGTGGCTTTACTCAGTAAATAAAGATATCGAGGTTGTATTTTCAGAATTACATGGGATCATTTTATGTAGAAAACATTCAATCACAAAAAGTCACTGGTCTTTTGCAGTCTGGCTCACTTACTACTGTGTATGGAAAATCTATAAATCAAAATCCAAACTAATGGAATTTATATGTCATTCATGTTTCGATTGTAACATGAAAATGACTGTAAATAGACATAAATAATAGATTTGTTCATGTAATCCACTTTTTTTCAGTGTCAACCATTTAGTTAAGTCTTGCACATCCAAACTTAAAGGGATAGTTTACCCAAATATTTTAATTCTGTCATCATGTATTCACCATCTGGTTATTTCAAACCTGTATGACTTTCTTCCGCAGAACACAAAAGAAGATATTTTGAAGAATGTAGGTAACTGAACAGAGCCTGCACCCATTCACTTCTATTAACAAAAACACAAAAGTCAATGGGTGCCAGTTAACAACATTCTTCAAGATATCTTCTTTTGTGTTCTATAGAAATAAAGTCATACAGGTTTGAAATGACAAGAGGGTGTGAGCAAAGGATGAAAGAATGTTCACCCAAAAATGTACATTAACATTAAGGCTTCCAGTAACTGATTCCAATAAACGAGGAACAACTCAACCAAGGGTTCCTGTCACTAACATTATTGAACATAACACCTCAAATCAATAATTCTCATTGAAATGACTTTAATTCAGTTTAATTCTTTGCACGCTGCACTTTCATTCATAATCGCCGTATTACTGCTGATATGCATAAAGTTGAGATTTGCTGATTTTGGTCGCTAGAAAGAGAGTGATTTCCAGTAACTTTGTTCCTTTGCAATTCTCTGTCAGTGTAAACGTGTCAGCTCGCTGTAGGTCAGTTTGCTATAGCAGGCGTTTCCCACTGCACTGTTGTACCACACTTTATCATGTGAGCTGTCCAAGGCCTGCACGCTATTGGTAGACAACACATCAATACTCATCTGCATAAAGTTAAACTGGCTGAAAAGGAATGACTTGTGGAGGCTTTGTTATTGAAGACCTCTGTCAGTGTGAAGTCTCCTTTAATTAACAAAGCTCTCTATGCAGTTTGCTTTGCAGACAGTATAAACTTTTAAAAGAAATGGTTGAAAATAGAAATAAAACCAAAAACGTATCTGCATGAATGGGAAGAGAGGGACATTTTCTTCAAATGAATATAAAAGAAATTCTGGCCCTGCAACACCAGTGCAAACAAAATAATAACTGTCATTAAAGGCAATTTTGAATAACTTGTTTATTCGAATAACTTGTGTCATTTTTAAGCAGGTTGGTCCTTCTGACTTCTCATAACTCTAATCCCACTCAAGTGCCTTGAAATACAGATTTGGTTGTTGGGTGTTAGGGGCATACTGAGTTGCTCCTCCCGTTTGAAAATAGCCAAGAGCGTTTCATTTACCTCATAGCCTGGAATCTAAAGGGAAGATGAGGTGCAGAATGATGTCATTAAAAAGGTTGACCCGCATTGAAATGAGAGACTGTAAGTTTGTTTGCTTGATTGTGAATACATTTTTTGAATAAACTAACATTCATACTGAAAGCCAAAAAAAGGGAAATTAAGAGTTATTGCTAAAAACTTTTATCTTTATTTTAAAATGCATTTTCAACACACAATTAAAATTTCCCACACTACCACTAATATATTATTATATTCTTATATAATAAAATAACTGCAGATACGCACACATTGGTGGTTATCTTCACCTCGTGTTTGTTCTTTTCATTTGAATACAGCTGCTTTATTTGATGGTGTATATTCTGTCGTCTTGATGTATAAAGTAACATGAATAAGAGTGATTGTCTGCATTAAGAAAAACTAATATTTTTGTTTATGTCAAATCTCCTCGACAATGCCAAATAGTAAGTACCTTGAAATTGAAAATTGACTAGTAAATGAAAGCAATTCCTGTTTTTAATTGTGCTTGTAAAACAAAGTAATCTGGCAAGGAGTTTTGTTTATTACAAAAAATCATCAAAATATTAAAATGGACATTAGTTTTTTTCACTTACCAGGCCTTTATTGGCCATTTAAATTGCGATGCGGGATTTCGTATCACTCCGCAAAGTGCAGGCGCCAAGACCATGTAGCCTACGGAGCGCCGTAGGAACAGGCAGAGAACTGAATTACTAAAACGCTATTGAAGTCACTCAAACTAGTTTTCAAGTACAGTAATAACTTTTGCTTTTTGAGGTAGAACGCAAACATATTGAAGGATTGAATAGGTCAGCCATTGTCTGCATTGGATCGTTTGCAGGCAATATATCAAACTCAGTGAAAACTCTGTATAATAAGAAGGGAACATATTGCTCGTCAGCTATTTGACAACTTTTTGACGTGACAAGTGAAAAACTTGCATTCATGCACACAAGTAAATATTACATTATTTACAGATTGATTAGCTAGCTTATGTGTTCAAACCTGTCAAAAGCAATGATTTTACAATAAAGCTGTTAAAGGTGCATTTTTGTTCAATATGACAGGAAGTGACAAAGTAATTAAATATAATGTTATAATCATTTATAAAAGTATCAATTAAAACCAGTTTAAGATGAAAGTATTTATTTTTATATACAGTTGAACCATATAACCCCAATAAACCTCTTATGTCCAAGATAGTAATTTGCAATGTAGAAGGACGTCACATCTGCTCTGTCTGTCATTCATATTGACAAAAGCTCTGTTCAAGTGCACAAAGAAAGGGATTGGAATCTTATATTAATCTCTCTTTCTCTCTTATAGGTTTACAGTACATCTATGGTAAACATCCCTTTTAAACTCACTTACCCATTAGGCACAGTTGCATCTTGAACTCAGATTATAAAAAGTTGATCACATATTGACCAGAAGTCTAGCCCTTTACATTATTTTTTTCCCTTAAAAGTGTTGTTTGAAATAAACAAGATTAAATAAACATGATGTTAGCTTAATGGCAACACCCAGACTTTTTGGGTTTAATTATGTATATTTTAATCAAATGCTTTTATCATGTATTAGAGATTAATATTTTATTTTAACAGCCCTTTTTTTACTGAAATCAATATCTAATGCACAAAAAAATTCTTAATGTAGATTTAGGTGCGCTGAACAGGTAAGTTTAGCCTACCTGTTTCACTTTCTTCTCAGAAAAAACTAGTACTGCTCTTATTCATCATAGCATGCAATGGTACAATGAAAGGCAGATTTTGTTTTTCGAGCAATTTTCCTGCATCAGTCACTCTCTGTTCAGGGCCTGTGATAATGAAAGTTAATTAGGCTTCAATGTCCTGCTGCAAAGCACACACCTGCCAGAAGAAATGTAGAGGAGAGAGCGCTTGAGTGCCAAGATCAGATCTGATACATTCCACCAGAATTAACTGTAAACACAACTTCAGCCAAGCATTTCTGGGCAGATTCCCTCTTAGCACAAGAAAATCAATACGAAACGCTCATCATTGGTTGAATAATCTTAAAAACGTTATGGGATTATTTCTGTACAGCTCTATAAAAACATTCTTTTTTTTTTACGTGTTGGAAAGACAATTCTCTGATTTTGCCTCTTTAATGCAATACCGTGCTTGAGACAGTGAGGAATAACGTTTGTAGGAAGCAAAGTGTGTGTGCATTGCTCCCTTTAGGTTGCGTAACTTCTCACTGAAATTAGAGGGATTAGACATGAAGTTACAATTGAGGTCTGAAATTACGAAACACACTTAAAACCCCATGAAATAGCTTGAGGAACACAATTTTCATGCCTGTAGACATATTTGCTATTACATTGGGAAGGTGGAGTATAGGATATATTGAAAAACTACTTAATGTAACATATATGGGCCATTCTACAGAATTCGTGCAAACTGCTGTCCCACGTCAAAGAAACACATTTAAAAGCATTCAAGTATTCAAATCTTAGTTGTTTAAGATCCTTCTATTATCTTTTGAAACCCACAATAATATTGATAATATCAGCAAGCGTAATATACAGTTGTGTTCAAAATTATTCAACCCCCAATGCTGTAAATGGTTTTAGGGAATTTAATGTACATTTGTAATTGTATTCAGAATGAAATCCTACAAGGACTTCTTAAAGAACCATATGCAACTAAAATGACATCAATTAGTTTTGTAATACAGTAGTAAATGTTTCTTTTGTGAATTCTTCATTGACATAATTATTCAACCCCTTAAAGACTACCACTCTGAAGAACAGAGGTTCAATGAAGTGTTTTCAATCAGGTATTGAAAACACCTGTGGATATCAGGGAGCAGCAATAAAGCCTAATAAGCACCAATTAGACAGCTTTAAAATGACTGTGATACTCAGCTCCTTCTAGACATTTACTGGTGTGGTTACAAACATGGTGAGGTCAAGAGAATGGTCCAGGAAGACAAGAGAACAGGTGATTACTCTTCACAGGAAGGGCAATGGCTATAAGAAGATTGCAAAGATGTTAAACATACCAAGAGACACCATAGGAAGCATCATTCACAAGTTCAAGGCAAAGGGCACTGTTGAAACGCTACCTGGTCGTGGCAGAAAGAAGATGCTGACTTCGACTGCTGTGCGCTACCTGAAGCGTAGAGTGGAGAAAAGTCCCCGTGTGACTGCTGAGAAACTGAATAAAGATTTGTCAGATGTGGGTACTGAAGTTTCTGCTCAGACAATACGGCGCACCCTGCGTAATGAAGGCCTCCATGCCAGAACTCCCAGGCGCACCCCCTTGCTGTCCCCAAAGAATAAGAGGAGTCGACTGCAGTATGCCAAAAGTCATGTGGACAAACCACAGAAGTTTTGGGATAGTGTTCTGTGGACTGATGAAACAAAATTAGAACTGTTTGGGCCCATGGATCAATGCTATGTTTGGAGGAGGAAGAACAAGGCCTATGAAAAAAAGAACACCTTGCCTACTGTGAAGCATGGCGGGGGGTCAATCATGCTTTGGGGCTGTTTTGCTTCTGCAGGTACTGGGAAGCTTCAGCGTGTGCAAGGTACCATGAATTCTCTTCAGTACCAGGAGATATTGGATGACAATGTGATGCAGTCCGTCACAAACCTGAGGCTTGGAAGACGTTGGACCTTTCAACAGGACAATGATCCCAAGCATACCTCCAAGTCCACTAGAGCATGGTTGCAGATTAAAGGCTGGAACATTTTGAAGTGGCCATCGCAGTCACCAGACTTAAATCCGATTGAGAACCTCTGGTGGGACTTAAAGAAAGCAGTTGCAGTGCGCAAGCCTAAGAATGTGACTGAACTGGAGGCTTTTGCCCATGATGAATGGGCGAAGATACCTGTAGATCGCTGCAAGACACTTGTGTCAAGCTATGCTTCACGTTTAAAAGCTGTTATAACTGTAAAAGGATGTTGTACTAAGTACTAAGATTGAATGTCACTTGGGGGTTGAATAAAACTGATAATGATGTGAGCTCAGAAAAGACATTTGTGGTTATTTCATTATAAATGTTATGTTATATTTGTCTGACCTACACGTGCCTCTTTGATTTAATTGTAAGCAGGATGACTGAATGATCATAATCAATGTCAAACCGACCAAAACAATCAATTTCAGTGGGGGTTGAATAATTTTGAACACAACTGTACTTTACATAAAATCATCATTTATTGAGTACTTTCAATTGGGAGATGGGTGTCCTTAAATTTCATGAAGTTAAAAAAACATTTTATTTTGTAATTATTTAATGATTAAACTTAAGGTGAAAAATGTGTCCCGGATTGTCATGTCACTACCAAAACAGTGTATGTTTTAGTCCATTGTCTGAGACTTATTTCAGCCACACCCCTACATATATTATCAAGAATCATAACTGTGTCTTTCTCTCTAATAGCTAAATGGTGAGTAGATCGGTCTTATAATTTTGAAGCAAACGTGCTCAAAAGTCTGAAAATCTGTTTGTAAGTTTAAGGAATGTCTACAATTTTTTTACAATGCAAATATGCAAACTCTTTTGGGCGTTATTCTATAAAATCTAGTTTTTATGTTTGCACATCTGTTCAGAACTGTGCTTGCAAACCACGAGCTGATTAGCATCTTTCAACAAGGCTCAAAAGTATTAAAAAATTGTCACTACCAAAACAGGCACGACCGAAACCTATCACTGGGTATCATTGTTTTGGTAGTGACAAAAATTGTTTTGTTAGTGAGAAAAGGGGACAATTAATCCTTTATTTGGGGAAATAAGCAAGTTATATAAATAAGTTAAAGTTTTTGTAGTGATATAGAATGTGAGCTGTAGGTTTTCTATGAAATATTTACCGTCAGATGTGTGTCTGCTATATGTTAGCTGCGTATTTTCAACTTAGTTAGTTATTTGTATTAACATAAAATGTTGAAAGTCTGATTCAGCAGTGCATATTAAATATTGTAATTACAACCGAAACATTACCATCATTACTGAAAAATGGGATGTTTTGTCAAAAAAGAAGTATATTAAATTATCAACTAAGATGTTATGAAACAGAAATTTGGTTCAATGTATATAAACTAATGAATCCTTAACTTTGATATCGGAATAATCTATTTATGCCTTTTACAAAGAAAGATTGGATTATAAATATAACAAATCTCATAAATTACAATGTTAAATTGTTACTGTTATTGATTTACATGTGGACAATAAAAAAGTAGAGTTAAACAAATCGTAATATGTAAATATAATCCTTCTTATTAAATGATATATTATCCTGTTGAAGAAGTGGCAAAATTTGGGGAGAGGAAGAATTTTCCAAAACTTTCTAAAATCTAAATATGAAAATGAACTGCACAATTACTAGAAATGTGTACCTTTGATATTATACAATTTGCATACATACATTTTTTTTTCAAGATGTTTCCACCTCTGATTTTCAACCAATTCTGTGGAATGGCCCATTAACAGTATATGACTTAAGTTTTGTATACTCAAACTACTTAAACTAGCAGCACATAACAGATGATAGAAAAGATATAAATGATATATCAATATTCGAATAAGATGTGATTATTTCCATGATAAAAATGTTATATGAACAATTCTGATTAAGTATTTGAAATAGAATGAAAGGTAGTACATTTTTACAATAATAAATGTCAGGCAAATCCACCTCAACCATGATGTTGTCATTTGTTTTATTGGACAAAAATGGGAAAACACCCCCAGCACAGATCACCATGACTGAGTGATGATGTTGATTTTTTCTCTCTCTCACGACTGCTAATAAGTGTGTTAGGATCCTCTCTCGGTCTTTATGTCATGACCTCTCTAGCAGAAGAGACTGCTTAAGGCGAAACAGAGCCTACGCTGCTCTCATTTCTCTTTGTTTGCATCTCAGTGTCAAGCGCCCGTGACACTTTGCGCTCATCGGGTGATGCGCACCTGTGTGGACGAATTTGTCCCTATTGCCGTATCTCTTCCCTCTTTCTTTAACAATTTCAAACCAGTGTCAGAACTATGATTTAGCGGAGTTCAGAGACTTTGCCTATATTACGAATGTGTATTAGTGTTGCTTTCATATAGAGTTCTCTGCTTTTTTTAGCCTGACAAAATAAACCGCAGTTCAAGTGTGTAAATTATCCTGACTGACTCAGATGTGAGTTGTCTGACTGATTCAGATTAAGACACATGGCTCTTGTGATTGTTTCAGACTGATTCACCAATTGCAATCTGTTTCTGTTGGAGATCAGAAACGAAAAGCAGTATACAGTAGCTGCATAACAACAGTAGCTGATCTCGAAAGAAACCTAATTTTAATATATTTATTAAATAGCCTTTAACATTACAGCACATCCTAGATTGACCTCTCAGCCCACCTGTCTGAGGAATACTGACCCCTAGTGGATGCACGCTGAACTTCAATCTGGACTCGTGCACTGACTTCTCCAGTTTATTTCACCTGATTTATGGAAAGTGTTTTTCTTCATTCAAGCCTCGTTTATTTACATCTCAGATCTCAGATCTCAGTCCCCTTATAAAATTCAATTTTGAAAGCAAAAACTAATAAGCTCACATTGAATCCTGAGATTTCAGCTCCTGTTACGAGGGAACTCAGCCTGGAGACTATTTCGCACAGATGAAACGTTGCGTAGATAACATCAGATGTTTGCAGGTGTGTGATTGTCACCGGCGCATTCTCCGTATCTGCAAAACTGTATTTGGCTTGTCAGCTGCCTCTTTCTGAGATGTAAAGAGTTTCTTTTGGCTTTGTTTCCGCGGAGAAAATAGATTTTTAAAAGTTCCACCCGTGTCACCATTTGATGGATTCCCTTGTTATGCCTGTTTCCGGTCCCGGCTTCATGAGACAGTTAAGCTGCAGCTACACACAACAGACGGCTCGGAGACGGGTGTCATTTGGAATCCGTGCACAACGGAGCTTTTCCATGCGCGCACGCTCTCTCTCTTTCCAAATATCCTGCTGTCCTGTCCACAAGCTGGCTCTGTTTTATTAATTAAAACCAAATCACTCCTTCAAATGACTTTTTCTTCATTTTTTCCCCCCACAGGAGCGGATGATGAGGTGGTATTACATTGCCGGATCCCAATCGGAGAGAGAGGATCCAATCAATCATTCTGTTATCTGCGCTCTGCTCTTCTATTACTTGCGTGGCGGGCTACTAAGTCCCGGCGTTGTGCGCGCGCATGCAAGTGGCAGTTGGCGTGCCGATAGCGGACCTGTCACTCGGGTGCTGTAGATTAATGGGGGGCCCAGCACGGTGTTTAATGCGTTTAATATGGGCCGCTGACGAGGCCGTCACACCGATGCCTCCCCCCCATCAACTACGTTCCTTTGAGCGATGAAGTAACCTGCGCCTTGCGCTGCCCGAGCATGCGTGTGTGTGTATGCCGTGAGGTCAAAAGTTGACTGCTTAGCATAATGGAGTTAGGCCATGCTGATAGAACATGGACAAAAAATCTTTTGCTGTCCTCGATGAAGGCAATATGGCAAGCAACATATAAATACATGACAGTCGATGTATTGCAAGCACGCAATTAGTTTGAAGAGCTCTTATAAGCATGATGCCATTCCGCGTGAGTCTAGGCAGCGGAGAGGAGCGGTGTTGGGAAATGGGAACGGATATCTATATGTGTTCTGTCACCTCCGTTACAAGCTACAAGTTTCTCGGCATCGATTCACCGCTCGGCTACACGAGCGAATGTGCCACCGCTTGAAACATACGCACCCACCGCCCACTCCGTGTGTAAAATTCGGTTTCGCCGGTGACCTGTGGGAGCGGACGTTTTGCCCTCTCTCGGCGGCCGAGTTTGAGTCGAGATGTCAGAGAAAATGGGAGAGATCATGAAACCGTGGCAGTTTGTAGCGCAGGCAACAGCTGCTGGAGGTGTGACGGGTGTATTTCTGTATCTGGAGAGCTGTAATGGGAGACACTCGCACCTTTCAATAGTCTCTCCACAACAGGGCCCAGATAATGAACGTGTCAACTGTTAACATTTTTGCAATCCGACTCGGTTCCTCCACCTCCTTCCCTCTGTCTGTGTCTCTCATATTCTGCCTACCTCCTCATCCGATTCTCTCTCCCTCGCTCCCACTTGCTCATTTTCACTTCTCTTTTCTCTCTCTCTCTCTCTGCCAACCTCCCACTTCCTCCCAGCACATTTCACTCTGCTTCTTCTCGCTGCATCTATCACCTCCCCCTACGATGTTCTCATTTAATCTTTCCCTCCAGAAATGCGTTCAGCTCCAATCATCTCAGATCGCCTTCCATGACTTGGTGCTGTTGTTGCCATTTCAACTGATATTACCTGTGCTCGCGACTGCCTATAAGTGTGTTAGGATCCTCTCTCGGCCTTCATGTCAGGACCTCTGCAGCCGAAGAGACGGCTTAAGGCGAAACGAAGCCTAAGCTGCTCTCATTTCTCTTCGTTTGCGTCTGAGTGTCAAGCGCCCGTGAAATATCGCACTTGCCGGGTGATTCACACCTGCGCGGACGGATCTCTCCCTGTTGTTTTCTCTTACCCCTTTCTTCTCAAAGGTTGCTCTCAAGAATGACATATTTCAAACTAGTATTTCCTTCAGGGTTTTATTTTCGCAGGGGGACTGGGACAACCACCCACAACTTCAAAATTGGGGGGAAAACTACCAAATAAAATATCCATCCATATCCAACCCCTTGTCCTCTGCAGGGTCATAAGACACATAAAAGTAAAGCATATTATTTACTATTAAAGGCCATGTTCCCAGCGATCGCATTTCCAACCTTTAGTTAGTGTGTCATGTTGCTGTTAGAGCACAAACAATACCTGCAAAATGATAAAGCTCAAAGTTCAGTGCCAAGCGAGATATTGTCTTTAGCAGAATTCTCTTTTCAAGGACTACAGAGAAATGCTTGATCGGACTACAGCCCTCGACTTCCTGGGTACATGATGTCACTATTCATAGTGATTTTAATAACCTCCGCCCAAAGGCATACGCCAAAGAAGGGGTGATGCCTTCCTTAGAGAAGAGGAAGAGAAGTGTTTGGTTATCATTGATTGTAAACATTTGACTGTGCTAAACTACTTTCACTTTCATCAAAGTCCTACAGCTGGTAATAAGAATTCAGCTACACACATTCTCAGATAACCAACGGTCAAATAACAGCTTTCATGACTTGAAAGCTGTTCTGTGTAATACACTGCTTGTGTGTGTGTGTGTGTGTGTGTGCGTTATCCTCTAAAACATCTTTGAAGTCCTGCTTGCAAATGTCTGCTGGTCAATATGATTTTTTTATTATCCAACTCGTAAAAAAGGCAAAACTAACACTTCTGTTATAAGTGTTAATTTATATAACTGTTCTGCCGCCATTCATTTCCCTCGCCATAGTAGGACAAATATTTGCGATCTCTAACAAAGATTGACGTTTGCAAATGCACTCAGTGACACTTCGATCGATCTGTATGTTTTTAACTGGTGAAGTTGATGCCATTGTTACTGTTTATTGCTAAAAGTTTATGAATACACGTGCACTGAGAGGGGCACCGACCAATCACAATAGCCTGAGAAGCAGAAGCTCGCTGATATGGTATGGGTGGGATATCTTCATACACTCTAAGCGGGGAACCAATCACAGACCTGGTCATATAAAGCGTTTTTAAAATTAGAAAAATTAACATCTATTGTTAAACACCCAAAAAACATAATCAAAGCCTCAAAAACAGCAAATACTGGGTCCTATGATAATACTTATTTTACTCTTTATCATACAACAAATTTATAAAACTTGCATACAGTATCTATTCTACATTAAAAGAGACCTCCTTCTAAACATCTTTGCTCAATAAAAAGGTAAAGCCAAATGACAGCATTTAACAATGTAAACACTAAATCTGCATTTACTAACATAAATAAATAAATATGACCACACATTAGTAATGTTAATAACAAAATAAGAAAATCTAGGTTAACCAACAAAGTCCATAAAAACATAATTTTTACTAAAATGGCAGTATGAAATGCAATATAACATATTTTGATTATTTATGCTAAAGGAATAGTTCACCTTCGGAATGAGAACATATTTCTCACCCGGTTGTCATTTTAAACCTGTGTAGAAGATATTTTGAAAAAATGTTGGTAACCAAAAATCGGTTACATCTGTTGTATGAACACAAAACCAATGCAATTCAATGGGGACCAATGGTTTTCTGTTACCAACATTCTGCAAAATATATTCCTTTGTGTTCTGCATGAAGAAATAAAGTCATAAGGTTTTTTGAAGTTGAACTATTACTTTAAGGTCAAAAGGATAAGAACTGATAGGCCATTTGAATAATTAAACATAAGAGGTGTAAGCACATTGTTTATGTTGTTCTGTTGTCAATAATAATTTGACAGTGAAGTCACACGGTATTTCTCTTCATAATAATGTAAATTTATTTCAAAATGGAGTTTGGTGTGTAGTTCTGTGGAGAGTCGATGATCGACAGAGTCGACGTGATTTTCATTCCACACATTTGTTATAATAGGAACAAGTTTGTATGATAAACGAGGAACCATTAACTATATAAAATCATTGCTTTCTGTGCACAAATTATTTTGAGTTATGTGAACTAAACACAAACCTGTTTCTCTGCTGCATCCAACTAATGTTTTATGTTTATACAGCTGTTTAGTGTCACTTTGGGCAAAACTAAAGGCAATTGGTTTCCACACCTTGTATCCGCCTATAGAAAAGCAGCTCAAAAACGCTTCAGACTTAGCGAGAACTCTGTTCAGAAGTAAAAAAAGTCAAGGTGGGGCGGGCGAATATTCTTTAAGGCTGAAGGGTGACAGTTAATATTACATGTTCTCGAAGGTGACATGAGCCCCCATAGAGCAGGTGCTAAGTGCATGTTGAGTCACCATTGCCTTGTGCAGGTGGGTGAAAATGCCATTTACCTGAGCCAATCATAAAGAGCCTACTCGCCTTCTCCGAGTGGTCAGCCCAGACTCATTTAACAGCTGTTCTTTCCCTGTCTGTCTCTCTCTGGAGAGTCAACCTTTTCTACATGAGATCCATTCCTGACCAGGCACCAGCAGGGGCCATAGGTTAAGTTTGCATTATAGCCGAACCCCGGGATTCTAGCTCACTTAGCCCAATCCTGTTTAATTGATAAAGATGTGCTTTTTCATTATCATCACTTCGTGTTACACTTCCGATGCAGCACCTACGAGAGAAGCGCGACGCGTGGCTGCACATCCTCATCATCTCCTTTGTTCTGCGTTTTCCATTTCGCTCCTACTTTCCATCTTTTGTGATTGTCTCTCCGCCTGCATCCCCCTCCCGTCTTCCTTTGTCATGTCCGATCTTTCCCATCTGTGCCGCAATTCATGCGACACTTATTCAGCTCAAGCCTGTTAATGCGAGTGATAATGAAACAAGTGCAGCCTGGCGCACAACCCAAAAAATCCCGCGAAACACTTTCTGTCCTAACACATCGTGTCTCGCTCGCACGCCCCTTTTCCCGGACACGGTACGAGTGTGTTGATTACCCCCTCCGAGGAATTCTTTCATAACACAGCTCGGTGTCGGCTTCGGAACGACGGCTCGCAGCGGAGTAAAGGAGATACCTGGCTAATTATGCTCTCGTAAATCTGGACCCGCTGAGGGTCTAATGAGCTTACACGCGTCCACCGTCGAGATCTGATTTCGGATGAGAAAAAGAAGTGTCGAGTTAGCTGGAGAGGGCCAGAGGAGGTGAACCTGTCTCCCTTGATGTGCATTTAATTGACAGGACGCCGGTGCGCGGGGAGAAATCCCCGAGAGCGATTATTAATAATGGAAGACGCAGAAATATTTATACACAGAGGAAACACCTGATCCAGCAGCTTTCCTTTCGCCATGTCATCCGCGTTACGCAGGAAACATCTAGTGAGGTTTCTCAGCATCCGCGCGCTTGCGTCACCACCGCTGTCCTTGCCGTTCGATGCGAGTTCCGTGTGCGTGAGAGAGAGAGAGCGGTCGGGGACACACGAGACAGCACGAGTAGTCAGCCAGTAAAGGCGTTTAACCTCGAGACACCCGAAACAGACACGTATTTCTGCCAGGAGAGCAGTTCACATTTCTGCATTCCGTGTCCAAAGGTCTGAATATTTCATGCCGAATTTTTTTCATTTGCAACAAGCAGTCAGGAGGGAAATAGCTTCTCTATAAGCTTAGAAAAGTGATAGGTAAAAGAACGCTGTGGTAGTAGCAGATGTTCGCGGCCACGGCCTTAATACCAAATTACGGCTTACTCTAATGGAAGATTGGCTCAATTTTCTGGGCATTGAATGGGCCTGCTGGAACAGATGTTGAAAGTGTGAGACGATGAGAATGTTTATGGATTGTTTATGTTTGTTTGCTGGCTTGTTACACGCATCTTTCCTCTTGTTAAAAGGTTTACGGTTATTGGGTTTCGTGGCACGCCGCGTCCACGCCGGAGTCGTTTCACGGTGTTTGGACGTTAAATGGCATGAGGTGTGGAATTTTATGGAAACCTTCCTTTTCGAGGTGAAATTTGATTTGTGCCGCGGTTAATAAGGACCTGGAATCTCAGCCCACACACAGAATATTCTAGGACAACACAGGGGGTGTTAGAGTAGCTTTCATTGCAAACAGATGAGGCTTTTGTTGGCGGAACAACACCTGCTTGCCAGTTTACCTGTCTGTCTTTTTCTGCACTGCCTTGAACATTATATTTGAGTTTCCAGGATTCAAAGTCCGACTCCCCATATGTTGTTGCCATTGAATGCAGATGTTTGCCGGCTTACAAGTCTCGGTTTGAAAGAGATGCGTTATGGAAATCCAACGGCGGCGTGATGTGAATGGGAGCAATGATGTGGTTTTGTGTAAGAAAAGAGGATGCAGTTTATAAAGGGACTTTACACCTTCACACAAACAGAACTTTTCACTTAGTGATCTCCCTAAGGAACACTTTACGACAACATATTATCTCCCCAACTCTTCCCTCTCTCTCTTTCTGCCTCTCCATCCTCTCTTGCTCTTCCTTTCAGGGGTAGCTATCTAATTCAGTGTATTAAAAAAGTGCCTGCGGTTCTTAGCTGTTGAATATTTCATGCCTTTAAATTTTTTTCTCGGTGCTAAGAGTAACTTTAACAATCGCTCTCTTTTTCTGGTGCTTGCCTCCATCCCTCAAACCCGCCGTGAAATCACATTTAGATTCATGTATACGTTTCCGAGTGCTGTAATCTGTAAAACAAACCCAGACCTGCATTGCGGAAATGAACAATATATTGGTGAGAAATGTGCGACTTGTCAAACATTCGTCTGAAATTGACACTGCTTAATATTTCAGGTATCAAAAAAAAACATTGCGAAAAATGAGTAATAAGAAGTGTAAATTAGCTGATATATAGTAGTATTATGAGTGTTACAATGGATCGATTTAAAGTCATAATTCTGAAAGAAGCCCTCTTGGATGTGTTCAGGCATATTGCATGTGTAGGTGTTTGAACGTACAAAGCTCTATAATTGCCATAATGATTAAAATCAATGAGAAGTTATGCCTGGCATATTAATGAAACATGAGCGCAGGCCCGACGTGTGCACCCGAGTCTCAGCGGTCCATCCCCTCCTTACAAATCGAGGAAAAGGCTCCAATGAAATGAAAGAGGGGGTTGAAAATCTAATTAAAGTGCAGCAAAGCCTGCATTTAATTAAATCACCTTTTGATGCTCAAATTTCTTCTCTTAATAACTCACTTTCTCTGTAATGTATTCAAAGGGACGCACGTCCTGCTTAAACCTGCTAGCATGCTAACAGTGGATGACCTCGGGCTGCTTTTTTTGTCTCTGTTTGAGGAAATGTCATGTCTTTTTTCTTACGCCTGAAGCCTGTTTGAAAGTTGTCATGTGGTAGATTTTCTTGCCTCACGTGTAGAGTTCTTGTAGCTCAATAGTGGAGCATTGTGTTAGCAGTGCAAATGCATAAATGGTAGATGTGTAATTTCTTAACAGGTTGAAGCATGTATTTATTGTTTTTTATATTTAAATGTGCAGTATGCTTTTTTGGATTGATCTGTTGAGAGAAATGCAATATAATACACATTTGTCTTCAAAGATGTATGTGGACTTTACATAATAAAGCATCATGTTATATTACCTTAGATTCGTGTTTCCCAATCCTGGTCCTGCAGTAGCCCCAACACTGCACATGTTTGATGTCACTCTAATCTGAGGTCTTGGAGACTTTACTGATGAGCTGATAACTTGAAACAGGTGTGTTTGATTAGAGAAATAAGGACAATGTGCAGTGTTGGGGTATTCCACAACCACGATTGGGAACCGCTGCCTTAGAATGAGCTGTGGAATTCAGCATGTTGTTTCCACAGTACACTGTAAACAAATCCCTTTAAAAAAATGGATAAAGTAGTGGCAGAAAATTACCAATATGTTTTCCATGTTGTTTTATGGACATTCCCGTTAAGGCTAAAATGTGATTTAATGCAGTTCAAAATGTAAAATACAGGCAAAACAACTGTAAAAAGGAATGCAGAAAATTCCTTTATATCAATACTGTATATTGTGCCCTTAATTTGTGGATTTTGGATTACAGTGTAGCTATAAACGGACAAACTGCTCTACAGAGTGCCATGAAGATACTTGATGTCGTTTTTGACAATAAAAAGTTGACAAAGGCGCTTTTCTAGTTAAAAAATAGCGTTTGGTTACAAATAGCAGACGAACGCCATGACTTCGTCATCAGCATATGTGCATAGAGACAGCCCAGAGAAACAGATAGGCAGCAGAACGGAAGTCTTTTGAATTATAACCAAAGAGCGTCTTTGCAATAACTAATCATATATTTAAGACCTACAATACTAATTTCTCGCTAGAAATGCATTCAAAAGTTGATAAAAGTGGAAATTAAACTTAAATTTATACAAAACTATGCTCCACCGGAAGTTTCCGCCACCATTTTATTACTCCTTAGGATGCGGCTTTGAAAAAGAAGTCAGGTCTGAAGACTGACTAATACATTATCTCCTTATGCAAAGAAGCAAAAACATGACAAAATTGTTTGTCCTGTGTTAGTTGGCATAGTGATACGAAAGGGTAGGGGTGGAGTGAGGCGTTGTTGCAATTTGCAACCTGGCTGCTAGATGCCGATAAAATCTCCACATTATTCCTTTAAAATCCTCTTGAAATCAAAATTGAATTTTGTGAAAATGTTAGTCTTAAGGATACTTATGGAATACTTAAAGGCTGGGTAACTGATTTCTGAAAACGCTTTGAGTCGGGCCGAGTAACAAAACAAACTTATAACCAATCAGCTCTGTTGCACAGCACGTTTGAGGGCATAGCATTGCAGGAAGGGGCGTGTTCCTTTTGCGTAGTATTGTGTTTTGTTGTCGATTTAAAATAACAACAACAGTTTCAGAAATCGGTTTCCAGCCTTTAAGGGTACTCCGACTAAATTCACATTTAACATACAGTATATAGGCCTATTTAAACATTCAGTCAAAACTTACTCATCTCAATACAGATCAATGATTTTAATGACATCATCCTGCACTTCAGCTATGAGATAAACTTAATTAAAACAATAAACCCTGTTTGTGACTTTTACAGGCTTTAATGTGGATTTATGTGGCATACCTTAAATGAGCTGAAATTCAAAATACGTTTATATTACCTATTCTCAACTCCTGAATAATCAAGCAGATGTGAGTACCCTGCAGCAGTACATCACTGTCCTGCTAAATAATAGTGTGTTTTATTCACTGATGATTGTTTTATACATGTTCAACTAAAATATATTTCAACCATACAGTGATTGCCAAAAACAAATCTGTTCAAAATGTATTTTAAGAAAATTTTGACATTCTGATATTTCTGTGACTTGTGCTTGTTGGTTAAATGTCTGTAAGGAAACAGTGAAGATTCACCATCTATTGCTTTCTCAGATCAGTTTGGGCTGAATTTAAACTTTTTTTTATTAAAAAAAATATTTTATTTCGAAGATGAAGTGCCTATATTTAGCATATCTCTTCTCATGTCACTGATGATATAAACTTTTTATTTTTAAGCACTAGAAGGTATGTCACAAGGCTGCAGTACTTGCTAGTTGCCCTGTCAGTGTTAATTATATCTATATTATTAAAGATAAAAATTACATTACTTTGTTTGATCACAATAAAGATATGAGAATGAATTTTAAGTAATTATGCCACTTTGCTTGAGCAGTTGTTGCCATTTTCTAAGTAACAGCTATTCGCTTTCTAATATTCAAAATTTTCAAAATGAATATTGCTTTAATCGTTGTCATTAAATAAGCCTGTTCTGTATCCTCAGTTTCACTTTCTATCCTGTCTTTTCTACCCGTTTAACTAAAAAAGTCATCATTCTCTAGCAAGCAACATATTATAAAAAATTCACAAGATCGTTAAATATCTCAAATTATTTTTAGTTGACAACCTCATAAGAGCTATCTTTCATTAACTTTAGCTCTCTACCATTCTATTAGGTTTCGTTCTGTAAGGCTTTCTCGTCATTTTCCTGCTATTGTGTGAATAATCCAGCTATAATTAATAAAGCGTAAAGAGTAAAACCAGAGCGTATTTTGAAACACCCGGCATAGCCATTCATATGCCTCTTTGAATTAAAACACAAGCACATCCATTTAAAAGGGTTTAAAGGGCTCAAGTTACAGTAACAGGACTGAGAAAAAGAAGGTCTGACAGCACAGGAAGTTGATTCACATGAAGAGTCTGATAGGGTCTTGACCAGGATGTGGTGTATGAGCGGCAGTCAGTCTTTAGCTGCTCTCATTACAGTCTGATTGATCACCTGAGCTCACAGCATCACTTCTCTGCTACACTATATAATTACACCGTAAAAGTAATATTCATTGAGCCAAACACACAGACCCCAGGCAACAGGGAGACTCAGGAGGCTTTTCAAGGGTAAATAACTCTGGAAGAAAGGTTTCAGTATAAAAAAACTTTAAAGAAGAAAATCAACTCAGTAGCAGAGATGCTACTGTAAAGGGTTAAACAACTTATTTTAAAGGACCAGTGTAATGTTTTGGAGGATCTATTGACAGAAATGCAACATAATACACATACACTGTTTGTGTTCAGAGGTGTATAAAGACCTTACAGAATGAAGAGTTGCCTTTTATTACCCAAGAATGGGCTATTTCTATCTACAAACACCACGCGTCCCCTTACATACAATGTTGTTGACATGTGGTCATGTTTCCAGAGTAGCTCTTAGCGGACAAACTGCTCCACAGAACGCAAAAGAAGCGTAAACGTCATGGCATCTGATAGGGAAACTTCACCCCAAAAATGTAATTCTGTCATCATTTAATTGCCTTTGAGTTGTTCCAAATCTGTATACATTTCTTTGTTCTGATGAACACAGAAGAAGATTGAACAGAAGAAGATGAACATTTGGAAGAATGCTTATAGCCAGACAGATTGTGCCCCCCATTGACTCCCATAGTAGGAAAAAAAAATTGGTGGTCAAAAGTTCCCCAGAATTGTTTGTTGTCCTTCACTCTTCAAAATGAATTCTTTCGTGTTCAACAGAACAAAACAAAATGATAAAGTACATTTTCGTACTATGGGACTGTTTCGTACTTTTCGTTTTTTTTAAAATTCTTCACATAAAGAAACCTTGCGCACTGAGTCCTTGCATACTTTGTACTGCGAGACGAAGTGCACTGAGACGCCATCCTGGATTTTGGTGCTCGTTTGTGCTGTAATGTCAAAACAACTCTCAAAATGCTCGCTACGGATGCAAAAAACACAGAAAATCTAACCCAGTCCGATTTTTTATGATGAATGAAAATATCGGAGGCAGTGTGTAAATGTGATTGACACAACATGAGGTCGTTATTATTTTTTTACGTATGAAAATTTCAGACGCAGGTTTCAATGTGCAATTACCTTAATTGTTTAGTTTAGTTCACAGCCTAGAATTTCTTGAGAAGCTGACGTACAAAATGACATCTGTATATTATAGGACGGTAAGTTTTAGTTTTGAATGGTTATATCTCCTAAATACACGTTGTCAATGTCTTGGAGCGCACTACCTTTAGATATCCTTAAAGGAAACATATTCATAATAAAAGCCAGAAACTTTAAGTTTTGACTTTAAATTAAAAAAAGAAAATACAAGAAATAGACAAATAAACAAAAACACTGAACATATTGCTGACACCCATCACTGCTGGTAAGCCTCTGGTTGATGGAGCCACGGTTTGCTTTGGTGTTTTGTTTGCCGGAAGCTGCATTGCAAACCATTTTGCAGATTTATTAAACTCATACGATATTCAAAGAATCATTCTCAGGGAAGCATGAAAAGGACAACGTTACTGAAATCCTCACGCACGTTATCTCTTATCTCCGAGAGCAGTGCAGACAGGCCTATTGTTCTTTAATTGGGATGCAACATACTTTGTTTTATTAGTCAATCTACAACTCACTGCTAATTGCAAGTTCGGTACGCCATCAATATTCATAAACACATTCCATACTGCTGCACAGCCGTTACAAAAATGAGATTTATTTCCCATTTCTTCCTTCTTTACTTGCGGCAGAAGTAATTATTAGTAGTATTATTTTAAAACAGCCGTCGCTGTTGTTCTTTGGCATTTGCATTCAACCTCCATTCGATGGAATACGGCAGCAAATAACCTCATCATTAAGTCCGTATCAGCCATGAACACGCTTCATTGTTTAGAGACAATTTTTGCTTTTCCCTCCTCACAAAATAATGGAAATTTTAGCAGATAATGCATCCATTCGAAGAAAAGACCAGTGTGTGTCAAGCTGACTGTAATGATTTCATAAATGTAAATTCAAGCGAGATTATACTTTCCCACACCAGTTACCAGGGTTTGCCCCTTAGTTATGAAATTAGTTATTCATGAGTGAAACCTTTAGAAAAGGTGACAGAAATGAATTATTAATAGCCAATAGGTCCAGACCAGGACAATATATCTCCTGCTCTCCCTTCGTCACATTATTAATTAGTCATTTAAGTGTCATAAATAAGCAATATGAATGGAGAGTGCGGGAGTTGCATGACTACATACTAATTACCCAATCAGACGTGTGTTTAATAATTTCTCCGCTCATGTGCGTGTAGATTGGCGTGTAGTTAATCATGATCGCATTGAACGGTGTGCAGTAGCCGGACGTTTGACTCTCTGCATGGTAGATACATTGGAGCTCATCTGATCTAGATGTAAAAGCAACTAATCCAAGCAAACGGAAACCAGACACTGAGATCAGAGTGCAATATAGAAACTAAGCGACCCTCAGAATACACAGTCAGAACGTAACATTTGATGCACGACATATGTAAAACTGCAGAGGAATAACTGAGTTTTTGTCAGGGCAGGAGTGAGACTATTTATTTATTTTTGGCCTTAATGCATTTTTATATGGAAAGGACAGTGGAGAGTATGACAGGAATTATGGGATGAGAGAGAGGGAATCGGAAGCCGGGAAAGGAACACGAGCTGGGATTCGAACTTGGGTCGCCGGAAGTGCAGCTGCACAACATGTCAGCACACAGTCCCCTGGAACACTTGGCGTCAGACTTTTCATATGCATAGTAAGGTTTCATAAAAAAGAGTAAATAAAGTAATATTTAGACTATGTTATGCGGTCGGCCGTTATAAATCGGGGTATTTTATAACAGCTTAGAACACGGCTCAACCGATCAGAACCGATTTATAAAATAAAATAATCTGTATTTGAGAAAACATGATGAGAAATGTTTGAGTTCAAATTGAAATCTTCAATAATATTGACTTTTGATTGCAGACTTGACAAATCTGAGCTCAGTTTGAGAGATTATTGAGATCTCTTCTGAAACTCTTGTGGAGACATTGAGGGCTCTTTTTCTCAGTGAAAATATCTAAAACGTAATTATTTGCTCTCCATTTAATCTCATTATTGTCTAGGAGGAAGATGTTAAAGCGATCTCATCAGTGATTTTTCTTTCTTAAGCCCTGAGTATAGTTCCCATTTTACTACGCGAGGGACAGCGTGCAGTGCGCGTGATGCAAAAGCAGCTCGTGTTCAAATGAAAAAAATGAAGTATGCCACAGGCTTAAAGGACTGCATCCCACAGTGCAATGGGCTAATCTTGCATTGTGGGAAACTCCATTTCCAGTGCGGATCTGCAAGTAATTTTTCTTTTCAACATTTGGCACTGTGAGTCAAACGCGAAATGATTTTAAATGCCATAGGATAATAACTGGAAATTAAACACATGAGGTGATGAGTTCATGTGACACACATGGTGAGGTCATGTGAAAATGCAGCATACTATAGCGTGAACCGCTGCAAAGGCTCTTCTGTTGGATACTTTTTCAAAGAAATGATTTAGCAAGCTTCTAAGACAGCACATAAGATAGGAAATAAAATAAGGAAGGATGGATGGTCTCACTTTAACAGACCAATGCTGATTAAGTCTTACTGATCCACACACACACACACACACACGCACGCTCTCTAATTAAAGGTTAAGCCGATTCCACCACAGTCTGATAGCACCGAGAGGCAGAAGATGTACCATTTAAAACCCCCAGTAATTAATTCTGCTCACTCCACAACCGTACCAGGAAACAGACAAAAAATATAAATAAAGTAGGGTCGTACATTCTCAACATCACTGTACTCCATCAATGACATTCACCTTTACAAACAGAGCAAAGTTCAGCCACACCTCACTTTCTTTGAAGCAGAAAACTGTAATTATTTCCTTGAAGGATAGTTAGAATAAAAAGAGTTTTAATTTAAGGCTGCTTTGGATGGTATTTCTGTGATCCGGCATTAGTAGGCTTGTTTAGCTCTTAAGGTAGTTTACAGGGGGTCAGTAATCCCTATGCATTCTGCCAGCGGTAAAACACATAACCTCAGCTCATGCTCCACCAAACACGGTATTGGAGCCGGGCTTAAGCCGCCAGCCTCCGAGAAAAAGCCCCAGAGTTTTTTCCTCCACTTCAGTGGAGCTGTTGGACGCCTGTATTTTGGGGATTAGTAGCTTAATCGACCTTGTAATGGAGAGATCAGAGCAGCGTGGAGCCATGGAGAGTAGCTCACGCACACACATAAGCACACAAACACGGCCGTGCACACAACCTCTCCACCAGGCGCGTCTCTAGTACCTTTTTATTTTGCTCCTTAAATGCAAAAACGCTCCCAAAACTGTACTTGCAAACTTGCTTTTTCGATGTTGGTGGGAAGGGGAGGTGGAGATAAAGTCACCTCACAAACATACCTGTGCGTGTGCACGTAAAAACGCGGCTCTGGAGAGACCACGAAGGGAATGCCAATTCATGGCCCAGCGAGAGGCAGCGTGATTTGGGTTTGTTTTAGGATTGCTGTAAACCCGGTGAAGGGTCACAATAATGCATCTCTCTCCAGCGAGGATTTTGCTAATGCCTGGCAGGGCCGCATGGGAATGCATTGTACAGTCATCTCCCTCTCTCGCGCGCGTGCTCTCGGGACCGTTAATCCTGTGTTATCTCATATCAGAGATGGTGTAGGGATCGGGTGCATGAGGGGTGATAAGATGAACAAACAGTGTGGCTCATTAGAGCGAAGACATTGTGTAATCACCGCTCTAATCTCCCATAATCCCAGCCTCCCCGACCAGCCACGCTCTCACAGAGAGCCTGTCTCTCCACTCCTCTGACACCTCTGGCCTCTCTCTCCAAGTCTCCAGAACCAGAGGTCTGCTCGGCCATTAAATCCCGCCTGTAAACGACACCCCGTGACCCAATGCTGAACGCAAACCCAAACTCAAAAATTCTTTGTCTTTTTTAGTTCCTCTCACAGCTTGGATTCTCACAGCTCTGACTCAAAGATCACAAAATAAGTACTGATGTAAAATGTTAAGAATAACATTAAAAGGAATCTATTATTTACTCTCTGGTTACCTTTATGATCGTTTACTGCATACAGTCCTAGTCGAGACCATTACATTTACATTTACATTTACATTTAGTCATTTGGCAGACGCTTTTATCCAAAGCGACTTACAGTGCACTTATTACACGGACAATCCCCCTGGAGCAACATGGAGTAAAGTGTCTTGTTCAAGGACACATTGGTGGTGGCTGCTGGGATCGAACCAGCAACCTTTTGATTTACCAGTTCAGTGGTTTAACCCACTAAACCACCTTCAGTAAATCAAGACAAAGGTCCTTATTTAACAGATCTAAGCGCATGGTCTAAACCGCACGAGGCAGGTGCACTCAGGGCGTATCCAAATCCACTTTTGCTAGTTAAAACGGTCAGCGTGCCCGGAAGTAGACCATATATAGGAACAGTCTTTTTTATGTAAACAGTAATAATCTTTGACATTTTACTCCATTTATTTTTTATATTATATCGCTTCCCTCTGTGTAATAAGTAAAGTAAAATACATTATGGACCCACCTCAATTTCTACGAACATGCTCTTTAAATGACACAAAGCCATTGACTTTAGACCAGGTTTGAATCGGTCTATTTTCAGTCCCTCAAAAGCAACGCGCCAACAATGCGCCGAAAACACTCTCTTTTAGACCAACACGCCCATGGGTGCACAAATGAGCGCAATGCTATTTAAACAACGCAGCGCAGGACAGGAAAATGAGAACTGCGTCAGGCTGGGACTAGCAAAAACACTTGCGCTTGCGCCTTGCACCGATTGTAAGATAGGGCCCAAAGACTTTGAAGGGTTAAGACCAGGGCAAAACCAAGTCAAGAACAAGATCAGATTTTTCTGCAAGATTTACACAATTAAACCCTAAAAAGTAAAAAGACAACAATGAAAAACGTTGTTGCAATAGTAACTTTTTATTTTATACACTGCAAAGAAATAACACAATGGTACAACACAAGGGAAGAGACAGAGACAGAACAGAGAAAGATTCTAGTCGAAATCATGGAATGTCAAGGAATGTTAAAAGCAAGAGAAAATAAGTGTTTTTTAAAAACGGATGTAAATGGGGAAGCTTAGTATGGGATGGAGGAGTGTTCCAGAGTTTCAGGCCTGCAATGATGAAAGCATGATCACGTCATGTTTTTGAATCTGAATCTGGGAATTGTAAGAAACCCAAGATCACAGGATCTACAGGTTCTAGATGGAGTGTATGGTAGAAGGAGTTGAAATAAAATCCTGGTTTGAGACCAAGTCAACACCAAGTACAAATGCAGTTGAGACCAGGACAAGAAAAAGAGTAATACAACACTATACTGCAGTTTATAGTGGCTACTACTTTGATTAAAGTTTTCTCAAAATGGGATTAAAAATTCCACTTCATAGCGGACCTTTAATGTGTGCCAATGCACGCACAGACAAGGCTTTGAAATGCATAATGACATAATTTGCTTATATTTTAGAGAAAAAACTTATCTCATGAACAAATGCGAGTTATTTTCCATCGATTTTCTCATTCCAGCAAAGATTGCAATGTCTCAGGAGCCTGCACCTGAGTTTATTTGCACCCACATACTGAAGCAGGCGTCACCCCAAAAACACGTATTTATTTTCAAGAACATAACTGATTCCACTCGCCAAAATAATCAAGCAAAGTCTGGATTGTTTCGACGGTTTTCTGTTCCTCAATGTTTCAGTTTTAACTTTTGTCAGCTGAGTGCCATAAGTTACTGTTTATATTACTTCTGTTTATGTCATCACAGTGGTAAAGGACGATAAACTTGCAGTGATCGTGGGATGCATTATTCTAAATAAAATGCGCTACCATGGTATTCTCCAAATGTAGAAGATCATCCAGGTACATTTCTCACATGTTTCTCACCCTTAGTTCTTTTCACCTTTCACAATCAGCTCCTTTACAAGTCCTTCTGCCTGTCTCGTTTACGTTGCTCTCCTTGTGCTTTTTCTCATCTTGCGCTCGCTCTCTTTGTTCTCTCTCAACTACGCTGTTTTCTTTCTCTTTCTCGTCTCTAAACTAATAACAGAAAGGGTGCCCGTGGGCAACCCAGTGGAAAAAAATCAATACTCTCTCAAAGAAAACTAAGATTTCTTTTCTTTTATCCTGCCACTTTTGTTGCTTTACTTTTTCTCGTGCCGCCGCTCATCTGAGCTCTCTCGCGTTGGTCTTCGGGGTGTCGTGGAACGCTGTCAAGGATTTTACGAGGTGCTCTTTCACCAGTATTTGATTGATTGAAAATAATCAGATGGTTTCTCTCGACGCATCTCATCGGATTGTCGTCCGACCTCTTGGCTCTTGGAGTAGTTTTTTATGTCCGGGTAAGTACACGTGCACGGCGTGTCGGACTTCTACGTGAGCCCCCCCATTATACGCACTCAGGCCTATTACTCCTACAGAGCACAGGAGTGAAGAGAGAGGAGGTCAGATTGTAGCCTCGCACGCTCTCCACAGAAAGAGAGAGACTATAATGACACGTAGAGCAAAAGGTGTGAATTTTGGGTGCAGTTTGGCAGTTTGTGGAGGTCTAATGGGAAACGCCGCTTTTGTATTACTGTCAGATGGCGCAGATGGACAACAGAGGGAGAAAAGACTCTAGTGGACGAGAGAGAAAATGGGAAGAGTAGAAGGGGGATTGGGGGAGCGTGTTCTCTCACTCACCGGCGTGATTACATGCTGGCAGAACAGGGCTGAGGAAACGGGCTGCCGACTTCCAGAGACGGATATAATGTGCCATTCATTTTCTGTCTGTATCCAAAGCGCCGGCGATGCCATGATGCCTCTGTCGTGCCAATAATTCCTGTTTGAAATTAAAGAAATCGAGAGAGATAGAGAGAGAGAGATAGAGATATATAGAGAGAGAGAGAGAGAAAGATAGAGAGAGAGAGATAGAGATATAGAGAGAGAGAGAGAGAGAGAGAGAGAGAGAGAGAGAGAGAGAGAGAGAGAGAGAGAAATGAAAAGCTCATTATAAGCATAGCTCGCTTTTTTTCCGTACATCGCTCATTTTGTCTGAGCAGTTTGTTTTATTTATTTCAAGTTGGCGGCTTAATGAGATCCCAGAGGCCCAGAGCTGAGAATGAGAGAGAGAAAGAGGGAAATTGAGAAACCGAGAGCAATGAATTTTTTTAAAAGGAAGGGAGCTCGAAAGGAGATTTAAAAAATGTTAAGTATCTTCAGAGTCATGGGTTTGGATGCAAACATACTCGTGTGTCTTTTGAGAACATCCTTTTCAGCTAGAATATATTCTATAGATGAGCATCCATTGAAAGGAAATATATACAAACTCATTTCCTAATTTACTTTTTCATTACTGCAATATATAAATATTATTTCCATCATACAGTGCTTCAGGACCATATGTTTTCCATTGCCTTAGATGTCCAGTGTATTACATTTAGCGGCATCTAGTGGTGAGGTTTCGAATTGCAACCAACGGCTCACTCCACCCCTCCCTTTGGAATCTTTACGGTGGCTGACCCAGGACTAAGATGACATCAAGTTTTAGCTTCTTTGCCTAAGGAGATAATGTATTCTTCGAGCAATTTGTCCGTTTAGGGCTAGTGTAGAAACAACTTGGTGAATTCCATGCAAGGAGAAGAAAGACATATCTTATTATTAGGTAATAAAAACATCTTTTATACACCTCTGAAGACATAGTTATGTATAATATATTGCATTTCTGTAGATATCACCATTAGTTCACAGAGCCAGTTCTTGTGGTCGCCCAAATAAGTTCAAGACAAGACAACATTTTATCCAAAGCAACAATGTGTTTATGGTATACATTTGATCAGTATGTGTGTTCTCTGAGAATCAAACCCACAATCAAAGCAATGCTCTATCAATTGAGCTTCACACTGTACAGTTTGGGTACCAAATGTGTTGGTTAACCTGCTGTGTTGCAGGTTCTGCATCTCTCTGATGCAACAAAGTCACTGCATGGAGCACATTAGAAATGTATTATTGCTTTGCATTTATTTATTAAGTCTTCCAAACCTTTGTGCAGTGATGCCAAGAACCTGATCAAAAATTATATTTGTAGTGCTACTTGCAAGATATTTACCACATCTCTGTTGTTTGTGTATAATACCCTAACTCTGTTCTCCAACTACTGTAATAACCATATCGTATCATGATATGTATACACAGGGGCGTGTTTACCATTTTGGGGGCCCTAAGCAAAGTCAAGACCTGATGCCCCCCACATTGCCTAACATTTTTGGAATTAATGAGACATACATACATACAAATGTAAACTGGATTTATTTTACGTTGAACCACATAACAGCACAAAATTCTCTACAGTTTGATAGAAGAATAAAGCTTCTTGGTTTTGGGATGAAAAAGAGCCAGATTCTGAGACAATACCAGAATCTTATGGTGTAACATTTGTGACATTGAGCAAAATACTGTACATGTTTTAAGAATCGGCTTTGATACTGCCAGTGACGTCACTCTGTTTGCCCCAAACATTGATTAAACCCCTTAAGGAGAATATTTATGTACATTTGTGTATATGGAATGCATAATACAGCTTTGTGAAAAGTCCAAATTTGATGGAAATGCACCAGCACAGGGCACAGACAGATGGGGGGGGTCGTTGAACTTATTGTGTTGCGCATGTGTGTGTGTCTAATGAAGCCCGGAGCACTTCCACACCCATGCAGGGAGGCGTTTGGCCGTGGCTCTGAGACCTCCAGCCAGTGTTTCATGTAGGCAAAAACAAATGGAAAAGGGACGCTACATAAAACACGCAGACGGGAGTCGTGTTTATTCATTCATCTGATCTATTTGCTCTTTTTTTTAACAATTCTGTTTTATGGCGAAGTTATATGGGTCCGAGGGTTGTTTGAGCACCGGGACATGTGTGTGAGATGATGATGATATATATACACAGTATATATGTACCCAAAATACACTCTCACCACACTCAATGTCAACCATCAAACATCCTCAGTGGTGAGTCCAAGAATGCTTTTACCATCATGTAATACACTCTCACTTGCGGCCAAGATCAATTCAGCCCACTCTAGCCTGGTGTAGCCCACAATAGCACTAATATAACCAGGCCTCATCTTGGAAGTGAGACTGGCACCAACAGAGTGCTGATATTACCCCAATGAGTCTCTCTGTCTCATTCTCTCTCTCTCTCAGATGATAGATGGTTTGAAGAGCTGGGTCACTGAATGCAACGGGTGTTTTTTTCAATTTGATGAGGTGATTTTATAAAAGTAACTATTGTTTAGTTATTGGACACATTAGTGATTATTTAAATCATGTTTTGAATCAATAAATTGCATTGTTTACATATTTTATATGCAGGGATTTAAATCTGCTAGGTAGACTGTAGTGAAACTACCTTTTTTTAGAAACTAGTTACATTTTTGTATATGACACAAAAATAATTTGATTCATGGAAGGGTTCATTATACAGCCACGGACAAAAAGGAGAGAGCATTTGAAAATGTTCATGTTATCAGCATTACTAGATGTATTGTGGTCATTCGAGTCAAGTGTCTGTTCAATTTCAACCAAATCAAACCGTGACATCAAGTCATCCAACAGCAATGTGAAATACTGACAGCATGACAAGACACCTGAAAACTGTCGTAAAAATGATTGATCGTGACATCGATTATCACATAAATATATATATATATATTAAATAAACTATATTTTTTGGAACTTTTTCTGAATACATGTAGAAATATTGCTGCTGTATCTCTTAAAAGTGAATATGAACTTTTTTTCGATGCAGTTTTTGAGGTCGGAAAAAATACAGAGCAACTTTATGTTATTTTGACCTGTTTCTCCAGTTTTCATTTTCTGCAAATAACTTGGGAGAAATATTCTTAGTAGTTCACATATTGAAACAAAGTATAATTTTACCGAAAATCATACCAATAAAAAGTGAATTCTGAAAAACAGAAAATATTTATGCTTTATATTTCTGCAGCTGTATGTTCTTCAAAATGTTAAAATGCTTTTTACTGTAACGAGACCTTGTGCATATAGTAAAAGCACACACTACAGAAATGCAGTTGTTTAAAGTTAGTACAGTACTGATGTTTTAGAAAAATATTCATAGTAAGATTTGGAATCAGTTATTTACTCCACATATTTATAATTGGGACACAAATGGCAGTCGTTTTGCAGAAAGACCTCTCTGTTTCTCTCTTTCTGTGTCAGGGCGGAGGGTTGAATGGCTATAAGCAGCCATACTTGAGGAGCTCTCCTGGCATGAGTCGCTGG
This sequence comes from Triplophysa bombifrons, assembly GCA_029783895.1. NCBI lineage: Eukaryota > Metazoa > Chordata > Actinopteri > Cypriniformes > Nemacheilidae > Triplophysa > Triplophysa bombifrons. Next base: position 23,115,334 of record CM056457.1, read on the forward strand.
AACATTCTCCACTTGGCTCAAGCTGAGAAGTGCACATGAAGGCCACGCTTGCCGGTCTCTGGGTGAAACGGCCTATCTGTCCATGTGCAGACCCCCCTTCTGGCTCTGGTTCAACCTAATAAGCCTAATCTTCCTATTTTTACTCCAACACCAATTTCCCATAATGGAGAGGAGCAATTTTCTCCCATAATTGCACATGATTAAGTGGGCCGCAGTGATTTTATATTTCCTTCTTCATGAGAGTTACTGAGGCTGGTCTTGGGTCATCACAAGCTTGTTAATTGACTTCACTATTGGATAGACAGCCTATGGTGGATTGCTGGTCTCCTCGTCTGTCTATTCGGAACAGAGAGATCTGATTTGCTGGTTTTAGTGGGGTTTGTGCGTTTGTAAGTTGTTCAGGCTAAAAGGATGAAACTAAATATTCGTCCAGGGGTGTGTTTCCCAAAAGCATAGTTAGCCAACTATGGTCGCAAGTTCCGTCGTTCCAGCGATTTAAGTGTTTCCCGAAACCATCGTTCCAACGATCAATCGCAAACAGCATCGCATAGTTGCGTGGGTGGAACTACAGGTCTAGAGCTATACGTTTTTTAGATGCATTACACATTATTCACAGCTATAATATGACATTCAATTTTTCTGAACAGATTAATTAGAAGACTCTATAACTCCACCTATGTGACGTCATCCACTATATTGTTGAACCAACGTGGTTCAAACGATAGATGAGCATCAAGATACTGTGCATTCGGGAAACAGTCTTGAGTAGCTAGTTAGTTTATCAAACGATGCATCTTACTCTGGTGGTTAACCAGCAAGTTATGTTGTTTTTCGGGAAATGCACCACAGGTTTGAAAACGGTTTGGAAACCTTTAGCTGTATTTGCACTGTTGGGCCAAAAGAGAATTTGCCATAGTGTGTGCCAGGACCTGTTGCGTTTCCACTGTTACCTCCCAAGGCTTGATTGCGCCTCGTTCTATGTTACGGCTTGAAGAGTAAAGTGGGGCAAGATGTACATTTCACTCTTTAAATCGAACAAAAAACTACAGATTAAACTCTAATATCGCCAGCAGTGATGTACTGATGTCCTTATTATATAAATAAAGAAATGCTCTGCTACTATCATCGAGGCTATTGTGCAGTAATAAAAATGTAACATTATTACAAACGGTATTTAAAGACTTTGTCTACTTCATGGTTAAATTGATTGTTAATCGGGAAAATTTTAATGGGCACTTTTTGTTTGCTAAGATGTGAATTACTACCTGAGCCTACAGGAATCCCACAGGAATTCTCAACTGTTTTACTAGGGGGCTAATTCGGATGAATTTGAATTTGTACACTGTGAATCATACACAAATGTAGAAAAAAAAGCAAACTGGCCCTAAACGTAACGTCACTGGCGCGAAAGCAAATCATACTGAAATGTACGAATTAGCCCAAACTAGCAGAATAGTTACATTTCTGCCGTGAGATCGTGTTGTTTATTGATATAGACAGCTATGTTTACTGATGGGCACATGGCTGTCTGATGGGACCCCTTATTTTTATTAGATGTCCACCTATTTACATTGGACTTTATACACCTCTGAAAACATAGAAATGCACTAAAATATATAAAACTGTCAATAGTTCCTCCTAAAAACCTCCCTGCTCTCCTTTAATTTCAAGTATTTTGAAAATGAATAGCAGCAAACACCATATCTTATAATTGTTGCTTTTGCAAAGCACTTTTTGACATGGACCATTCTTTAACATAAACCTTACGCCTTCAGTATAAACACCGCTCCCATCTTGACTTTGCAGTCTAGTTTTCCACCAAACAAACATTAAAAGAAGCATACAAACAGTCGCCTCGGTTCTCCTGCTAGTCATCTGAGTAAGCTTCCTTCTTCCCCTGAAGCGAGTGGGTCTGTGTGAGATTTGATTCTGAAAGGCATGTTTAGCAAGTTTCTATGCGTTTTGATGCGAGGTTGTGTACTACTCTTGTGTATTTGCACCACTGAATGCCCCAGCTGAGCAACTGCTCTCGAGATCAATGAGAATGCTAAAAGATAGCTTTCTCCAAGTATGATAGACCTCTTTTTGGTTTTCACTGACTAAAGGCAAATGCGAGAGAGATGAGAGAGAGTTAAAAAGAAATGAGAGAAGCAGAGAAAGTGAGTGAGAAAATACAACACTTTTGAGGACAGAAAAAGCCTGTTCAGCACATATGCAAACATGCTGCAGCATTGCTGAACTCTCACACTCAAGTACACACAAGCACAGATGCCTGTCCATAGTTTATATGTGTGTTTATTTGTTGTGTTGTGTTGTGTTGTGTTGTGTTGCAGGGACTGTCATCCATATCTCAGTGTCATACAGGGATGAGTGTGGCCATGGAACGACGCGTCCCTGTTGCACTGTGAGACTATTACATGGTCTAACAGAGCCTAACTAATAACCTGGACCAGATCACCCAATTCCTTCCACCAATCCACATCAGCTCGTGGCACAAAAACAGGTCGCTAACTCTCCCGTCCTTTTGCTTTCCTCTTTCACTTCCTTAAATGCTTTCTCCAACTCTCTCTCTCACACTTTCTTTTCATCCGATTAGTCACCTTTACAGAATCTATCAGAGAGTATGGCTCTTTATGCAGTGCATGTTAGCGTTAATGCTACAAAACTGATAAAACTAACCGTTACATGATATGCCTTACAGCCTAACCGTACACAGATTTTGGTCGTGAAAAGCTGTATCCTTCATGACATACTGTACCTGTAGTACAAAGGACCTTTCTGTTTCAGTAGGAAAGAAATGAACCCATTAGTGAAACCGGTGCCTGTCAGACTATTTTGTGTGTTCTCTAAGCATAATTGTTCCATTAAAAATTTCCTATCACACATTTTATCATTACATTATCCCTGAGGTCCACTTACATTCGTGCAAGTTTTGGTAATGTCAGTCAAACTTTGTACCAAAAGCAATTGAGTAATAATTCAGTTTCACATGACATCTGCCACTCTCTTTCTCTCAATGAAACATTTTTTCCTGCTTCGCTTTTAAAACCTTCATGCAGATGGAGGTTATGGCCTTTCAGCATGTGAAATGAGTAAGAGCACTTACTCAAAGCTTGCAGGTTTGCTGTAAAGTCAAATTTAGATGACAATTTTCTATAACAGCCTCTTTTCAAAGTCTCCATTATATTATCAAATATTCACAAATAACATTTCCCATGCGGCTTACTACGAAAGTCAGATTGAATATTAAAACACTTTTTTATTTAATATGGGGATCATTTGAAAAGGTTTTACATATATCAAGGACAAGCCTGAGGTTTGGCCAATTTTTCCATATTTTACTCATTGTTAGTTTTTTATGGACTTAAAGAATAATAGGATCTGGAACTGATTGTATATATATATATATAAATACTGTATATATATATATATATAAATACTGAATCAGCGTTGTTTAAAAAACAGCTGTGGAAATGTTGGCAGTCATACACAGTGTTGAAAAAGTAATTCACTTGAAGTTATTTCTCAAAAATGAAAAAAGACCCACACCTAGAAAACACAGTAGCTCACAAATAATAAACAAATTAACAACATGTCACAGTATAAACATATTTTATAGAATAGGCCCTGCACACTCAATGAGGGGTTCTCCACTTGCAAGAGATAACCATTAAGTCAAGTGACAAACGTTTCAGTCACATGTGACCTTCTTCAGTGCCAAATATTCAGATCATTTTCTGTGATGGTTAGATTTAGGGGATGAAATATATATTTTTAACATTGACTATGTGAAGAGTCTATTTTCAAAATGGGATAACTCCGTTTTTAAAGGGGTCATATGGCGCGAATACGTGTTTTTCTTTGTCTTTGGTATGTTATAAGTTGCCCATGCATGTATTTGACACGTAAAATTACACAAATGAAAGTGTCGGAACGAAATATGCATTCTATCTAAAAGCGAATGCTCACCCAGACCTGCCTGAAACACCTCGTGTAACCACACCCTCACAAATCTACATCAATTGGTGATTTGACTAAGACCGCCCAAATGTATACGCAACTAAGGTGGGCGTACTTGTAAATCTCATTTTATCATGGCCTCCGCAGCCATGTCGCGGAGACGCTCTGTGTTTCGTTTGCGGAAAGAAAGACTCTGATTGAAAAACGAATGGTTAAATTTGTTTACAATACTGTTCCAGAACAGTACAATCTGAATATTCAAGCATGAGCAGCGCATTTCACAAATGATTACTTCATGAACGAGGAGAGATCGAGGCCGGCTGTGTACGAAAGCTTTGGTTAAAAAGTGAGGCAATTCCAACAATTATACTTCACAAGGACAGTCTGGCGCTTCAGGTTCGCAGCCTGCAAGTATATTTTCATCGTAAAAGACGTTGTTACGGACTAACGCGACTTGAGTTTGTCGTGTGTTTGTGATCTGCAAATGCAGACACGTGCGCAGCGTGAAAAAAGACAGTATACGTCCTAATAATCAGTAATAATGTTCCAACTAGAGGCAACAAATGTCGTGTTTATAATGGGATTTATTGTCTTTGCTGAGTCGTGACGAGACCTGTTGTAACACTGGTTGATCACAAACGTCATATCTAGGGATGGGAATCGAGAACCGGTTCTTCTTTAGAACCGGTTCCCAGTGAATCGATTCCTTGGAATCGTTAGCGTACCTGCTTAACGATTCCGCTTATCGGTTCCGCTCGTTGCAAATGTGTCAGTTAAAATGACCGATGAGGTTTGTAAAAAATCTGAGCGTTTCAGAGAGGCGGAGCAAAGAGGAGATACATACATGAACGGTTAGTGGAAAACACAGCGTTTTTCTCAACTTAAATCGTGTTTACACATGACATCACATCTGAAACAAACCATAATATTTGTTTTAGCTCTGTCATATGACTCCTTTAAAGATTTAAAAAAATCATGTTTTTATTGTGTTATCATGTTTTTTATGTGTTTTATTGTTAGTTAGCTGTACTTGTTTTTGTTATTATGGCTTAAATCAAAATAAACCAACTGCAGTTTGATTGACATTAATTGGAATGATCAAAAAAAAAGATTTTAGATTTTTTTTTAAACGGAGTTATCTCTTTTAAGAAATAGATGGAACGTCTCATAAAACATGAAAACCCAGCACATGTGCTTGTGTGTACATGTGGATTGAATAAATCTACAGGGAATGTTGTTGACAAAGTTTTTGGAATGCACTATATAGAGCAGTGTTGGGTGTAACTAGTTACTAAGTAATTAGTTACTGTAATTTAATTACTTTTCCCTAGAAAAAGTAAGGGATTATTCATAATTTTTCTGTAATTTAATTACAGTTATTTCTGAAGTGGTTTAACTGAATACTCTGTGTAATATACAGTGAGGGAAATAAGTATTTGAACCCCTGCTGAATTTGTAAGTTTGCCTGCTTACAAAGAAATGAAGGGTTTATAATTTTTATGGTACGTTTGTTCGAACAGATAGAGACAGAATATTAAAAAAATCGGGGGAAAAATGTTGTATAAAGGTTCAATTGATTTGCATTTCAGTCAGTGAAATACGTATTTGATCTCCTACCAGCTATCAATAATTCTGTCTCTACAGATTGGTTATGTGCCTATATGGACCACAGATTAGTCCTGTCACTTTAAGACAGTACCCTTAAATCAGCTTGTTATGTATATAAAAGATGCCTGCCAACAGAATCTGTATCTTCCATTCAACCTCTCCACCACCATGGTCAAGACCAAATAGGTTGTAAAGGATGTCAGGGACAAGATTGTAGACCCGCATAAACCTTGAATATGCTACAAACAGAAGCTTGGTGAGAAGGAGACAACTGTTGGTGCGATTATTTGGAAATAGAAGATATACAAAATATCTCTCAAATGCCCTTGGTCTGGAGCTCTCTCCAAGATTTCCCCACTGGGGTAAAGATGATCATGAGAAAGATTAAAGATCAGCCCAGAACAACACGGAAGAAGCTTGTTAATGATTTCAAGACAGTTGGGACCACAGTTAGCAAGCAAACCATTGGTTACACGCAATGCAACAATAGATTGAAATCCTGAAGCAGGCCCGTCTGGCTTGTCTGAAATTTGACATTTGAACATCAAAATGATTCAGAAAAGGCAGTGACGAAAGTGCTGGCACGGGTGTGAGACCAAAATTGAACCAAGAACACCATCCCTTCAGAGAAGCACAGTGTTGGAAACATTATGCTTTAGGGCTATTTATCTCTGCTACGGGCACAGGATGACTTCACTGCATTGAGGGGCTGAGGGAAGGGCCAATGTACCGTAAAATCTTGGTGAGCAACTATCAGTAATGTTTTACCACTGTGCTTGCCAACAAGGGTTTCTCAACCAAGTGCAAAGTCATGTTTTGCTCGGGGATAAAGTACTTATTTCTCTGACTGAAATGCAAATCAATTTATAACCTTTACATAACATTTTTCCCCTGATTATTTTAAATATTATGTCTCTATCAGTTAAAATAAACCCACCATAAACATTATAGACCCTTCATTTCTTTGTAAGCAGTCAAACTTACAAAATCAGCAGGGGATCAAATATTTATTTCCCTCACTGTATGTGTGTGCAATAGTGGAATTGACATCAAAATTGAAAGTCTAACTTTAAAATTTTGTGCATTAATGTATAATTCTCACATTTGTAATACTTTGGTCAGTTAGTAATACCACTTTATGTAGTTTCATATTATTTATTTAAATGAATTAAAAGGCAGTTTCATGTCTATACTTGAATCTCTTAACTCATCAAGGTTGATGTAGGATATACACAGTCATTAGTACTAAGCAATTAAATACTTTTTGGAGAGAGATATTTGTTCAATAATCTAATTACAATTAGTAACTAGTAATTCATTACTTTTTCAGAGTAACTTGCCTGACACTGATATAGAGCATAGCTTACGCATAGTTTACCCTTCTGATTTTCAAAAAGTACACCATATGGGTATTATATGGATACTTATTTCAATACACTGTAATCTGGAAAGCGCAGGTTACCATTTGGGAAGGACATTATGTAAATTGGGACCCAGCGGAGATCTCATCAAGTCTCATTAAGCAGATTGTTGATTTTACAGAAGTGTGGAATGTTCAATAGTGCTTAAGTGAAAAGTTTCCAACAACTCTACATTGCAAGCAGCACTTTTGGAAACCTAGACTGCTCTTCTTCATAGAAATACAGTGTTGCAGCAGCCCATGATGGGTGTACACATATTTAAAGATCACAAAAGTGCAACGTGAACATGTATGAACACAATTTGCGTATTTATGAATATGACCACATGGTTAAATTTAATTCTCTCTCTCTCGGGCTCATGCATTCATATTGATGTTGGTCAATGAGCTGCCAATCTCTATTTGTTTTGGCGTCAGATCCCTCTGGATGTGTTTAGCTGATTTTTATGTGCCTGTTAATCTGTTTGCAGTGTTTTTGATGGCTTTCCAAAAGCACTTGCCTCCAAATTCTGTTTCTGGTGAATGAGCACACATCTGTTTCTTCTGCAAACACTGCACACGCGAAAACCACCGAGTCAGTGCACACACACACACACACACCGTCACTAATGGGGTTGTGTACACTCACACAGATATTTCAATGATAGGTGAGCATGATGTAGTCGTCTTGTCTGAATCATTTGGATCAATGTTATGCCGTAACTGTGCAATAAAGAAAACTTGTGTGAGAAATTCACTGGATGTCATCAGCTATAAATGGCTAATGGCCTTTGTGTAGTCTCACTCATGACGTGTGTGATGACATGACATAACTCCTTACACATGACTCTTATCAACTTATCAAAAGTCTCACCTTCACACATAAAGTGCTACAGAGAGCTTCACAGATGGGCAATTTAATCAAATTGCCGTTGGGATTTGCAGAGCTACATGTTTAAAAGTGACCAGGAGGTGAGTTGCAATTTATAGAGAGTGCAACCAAATGATGAGTCTTATTACTGCCAGGAACAAGTTTGACCTTCTCCACTGAGAAGTGATATACTAAAGAGTTTCAAGCATGGTTGATGTGAATCATGTGACAGGTGACAAAGTGAAATTCAAAACAGAATTGTAAAAACATCTTTCTTTAACACGTTCATTGTATTTCATTGTTCAGACAGATTGACTCCATTGATTGAGATCATATTTATTTGTTTGGGATGCTGCAACATATATAACCATTGCCTTACTATACTAGCTGAGCAGCCACTTTAGAGGCCTATTAACTTACAAATATTTACCTCAGAGGTTTAATAAAAATATATTTATACTACAAATGTGACCCTGGACGACAAAACCAGTCTTAAGCGACAATTTTTCGAAATTAAGATTTTTACATAATCTGAAAGTTGAAGAATTAAGCTTTCTATTGATATATGGTTTGCGGAACAACAACTGTTTACAAAGCTGGAATCTGTGGGTGCAAAGAAAAGCTAAATGTTGAGAAAATCACCTTTGAAGTTGTTAATCTTAGGCACTGTAGCAGACCGTCCACTCACAAAAATAACATTTTTATACATTTACGGTAGGAAATTTCTAAAATATCTTCATGGAACATGATCTTTACTTGATGATTTTTGGCAAAAAGAAAAATCTGTAATTTTTACCCCTACAATGTATTTTTGGCGATAACTAAAAATGTTCCCGTGCTGGTTTTGTTGTCCAGTGTCACAAATGGTTTATTTATAGTTTACTTACAGTTAAGCTCTATGTAGTTCTGTGTATAAAAGGTCCAGTGTATAATTTTTTGGAGGATCCATTGACAGAAATGCACTGTAATATACATAACTATGTCTTCAGAGGTGTATAAATACCTTATCTAATGAAGCATTATGTTTTTATTGCCTTAGAATGAGTTATTTTTATCTACATACACCATGGGTCCCCTTACATGAAATTCACCATGTTGTTTCTACAGTAGCTCCAAATGGACAAACTGCTCTATGCATTTCGTAAATACGTTATCTTCTTCGGCAAAAAAAAGCGTGATGACTCCTTAGTTCTGTGTAAGCCACCGTAGTGTTTCAAAAAGGGGTGGAGTGAGCCATTGGTTGCAATTCGCAACCTCACCACTAGATGCCGCTAAAATATCCACATTGCTCCTTCAAAGATTATATAATCATTTTAAAGATTTAAATCTTCATTTTAAAAGGCAACACATTTCACCAAACCGCTCTGACAATACTTTAGAAATGTTTGGATGTTTGCAATTAAATCTCAAATGGTCAATCCCCATTGTGATTCTCAGCTGACGGATTTTGAAACTCGTATGGCCAATCCCTGTTGGGTTGCTATTGTTTTACATACAAAGAGTGGGTGTTTGTTTTTTGGATTTCATATGGGATGTGATTGAGTTGCGCTGGGGAAATCTTTTACCAGCACTCTCCAGCCTTGGAGAGATGCATTAAACGCCTGTTGTGTTCTCACCAGACTGAGCCATTTTACACCATCCTCACACTCACAGGCAACAGATCTGTGTGTGGAGGGGGGGTTTGTGTGTGTTTCTGTGTGTTTCTGTATCACACACAAACACAAAACACTCGCTCTCTTTCCCCCATCAGTCCCTCGCCTCAACACTCCACGTTTTTCCCTCCATCACTTTAGTGACGTTCAGCACTGGGCCGTGACGTTACAGAAAATCAGAGTGCCAAATCGACAGTGAGAGAGAGAAGGAACGAGAGCGAGAGATGAAGTGGGGGTGTGGGGTACTGAGAAGGAAAAGTGACAGAGACAAACAATGAAAGGGAGAGGGAGCGATTGAATGAGTTAATGAAATGACTCGAGTGTGATGAGTACAGGAATGGGTATGATGGGTGTTTCTTCAATTTAAAACTGGAAACTTTTTCCTGTGCTTTCATCGTGTAGTTTTTCTGCTTTTCACATGTCTTTTATGTATATATTTTATTGTTTTAACCTGCTTCAGTTTACATAATATTTGTCTGTGCGCTATTCATATTCATTTTATATTGTATAAACACACACATATACATATTTAGGAAAATATTTACATAATTTACTTATATTTACTCGGGATATTACTTATATAAAAATCTATCGGTATAATACCTCGGTGTAATGCCTCCAGTGCAGTATTTATTGCGATATTTAAGAAGACTTGGAAAAGACATTTATTATGTCATATCCTTTGCTCTTTTCTCTATCCTCTTATGATTACTGTTGCTTTGAGGTATGAGTTGTAGTATGAGATAGGTTAAATGACTAAAAACTCCCTATAATAAAATAAAGAAATAAAAACTGCCCCAGCTGGACCTTGATAGAGATAATATCTATTATATTGTTTCCCACTCTCTATGTTAGGGCCAGAAGACCTCATTTTATACAGTCATGTGACCACATTAATATTGAGAAAAAAATTGCTTTTGCCTATAGCACGATATCGATAATATTGTTACATCCCTAACATTTACCAATAACTTACATTATATGTATATATTATTGTTTATTAATTTTATGTCTTTTTTTATAAATATATGCATGTATGTGTATGTTTTTAGGAATACCAAATTAATATGCACAGTGCACAGATAAATATTATGTAAACACAAACTTTTATTCTGGATGCGATTTATAATTTGACACCCCTAAAATAAATAAATATTGTTTTCAAATAATTATTAAATGAAACATCGTAACTGTGTTTTAAAGAGAGTCCACAGAGCAAAACTAAGCACAGATTCAAATAGATTATCAAACAAACTAAATGATGCACATTTAAAGATGCGGAAAGTTTTGTGTCAGTCTGTGGTTTAGGGGTAGACTGAGGGTGAAGGGACAGAATACAGTGTGTTGGGTATAAAAGTCCTTATGTATATAAACAGTCCCTACAATGTATAAAACGTACATGTGTGTGTGTCCATGATGTGAGTGATTTTCTGTCCGTCGCGAGGCAACATAGTGAGTGTTGGTGCTGGAGGTGAAGGAGCGGTGAAGCAATTGAGATGGCTTATAGATCTGATGAGAGACGGATTTCCTTGCAAAGAAAGACAGAGCTTAATAATTCAGAGGGTGATGCAATGGAGGAGCGAAAGCGAGAGACACACGGAGCGATAAAAAGAGAGAAGGGCAATAGGTGATGGCCTGAGGTGCAATAGTGTGAAATCACTGGTGTTTTGTTTGTAGGGCAATAAAAGTGTCATATTTCAACGTGACACCATTGTGTCCGAAACAAACAAACTAAAATGTTGCCTAGGCAGTGTACTAAGATAAGAAGGCATTTTAACTCTTAATTTTTGAAGGTTATATAGATCTCTCACTGTTTGTGATATCCTAAAAAAGGCCTCTGTTGAAGAAGATTCATATTCATAAGACTGGAAATGCTGAATTTTTTTTTAAAAAATCCTGTATGTGTGGGGAGACAAACATGTCGCTTTGAAATAAGCATGACAAGAGAGTCATTTTGTTTTTTAAACGTTAAAGAGTGTAATCATAGACGGTAATATCCTCTGTCTTATACCTGCACTGGAAAGAAGGAGAGGAAGGAGAGATCAAAAGATGCCGCATTGATGGGAATGGCCACATCACATCTTCACCTCTCTCTGTCTTCTTAAATCATAAACAATCATTAGACATTACAGAATTTTTGCTTTCAGTGTCATGTCCTCTTGCTACAAAACAGTGATGCAATGTAAAATTTAGCATGATGCAGTTCAGTCAAATAATCTGAAGTCACACACAAGCGATCTGGACAACTTTGTTGATATCAATGGGAGTGTTACGACTTTGTTATACTTCATTTGTTTGCTCTACATGGTTGTAAAGCACTGTTCACAACACAACTAAATCGCTGGAGGTCATCTGCGTCATGCAAGATTAACCCCCCCTGCAAAGTCTAGTCCTCCATCGGACCCCAAATGAATTCTGTTGGCTGAAACAACATTTAGATACTTTAAAAGAGCAAAGACATATTTTCTAAGTAAGTGTTGTGGCTACTAGTTCAAGACAAAAAAACAAAGTAAAACTGTCAGTTTCGGTCCTTGACTCTGATTGGTTGAGCCGCTGACAACTTTTTCAAACGTTCTTAAGCGATTTCATGCATGTTAATTCAATGTTCATATGTTTATTTTCAACATTAAATCAATTATGCTTGCTATCTAATTACTCAGGATGAATTTCCATCCACACTGAGATTTGTCCCCATGTGACATTATTTTCTAGATTTATACATTTGATTAAAATCCCTGACAACGTCTGTAGTCCCATAAAGCAACTTGTATAGCAACTGCTTTTTGGGTGAGTTTTGTTAACCGCTGTTACTTTCAAAACCCATTAAAAAACCCACTGACATTAAGGTGGTGGAATTGGCTATGCTAAAATGCTAACTCTTTTCCGGGTTTTGCCTACAAAAATACATCATCCCTGCTGCACTCTTTTCACTGCCTGATTACAAATCTTACAAAACCACATTAAATTCTATTTTAAATTTTAAATTATATGTCACACGTAATATTACATAATCAGAGCTACTACAGGTTTTGAAATGAAACATTTCTTGCTAGCTAACAACTAGACAAGCATACATGGTAATTTACGTGCTATCAGATATCTAATGCTTTTGATCATCTAACAGTGACTTGATTATTGGGGAACTGGATTTGTTCAAATCACTCTCATTGAAAATAAAAAGGTGTCTCCTCTTTACAATATCAAAGTCATCTCAGACTTTATTTTCTCATCTTTTCTTTTCAACTAGCCTCATTATGTAGCATGGTTCTTCATAACCGTAATACCCATAAGTCCAATTCCTTTCAAATTAAATAGCGCCATTGCCATTTTGAGTGTAACCAGATTTATTTAAACTCATGAATTTTTATGCAGAGACCTAATTAGGAAGGTCTTGCAGAAGCATTTGCGCTGCTAAAATGAAAGCATTGAGTAGCATGAAAAGTGCATGTTTGTTTGTCATATACCACTGAAAAGCAACTGAGTGTCAGTGTTATTGCAAGTTATTCTCTTGCGGTTGGAAACACGCTTTCATGTTGTTTTCAGTGAAGTTCTTGCTGAGCCTGAGAGGATGGAGCCACAGCATCACCTAGTGATTGCTTCAATTATAACAGCCTGTGATGAAGGTACAGTTTGTCCTTGAGAAGCACATGAGACATGACTGCAGAGAACATTGCAATAACAATAACATAAATGAACCAAATGCACTTTCATTTGGTGTGTTTCATATTATGAGTTCAATGAATAGTATTTTGCCTCGTTAATACCCATCTCAGAAGTGTACTGTAGCCATGGCGTCGTGGAGAGATTGATTAGATGGTAATAATATGGCACTTTAAGACATTGAACACTATGCTGCAACCGTAGAAAATGTCAAAAACATGATGATGGCATGGCGCATTTGGTAGCTGGGCAATTCTATGCAAATGTCAAGTTTAAGATGAATAAAATCAAGATTTTACACATTCAGGTTCTCACCAAATATGTGTCAAGTTTTTGAAGCATAGTTTTCCATAGTCAGGTAACTCATAAATGGCCACATGAAAATATAATAACTTTGTTATTATAAAAATATATAATATAGATATAATTTATATCATATAAAAAGACACCTCTTCTCCATTTGTTGGGTATTATTGTTATTATGTTTGGCTTTCTAGTTTTTAAATCACAGAAAAGTTTGTAGACTTTTTTTGTCATCCTTTAAGCATTCTATAATTCTATATGGTTTTCAGAGTGATACCTATCTGATCGCTGGATAATATCATCTGGAGTTTAGTAAAATATAAACAGATGACTCAATATATAAATACATTCTCTTTGAATTTACATTTCAAATTTTGACAAAAAATGTCACTTCCAGTTGCCCAGTAACTTTTAAAATGATATTAAAATACACTATATTCTAGAGAAATTTTTTTTGTTCAGAGTTTGATTTTCATAGCCCAAGAGACTTGAAGACAATGACAATGAAGAGACAGCAATGAAGTTTAGTATCAACGTTTTCTTTTCAAACATTTCTGCAACATTTCTTTCAAAATGAATAAAAATACACCCAAAGGAGACAAAATTATAGAGCTTCTGCAATATGTAACAATTTGTTATCTTCTGAAACAATGTCTCTTCTGTTAATGTCACAAGTCCTGCTCGTTTCTTCACCTTTCCTCAGACCAGCTCTTCAGGTAAGGAAGGCCGCCTTCTCATTTCATCAGTTTCCCATTCTACATTTATGTAATAAAAAATCCTGTTAAGGAAACAGATTACATAAACTAATGGGACCCTTTCTGGATGATTTTAGGTATGTCTCGAACCTCGTTTATACATCTCTGATAGAACTTTATTGCAAATGTGTCCGATTTTATAGGTTTATGAGATAATCTTGAATAGTACAGAAATACAGTGTGAGCATTTCATTAAAATATAAATATTATAAAAATAATTCAAATATGATTTCATTCTAATCTGACATGTAAGTGCACGATCATTCCAAAAACGTCAATGCATCCGCCATCTTGAAGCAGTCAACATTTCATCTGTGAATCATATGGGTTTTCCAAGATAATCTGGTTGTAAAAAACGCAGAGAATTAAATACTTAAAAAATATTATTATTTGCACCGTTTGATGTCAAGCTAAAGTGAATTCCTTTGTATTCTATGTGTTCATCTAGCGATATAAACATTTAGGTTTACAAATGTGAAACTAACGTAATAATCATATTCAAATGTAGGTGCTTAAAAGGTTCTTCACAGTGATGCCATGGACGAACAATTTTTGGTTCCACAAAGAATCTCTTTCTTACTTTATACAATATGAAGAATCTTTTTCACCACAAAGAACCTTTTGTGAAACAGAAAGGTTCTTCAGATGTTAAAGCTTCTTTATAGAACCAAAAGATTCTTCTATGGCATCGCTGTGAAGAACCTTTTGAAGCCATTTTTCTTTTTGCAGACGCAACTTACTCCTTCACGATTTGTTTAAGTATGGCGGACGACTTCTGTTTATGTGTTCTGGAGCCTTTTTCTGTATGGCCTAAACCATGGCTCATCTGCTTCCACATTCATACCCCAGTACCACTGGTAAAGATTGTTAAGCAATTGATACTCTTTGTGTCGCCTGATGTAATCACAGCTGTAGCAAGCATGCTCTGCAGGGAAAGAGCTGATTTTCACTTCAAAATGTCTTCTCCAGTTGAAGTACCGCCCGTACAGCTCCTCATGCCTGCTCAAAAAAAGCAGATACTTCGCTAAAGCTCTCATAGAGGGAAAGTCATTGACGTGGATGAATGCATCTCGTGGGACAAATCGCTCGTAGTTCTGTCTAGATGGGCCGAGCACCACCGGCACGGCGCCGAGCTGTAAAACATTGTAGAGTTTTTCGGTAATGTAGTCTTTGTGCTCCGAGTTCTCGAACGAAAGATAAAATTTACAGCTGGCTATGATCTCTCGATAACTCTCCTCAGAAACAGGTTGGTTAAAGGAGCCACCAAAGGTGTGGATGTCCACGTATCTCCTGAGCTCGTCGTATACTTGCGCCCTCCTGTGGTTAAACTGAAGGTTGCTGACAATCCAACAGAGCATTTTTTTCTTCTTTTGGGGAATAAAGTCCTTCTGTTCCTGACGGGTTGAAACAACCCAACCGTATGGTACTGTGATATCCGCGTCCTGTCTGTAGCTGAGCGAGACGTTAAAAAGGTTATCCAGATGAGGGATCTGAAGCGTGTTTGACGGCGACTCCAAATTCATCCAGATCCATTTCTGGTGTGGATGGCGTGGTGATGCGGGCAAATTGGAGAGGTCCCAGTTAATGTCTCGGTGATGGATGAGGACACCGTCGGCTTTACCGTACAGCTCACGGTCTACTGTGAGGCGACAGCCGTCTACATTGAACTGTGACTTGCAGATGTCTAGGTCAAAGGAAATATTGAAAGGCCAGATCCAGATGAGAATCAGAACCTCACTTTGCTCTGATTTGATTGGACCAATGTGGCGTAGGAAGTAGCTGACGGATGAGCTACCGTACACGAACAAGCATGAGATCATAAACAGACACATTAGCAGTAAGACACGGCGCAGAGGGGAACGGAAGAAGCAGCCAACTCTCCTCTACATCTTTTCACCTGCTAATAGAAACACAGGTGCGCCCTTCTAGATTTTATAGCCTTGTAATATTTTATGACCAAGAAACAGTTCACACAAAAATTGATGTCATCATTTACTCACCCTCATGATGTTCCAAACTCGTATGACTTTTTATTGTCTGTGGAGTGTAAAAAGTGTTGTTATAAACCAGTCGTTTTGAAATTGGGGTCCAGATATGCGTAAGTTTCAGCATAAAATACAATCCACTGCAAAAGAAAACTTGATACATTTATTGTTTCGTTCTTTTTTATATAGTAGTACACTTTATGTCTCTTTGTGAGTTTTGCAAATATTTAAACATGAAAATTATTAAAACGTGTTTATGGTCAAAGAGATAGTTCACCAAAAAATGTAAATTCTGTCATGATTTCCTCACCCTCAAGTTGTTACAAACCTTTATACATTTCTTTGTTTTGATATTTGAAAGAATGTCAGCAACCGAGATTTTAAAGGCTCCATTGACCCCCATAATAGTTAAAAATATTAATTATTTTGTTCTGTTGAACACAAAAGAAGAATTTTTGAACAAAATATGAAAACAAACAGTTTTTAATTCTTCATTCATTTTTCATTAAAATGGTAGTCAAAGGTGTCACAGAAATCTCAGTTGCTAACATTTTTCCAAATATCTTCCTTTGTATTTATCGGTTTAGAATAACTTGAGGTTGAGTAATTCATGACAGAATTTCCATATCTGGCTTTTACAAACAGTAAATAAACCTAAAAAAATAATGAGAAGCCATAGTGTTCCCAAAAGTTGAGGACTGGTTTCTTTTCTAACTAGACTAGATTCCTAAATTAACATTAACAGCACTTAATTGCTTCAGTTTTGCCAAAGTTCATTTTATAATAATATAATAATATGTATTTTCATACTATTCTCAACATATTTTCTTTTCAAAACTGTTCGGAATCTTTCTAGATGCATGTAAAGCTACTTAGCAATAATTCAAAACTGTGAAATGTACTTAACATTAAATCCAAATAAACTAAATGGATGAATACCCAACAATTCTAACACTAATAATGTTGCTTTTGTAGGCTGCTGACTAGCTTTTGCAAAATATCCAGAATATATAAGGTGCATAGAGCTGTGTACTTTCTGCGTAACTATTTACACTGGCATCATTAAGATGTTATGCGTCAGCAGACAGGTAACAGAAGAGGTTACTCTTTAAACCAAATGTATATATAACTAGCAATATAAAAAAGTAGTTCAGATATAAGAGATAACATGTTTAACCCTTGCTGCAATCAAAATAAATACATAGATACAAAACTAGGATTTCAGTTTATTTTTTTGTGTGTATATTTAACTGTAATCTTCTACAATAACATACTGCATGCAGATTTTTTTCTGATATAATCTATTGTAAATGCTAGACCTCACCACATACGTTACAAAAACTAAATAATATGCTTATTGCATGGTAAATCAATTAATCTATTAAATGCGAAAATGTACTTTTACAAAACAGATGTCTTTCTCTAAACATATCCAACAATGAAACATTTAGCATTTAGCCAACAAATAACTTACCATTATAGACATGAATGTGAATATACAAAAGCTTGTTCTGTGGACTCAAGAGATATTGTAAACCATGATACTGCTGCTGTGTTAACAATTCTCCCTAAACACATTCAACACCTCCTTTCCACTTGAACATTGCCCTCTCCAAATTTATGATGAAGTGGTAAATCTTTTGCTTTATTAAGAGTGTCTGCTGACAGCTTGTGGTCTTTTTTTCTCTCTCTCTCTCTCTTGGCAACAGTCTGTGATTTTGTTCTTCCTCGATTATGACACAACAATAGCCAACATTTTTGCAGACATCTCAATCATACATCACTGTCATAATCACAATAATCAAGAAAGTAGAAAGATGAAGGTCTTAAATACTGCTTTTTATAAAATATAAATAGTCCCTTGACAATACAGTTTACTATGTGTATATTATGGAAAGTGTATACTGTATATTGTGTACAATTCTCTATTATTTATTTCATATTGTGTAAAGTGTGTATATTGTGGTTTAAGTATATTGTACATTTTCATATCTTGTTGCTTGTACTGCCATGGCCAAGAGTCTTGTACTTTATTGTCACACATCATGTACACAAGTGTACTGATGGTGATATTCTTAATATTTTTTTCATACTTATTCATAATCAACCTGCACCAGGGATTGTTACAGTTCTTAGACTTGAGTTTTCATTAACAATGTAGCAGTTCAAAAATGGTCACATGCTGAATGCTTCTGATTATAAAAATTTTGTTGGGTTAGACTAAGAACCGTTACACAACCATTCCATAAACTGCTTATTTAATTCAATCAATACACAACAAAATATTAATATAAATTTATACAAATATATCTTTGGTAATGTGTTGTAATGTTATTCCATGCAGGGCAGAGGGCACTGAGCATGCATTAATGGTGGGGGCAGTTATGGCCTAATGGAAAGAGAGTCAGACTCAAGACCAGAAGATTTGCTGGTTCAATTCTCCAGACCAGCGGGTAAAGGCACCTTACCCCCACTTGCTATTGGTGAGATTGGTGCTTTAAGATCTTCAAGATTTAAGATCTAAGTTGGTTTACAAGTCATTATTGGACATCTGGTTTCTTGACATTGTCGCCTTGCAGCTGTGTGCTGACATCAGATTAAGGAATCTATACTTGAACATTGCTTTTAATGTATTAGTAAGATTAAAATGGTAAAGACATAACGGTTTTATCCAGCAATGCTCACTGCATCACATGATCAGGGACACAACTGCACATTTTCTGAGGGGTATAGCAGGATAGCAGATAAAAAAAGTGTGGGCACCCTTTGGATCAGTAGCACCCAAGCGGCAACCTTCTGATCTCTCTCGTGAAGACAACATGGAGGTGACTTAAACTGCAATTCATCGACTGGTTTTCAAAAGAGAGCAGAATGTTAAAATACCATACTTTTTAGCAGAAAAAAACATGTTAATAGCCAGGTGCAAAATTTTTTTTTTGTCAATATAGCTTATTTTTCATTACAACTGTGATGACAACTCACCATTTAACTTATATTGAGATTCTACATAATTAAAATGCTGCATAATAAAGGGGGTGACCACTTGAGTGACAAGTGCTTTCAGCAAGCCGGCACCTGAGCTCCAACCACGTTCCACCTCTTTGCCTATTTTTGATTATCCGGGAGTGACGCACAGCGACACGTTAAGATGCTAAGACTGCTAAGATGGCTCCGACCGGCTCTGACCACTTTAGGGCTTCAAAAAAGCTCCTGAGAAAGCAACGGTTGACGTCACAGACACTACGTCAATGTTTTATAAAGTCTATGGTAGCACCACAGTGACAGAGCCCACTTCTTTACCCACAACCTTCAGCCATTCTTTCTCACAAAAGGCTTCTAGTTCAGAAATAATTTAAGGGTGTCTTACATACTTTGGGGTTTTTTTGTTGAATGGACCCATAAAGAACCTTTAACAAACACAAAGAACCTTTCTGTATCACAAAGAGTTTTTTTTGTATTGTAAAAAAGGTCCATAGGTTATACTAACCTTTGACAGAACAGTTCTTTTGGAAACATTATAGTTCTTCTACGGCATGACTAGGAAGAGTCTTTTGCTGCACTTTATTTTCAAGAGTTCATCATGTTTTACAATTACCATGTTTTATAACAATAAAGGCACGGGACTCCAATAAAACCTTCATTTTTGTTTCTTGAGAAAGTTGTTGCCAGATGTTTGGAGAAACATGTTCTCTCGTTGAATTAATCTTCAGTTATTAACTGACTGTGAGACATAAGCATGCAGGATTTGAATCCATTCTCTTGTCTACACTATCGCAATATCTTCTGTGCCACTGGAGGGCACTTTGTACACGTCTTTTGCATGATAAAACAGGTTTGTGAACCAGTCCAGACATGTAGCAGAAAATCATATGGTTGATGGTGGTCTAGTGGGTTAAACCACTGAACTGGTAAATCAAAAGGTTGCTGGTTTGATGCCAGCAGCCACCACCAGTGTGTCATTGATCAAGACACATTACTCCATGTTGCTCCAGGGGGATTGTCCCTGTAATAAGTGCACTGTAAGTTGCTTTAGATAAAAGCGTAGGCTAAATGACTAAATGTAAATGTAAATGTCACTGGTGTCTGACCATCAGATTACTAAACTGACCAAGTAGGCAGAATATTTGTTTTTGTTTTCTTTTTTTACATATACATATTGCATATCCATTACACTGCATGACAATGTTTAATTAGACCAATAGAAAATTGCATTGTTTCTGTCCAATGCAATTTTTTTTATCCATTTTGTTCAGTTTGGCTAAAAGCAACCCTGAAGGCATAGAAGGCACCCTGAAGGCTGTGTGAAGAGTTTATGGCTCATTGATATTATTTGATCATTCAATACAGGTCTCTAGACTAAGACTTGAGAGAGATGGCACTGGTGCTATCAAGTTATTCGTTGGCTGAGGTCACACTTTATTTTAAGGTCCAGTTCTCGGATTTAGTAAACTTTTAACTATGACTTTTGCTTAGTTAACTCTTAATTTGTCGCTTATTAATAATAAGTAAGGTAGTTGTTAGGTTTAGGTATGTAGAATATGATCATGCAAAATATGTGCTTTATAAGTGCATTAATGGCACTAATAACAACTAGTTAATAGTGAGAATTGGTCCTTATACTAAAGTGTTACCGAAAAAAGAATCATTAAAAATGTTATACATTAATAAATCAATAAGAAATTAATACAAATCATTGTTTATGATAGAATTATTTTTATTGTCTATGTTAACTCTCTTTCAACACTTTACCATATTTAAAGGACATCTTTCTTAAAGTGAAAGTAGCATTAGATCATGAAAATTACATTTCATCCAGTCTGTTATGTTGCCGTGTTTGAAAGTAAGCAGTCTGCCAAGTTGTAAGTCCGAAGGTGAATAAATAACAAAGTTAATGGCTTGTAAAAAAGAGTCGACTCTGAATTACGCAAACGAGACGTGAATGCTCGTCTAAAAGACTCTTAAAACTACGTTCCGTCAGCGAACATTAGTGGTATTTATAAAAAAACATTAGCTGGATGTTTGCTTTTGACACGACGCTCTCGTGTCGACCTTAAACTAATATCAAGTTGCGTAAGTTACTGAACTAAATGACTCACACGAGTCAGAAATTTCAAAGGGAAATGTTGACCAAAAAGGAAGTTTAAATGATTAAATTAAAACAACGTGGGCATAACGTTACAGACTAGCTATCCAAAGCTCACGAAGATAGATTCTAACGTTACTTTTCAAACGTAATGCGAACAGCCGAATTTTGCATACTTTCGAATTTTTTTGATGTACAGTAATAGTTTTATACATTAAAAATCAAGGATTTAAACGTTATCCACCTGCACACGTTTAAACAAAATATGTCAATGAAATGGAACTGCCATGCACAGTCTAACTAAATGTCATCTTTACTATTGCAGAGACCTCTGAAAACTATATTTTTCCAGCGTATTTTTAAGTCTGGTTTGAGAAAATCATTACATTAAGGTATGTGTGTTTTTTGTAATTAATTGCAATCGTAATTCAGTGTGTTGTTTTCAGTTGTTGATGTCTTTTTGTAGTTAAGCACAGAGGTATCTAGCAGGTATGATTTACTAAAACATTCAAAGCTTAAACACGGACATTTTGGGGAAAGGTCATTCTTAGAAATCAAAACTTAGAAATCGATGAGTCTGTCATTCAAGAGCTTACTGAAGCAGTGGGCAAGTCAAATCCCTTGGTTAAAGCCATAGATAAAGGTAGGCAAACAGTAACAAAGGAACCTGTCAGTGTTGTAGAGCCAGTTAAGTTTATCCTGGCTCAAAATACTAAAGAGACATCAGTATACACCTATTTTGCCTTCTCTTCAGATTCAAGGCAAAACATTGTTTCTTTAAAGTCTCATGAAATGGCCTTGTTTATTGTTTTATACTGTTGTGTGAGGTCTAGTTACGACGTTCGCGTAATTTTTACATTCAAGAACATCAAAATGAAGAAGTAGTAGGCTATTTTCTACCCTCGTTTTGAGGCCAGCTCTGCAAACGCTCAGTTTTAATGGGTGTCGCATTGATGACTTTATAAGTAAACACCCAATGCTTTGATTGGATAGCAGTTCGCGTAGTTGGAGCCTTCTATGAATTTGGTTTGAGACGTAACGTAAGGTTACGCATACACTCTAAAAAATACTGGGGTTTTTTAACCCAACAGCTGGGTTGAGCCTGTTGGGTCATTTTGTTGGGATATTTTCTTAGTGTTGGGTCATTTTTTGAGTAACCCAAACGCTGGGTTACCAGTCGGGTCCAATTGAGTGACAGTTGATAGAGTAAACCCCTTCCACTCCTCGACGCCTCAGACAAACTCTACCTTTTTCACTCTAAAAATGTCTGGGTTAAAAACAACCCAATTGGCAACCCAGTGCTGGGTAAATATTGGACAGAACACATAATGGGTTAAAGTAACCCAGCACACTGGGTTACACATGTTAACCCAGTATGCTGGGTTATTGAAAAAACCCCAAATGTTGTCATTTTAACTATTCATGTGTTTAAATGATGTTTTATTAACAAAGTTCGGGAGGAACCTAAGCATATAATCAGCCCGCTGGTCTATCATCAGCAATCAAATATAGCTTGAGAATGTGACCTCATCACAATCATCTCGGCTGGTACAGCATCAGCAATCATAGCATTTATCCTATCAGCTTAAGCAAGCTCCATCATAAATAGACAAGCTGTCATACCTGATGCTTCTCGCAAGTTCAACATCCCTCCTCCACCCCAGCTCCTCTCATTATCCTGTGTGTTCTGGGCTCGAGCCGGTTCCGAGCCCGGTGCACTTGCCCTAACCAGGGTAGAGTGCTTCGGGTTCGGATAGACCCGGTGAGCTCGGAGCCCACTCCTAGCACAGCACGCCATATACACATAACCTTCATATCCATGCTTTACCAATTCATCCTACATCTTAGCTGCTTATCTGCGTGGGTGAACTCGTGAATTCTGGGTTATTCTTGCTGGGATATTCTTAATTTCTTGTGTACTTCATTGTCAATCAAGACAATTGACATTTATTTTGAAAAAATACATTTTTTAACTTTTACAGCCAGTAACATCAATATTTTTAGATTTGCATGATTAAAAGAAAATCGTTTAATTATAATAAATAAAAATGTTTCATATCAAACATTAACAAGCATTATAAATAACATTATAAATAACTAATAAACATTCTCCACAATATGTAGCATCAAATGTCATTTAATAAAAATAACTAAATACATATAAATTATGTATAATACACTAGGAATTACACCACTTAATACATTAAGAAACCACACGTGCAGCAAATCAACTTATTAAATAAAGGCTACCACATTCGTCTTTCTTTATCTTATGCACAAACCTTGAAATGTTTGGTTTAAAACAGAGAGAGCAATATAATTGACTGGCCGCTTAATTTCCAGAGTGGACACCGAGAGAGGCGTTCCTGAACCGTGAATGGTTGACCGCGCTCGCGGGGAACTCGCTGGTTTGACTCAAATTTTGTTAAATTCTCACTAAAGTTCATAACTTAGCTTACATGTGATGGGGTTCACTAAAATTGTTTTAATTCGCATTGTCGCGCATCTTCACAGGACTGTGCGAGTCAATTTATATCTGAGGTAACAGTTGCTGGTCGTCTAAATTACATCACTAACGTTAGTTAAGACACTGTTGCCTTGCAAAATGTTAAAAATCCTGCCCATTTCAATAAATATTCCCTTAAAACGTACCTATTAATTGCTCCAACCAGTGACTTTGCCCCTTTGTTCTTTATAAAAATGAAAGTTGCGTAGTACACTCAACGTCTTCAGGGTGGTAAGCGTACGGACTCTTCAAATAACCCAGCGGTGGGCAGAAACAACCCAGCACATTAACCCAGCGGGTTTAACCCAACACCTTGAAAACTAAAACTACCCCAAAAGTGTTTAACATGTGGAAAAATAACCCAACAAAACAACCCAACGGACTCAACCCAGCGGTAAGGGTTAAAAGTGACCCAGCCATTTTTTGAGAATTGGGCATTTTGATCCACCTCAACTCGGACTGCTGTTATTCGGAGCATAAAAAGTATGTTTTACGAGTTTTTAATGTATAAAACTATTACTGTACATCAAAAAAATGCAAAAGTATGCAAAATTCCATAACGCTTGTTTATTTCCTTTCTTTAAAATAGGAAATTTGTGCATATACTGATATTTTATCATATTAGTGCAGTTCTATCAACAAGGATTTAGTACAATAAAAATAAATGGTTCAGTATATTGGAAACAAATACATTCTCTGAGTGTTTTTGTCACATCCATAATGCTGGAATTGCCCTAAAGCATTTTAAATGTGCAACTTTGTTAACTGTATTTTGTAAACAGTTATATGTTTCGAAGTGGAAAGTTGTCAAACTATTTATATTTTCTTGTGCGACTTTATGTATATGTTAAAATCGAAACTTTTGTAATTTATTGATTCTTATTTTTTTTATATTTATAAACATAAATTGCATCAAATTGTTTTATATGCCGTTTTAATGTTCATTGAGCTTTAAAATATTGCAAGTTTTTATGAATTCCTTTTGTCTTGCATTTCGATCCTTAATAAAACTTCAACTTTTGATTCTGACTAGTGCCTCAAGTAATTCTGTGATTTTATTATTACTATTTTCAAACATTTTGGGTTTGTTTCAAACCAGCAATGTAATCGTTGATGCAAATAAAACAACCCAGCATGTTGGGTCAAAGATTTAACCCAAATGGCTGGGTTAAAATAACCCAAATTGGGTTGTTTTAACCCAGCCTTTTTTTAGAGTGTAGGCACCATTCACAGTTTTCACACAGCATCAGTTTTATCTGAAGACCTCTTGTGATTTATAGATGACCTACCCACATCAGTATTTCACATGACGCATTCGCAAGATTTACTC
Source organism: Triplophysa bombifrons (assembly GCA_029783895.1). Lineage (NCBI taxonomy): Eukaryota > Metazoa > Chordata > Actinopteri > Cypriniformes > Nemacheilidae > Triplophysa > Triplophysa bombifrons. Next base: position 23,140,446 of record CM056457.1, read on the forward strand.
AGATTTACTGACTTATTTCCCGGATGTCATGGCAATAGTTTGTATAGCTTATAGTTGTTATGCGTTTAATGATATATGACCATATCTGTCAGCATCTGAGACCAGTGATCCCGAACCAGACAAAAGATCACAGCGATTGCAGGTCTCAAATGTTACAAGAGTTTCCATGATAAATGAACAAACGTGAGACTCCCAAAATAATACCAAAACACTTTAAAACAGCCACCATTATTCGCAAACAATTAATACCAATTTAAACCTTAACAAAATGTATATGAGCCAATCAAATCACAGAGATCCGCTTCGCACGGGCTTAAGATCACAGATAACCTCTGCAAATAATACAAATGACTAGAAGTCCCCATGTAATACTAATCTCGAGTGAACAGTGCTCATTCACATCAAGCGATCTCTAACAAAGCAATAGTGACACATAGTACAAAAATGTTTTACTCGCATAAGATTGCTGCGCCAATCCTATCTGATCCAATATTGAAGGCACAGCACTTTTTAACAGGTAGTGGTCTAGCTTTTGTTGAAACCAGTAACTTTGTATTGGCACCTAATGTATTATGGCTCCTGTATGAACTATCGCTTATTGCTCCTAAACTCTTTGTAAGTCGCTTTGGATAAAAGTAATTTTAAACTCTCCACAAATTCAGTGTCAATCTCTGCTTTGTTGACGAAGGAATCCTCTGAGAAATTAAGCGAACAAACAATCCATGTTTTTCCCACATGTCTTTAAAAATAAACTTTAACCAGGTATTCCTAATATCGGAATCCAAAGAGAACGTTATGTAGCCACTGTATTCTTCCACAACCAGGAATGGCACAATATTTAGCTATCTTTAACGGTCTTTAACATGTTTGTTTGTTGCTTGCTCGCTCTATCTGGTTCCGCGCAACTTGAACTTCAGAAATGTCATCCGCGAACCAGTTGAGGGGCTAGAGAAGTAGTCGTTGATATTTTTCTGTGGAGGCAGTGTTCAACCTATCAATGTAGGTGCATTGCAGAACCTGCCGTTCGCTGGGCCTGGTGTCAATAACAGATGTAATCTCAGTAACAAGGGCGTTTTCAGTTCTAACACTTACATGATGTTCGCAGGAATATGATTCCGTCTTTTATAACAAAAGCTCAGGTTTTAATTCATGCCTCCTTTAAGAAAGTTGCTCGCCATACAAATTGTTCCAAAAAAAAAAATCACGCTCACACTGGCTGCCAAACAACAGCAAATGATTGCTTATCAAATCCATTCATGTAGGCTTAAGACATCCACTCTAGAAGCGACAGAAGTCTCCACACTTCCTGCTGATGTCTTAAACAAGGAAATTGTTGCAGGATTAAAAGAGAAATATCCAGGAATCAGTGAGGACCATCTTGCAAAAAATCTGACAAACAATGGGATCAACTATAGAATGGGTGTGCTGATTGCATTTGGGTCAGCTGGTGGTCTGCCAGAGTTTGCTGACATTCTTCAAATGTGTATTGTCAGGAGCACTTTGCATTTTGTTGTGAAGATACTATGTGCATGGAATCAGGAAGATTTCTGAGCTTTTCTATTGACTAGCTCACCTGATAGAGAGGTTTCCTTATTGATCTTGATTAGCTAACTTATGCTTATCCACTGAATGATTATATGGTAGGAGGAAGACGAATGGTATCCCTGTAGAGGCACATTCTCATATAAGGTAAAGCGTTTATTTAGTAAAGTAACAACAACAACAACAAAAAAATAATTTCCTTTTCAACTTTGTTCCCCCTTTTAATAAAGAAAAGAAAAATGTCAAGTCCAGTGATTCTGAGGATTGTTTTTGGTGGGGATGATGATACAAGAAAACTTGTACTCAAAAGAGGAATCCCAGTGTCTGTGGATGACCTTGTCCATGACATAATCACTGTTTTTGGCGTGAAGCAAAAGTTCAGACTGCAGTACAAAGATAAGGTCTACAGTAAAATTGAAGACAGGGATACCCTGAAGATGAAAACTCTAATTCCAGCATGCAAAGAGACTGAGCCTTCTTCACCTTACTGCTCCACCACACCTTCACCCAGTGCATTTAGTACAGCCACCTGTGATACTGCTGACGTGAGAGATGTAAGCCCTTGTTCTATTGACCCAGCCCAATAATTCAATGAATCTGATAACTCGGTTTGCAGCAGTGCTGAGACTGTTATAGTGTGTCTCCTGAGTCAAGAACTAGTTCTTGGCCTCAGGTTTTTGTAATTCCTCGGTTTTCATGCTCTGATGAAATTCAGCTTCAGAGAGCTGATGCAGGCTTCAACAAAAGTGGAAGACTACTTATTCCACCACCACAACCATGATAAAAAATTCTTGAAGGCATGGCAGAGCAGATCTTTAGGTATGCATATCCCACTGATAGTCAACTTGATCAGGTAGCTGAAGCCCACCCTTACTTGAGGGAAAAAGTAACTCACACTGGCCATGAAGGATGGAAACATTATTTTAAGATTAAGATGGCTAATTTTCGCTCAAAACTCAGCAAGATAGGACACCCTGAAATCACTGTGAATTCTCTTAAGAACAAGCATAATGGTTAAGGTAAAGCAGCAGCAAACAACAAAAAGCCAAGGAAAGCTGAGGTAAATTTCCTTAGCCTGGTGTTACCAAACTCTGCTACCTCACTTTGCTTTGTAAACAGAGTCTGGTAGGGCATAATTGACAAGCGTTCACTTTCTTGTGAGGGGGGGCGTTTGTCTGAATTTTTGCAGACTGAGTCATTTGCGACTTTTGCAGATTATGTGAAGTAAATCTACGCATCCACGGTACAATTCGTGCATCTAAACTAATATTTGACATTAGAGACAAACAAGAAAATATTTGCAGACAACTGTTAAAGTTAGGAATAGTACTGTGATGCTCTTCGTTCAATTCGAGTCTTTCGGAAGTGCTGCAATTTAATTGTAAGATTACAGCATGACATGGCAATATTAAAGGACTGGAAAAGAAAGGAGACAAATGGGTACCAGTTCAAGCTCGACAGAAAAAAGAGACAGAGATACACTCCACTAAAACTTCAAGAATTATAAAAAGCAGGGAAAAACTGTTCAAATGTGAACCAAACACTTTTCTTGTTCGGGCTCCAGTTGGCAAATGCCGGTAATGTTCTCCACAACCCAGCGAATAGCATCCATGTCCGCTGTGGTTTTAGATTTCCCTAACCTTCTTAAAGTCGCAATTAGTGTCTACGTCATGGCTCTCGACCCGCCCTCCGTTCGTTGGTTGGACGGCTGGTGGAGCCAGAGATAATCTGGGACCTGGTTTGCTGTATCAGACTGAGTACAGAAGCGAGCTGAAATTGAACTGAAGTACGAAATTTCCTTCCTTGCCTCACAAAAGGAGAAACAGCTGAGAGGATGGAGAGGGAAAGAATTTCTCTCTTAACTGAAGTGAAAAAGAAAAATAATGAGGCAGTCATCAAGGAAAAAATGCACATGACATTCTCCTATAGGCGACAAGAATGTGTATGGGAACATGGGAATGGTTTCTGAAGCAGTTGGCCGACACTGTTCACAGTGAAGTATGTGTTGTAAACACAATAATTTTTTTTGGTAAATTGCAATAAATTGATTTACAGTAACCATATATTTCTTTTCTTTCCTTATTTTCCACTTTCTCTCAGATAAATGCTGAATTCATACGGATAACGACATTTTGTAAATGTTCTTCGGGCAGCTGCACAGATACACATTTAATCTGCATAAGGTCTTCAACAGCAAAGGAGGTGCTTCTGGTCAGAAGATATCACACATTATGGCAAATGCGCATGAGGTGTAGTAAAATTTTATACTAATTACAAATGCTTAAGTATAACGTCTTGGTTACAGATGTAACCTCAGATCCCTGATGGAGGGAACGAGACGTTGTGTCGAACCAACAGATGGGGTTTGTCTTGAGAACCTATCAACTTCTGACTAGTTTAGAAAAGGCCAATGTTATTGGCGAATAAAATTTCCATCCCGGACCCTGCCCCCGGATATCCGGGTATAAATAAATGCTTTTTAATTAAATTGTGTTTTTACCATTTATTTAATAGAATTTAAGATGTATAATAGTTAAGTAAAGCAAGTAACAATACGTTATTTGAAAAGAGTAAAGATTATGCATCACGCAGTATTAAATCACTCTTTTTTTGTTCACATACAATGTATTTAATTTGTTCACATAAACTGAACGTGATTGTAAAGCTTTAAACAAAAATTTTAAATTTTACGTTGGATTTATGTGAATAAGTTTTAACATTTGTGAGTGGACATGTTTTGTTTCCCAACTGCTTGGTAACGAAACTGAATGCCTGTACAAGGATTTTTGGTAATATGGGAATTTTAATGTTATTTTGTGTTTATACGTCCATTTCAGAGTAGGATGGTGTGAAAGAGACCTCTGTTTAGTATTTTGTGGTCTGACTCTCTGGGCGCACGCAGATCTCAAACAACCCACGAGACCTGAATGCTTTTAGTGGTTATTCTTAACGAAAGCTGCTTTGACACACGTTTGGCTTCCATCAATAGCGACTTACAAATGAATAGTATTTAGCATGATATATAACGTTTTGTATGCTTTGCAGTATTGTTAGAGAGCTTTATACAATAGTTTAGTGCTTAAAGTTTAAACACGTTTCCTGCATTAGCTTCACATGCATACAATACTCGCAAAACACACTTCATTATTTTGCTGTTTTTTTTACCTTGTACTGGGAGCTCTGTCAACTCACAAAAACATGGTATAAAAAAACAGGAATATCTTGACCACGGCCAATCAGAAGGGGGGTCTGCCCTTCACTATCACTGATTTGTTAAGACCACGATATGGGCCTAATGTGTGTCTGTTGTTGAATCACAGGGAGACTTTCAGAGTTGCGGAGAATTTTTTTATAATACTTAGTGTGTCAAGTAAACCAGTATCACTTAACCCCATTGTTGGATCGTGTCTGTCTTCCTTGTACGTGGATTGTTACACCTGTTTGCCCCTGTAAAGCTGCTTTGGAACAATGCACATTGTGAAAAGCACTATATAAATAAACTTGAATTGAATTGAGAGATGGATATGTATTTTAGGAAAGTGGTCCCTTACAAAAGGTTCATCTTACGGTAATGTTCTGTCCCTCACTTTACATGTTTGAAAGCATATGTAAATTTGTCAGTAAAATAAATCTTGTCTAAGGATGGGTGGCGATAAAATTTTAACGATATTGCTACTCTTATCGATACTTCTTATCGGTCCTATACTTTAGCGGTATTATTATCGGTATTTTTGGATATAAAGATATGTCTTCTTGGGGATAGACCAGCAGAATCAGAAGGAGTGGGTTGGTTTGCTGCAGCTTAAAAAACATTTCAAAATATTAGTTATTTGTGCATGTTAATTATGTGTATACTGCACTGAATTATTTCAGTTCTCAGTGTAAAATAAATGATGACACTTATAGGCTGATTATTAAAGGTACAGTTTATAAGAATTTAGCAGTAAAATATCCAAAAACCACTAGGCCAATGTTATGAGTACTTACAATATCTCAAATGTTTCAAAGGCAGAGTAAAGATTGGAAGCATGTGGGCGGTCACTGCGGTGATGCTGGCTTCTAGTATGGGGGGAGCACATTCTGCTGCGGCCGAGAGAAGTATGAAGCACGGGCCCCTGCGGGGGCGGTCGCTGCAGCGATACTGGCTGTTGGCATGGGGGGAGGGAAGACATTCGTAGAGTGAGGGAAGAAATTTTTTTTACTGGGGGGAAGGTTGGTTCTGCTGTGGCGGAGCATGGGAGGTAGCATGTGTATAACATGGCATGGAGTGCAGGCGCCTCTGGTGAAGGGAGACGCAGTTGTGCTGCTTCATCTAAGGGGATATGCTTGGTGGGTGGATGAAGGCTGATGCTGAACGAGGTGGGTGAGGAGAGTCTGGTGTGCTTTTCTGATGAGGGCACGGTCGGTCCTGATGTAGCTCTTGAATGCGTCGGAAGACCAACGGCCGAGTGTTTGGATCTGAGATTGCGTGAGGCCTTTTTGGGCAGCCGTAGTTGCCGCGCCAATGCGGAAAGAATGGGTGGAAAATAGATCCGCCGGGATGCCCGATTGTGACAAGACTAATTTAAGATTTTTTTGGAACCAAAAACGTGATACTGGGTGATTTGAATCGTCCATGAAGAGAGGGTCAGATGGAGCCTGTGATGTCCTGTAGCGGAGGTATGCTACTAGTGTATGGAGCGGCTGGATTGGTGAATGGAGTTTGAAGATGTAAATTAAATGACCACGTCTGGCCTGGTCTGTCTTGCTTTGCTTGATAAAAAATGAGATGGTGTCGGAATCGAGTACGGACAAATCAGAAATGGAAGGGTGAGCTGACAGATCGAAGTGAGATGTAGTGGTGAATTCCGAACCTCTGAGAAAAGCAAAGAACGCCAGGATAAACATGGAATAGAATAGGTGCGGCATTTTAATTAGCGTGATAGCTTGCTCTATGTCCTGATAATTCAACGAGAATTTATCGAGCGGAATTTGACTGTTGATGCTCGGGAAATGAGAACCGTGTGGTGAGGAGAGATCGAAAAGCAAGCGCTTCTTTCCATAAAATTTTCGCGTGGCCACACCGATGGGGCTGACGCGGAAATCTGGAAACGGCGGGGCGGCGAAGGGGCCGATTAAGAATTGGTCGTCGATCTCCCGTTTAATAAAGGTTCGGCGAGCACGGAACGGAAATTGGGGCATACGTGGCTGCTGGTAAGGGCATTAGCGGTGACAGGGTTGAAGCCAGTTCTTAGACCAGTCAAGAGGTAATCTGTAAAGGCATGATCAGGGTGGTGTTTTAGTTCATAGGACAAATACAACACATTGACAGGAGTCGACAAATAATTGAAGGGCTTTTTATTGGATTTTTTGTGCACCGGGCAGACCAAACGGGAATTGGCACCGCCGCAATAGTTGCATGCGTGAAGGTAACGGCATCGCTGTCTTGAACAACAGTCCGTGTTCAAACTCCTGCAGACGTCCTGCGCTCGAGCATTGTTTCTGCCTGACGTGTTGGGGCGAGATTGCCGATTTAGCAGGCGACGTAAGTGGTGGAAACTTGGGCAGGCGAAGTCTGGCGTGGGGAGAAAGTGGGGATGACGAGGGGACAGGCTGTTGTGCCATGCGCAACAGAGAGACACACAGCGCAAGAAAATTTCTGCCAGCCCAGAAATACCCTGTTCTGAAGCTCAGTGTACAGTGCTCCCCAATATGGGCACTGATTCCACTGAGCTACCCTGGTGCCGCATTTCGCTGAAAATAACCTATGATAGGTGTAGAAATGTGTTTCCCCATAAGAGAGCGTGAGCTCCGCGACTATGGCTAGATAGTCGCCGAGCTCACGTCTCCTCTGAGGGAAAAGCGTGCAAATAACCTCCGTGTAGTGTGAAAAAGCTACAGTAAATTCCGGGAAGGACAAGGACAAGGTTTTTAAAGGGTAAACGAGAGGTCGCCATAGGAAATCTGTCGCTCAGCTACAGGGGGTGAGAGCGATGATAACAAGTGAAATAAGTCAATATCCGCACCTGCTAAAATCTGCACCCTGAAGGTGTTAGAGACTGGAGGAGGTTTGAGAACCGGAGCGTTTGAAGGCATCGGCATGGGGACAGCAGTTGCCAAAGAATGCTGAGATGTTGCCTGAGTCGCAGAGATAAGGGTGGGTGTGGCTTCCGCTGGAGCGGCCAACTGGTGCCTCCTCAGACCGGTGACGGCATCCGGGAAGGCGACGGCTGTTAGCAACGGATCCGCTGGCCATGAGCCTGAGGCGGTTGCTTGGGTAGTTGGTGGAGTGATGTTGAGCGGGTAGACGAGACCGGACTGTGCTGTTGCAGGCCACTTCGAGCTGTGCTGTTGGTTGCCATGCGAGGGAGCAGGAATCGTCACAGCCTAGACTAGCCGATTGCCTGTTACGGTGGCTAAGGGTGGTAAGCCGTTGCCGGCCGCGGAGGTGGTGGGTTCGGATTGGCCTCGGAGAAAGCTTTGCGCCAGGTGTGGATCGCGTCGAAGAAGAGCGCCGCCGTTTCAAGGTGCTTTTCCCGGCCCGACGATGCTGGCGGCCTCGCAACATAGTACCGGCTTCGGGTCGCCCGACGGCGCTTGAAATCGCCGGCTCATCCTGTTCGACTGCACTCGTGCTGGAAGCTGAGGTTTCGGTATCTGACATTTCCAATCTTTAAGGATAGCAGAGATAATCTTTCCGGAGATCTTGTGTAATCCTCTAGAGATGGCTTCAGGCAAGAATCTTTGTCTACTTATTTGCTGGTTCACTTGAGCTGATAGGTTAGAGTCTATGATTGATGATTGCGAACCAGCCGGTCTTAATCATATGCTCTGGCTTCTCCCGAACTTTGTTAATCTATAGTCATCTATTAACATCATATAAAACATACCTTTGAATAAATGAATATCATTAAAGTACCGGTCTCGATAAGACTAGTAATACCGTTTAAATCTTAACGATACCAATCTCTAATCATGATTCATTAAATTTTTAGCTCAAATTGGGAGCATCTACTTTAAGATTGATACATATAAATCAGTTATGGATGGGCACAAGTACCGGAGTACACAAAAACGACAGTCGATCATGAAAACGATGATCGTTTGGGTCTAAAATACATTTTCCATTTCCCTTTTCTTTCTACCTGTTTTCAATCCGTTCCCATGGAAGTTGAGCTTGCGGGGCGCTCGCACAGCAGAACAAGCATTCCTCTGCTCACTTCTATCAGAATGGATTGAAAAACACTCACTCTGCTCCTCACAAGTACAAACACAGAGTTATGTTTGAACAAAGCGCCATGTGAGACCATTACTATCAGACAGACAAATCAGACGAGCATAAGAGACCTTACAGTCGGACACTGACAGACAGAAAGATGACAGGGCAGAGAAGATGACGCTTTACATTTACATTTAGTCATTTAGCAGACGCTTTTATCCAAAGCGACTTACAGGTGGGGTAGGCAATAGAAGCAATTGGGACAGCATAAGTACAACAAAAGCATAAGTGCAATCAAAAAAAAGAGAGCTGGTCTCATATAACCTAACACAGTACACAGAACCATTCATTCACTCATTTTTTTTTTTTTTTTTAAAGAGTAGAGAAGAAAATATAGTTAGAACAGATCAGTCAGATGTTGACGGAAGAGATGTGTTTTCAGACATTTCTTAAAGATGGCTACAGAATCTGCAGATCTTGTAGCAGCAGGCAGATCATTCCACACAGGTGGAACAGATCCGGAGAAGGTGCGCGAGAGAGATTTTTTTCCTTTTTGGGATGGCACCACAAGACGCTGTTCATTTGCAGAGCGTAGGGATCTGGCGGGTACATATGTCTGCAGTAGCGAGTGAAGATAAGGTGGTGCCGAACCAGTGGTGGTCTTGTAAGCCAGGAGCAGAGTCTTGAATTTGATGCGAGCGACTATAGGGAGCCAATGTAGCTTAATGAATAGAGGAGTGACGTGTGCTCTCTTCGGTTCATTAAAGATAACTCTTGCCGCAGCATTCTGAATCATCTGTAGAGGTTTGGTTGTGCAAGCTGGAAGTCCACCCAGTAGCGCATTGCAGTAGTCCAGTCTGGACAGGACCAGAGCCTGTACTAGGACTTGCGTAGCATGCTCTGATAGGAAGGGTCTAATTTTCCTAATATTGTAGAGGATGAATCTACAGGACCGGGCGGTGCTAGCAATTTGATCTGTGAAGTTGAGCTGATCATCGATCACCACTCCCAGGTTTCTTGCCTTTCTGGAAGATGTGATGGTTGATGAGCCCAGTTGAATGGAGAGGCTGTGATGAGTCTTTGTATCGGCCGGGATTGCAAGCAGTTCTGTTTTTGAAAGGTTCAGCTGCAGGTGATGGTCATTCATCCAGAGCGATATGTCAGCTAGGCAAGCTGAGATGCGTGCAGAAACAGTCGGATCGTCTGGGCGAAAAGACAGGTAGAGTTGTGTATCATCCGCATAGCAGTGATAGGAAAAGCCATGTTTCCGGATGACAGAGCCTAGGGATGACATGTTTACCGAGAATAGCAACGGACCAAGCACTGAGCCCTGAGGCACACCTGTGTCGAGATGTTGGGACTCAGACACCTCACCTCTCCAAGATACTCTAAAGGACCTACCCGAGAGGTAAGACCTGAACCATTGTAGCACCATTCCGGAGACCCCCATAGTCTTGAGGGTGGACAGGAGAATGTAATGGTTAACGGTGTCAAAGGCGGCAGATAGATCCAGTAGGATGAGAAGAGATGAGTTGATAATGTGGGTCAGAGAGGGAACAACCGATGGGGAAATGGCCTGGAGGAGATGAGTGGGGATTGGGCGTGGTCAAGAGGCGGTGGCGCAGAGAACTGATTACTGATGGTGGTCGTTTTATTTACAAAGAACGACGCAAAATCCTCAGCTGTTAAGTCCGATGGAGGTGAGGGGGTAGGCAGGCAAAGAAGAGCAGAAAAGGTTTTAAAGAGAGTACGAGGGTCAGGAGAGTTATTGATTTTAGCATGGTAGTACTGGGTTTTCGCAGAGGAGACATCCGCAGAGAAAGAAGAGAGAATAGACTGATAGGTAGAGAGGTCGGTAGGATCTTTCGATGTTCATGGAGAACATCAGATAACCAGGGGAAAGAAGGAGATGCACGAGATGGCCTAGATCTGAGAGGGCATAAGATGTCTAAGCAGGAGGTTAGTGTGGAGCAAAGGGTGTGGGTGGCGGTGTTAGAATCAAGGAGAGAGAACTGTTTAGGGGGTGGGAGAGTGGCAGAGAGTGCAGAGGATAAGCGGGAGGGAGAGAGTGATTGTAGGTTGCGTCGCAATGTGACCAGTGGGGAAGCATGTGTAGTGTCTGGAGAAGTTAAGTCGAGATCAAGAGTGATGAGGAAATGATCTGACTTGTGTAGCGGGGTGACCTGGGAGTGATGGGTGAAACAATGGCGTGTGTAGATAAGATCAAGTTGATTACCAGATTTATGAGTCGCTGAAGTTGGGACTCGCTTAAGGTCAACGACCTTTACATCATGCTGATATTTCTTCTGTTTTTTCACTGAAGGTGAATTTTAATAATCTAACGGTGTTTATTACATTTTTCTCTCAATCTTGTCATGGATTTATCAACACACATTTTCATATCAGTGTTGTCAGGGCTCCAGACAAAAAAATCAGTCAAGGAGACATTGGCTCCCATAGGGGAAAACAAATTTTTATTTAAGAGCCATATAACATGAACTTTCATTTTTTATAAAAAGATACTTTGTATCCTGTTGTGTGTAAATATTCCCTCTCATAAATTTTGCTCATAAAGTTTTTCTTTCTTGTTAATTCCACCCTAAAATTTGGGGAAAATCTTCATAAAAGTTTTGTTTTGAAATGTGTTTACATTTGTACACAAGTATAAATATGTTTAAATGTGTTCAAATGCTGCCCGTCTATGCATTTAAAGGCAGATGACAGCAGATTGAGTTCTGCTTATTTAAAAGCGGGAGAGAAGTGTTATTGATTATTGCTAAGACTGATTAAACTCTGAATACACCTGACCAAATTCCTTTGATCTCATTTAAACCAACAGAAAAGGTGCATATCAAGACTAGATTTATATATTATACTGTAAGAAAAAGTAGGCTATGCGTTTTATTATTACGAAAGGGATTGTTACGTTATTATTAGGGATGCACCGGTTGACCGACCCTAAATCGTTTTTTTTTTACGTTTACACATTCGAATCAATCGCGAACATGTCATTTGTATAGAAGTATCTTGAAATATTTGAGCAGGACGTGAAGATTGCAATCTGCAATGACTGCAAAGGACAAGTTAGTTTGCTTCAAAGCAGTCGCATCGTAATGATGAAAGCGTGCCCGTTTGTGGATGGAAAAGAGCAATGTGCAATGCACCCTCGCGAAGGGACAAGAGCAAAGACATTCGGCACAACAAACCTGATCCAACATTTAAAAGTTCATCATCCGAAAGAACACGATGAGTATCAAAAATCTGTTTATGATGCAAAACAGGCAACACATTTATCCCTAACTCAACCGTATAATCACTCTTCAAATTTTAAACCAAAAGCTGAGTGCTGAAAAGTAAACGTCTTTGTTCAAGTTGTTGATATTGTGTTGATTGAGTTGTTTAAATTGTTGAACTATGCAGTTGATGCCTTTAATTTCACATGAATACATTTGATGTATTCATTTTTATGGAAGGTTTTATGTAGTTACAACCCAATTAAACAAAAAAAGCTAAATGCTCATTCTAATTATCTGTACCATCTTTGGATTGAATGTGCTTATTGTGCAGTTCCTTCCTTTTATTTCAGATTGCTACCGTTATGGTTTTCATTAGCCAAACCAGTTTGGACTGTGAAATACCAAATAAACATCTTGTTTATATATACTTACATTTTTATTCTTGTTTGTTGCTTAAAGGAAACATTTGGAAATCAAAAAGGACCTAACAAGGACCTAACCATACGCTGTGATGGTCTTGACAAGGTCCATGTCCCTCTTTTTGAGAGCCTTTAGTGAATCTCTTAGGCTCGCTAATTTACCCTTGAACATTTTCAGCCTTTTCTGTTAGAAGAGAGAAAAACAGAGTTTTGATATTATCAGCATTAAGATTTGTGAGAACACGTGTTAAATATAGTTTAGGCTCTTACGTTGTGCTCCTCCTTTTGTTGGGAGATGATGCACACCTCCAGCTTCAGCCGCTCGATTATCTCCATCCTGGTCATGATAATCCTGGATATGATCTTCTGCTGCATAGCTAGTGAGGCCATTTTATCTTGTCTAGACAAAAACACACATAATACACAAATGAGAAACACACTCAAGCACTGTTACTGTTCCCAGAGAACAAACAGATTACAGTGAAATCAATGAGCGAGTTCCTGACACTAGATCCGTGAAGTGTCTGTGTAAAAACAACTAACATGCTTTTCAGCAGCAGCATTTTCCCTCTTTCTTCATGAAGACAGAGCTCGGTGTATTCCAGATCCGTCTCCAGCAACAGTTCAAAGCCTTTAGCCTTAATCTGGATGTCCTGTTTATACACAAACATATACGTAAAAAAACCTTCAAGCATTCTCCAAGTAGGAAACGAGACATGCAAGCATATTGCTTTATTCTTCTTCAAATAGGAATAAACAAACAGACCTTTATGTTCCTCATGACCGTTTCCCACAGCTCAGGCGGGACAAGTTCCAAGAGACCTGTGTACTCTTCGATTTTCTTGTAGCCCTCTTGAAGAATCTCAACTTCACTGCAATCAGGTTACATAATAAGGATGATATTAAGAAAGGTAAAACACATGTTTGCTGCACCATATATGTCTAAATCTGGATGTGTGATGGGTCTATCTACATTTCAAGGTCTTCTATTTTTCCATTCAATGTCCTGAGGTCAATGTCTTTCTCACGAAGGGCAAAGACCACACTCTGAGACCTGTGACAAAAAACATTAATGTTTGAAAATCTTTTATGATATTTCCTGCTGACACGCCAAAGCAGTCGCTTAACATGGTTAACTTGTAAAAAAAATGAGTTGGACGTATGACGTAGTATTTCTGTGCTTGGTACACTCCCCCAAGACTCAAACTTGTTAAAGAAAGTTTTTGGTAAGTGTGGATCCCTTTGTGGTGACAGGGATCCTATTCCTTTTATTGGGCAATTCTCCCAGAAATGCATGCCCAACGAGCGATAAAGACCCGCTTATCAAGATTGGCTGCGCTTTGGGCCAGGTTGTTACTCTTGCGATAGTGAGAGAAGTCATAGTGTGTTTGTTCATGGCATTTCAGTGATGGATGTTTTATACACTAGGGCTATGTATTGGCAAGTGCCCCCCGATACGATACACATCACGATAGATGGGTCTCGATACTATATATTGCTATGTTCTTCAATACGATACACATCGTATTGCAATACTTTAAATAAAAATGTTAAAATTTGAGTAAGAAATACAACATGCTGTGCACCACCTGGGGTTTTCTGTAAGGATATTTGTAAAAACATCCCTTACCTCTGCAGAGTGGCCATGAGGTGCGATGCAAGGACCTTTAGATCAGAGGTTTGGGTTCCCAAACTGTGGGTGGCACAGGGGAATAAGGGGGGTCACTTGGCTTTTGTGGTGCATTACAGTTAAAACAATGAACATGGGCAGTATAAAATGTCTGGTTCATTCGTGCTGTAAATGCGCTGGTGTCACATCCGTGAAAGCACAATTAATATCTTTGTCTTTTAGGTATTAATTTTTTACTTAAAACTTTACTCCATGATAGTGTTAATTTCGTTTATGAAAAAAATGACAAAAATATTCATCAACGACTATTTTCCCAGGACAAAGAAAAGACGAAAAGTAAGGCCATTAAATGACAACTAAAACGTTATCAGCACGCAATATCGTTGACGAAAAATGATGAGACTAAAATTAAGCTATAAAAATAAAAACTTACCCAAAACCTGATGCAGGTTGGATGTCTATAAATAGGCCTTTGCACTTATCAGACCTTTGTGGAAATACTTGAAGCTATGAAATTGAATAAACTATGCACATGATTTGATATTCTATTGATTTGTGCTTATGGGTGAAATAGATAATTATAATGAAATATAAAAACAAATTTCTCAAGCAATAACAATCAACATGATTATAATTTTTTTGGCAAAATACTCATTTTAACTACTATACAGCAATCCAGAAACTGTGACTAAGTTTGATTAAAATTAAAAGAAAAAGCATAGACATTTAGTCGACTAAACTGGATTAAACAAAACAGGACAAGGCTATGACCATGACCAAATATGATAAAAACTAAAAAGTGTATTCGTCGTGGGACAAAAACTAACACTAAAATAAAAATAGCTGACAAAATTAACACTACTCCACGACTTCTTTTCAAAACCAAAGGACACCCACACATCAACTCTGAGAGCTCTAAGCGGTCTTATATTTTTCACCATTCTCCACTTACTTTTGGCCGTCTGTATATGACATGATTTAAAAAAATGTATCGATAGTAGCGGTATCACTATCGATACACTATCGGAAAAAAAGTATTGCGATAGTTTCATGTATCGATATTTTTCACAGCCCTATTATACACTGTGGATATAAAGCTGGATTTGGATATCATTTGAAACTGATCGATAGAGTGGTCCCAGTGCTAAAAGATGCCAGAGGTGAACCGTCAAACTAAGTCATATGTCTGTGTTTTGTTGGCAATCGGCACATACGTGCATAATGTAAAAAACACTATGGAATTAATGCAATGATGTAAAGTGTGCACGTGCTCTAGTTCCATCCCCCCTGCCTGCCTCCAGCAGCTCGTTTATTTCCTGAAATAATCGTATAGGTGTATCTCTCTTTAATAAATGTGATCAAACAAAATACTCTTTGAAGATGCAATGTATGCAATACTACTGTAAAGCCACTCAAGATTAATATGAGATTGTCAGAAACTGCGGGTGTTACCAGATCTTTAAATATATTGAAATCGGTCAAGCATCTCAATGTGTCTAAGACTTCTGCACACTACTGTATATTTACAATAAAACAAATTTGACCTAAAACTCAATGCTGCTTCTCTTTGTCAGCAAAAGGAACAAATAATACATTTAAGAGACCAAAGATTCCCTGGTAGACATCTCCAAAACAAATGATATCTCACCAGTACAGAGACAACAGAATTAAGGCTGTTCTCCATACATCACCAAAACATGTTCACTTTGTAAATCCACTGCAGATTTGCATATGTCTCACATGTACACACAATAAGGTTTATTTATAAATGACCAAGACCTCCGCATCAATCAGAAATATGTTTGTTTATGTGTGTATACAGCATATTTTTAAATACACACAATCGTTACTGTAACAAAACTGACTTGGGGTGAAATTCCCTCAAAAACCAACAATATCTACATATGAAAGACTTCATAAAACTATAATAATGAGAAATGTCTTACTCTGCTTCAACCGTCTGAATTGAAGCACTAACGGACTCCATCGAGGAAATTAAGTTGATGTGTGTTTCCATCCACTTCTTTACTTCTTCCTCGTGTTCCCAATTCTTTCTCCTTCTATCCTTGATTTCTATTTCTTTTCTCTGACTTACACCCTCTTTGTGAAGATCTGCAACCTGACAACGAAATAGAGAGGCCAGTTAGAAGACTTCTGACATCAAAGACATGTCACACATGTTCATAATCCTTCGACCTGATCAAAATATACAACGGTCACTTACATCTTTACGAGCGCGTTCTGTTATGTCCGCAGTGTATTGCTGGGCAGTCTGATGTTCCTCACCATTCTGTACAAACAAAGCAGGAAACAGAGATGTTTGATACGTCTTGTAAGAAGATCATTTGTTGGATACAAATGTATTTCATGAAAATAACAACAATGAATGAAATACATAATATAATAAATGCTGCTTCTCCCATGCGCTCTTATTTGGTCGTGCCGCCCAGGGCGTCTTCTGTGGTGGCATCCTGGGCTTCTTCGATTGAGACAGTGGGGGCAGTACAACACCTACAAAACAACATATTAATGTCATGTTAATAGAGATCATGTATGACTAGGATTGTTTCAATCAAATGATCAGGGATTTAGTACAGTGGGTAAATGTTTTCTGAGCTAACCTGTGTGTCGTTTCACACACTGTGCCCACAATCTGTTCCACATGTCATCTGGGACTGTGGTTGATCTAAACGGGATTCTCCTAGGTTGAGGGTTTGGACCCAGTCCTTCAACAGATTTATTACATGTTATATCAGTTATTATATAGCTTGTGTATTTAACTTCACCTTCAAGCCCAAAAATAACTGTTGAATCCCACTTAGTCATGCTGGGTTAATGTTGATTTAATAAACTCACCCGTGTGGACATACTGAAGAGGGTAACCGATGTTCCCATAATCTCTTCTGTCTGGGTCAGAGCTCCTCTCAGGTGGGGGTTGTGGGTGCAATGTAGCAACACCTGCAAAATCATATTTTCATCTTAAATATACGGTTTTCAATAAATAAACGATGTGCAATTTAATTTCACGCAAGCAATACGTTTTAAAATGAATACACAAAAATGAAAATGTCAAACTTTACCAGTATGAAGTTGCTCAGCAATGGAGCTCACGGGTCTAAAACGTCTAAATTGGCTCTGGGTCATTTTCTCTGCAAAATGTAATAATTGAATAATTTTAAAATAAATGATTCACTGACAGATTCATATCGACCTCACTTTTCCATCATTGACGACACAATATACAACAATAATCCTGATATTAATAACTGTGACTGTCAATATCATGTTAACACAATTCACTGTAATTATCTGTATTCCACAACAAAAAAACTCTCTGTCTGCCTGAATACACTCACATTCTAGGTCATAACACAAAATAAACAAAAATAATAGTCATCTTGTTAATCTATTTATTCAGTACAAATCCAATAAATATTTAAATGATAGCACTATTGTCAATACTGGTAAAAAGACAACAAATCTATCAATCTACACTAAACACGTTTACTTTGTAGATTTATCACTGCTTGATTATTGTTGTGTGTGTTTTAAGTTGTTTTAACATACTTTGTGCAGCACTTTGGTCAAATTTGGTTGTTTTTAAACGCGCTATATTAACAAAAAATATTGCCATTTTGACCACGATTATCGTGTGGTGGAAATAACAAATATTGTGACAGTACTGGAATTAATAACATTGAATACATTTGAAGTGGTTTTTATATGTGTTTTTGTGGGTTTCAGCGCGCATAAGTTAAATAAAAACATGTTTATCACTCACCACACGCTAATGCTTTCGCATCTACAGTGCGCGAGATGTTCCAGAAGATTTTAGAAATCGCTCCCTGATCAAAAACTGTGACGTGCTCTGAGATCTTATCTCACTGCTTCTCGCTCGTATTGAAGAGAAGCTGTAAGAGATGTCGACGAGTAACGTTAAGAGCCTCCGGACAGAGCTGAACTGATCAATCGATCTCTCACGCGCGCTAATTATATAGAGCCTCGGCCTTACTAGTAGATCACGTCTTGAACACAACCACAAGCAGCCATTCACGAGCAAGTGGTGAGAAAACAAAGCTTTAATTTCATCTTTATTTCAGATTTGGGGTTTTAGCGATGGCGAAATGAAGTC
This sequence comes from Triplophysa bombifrons, assembly GCA_029783895.1. NCBI lineage: Eukaryota > Metazoa > Chordata > Actinopteri > Cypriniformes > Nemacheilidae > Triplophysa > Triplophysa bombifrons. The sequence continues at coordinate 23,158,603 of CM056457.1, forward strand.
TTGTGAAGCTGGGGATTTCCAAACAGTACCGAGAAGTGTCATAGTGTTTCAATAAATGTACAACAGATGCTATCTGAGATGAAGCTTCACTTGATGAAACATACACTTTATTCATGTCATGCATATAGTGCGTAAATAAAAGCATAATAAGCTTTTACCCTCTAATAATAATGTGGTGATACGGTATAAAATGTAATATATATGAATGCATTACGCTAAAATACTGTTCAGCTGTGTTGTGGGTGCTCACAGTAAGCATTTGATTATTATAACTGAAAGATTTGTAAATTACATGTATTTGACATGAATCTATTATATAAATCTATTATTTATTCAACTACTATAGCAATATACATCAAACAACCATTTGCTTTTTTAACAAAGCTGTAAAAATATATTGAAAACATTGTGATGAGGTCAGGGATTATGTGGTTATTAAATGTGATCCTGAAACTGTGAGTGAAGAAGAATGTGTTTTTTTGACACTGGTTGGAAGTCTGGAGTCTGGAGACACTGCAGTCTATTACTCCTGGACAATATTTCTTCTGTCTTTGAGAACACTCTCTTAAGGGGTCAGAGGAGGCTTATACAGTATATCAGATGTACAGTATGGAGGAAAACATGTTTCCAGTATTCAGGTGGATAATGGGTTCTTGGTATGTTGGTTTCCTTTAGGTATCGCTCAACCTCTATTGTTATATCAACAGTGGCATTAGAGTTGTTTTATTCTGCTACACATCACTATCTAGCAAGTGCCACAGGTTTTATAAAAAATAATTGCAAAACATCACACACTAATATTTGTGTTGAATGAAAATAATAAAAAGTATTTACCTGAACTAGTTCCAGCTGTTGACTTGTTGGCTGAGATGATGTTGCTTTTGATTGAGGGGGGAGTGAGCCATTGGTTGCAATTTGCAACCTCGCCACTAGATTTCACCAACTGGTCCTTAAAACGATGATATTAACTGCAGCATCTGTAACAAAACATTTGACTTTCCCTACTCCACCCTGTATTTTCAGCTGGAAACTTCTCTATCCCCATCAAGACACTCATCAGCTTATCATCTTTATCAATGTAGTGGTAGGTTACGGTAAAGTATGCATCCATGTTATCCATGTCAACATATCTGAGGTTAAAGGCCCCCCCCCCCAATTTTTTTTATTTTATTTTGAATTGCTCACCCACATGTCATTCGTTAACCCCATGACTTCCGTTTATCTTCAGGAGAGAAATTAAGGTCTGGGAGCTTTCAGACTCCACCATAGACAGCAGCGCAGCGGTCACTTAAATCATAGAAAGTGAGTAAAGACCTTGTTAAAACAGCCCACCCCTGCGTTCCAATCAGCATGCTATCCATTCTTATAGTTTTCGAATGTCGAATTAGTATGTCCCAAATCATAGTATGTTGAAAATACTATTCCAGAGATTCCCGGATGGTCTACTACTTCCGTAAGAAATTCGAAGAGCAGAATGATGCAAACTCTGATGGCTGATATTACCCACAACTCACCTCGAGTAGGTGAAGATGAGTTATGCTCCAATGAATAATAAATTATATAACTGAGTCGTCACTAAATTAACAAAAGTAAGTATACAGTAAGCATCACACACAAAATAATGAATGAATGGATCTTAATGGAAAGAAGAGCTGCATGTGTGACAGTTTTGGCCACAATGTTGTCTAGGCAACAACGACCACTTCCGCTTCCTGTTAGTATGTCCCAGTTTGTGCATTCTCTTTTGCCATGAACTCAAAAGTAGCTACTATTCCAACACAAAAACACTACCTACTATTAGTGCTAACTCAGAGTACTCCTGTGTTTCAGGCTGAGGTGGAAAACGGGTCGATAATGCGAAGACGGGGTGGAGGGATGCTAAAATTAAGCAAATTCAACAATGCCTTTACTCACATTCTGTGCTTTGAGTGTCCGTTCATTCAAAAGTTAGCCACCTTTTAACCATACGTTTTTTTGGGGGAAATCAACTATTGTTTTCAGTGTCGACTAAAAGGTACTGTGCCATTTACATGAGTAGTCGATATTTGGAAGAATGTTTGTAACTAAAGAGATGACATCAACCAATTACTGCCATATACATTTATATTTAAGCATTTGGTAGATGCTTTGTTTTATATTGCAATTTCCTACACATTTGTTTCTAAGTATGTGCAATCCCCTGGCATGGAACCATCGACCTTGGCGTTGTTAGTGGCATGCTCTTAACCACTGAGCTACTGGAAAACTTTAGGGCAAATTAAATACTATGGGAGTGAATGGGGGATGAGATCTGTTTGGTTACAGACATTCTACCAAATATCTATTTTTTTAAACGTATTACACTTATCACAGGTAGAATTATTATTAAAAAAAACTTTAACTTATGCCAAATGGATAAGTACTATAAGAAATTACTCGGGACTTTTATTTTGACATCCTGCTGAACAACAACACTAATCCTGCAAGTGCTGTAAACACACGAGCTAATCGTTCGTGAATTGTGAGTAGACTGCAGGAATGTAAATCTGCTGCATAGAAAGTGACATGTTTTATATGATTGCGTTTGTTTGTGTTTGCATGGAGTGTTGAACAGTGTGAGATGGAGGCGTTGTTAAAGCGCGAGCTGGGCACGTCTCTGTTGAAACGCGCTGGTCACTCGGGCGGAGGATGCATCAGTGAAGGCCAGAGCTATGACACTGACACTGGAAGAGTGTTCGTCAAAATCAACCACAAAAATGAGGTTTAAGTCCCCTAAACTGAACGCATAGGTTTTACATTGACTCCAAACATGCGCTCTAGTATAAAGATAAAACAGAAGCAAAACTTGAGAGCATCCAGATTTTAATTTGACATTTGTAAAGAAAGTATTTGTACTTGTAGCCTACACTAAAATCTACACTCGCAGATGAATGTTGAGATTTGCACTCGTGTACAAAGTCACCAATCTGTCTTGTGAGATTGAATTTACAGAAAAATTGTCAATGTGTAAACTGGCACTCACAAAAAGCATTGACATACACAAATGCAAAGCACATACAGTGTTTCAATTCAGATTTGAATTGCAATCCAGATATAGGCACCTACAACCTCTTGAATCTGTCACAGTAGTTTCAAATAATCACGCCTTGAATCTAGGAAATGGTGTAAAAATGTGCAATGCATTTTTATCTGCCAATGTATGTTGAGAATGCCAGTATACAAATTTGTAACTATTGTACTACAAATTCAGAAGAAAGATTTGTGAGTGTTGTCCTCGAGTGCAAATCTTATTTGACAAGTTTTCACATTGTGGCTGTGAGTGTACATTTTAGTATACAGGTACAAATACTTACTTTCCATCCATCCATCCATCCATCCATCCATCCACGTAACGTGAATGTGGTCAACTTTCCTATTACATATTATTTGACATATGCTATTAATATATATGAAGAGTCTGTCTGTGTAGAAATGCGTCAATAAGTAGTCTATTGTAAATGTACATTTCTCCTGATTTGTAATGCATTATATAATATGCACTATTATTATTAACTACAACCATAAAGTGCTTTTCAAAGCTCTCATTCATGTAAGTGTCTATCTCTATTTCAGTCTCTCATCCATCTTTCTGTGTATTTATCCTTAGCAGGGCTGTAATGATAAATTGTGGAATATTATGTTTTGAAGAACTGGCAATTTTTTAATTTAAAAAATCCCATTGGTTGACCTGCCAACATGTTGTTATGCCTTTTGTGTTCAACCGACTCTGAGCACTTTATGTTCTGTACTGCTTCATGAAATGAATTAGATTTTCTTAATTCCATTCTCACTTTTAAATGATACTTTCGCCAAAGAAGGAAAATTGTGTCATGAATTAAGTCGTTCGAAAATCCCAGGACCTCCGTTTATCCTCGGAACACAAATTAAGATATATTGATAAGGTCCAAAGGCTATCTGACCTTAGAAAGCAACACAATACAGTTAGTAAAGCATCAAGATAGTAAAGATATTGATAAAGTGACACATCTGTTTGTAACATTTCTCTTTTTAAATTTTGTTAAAGTTATTGTGATATCGTGAACCCAGTATTGGGTATTGTATCCTCTCTTCAGCTGAGTGTATTGTTACACTGTCCCGCTCCTTAGGCTAGGAGGATGTTTGATGGAGAGATGGCAAGCTTGGAAGCGATCCTGTCAACAAACACAGTCAAAGTACCCAGACCTTTGAAGGTTGTGGACCTTGAGAGAAGCGGAGCTCTTCTTATAATGGAACATGTGGATATGAGAATCTTAAATAAGTATGACCCGTAAATCTTGAAGAATTAGTTCACCTAAAAATGGACATTCTCTCATAGTTTACTCATGCTCATAAGCTCATCACAGATAGAACTTTATCAATACCACATGACACCAGGAACTCAAAAAGCACATCCATCCATCAATAATAATCCAAATTGAGTAAACCAATGATTTGTTAATACGATAGGTTTGTGAAAGTTTTTTTTTCTGGAAACAAACACATCTTATTGGTTTCTGCATGTATTGTGATGGAATATCATGTGTCAGCTTGTCACAAGACACGTAAGTACGCTTGAGATTGAAGTACAGCCATATTTGAATGTAGAGCTTTGACCCTGTTTAGGTTTCTATTTAGCTAAAAAAACAATTCAGTTTTCATTTTGGTGTGAACTGTTCCTTTAAGAAGAATTTATGACAGTGGTCATGCTTGAAAGTGGATAATCTTTTTTTTTTTAAGTTCACAATATGTTATGCTTACGTAGATACTCATCCAAACTGGGGGAACAGCTGGCTAATCTACACCTTCACAACAGAAGACAGATGGAGAAACAAAAGAAAGAGATGCAGACTGTTGGTAATGTGTTTAAATACGCTCATTTCAATTGCCTGATAGGAGTTCATTTTTTTCCAAATGTCTTTTCTGTGTTTATAAAGGAAAAGTATTGGAACAGTTGGAAGTTGTCAACAAGTTTGGGTTTCATGTGACCACATGCTGCGGTTACATCCCCCTGGTGAGCATCTGTGGTATGATCAAGAGCCTTGATGAAATCATAGTCAGAGAATATTGGAATTGTTATTTTTGAATTAAAAGGTTTTACTGTTTTCAGGTAAATGACTGGCAGGATGATTGGGTGTCTTTTTATGCCCAGCAGAGGCTTCAGCACCAGCTTGGCATGGTGGAGCAGTCATACGGAGACAGAGAAGCTTGTGAATTGTGGGCCAAATTACAGGTAAAGCAGAGATTCTTATTACCATTTATCTTTATTCAAAACAAAAAATACTCCTACAACAAAAAAAATAACAGGTTACAAATCACATTGCTGTTGGGAGATTCTGGAATCAAAATTTCAGACACTATGCTAATGATAAACAATGTAAAACTTGCTTCATTACTTACAAATTTTTGTCCTTAATGTTTGTTGGTGTCATTGTGTAGTGCTCGTAGCACTCCTGACAGAGCTCTCGTTCTTTAAGTGTGCCCAGCACCATTTTCCTTACTTCCGTTTTATTTTAACAGTTTTATACAGTATTTTTATAGACTTCAACACTAGGAAATGTAAGTCTTTCACCACTGTAAAGTGACTTTTACTTGTGATACTTGACTTTTATTTTCATCACCTAACTTGTCTCACCCATTTTCTCCAAATTCCCTTCCTTAAAATCATAGCACTCTGCCGACTTCAGATGGCCATAACTTTTTATAAACTGATTTGGAAAGGGCTTGATCCCAGTTTTCATATGGTATCAGAAACTGTTATATGTAAATTTCCTAGATCACATAAAAAATACCTTTTTAATTGACAACAACCAGGGGTGTGTTTCCCAAAAATTATCATTACCCAACTATGGCCCCAAGTTCCATTGTTCCAGCATAGTTCAACGATTCAAGTGTTTCCCGAAACCATCGTTCCAATGATGAATCGTAAGCAGTATTGCAATGTTGTGTGGTTAGAAGCACAGTTCCTTATTAACTTACATGCATCATTTGGAGCCAAGCAACATGCAGTGCATTCTTTATCCATCATTCTAAATATATAAAAATTCCATTTGACATCTTTTACTTTGTCAACAAAATAGAAGCGCTGTTTACAGGGCGGAGTGACGTAAGAGCAAAGTTATAAAAGAATTGAATATCGTGGAAAAAAATGATCTATAACGAAAAAAGAATACCAGAAGTAGTCTTTAAATACAATGTATGCAATTTATAGCAAGAATCTGACATTAAAGGGGTGATGGATTAAGACCTCAATTTTAAGACGACCTTTTGTTGTATAACGGTTTATTTTTAAAGACGTTCCATCTCACGTGGGTAAAGCATTACTGTGGATTCCTTTGTGAACAAGGCAGAGGTCGATGCTGGTTATGTGGAGAGACTAAAATTAAAAAGCAGTGCTGTGCCGTAGGTGTGGGCGATCTAGGAAGAAATTCTAATCACGTTTTTTTCTAGATAGATCACGATTCACGATTTTATCGCGGTTCTTTTTCAAGTTGCTTTTTAGACTATTTTGCAAATTACAGAGCTACAATACAGCCAAACTAATGTCCCCATATAGTAATATACTCTTTACCATTTATATTTTCAAGAATATTTTAATCAAGTTAATATTTAATGCAAGTGCAAGACCATAAATCAGCAATTGTACATTTTGAATTTTGTGTTGCATCTTGTTGCGGCACTCGGAATAAAGCTTAGGAATAACTATAGGCTATAGTTGTATGGGAAATTAGTCAGTAAATTTGAGGAAAATCACAAACGATTGATCACCGACAGAGTTTCTACAGTTTCGGGAAACAGTCGTAACTACATCAATAATTTCCCCAACGATGCATCGTACAATGGTGGTTAACCACAATGTTGTTGCTTGGGAAACGCACCCCTGGTGAGTAAACAGCCGTACCAAAACCCACTATTTGTTTGAAAGTATTCCTTGTTTTGTTCAGTGAACGGCAAGCTAATGCAGATGTTTTTCCGTCTCTCTTTCATCGGTGCGCGTGATCCATTTAGCTGAACCTCCATCAGCTGTTTACTGGCATAGAGGTTGTGCCAGCTCTTCTCCACGGAGACCTCTGGAATGGAAACGTGTCAGAGTGCTCCGATGGTCCTATCATCTTCGACGCAGCATCTTTTTATGGACATTCAGAGTTTGAGCTAGCCATCGCCGGCATGTTCAGCGGCTTTGGCAGCTCCTTTTACAACGCTTACCATGAGAAAATCCCAAAGACTGATGGATTTGCAAAGAGGCAACAAGTATACCAACTTTTTCACTACCTGAACCACTGGAATCACTTTGGTGATGGTTACAGAGGCTCTTCGTTGCGTATCATGAAGGATCTTACCAAGTAGATGGACTTGCCTATAAATCAGTAGCATGACCAATTTAAATATAACAGACATTACCAGTGTGATGGCAAACCTGAACAAGTGCTGAAACAAAATGATGAAGCTGAATGTCTTTAAAGCTTTCAAGAAGCTAGCACAGTACATTAATGTACTTTCATGTAACATTCCCTTCTGTGAATTGCGCTTTAACCTAATACAGTAAATGCTTTAAAAGAAAGCATCTCTTGACTCATAGCACCTTGATTTAAAATCTGATGTGTATATTATGTGTCTTTAAATAATAAAGAGAGAATCTGCTGTGGATTTGATGGCGTTGCTAACTATAGCATTTCAGGTTGCAGCAGTCAGGTTGTAAAGATCAGGCCCTGTATCTTGGTTATATCGGTCATAGGTTTAGGGTTATTAACTCGTTCTTTTTTAGTATTTTTCCAGGCAGGAAGTTAACTTAACTAACAAAACTAGAAAGTAACCTATGGAATATCATATATTTCGATATAAATTATATACAAGAACTATCAAAATTACATCAAAACTTTTCATATTGTAGCATTTTCAGTGTACTCAAGTGTTGCTCAGAATTTGCAGGAATGTTATCTTGTCATGTTATCAAACCCTTTCTTTAGGTTTCACCCTGGGATGGTTTTTACAACTTTTGCCTGCTTTATCCTCATTATTCAGTGAAGGTCATCCATTTAAAGACATTTTTTACTAAAAATGTGTATTTATAATAAAGAAATGTATTACATTAAATAAAAAATCTAAAGCTAACCGTTAACATTCAGACAGATGAAAAACATTTTTTCAAGTGACCCCAAACTTTTGAACGGTGTTATGTAGTGCACATAATCTCTAATATAATTCGATCTTTGATGAAAATCAACCGTTTGATGATCCAGAGTGAGAAGTCCCGTCCTCTTCTCATGTGTCTCTGTTCAAATTTCTCTACGCAAGACATTTTACAGCTGTCTCATAATGTCTTTGCAGTCATAAGGTTTGTAAGATTGTAAAGTTTGTCATTGAATAATGGTGCTTTTGTTGGTCAAAAGTTATCAGATGTTTTGGACTTTTTATGCAGACAGGACCCAAAAGACACACTGTAAAAAATGATGTGTTGACTTTACTTAAAATATGTGTGCACCATTTTTGCATCATGGTTTTTAAGTAAATTCAAATTAAGGAGATTTTAAGTTAAAATAACAAGATAATCTTTGTTGCGTTTACACAAATATATCAGTTTTCTTGACCTTCTTTACTTAAAAAAATTTGTTGCACGATTTCAATCAACTTACTGTGCTCATGTTGGATGTACTTAAATATTTCATTCATTTACCTTAACGTTCATATAGCATAGTGAAGTATATTATTATAACAAATAGTTTTGACATAATTGATGACTGATTTGATGTCAGTCATTGAATGATTCTCCACAGAAGCACCCAACATAATGCATTTCCCATGTGTGTCTTCTTTATTGTGGTAAGAAATATGATGGGTTGAACAGGGTCTAAACTTACAAAAGCAAACACGAATCACCTGAATGGTAACTTCACAATAAACGATTATTCACTACAAAACAACATCAATAATACTAAATACATCTCAATCTTACTAACATCTACAGAAATGTGAAAAAATTAGGACACCCCATTAAATTTTCTGTTCTTTATTAAGAAATCTTTACATACAGTTGTGTTCAAAATTATTCAACCCCCAATGCTGTAAATGGTTTTAGGGAATTTAGTGTACATTTGTAATTGTATTCAGAATGAAATCCTACAAGGACTTCTTAAAGAACCATATGCAACTAAAATGACATCAATTAGTTTTGTAATACAGTAGTAAATGTTTCTTTTGTGAATTCTTCATTGACATAATTATTCAACCCCTTAAAGACTACCACTCTGAAGAACAGAGGTTCAATGAAGTGTTTTCAATCAGGTATTGAAAACACCTGTGGATATCAGGGAGCAGCAATAAAGCCTAATAAGCACCAATTAGGCAGCTTTAAAATGACTGTGATACTCAGCTCCTTCTAGACATTTACTGGTGTGGTTACAAACATGGTGAGGTCAAGAGAATGGTCCAGGAAGACAAGAGAACAGGTGATTACTCTTCACAGGAAGGGCAATGGCTATAAGAAGATTGCAAAGATGTTAAACATACCAAGAGACACCATAGGAAGCATCATTCGCAAATTCAAGGCAAAGGGCACTGTTGAAACGCTACCTGGTCGTGGCAGAAAAAAGATGCTGACTTCGACTGCTGTGCGCTACCTGAAGCGTAGAGTGGAGAAAAGTCCCCGTGTGACTGCTGAGGAACTGAGAAAAGATTTGTCAGATGTGGGTACTGAAGTTTCTGCTCAGACAATATGGCGCACCCTGCGTAATGAAGGCCTCCATGCCAGAACTCCCAGGCGCACCCCCTTGCTGTCCCCAAAGAATAAGAAGAGTCGACTGCAGTATGCCAAAAGTCATGTGGACAAACCACAGAAGTTTTGGGATAGTGTTCTGTGGACTGATGAAACAAAATTAGAACTGTTTGGGCCCATGGATCAACGCTATGTTTGGAGGAGGAAGAACAAGGCCTATGAAGAAAAGAACACCTTGCCTACTGTGAAGCATGGCGGGGGGTCAATCATGCTTTGGGGCTGTTTTGCTTCTGCAGGTACTGGGAAGCTTCAGCGTGTGCAAGGTACCATGAATTCTCTTCAGTACCAGGAGATATTGGATGACAATGTGATGCAGTCCATCACAAACCTGAGGCTTGGAAGACGTTGGACCTTTCAACAGGACAATGATCCCAAGCATACCTCCAAGTCCACTAGAGCATGGTTGCAGATTAAAGGCTGGAACATTTTGAAGTGGCCATCGCAGTCACCAGACTTAAATCCGATTGAGAACCTCTGGTGGGACTTAAAGAAAGCAGTTGCCGTGCGCAAGCCTAAGAATGTGACTGAACTGGAGGCTTTTGCCCATGATGAATGGGCGAAGATACCCGTAGATCGCTGCAAGACACTTGTGTCAAGCTATGCTTCACGTTTAAAAGCTGTTATAACTGTAAAAGGATGTTGTACTAAGTACTAAGATTGAATGTCACTTGGGGGTTGAATAAAACTGATAATGATGTGAGCTCAGAAAAGACATTTGTGGTTATTTCATTATAAATGTTATGTTATATTTGTCTGACCTACACGTGCCTCTTTGATTTAATTGTAAGCAGGATGACTGAATGATCATAATCAATGTCAAACCGACCAAAACAATCAATTTCAGTGGGGGTTGAATAATTTTGAACACAACTGTATCACTGGCTAATCTTGTTTTTATTTTTGTCTGGAAAATAAAGTGATTTAATTGCAGGTAAACAACAAAAAATAACCTATGTTTTACTCATTAAACAAATGATTTCAACAAAAATGTGTTTTCTAACTAAGGTAAAAGTTAGCACACCCTGCCCACTAATAGCAAGTGTAACCCCTTCTTGTAGCCATCTACCAGTCTCTGACATCAGTCTGAGGAAAGTTTACCCCACTCCTAAACGCAGAATTCTTTCAGCTGCAAGATGTTTGATGGGTTTCTTGCATGGAAGGTCAAACATGTTCCTCAAGCACCCCCTGATACACAGTAGAATTCATGGTGGATTCTATGATGGTGAGCTGGCCAGGTCCTGCTGGAGCAAAGCACCCCCAAACCATTACACTTCCACCTCCATGTTTCACAGTTGGTATGAGGTTCCCTTCCTGGAATGCAGCATTTGGTTTATGCCAAAAATATGCCCTCTGTTGGAGTGTCCAAATAATTCAATTTTAGACTCATCTAGCTAGAGTGTTTTTCTCCTATAAATCAGGAAGAATTAATTAAAGTTATTGCAACATCCAAACCGACGACATGCTTATTAGACCCCATTCCGACTACTTTATTAAAAGAGTTACTACCTGCTGTAATTGAGCCCATTTGTAACATCATCAACTCGTCAATTAATCTAGGACATGTCCCAGGGCCCTTTAAACTGGCTGTAATTAAGCCTCTTATCAAAAAACCAAACTTGGACCCCAATGAACTTGGAAGCTATAGACCGATTTCAAATCTCCCGTACTTGTCTAAAATACTAGAAAAAGTAGTGTCAACTCAACTGTGTACCTTCCTACAAAATAATGACATGCACGAAAAGTTTCAGTCTGGCTTTAGACCGCATCACAGCACTGAAACTGCGCTCGTTAGAATTACAAATGACCTCCTTATTGCTTCAGATAAAGGTAACATCTCACTCTTAGTCCTGCTTGACCTTAGTGCTGCTTTCGATACTGTAGACCATAAAATACTACTAGATCGTTTACACAATTATATCGGTATTCAGGGACAGGCACTGCAATGGTTCAGATCTTACTTAACAGACAGATATCAATACGTCCATTTAAATGGGAAATCGTCAAATCTTACGCAAGTAAATTATGGATTACCTCAGGGATCGGTTTTAGGACCCATGCTTTTCTCCATATACATGCTGCCCCTCGGAAACATTATTAGAAAACATGGAATTAGCTTCCACTGTTATGCAGATGATACTCAGCTATATATCTCATCAAGACCAAATGATTCATTTAAGCTATCCAAACTGGCTGAGTGCATCGAGGACATAAAACACTGGATGACTAGTAATTTCCTCCTTTTAAACTCTAGCAAAACCGAAATATTACTTATAGCACCAAAATCAAGTAAACAGAATATCTCCGATTACAGCCTGCAAATTGAAGGCTGCACTGTTACTCCAACAAATATTGTTAAAGATCTAGGCGTTATATTAGACGGCAACCTGTCATTTAAAAATCACATCTCAAATATCACAAAAATAGCCTTCTTCCACCTTAGAAATGTTGCCAAATTACGAAATAGTTTATGTGTTGCAGACGCAGAAAAGCTTATTCATGCATTTGTGACCTCACGGCTTGACTATTGTAATGCTCTACTTAGTGGTTGTCCTGTATCATCGATAAACAAACTACAGTTAGTTCAGAATGCTGCTGCCAGAGTTCTTACTAGGTCAAGAAAATACGATCACATAACCCCAGTTTTAACATCGCTTCACTGGCTACCCATTAAGTATCGTATTGATTTTAAAATTCTTTTAATTACTTACAAAGCCCTGAACGGTTTAGCACCTACTTACTTAACCGAGCTTTTATCACGTTACAACCCATCACGCTCCCTAAGATCTCAAAACTTAGGACTTTTGACAACACCTAGAATAACAAAATCCACCAAAGGGGGACGAGCTTTCTCATACGTAGCACCTAAACTCTGGAATAGCCTTCCTGATACTATTCGAGGGTCAGACACACTCTCCCAATTTAAATCTAGATTAAAGACACATCTTTTCAGCCAAGCTTTCACTTAATGCATAGTTAATGAACAGCAGCTACGCTAATTATCCTCTTTATTCTCTTTCCGCCTCTGCCTCGGGATGCCCATCCCGAGGTAGGAAGAAGTTCCACCATGTCCAGACGACCGACAGATGCCCATCCCCAATTTGAGATCACGCCAGCTACAGCTGCAGACTGACTGACCATCCCAGCTCCATCTAAGGCAATTCCACCACCAGCCAAGAGAAATATGACCATCGGACCATCCCAGCTCAGACCACTACATCCCCAACCAAGAGCAAAGACGGACTATTTGGCTTATTAATGCTGAAGTTACAACATTTGGTATTAAATGCTAAACTTAAATCACATGTCACCAGTTTGAGTGCAGCTATGACACGTCAGAGGGGATCTGGCCCTCCCGGCTGAGCCTGGTTTCTCCCGAGGTTTTTTTCTCCATTAATTAATCATTGGAGTTTGGGTTCCTCGCCACAGCAGGGCAGTGTTGGCCTGCTCACCGGGAGACTGCATTCATTCATTTATTTATTTATTTAGAAATTAGCTATTATTTATTAGTATGATCTTACTCGTTGTATGAATACCATGCACTGTGCTGTGTTTTTCTGTTTTTCCTGTTTGCCCCTGTAAAGCTGCTTTGAAACAATACACATTGTGAAAAGCGCTATATAAATAAACTTGAATTGAATTGAGCGGTCTTAACTGAAAATAACTTTCCCTGAAATATCTTGGAACATATCACCGCTATTGTTTTGTCTCAAGATAAGTTATGTTTTTTAATTCTTTATTCAAGCCATTTTATACTTAAATATCCTAATTTAACTGGCTCAAGAGATTCTTCACTGAATTAATAAATGAACAGTCGTGGCCAAAAGTATTGGCAGTGATATAATTCTGTTTTTTTTTGCACCTTAAGATGTTGTGGCATTTATTCACATTGTTTATAGATTATTATGCAGAGTGATCAGATACATTTTAAATAATTGCAAAACAAAAGTGACTCACCAGATGTCAATCCCATATAGAGAACCTGTGGTTAATCCTCAAAAAGCCAGTGGATGAACAGAAGCCCACACATTTTTAGAGTGTGGATTATATACACTGTGAGAGTTAATTTGTTAATTTGACATTTTTTAACACTGGCAATGTTGCTGTGCAAAAGCTAATATCCAGCATGCCAGAACAAATTACAGAGATTTTGAAAAACAAGTCCCAACCCTGAAAATTGTAACTTTAAATGCCTTTATGCTAATTTAAGATATCCAATATAGCTGTGGGACTAAAGGCACGAGACAACCAAGGTTGGTGTTGACAACAATCCCCGGAGGGAGGTTTATTTTGTAACACACGTGAAGATATAGGCCCGCAACACTACAAATCCACCAGGATGCCAGTGAGGAATAAACTCCCGTTCCGTGATGAAGTGCTTCCAGTGTTCGGTTTCCGTGCTCGTGGTGTAGGTCCAAACTTGCTTCAGTCCGTCTGTCGATCGTCACATGCTTGACTCATGAAACAAAAGAGAAAGAGAAATAGTGTCAACCGAATCAACCTTATGGAGATATAACTCACTCTTTCTCCTCTCTTCCTGGGTTTTATATCCTCCGGATATCCGCCTCAGATGCTGACGATCGACAGGTGTTGGCACTGATTTCCTCCGTAACCATGGCGACGCTGATTGGGTGCATGCCAACTCGTCACAATAGCCTACTGTGGAAACGTGGCAAATAATATACAAATATAATTTACATAAGTAAACATTATAACAGAAATAATAAGTACCTAAATTTAATTTTTAAATGATTTTATTTATGAATGTTAAGTTTTGATATTTTGACTAGGAATATTAGGCTTGTAATGAATGATTTTGTTTCACAGATCTGGCAACCCTGAACGCTGGTTTGTTAACACACAATAGCTGGCTATGTTTAGAACTAGTTATACGTGTGTATGATTATGAAAACTTATTTACTGTTTTGTTAACTAAAGGGAATCCCACTTTTTAGGGAATTTCAGTCCTTGTGATTTCCACAACCATGGCTGCGCAGTGTTGTTTTTTTATTCTATTGGCTGCAGTGCCAATTGTGTGACTGACGTCAGAGGAACATTCCAAGATGGCGGACACGTCTTTGTGTTTGGATCACATAAATGAGGCATAAAGTTATACCGTGGTCTCAACAACGGCTGTTTTGTGCCAGTATGTCCCAGTGTGTCCCAGTGTGTGAAACATGGATACTGTTTTGCTACATGCTAAAGTTTATGTACTTTTTCATAACAAAAACATGACATATATTTAATTCCCAGAAAATCTGCATCGTCATTAAGCCCTTTTATTTCCCATATTTCCCTGAATATGAATTAAAACGCAATGGTTAAAATACAGTTGAATGCGAGAATTTGGATACACCTGAACAAATACCACGTTTTGGCTGTTTTTATCAGCAAGAATATCCATCCATCCATCCATTTTCTACCGCTTATCCGAACTACCTCGGGTCACGGGGAGCCTGCGCCTATCTCAGGAGTCATCGGGCATCAAGGCAGGATACACCCTGGATGGAGTGCCAACCCATCGCAGGGCACACACACTCACTCATTCACTCACACACTCACACCCTACGGACAATTTTTCCAGAGATGCCAATCAACCTACCATGCATGTCTTTGGACCAGGGGAGGAAACCGGAGTATCAGCAAGAATATTTGCATCAAAATACTTAAAAATGTGAATCTTTTTTATACCATTTTAGCTTAATTCAACTAATTAAACAAAAAAAGCAATAAGTTGTTGTACGGAAGTGAAATTAATTAAAAATATAAAACAGTTTATAATAAAAGTGTTGGCTGTTTTATTGTTTCTCTATATCAAGGGGACATTTGTTCCAAAGACACTCCGTGTTTCACCCTGAAGGATGTATGGTGCTGCAGGTAGGTGAGTTTATGGCTTATTATTTTAAAAATATTTGATTATTTCACATGTTCTTGGTGTGGTAACCTAAGATCCTTTAACTGTCAGGTTCTTTATGAGATTGATAGCCTTCGGTATAGTCTAAGCTAAAATATACGTTTTTTCATTCAGGGTGACACAATTCTTTACCAATTTTCGAATATCCAATTCTCTGTTCTGTTTCTGTTAGAATCTATTACAGGTTTATAATTGGATTAAAACATCATACAAGTTCATCTCAAAAATATTTTTTATATCAAGTTCTTTATTGTACATTGATATTTAATTTTGAAACTTACACAAGCTAATGAAATGAATGCAATACAAATCGCCATATAAAAATGAAAATGATTAGTCCCATGTAATGATTATCCCCAAATAAACAGCTTAATAATAGAATAATTTGTTTAACACGTTAACATTAAGGATGTCTTCATATTTGTTGCCTGGTTCTCTTGATTCTTTTGGACCCGGCCAAGAAAAATACATTAGGTCCTTGTTCGCTTTGAGTTCATACTGGCATTTTTCCAGTGAACCTAATTAGGCATATTCTCTCAAAGCTGAAACTTTTTGGGCAAACTCTCCGCCTGTTTATGCAGCCTTGCAAGAACAGAGCAGGAGTGGTGCAATGCATATCCCTCACTTGGGAATCATATTATTTTCATATAACAAGGATATACATCCTATACACTGATTGTGATACACAAAATGTATATATATACATACCAAAAGGAGACCATCTAAAAAGGATCAATACTTTTCAACAAGTGAAAATAAAAGGGATAAAATTAAGATGACCCAATAGATCCACTCAGATGTGAAGGAGTTGCAGATGGAGGTGGGTTTTGAGTGCATCGCCATTGAGCAACTGATGGAGAAGCTAAATTCATTTTAATTCAACAAAACATGGCAAATGTGAACACACCCTTATTTGTCATACACAACTTGTTTATTATTATACCAATTAACTAGAAAATGAGTTTTCTGACTGATCAAACTGAACAAATCTAATACTTAATTTTAACATTTTAATCTTAGAAAATAAAGCCTGTTTCGTATAACTGCTGACTAAACCCCAGCAAATGAGAGGCTATTTTTTATTTGATTACAGCCGACAACAGCTGAAGATTTTTAAATAAAGTAAAAACTCAGTGCGTCAATTTGCGTTCCACTTCTCCCTATAATGCCACAACATCTTCCTGACTTCACATCAAGATTCACAGGTTGACCAAGCACTAGACACTTGACAGAGAATGTTCTTCTTTCACCATCACTTTTTCCAATCTCAAATTCCAAACCTGCAACCCTGTCATTAGTAACATTTGGCCACAGCCTTGCAGCAAGAATTTTCTTATCTTTGTCAAAGACACATTCTGAATGGTCATTTTCTGGTACTCCACCAACATTAATCATGTTGCCATTGTTGAAAGTTACCTGGATTGTGTTAAAGGTACAGACGGGACTGAGGGAACAGAGAAAGTATTTTATGTAATGAAATGTGCAAAACAGGTGCAAATTTTTTAACGGAATTTTAAAAATATTCACAGACCTTGTTGTAAGTAATATGAATCTTCTGAATGGTGTTCTCTGAATTACGGATAAAGCAGAATGCATTACCTCCTGTCCCTCCCACAATCACAGGTAGAGCTAAAAAGAAAACACAATTGGGCAATACAGAAATGTCAAATACATCAAAATATTTTTGAGGAAATGTTAATAGTACTTAAGAGTGCAGATCACATTTACCTAAAAAAAGAGAGACAGTATCACTGACTTCACTCACTCCCACTCTACCCACTATCCTGTAACGGATGAAATACTGCTTATCAGACTCCAGTCCAGTGAGAGTAAAATCTTCATTAGCTGTGTTTGTGATAAGCCACTTTTCTTTGCCTTCTGGTCTGTATTCCACGCTGTACTGTGCTGTTTCTCCAGTTTGAGACTTCTGTAGTTTCAGGTAGACAGAGTTTCCCTGGACGCTCTTCACTATGGGTACAGGTGGCTTGGATACAGGCTGAAAATGTTTCTCTCTCAGTTTGCCTTTTTCATACAGATAGATGGAGGACCCTGGACTGGAGGAATCAGGGACGGCAGAAATGATAAAGCACATTTTGTTATCGTCTTTTGAGAAGATTTTGTAAAGAGATAAGGTCTCTCTCAAACTTGTGATGACATCTTCATTATTGAACCACTTTGGGTCAGATTCCACATATTGAAAATGTTGGTTTCCTTCAAGCTTCTTGAACTTGTCAGATTCCAGGAACTCTTTTAGTCTCGAAAGATATTGGTCTTCATACCTCAGTGATGTAAATGTCAAGCACACCACAACATCAATTTCAGTATTAAGGAGAATGGTGTTCAGACCATCTGTGTCTACTGCTTTGATCATCTTCAGAGATTTTGTGTAGGAACTCAAAAGGTCAAGTTCAAACTTTGCGTCATCTAACCACTGCATGCTGGCATTAAAAGGGGAGTTTTTGTGAATCTCCAAGATGTTTACCAGTGACTGCTCCTCCTCCTCCTCTAATAGCAGGCAAGACTTTGCTCAGTGCTTTCTGAAAAACCAGCTTGTAAGTGCTAAATGAACTCTGAAATGAGCTCAGCCTCTCTTTAAGGTCACTGAAAACATTTACCAGTGTACTAGTGAACAGGTCATTGCATCTCCTCTCTAGCTCCTCTATAACCTCCATTATAGCTTCAGTTTTTGCAACCAGGCTAGTACTTGTGTGCAAGCCGAGCTGCTTGTGTGTCTAACAGATGAAGAGGATACAGCCAGACTTTTATTGGAATAACATTCTGTGGATTGCCTTTCAGCAGGTTGGGGAGCTGGTTGTAGACTTGCAGAGCTTCCATGAATGTGGTGGGGTTCTGCTCAAGATGAAAGTCAGCATGAAATGTGCAGCTGATATTCTCGGCACTCTTCTTCTGATTATAGCTCATTTTTACATCTCCTTCTCCTTCAATAGAAAACTTAGGGATGTTCTTGACCATGACTTTCAGTTGACCCTCAATCTTTTGCCTGTCTTCATCTTCTGAAAATGTCCGTGTAGTAGAGTAGGCGGGGCGAGACCGTGGTTCGAGTCCGGTGAGTAGAAGAGAAATATGACCATCGGACCATCCCACCTCAGACCACTACATCCCCAACCAAGAGCAAAGACGGACTATTTGTCTTATTAATGCTGAAGTTACAATATTTGGTATTAAATGCTAAACTTAAATCACATGTCACCAGTTTGAGTGCAGCTATGACACGTCAGAGGGGATCTGGCCCTCCCGGCTGAGCCTGGTTTCTCCCGAGGTTTTTTTCTCCATTAATTAATCATTGGAGTTTGGGTTCCTCGCCACAGCAGGGCAGTGTTGGCCTGCTCACCGGGAGACTGCATTCATTCATTTATTTATTTATTTAGAAATTAGCTATTATTTATTAGTATGATCTTACTCGTTGTATGAATACCATGCACTGTGCTGTGTTTTAACTTTTCTGTTTTTCCTGTTTGCCCCTGTAAAGCTGCTTTGAAACAATACACATTGTGAAAAGCGCTATATAAATAAACTTGAATTGAATTGAATTGAGTAATTGTTAAAGGGCGCCAGCCGTGCGCACACCGGGCTCGAATCCCGTAGGAGATTGGGAGCATAAAAGGAACGAGCGACCGGACCGTCGAAGAGAGAGGACCGGGCCCGAACTTGTGTTTATATTTCGTTTTATGTTGTATTGTATTGTTGTTTGCCGGCGGTCTTCCGTGAGGGGCCGCCGGCTATTATATTACTTTATTAAATGTTTATTTTATTGTCTTCCGGTTCTTGCCTCCTTCCTTCCCTTTTGTTGAGCTTTGTTACAGTCCGGTCAAACACCAGGATGGCTTGAGCTCCGTACAGTACAGCTGTGACCACATGAGTTGCAGTTTTTTGGTCAAACACCTGAGGGAAGGTGAATTTGCTAAGGTGTGATTTGCTAAGGTGTGATTTGCTAAGGTGTGAAACACTGTGTGATTTTTAGAGGCATCCAGTTATGTAAATTATATTGCATTTCTGTCAGAAGATCCTCCAAAAACGACACATTGGTCCTTTCGATGGATAACAAAGTTTTACACAGATTTCATATTTGTGTGCTTTATTCAACTTTTTACTTAAAATGTAAGAATGTGAGTTTCAATATGTGTCACAAAATGTTGGGTTATTTTTAACACAGCATTGGGTCAAAAAACTATGAACCCAACCACTGGGTTGTAATTTAAGATCTGCTGGGTTGTTTTAACCCATTGCTTGGTCCTATACATTTTCTGGGTTAATATAACCCAACGGCTGGGTTTGTCCCTTTTGAAATAACCCAGCAAAATAAATTGGTGACCTTAAACACAGTACAAAAAGCAAATAAAAAATGAGTAGGTACACTACCTGGAATGAATGCATCATTGCGGCAGTCGTAAAGCATGCCAGGATACAGAGGTCTTCCAAGAGCTGCCACTTCAATTGGCTGTGATTCCATGATTCTAAAAAAAGAGGAATTTATTATCTGTTGGAAACATTTCTGTAGTAACCCGTCATTTTACTACAGGGGACAAGCCCTTACACGAGTTATATGATGTGATGTTTGTTCTTTTTTGAGCTTCAAAATTGAAAAACTTCATGAGTATGCCTGAAGAAAGTCTTGGATGGCATTTAGGGTGTGCAAAAGAATCTTGCGTTCAACTTGAACAATTACACATGCAATATCCTCTGCCGGGGATAATTTAGAAATAGAACTTCTAAAATAGAAGGCATATGAATGGAGGATTGAAGGCTGCTGAGAGAGTATGGATCCCACTCTGGAGGTCAAAGCATCCACTTCAACACTCAACGGAAGCTCGGGATCTTGTATGGGAGCTGTACAGAAAACTGTACAGGTGATGGTCTCCGGGCTTTTGGAGAACTTGCTTAATGTGTTTACTCAGATTACTGGAATAAATTAGGATGATATGAATATAAACAACTATAAAATGGTTGAAAAACTCCACAATATGGAGTTTATTATACGGTGAGATCGACAGGTATGCAGGTGCGTATATGTCAATGCAAGTCCCAATGTTGATGAGAAACGGCTTAACAGTTCTTGTCTTTTCCAGGTGATCATCACGCAGATTAAAATAAATCTTACTGACACATGATGACGATGATGACAACAGGAGAGGATCACTTTGTGAACATTGTCTGAAGACGTCTTTTCTGGTAAAGTTCCAGAAGCGTTGTGTCCTTAAATAACATTGTAAATTAATTCCACGAGTAATGCTGTTGTGGAGTATACTGGCCTCCAAATAACATGGATACCTACTGGTCATTTCATCAATTAATCTAATCATTTCTATTTATTTTTCATTACATGGGTAATTTATGATTACAGTAAAATTGGCTATAATGGCAAGGACATTTTTTTAGCAGTTTATTTTTTGTTTTATATTTACTCGTCACGGAAGAACCAGGCTCTCTCACCACCCAACCACAGTGTTCACCATACCTGGAGTTCTAATGATATGCATCATCAGCCCCCACATAAGCACACAACTCAGTCATAGTCATCGTTTACAGAGCTATGGACTCTATGCTTGTATGCTATTGATTCTACTGCTAAACCCCTACAACCCCTCCAAGTCTCTATAGTGTTCTCCTGTATCTTCTCCTGTTCTCCAGAAGTTGTTAGCCTGTCGTT
The DNA here is from genome assembly GCA_029783895.1 of Triplophysa bombifrons. Classification (NCBI taxonomy): domain Eukaryota; kingdom Metazoa; phylum Chordata; class Actinopteri; order Cypriniformes; family Nemacheilidae; genus Triplophysa; species Triplophysa bombifrons. The sequence goes on from CM056457.1 coordinate 23,179,948, forward strand.
CCACAGACCCTGATGTTGACCTTGCTTTTGATTGTTGTATAAAAAACTCACATCCCGCTAAACGTATGTGGTAAAACAAGAATATAGTGTTGAGTCTAACAATATTGTTTATTCATCTGTCAATAAATATCTGCTTTAAATCCTCTATATTATGTTGAAGTCTTTGGTTATTTATTTCATTTGCTTCAGTATCTAAATAAGATCTCTGATGCTGATGTACAGTTTCACAAATTAATTATACATATTGCGAAGGACGATGTTTAAATTAAATTAGACAAACAATGTAAACAAAGTTCTTGTTTGGTCATTGTGACGTACTGGTCATGTGCTAGAAACGATATTTGGTATGTTGTTGCGAGGATAATGGTCCGGTCCAGGTACATCTTTGGAGGTAATCACCACGTTACAACAAAGTCCAATGTTACAACGTCACGACTAATATGGGAATCACAATGTTACGTCAATGAGGCATTATTTTGTATGTTGCTGGTCAAATATGGTCTACTCCAGATACGTTCTCATAACGTAACTGGGTTGTGTAGAACTTGACCAGACGATAGTTGTCATGATTCTGCATCATCATGTCATGTCTTTTTTGCCGGATCATGCGGACGACTGGATCGTCGGCTGAACAGGGCTTAGTGCCGGTCGGAAGGCCGGCTGGACAGGGCTTGGTGCCGGTCGGAAGGCCGGCTGGACAGGGCTTGGTGCCGGTCGGAAGGCCGGCTGGACAGGGCTTGACGCCGGTGGGAAGGCCGGCTGGAAAGGGCTTGACGCCGGACTGGATTCCGGCTGGACAAATGGCTGGGCAGCGCTGTCTGGCGGCTGGGCAGCGCTCTCTGGAGGCAGGGAAGCGCTCTGTATCGGTCTCTGGACCGGGCTTGAGGCCTGTTTGCTGGACCAGGCTTGGTTCCGGCTCCTGGGAGGAATCTGCAGCCGGGCTGGCCGCTCGGACCGTCACCTCCCCACGGCGACCCCCCAAAAACTATTTGGGGTTTGACACCACCGGACTCGGGACCACCGGGCTTCGGGCTGCCCTCCGTTGCCTCTTCTTCTTCAGCCGAGCCACCCGTCTAGTGGTCGGCTGAAGGAAGGAGGTGAAGGGTACAGCTGGCTCGGGATTGGAGGCCTCCGAGGACGACCCCGAAGACGTTCTTCTCCCCCGCTTGCCACGGAGACCTGTCGGTGGTGGTGAAGCTGCTGCGGATGAGGCGGAGGGCACAGTGATGCCCACAATCCCGACCTGCAGGGTACGACCCTCTGGAATAGCGACCATTGGAGATGGATAACAGGGTTGTACTGGGACCCTGGACTCCGACCTGTTCGTGGCATACCGCCACACGACATTGAGTCCAGCAGTCTCAGCATCCTCATCTCCGCCGGCGACAGAGGATCCCTGAGGCCGCGGCTGAACAACACCGCTAGCTCCGCCTCCCCAAAGACCACCTCCTCTGCGGCATCCAGGAACCTCTCTACGTAGGTCCCCAGATCATCATCTCCTTGGCGGATACCGCAGAGGTGGCGCGCCTGGCGGGATCACAAGCAGTTCACCATGACTGCTTGCTGGGTTCTATTTTGGTCGGTCATTCTGTCATGAACTGGGGAAGAGACAAGGCAGGAGAACCCAATTGCAGGCAGGGGCAGGACGACAGGAGGGGGTTAACAAGTAATTTTTTATACAAATAACACTACAAAAAGGTAAAAACAAAACCCACAATGGGGAAAACAAGACAGGATAAATTATAATCTTTTACAAGGACACTGACTGACTAAACTACAAAAAACAAACACTTGAAGAGACACGAGAAAGAACTATGTCTTTCCCACATAAAACCATCAGGCAATGCCATGGCTCCACTTGAGACAGGAATAAAACATGACATGATTGTGGAACCATGACATTCTTCAATGCCATAGAAGAACGTTTTGGTTCCATGAAGAACCTTCAACATCTGAAGAAACTTTGTTTCAAAAAAGGTTCGTTGTGACTAAAAAAGTTCTCCAGATGATAAAAAGTAAGAAAGATATGTTTTTTTAAAGATCCTTTGACTGAATAGTTCTTCTATGGCATCTCTCTCAAGAACCGTTGAAGTGTAATGCATTTTAAATATAATTTTCCATGCACATTTTGAGCATAGCATACATTAAAAATTCAAAAAGTTCAAACCAGTTTTTAGAAAATTGGCATTTTATTAATATATATTTTAAAGGTGCTACAATTTTCTTATTAAAATATGCAATAAAGTGTATTATAATTTCAATGAATAATAAGTATTATAATATATCATGTTATAAAAAGGAAATATGTTTAAAAATACAAAAATACATATTTAATAAAGTCATATTTAATGCTGACTCTTCTCACTACTAACTAGGTAATAAATGACAGGACATCCCGAGATAATGTGGAAAGTATGCATAGCCGAGTGCTGTTTACGCCTTAGATGTGGATAATTTCTAAATAACAACAATAACAATAACTGTTGGAGACTACTCACATTTCTTTCCATCACAAACATTTATATTGTAAAGTCATGTCTTACCTGAAGCCTCTAAATGTTCTTCTTTGTTAAGAGATGAAATCCTCTGGCCACGTCTGTAGCTGAAGTGTGAAAGACATCTGTTTTGGTGACATTTATATCGTTTTTTTGTAACATTTATATTTCCCAATGGCACAATGAGTGTTGAGCAAGCTACTCAAGAAAGTGTGTGTGTTTGTTTTGAGCGTGTGTGTGCATGTGTACTGTACGTGTACAGTTGGGGTCACACATTTACATACGACTTAAAGCCTATATAGAATTAACGATTTTAAGAGAAATTAAAGAAGAACTGTTTTTTTGTATATGTATTCATAAACTGCCCTGAACAAGTTTTTCACATAGCATTACATATACAGTCCACAACACAGAATGATAAATGAATTCACAGAAATAACCCACACTGTCAAAATACAGTAAAAAAACAACAACAAAAACTTTGTTTTACAAAGAATAATTGCAAAATTTTACAATATTAAATAAAATCCTAATATGTGCATAATTACAGTTGTGTTCAAAATTATTCAACCCCCACTGAAATTGATTGTTTTGGTCGGTTTGACATTGATTATGATCATTCAGTCATCCTGCTTACAATTAAATCAAAGAGGCACGTGTAGGTCAGACAAATATAACATAACATTTATAATGAAATAACCACAAATGTCTTTTCTGAGCTCACATCATTATCAGTTTTATTCAACCCCCAAGTGACATTCAATCTTAGTACTTAGTACAACATCCTTTTACAGTTATAACAGCTTTTAAACGTGAAGCATAGCTTGACACAAGTGTCTTGCAGCGATCTAAGGGTATCTTCGCCCATTCATCATGGGCAAAAGCCTCCAGTTCAATCACATTCTTAGGCTTGCGCACTGCAACTGCTTTCTTTAAGTCCCACCAGAGGTTCTCAATCGGATTTAAGTCTGGTGACTGCGATGGCCACTTCAAAATGTTCCAGCCTTTAATCTGCAACCATGCTCTAGTGGACTTGGAGGTATGCTTGGGATCATTGTCCTGTTGAAAGGTCCAACGTCTTCCAAGCCTCAGGTTTGTGACGGACTGCATCACATTGTCATCCAATATCTCCTGGTACTGAAGAGAATTCATGGTACCTTGCACACGCTGAAGCTTCCCAGTACCTGCAGAAGCAAAACAGCCCCAAAGCATGATTGACCCCCCGCCATGCTTCACAGTAGGCAAGGTGTTCTTTTCTTCATAGGCCTTGTTCTTCCTCCTCCAAACATATCTTTGATCCATGGGCCCAAACAGTTCTAATTTTGTTTCATCAGTCCACAGAACACTATCCCAAAACTTCTGTGGTTTGTCCACATGACTTTTGGCATACTGCAGTCGACTCTTCTTATTCTTTGGGGACAGCAAGGGGGTGCGCCTGGGAGTTCTAGCATGGAGGCCTTCATTACGCAGGGTGCGCCGTATGGTCTGAGCAGAAACTTCAGTACCCACATCTGACAAATCTTTTCTCAGTTCCTCGGCAGTCACACGGGGACTTTTCTCCACTCTACGCTTCAGGTAGCGCACAGCAGTCGAAGTCAGCATCTTCTTTCTGCCACGACCAGGTAGCGTTTCAACAGTGCCCTTTGCCTTGAATTTGCGAATGATGCTTCCTATGGTGTCTCTTGGTATGTTTAACATCTTTGCAATCTTCTTATAGCCATTGCCCTTTCTGTGAAGAGTAATCACCTGTTCTCTTGTCTTCCTGGACCATTCTCTTGACCTCACCATGTTTGTAACCACACCAGTAAATGTCTAGAAGGAGCTGAGTATCACAGTCATTTTAAAGCTGCCTAATTGGTGCTTATTAGGCTTTATTGCTGCTCCCTGATATCCACAGGTGTTTTCAATACCTGATTGAAAACACTTCATTGAACCTCTGTTCTTCAGAGTGGTAGTCTTTAAGGGGTTGAATAATTATGTCAATGAAGAATTCACAAAAGAAACATTTACTACTGTATTACAAAACTAATTGATGTCATCTTAGTTGCATATGGTTCTTTAAGAAGTCCTTGTAGGATTTCATTCTGAATACAATTACAAATGTACACTAAATTCCCTAAAACCATTTACAGCATTGGGGGTTGAATAATTTTGAACACAACTGTAAGACTTATAAACAGTCGATATTCAACACTCAAGTTAATTTCTTTTACATATTTACATGAATTTATAAACGGTTCGAGACATCAAAAGTCAAGAATTTACATCTCGAAGAAGTCTACGCATGCATGAAAAACAAGACCCAGGATCACCACTTCTTTGACATGTAAGTATTGATATAAAAAATTATTTTTGAATAATTATTTTATTTTTAAAATGCTACAGTCAACAATTGAGTTCTGCAGCTGTAAGTGTACATAAACCTGATTCTACATGCTGTGTTATGTTACTATGTCTGTTTTTATGTTTTTTTTATAGCTCTTCAGAAATGTCTTGTTTGTCCTGGGCCTTAAAAAGGCACTGATCTTCAATAAAATCTTCCAGATCATCCACAGTCATTGCTATTCCAGCATCTCGAGCAAACTTGCAACAGTTACTATATGTGATCCATCTTTTTAAACGCATGATCTGCATGATGTTTTAAAACAGTAACCCTTTTAGTATCTCCACAACCATAGGCTTTTTAAACTCATTTTGTGGGGATCTATAGTGTTAAAGGCTGAGCTGTAATCTATAAAAAACAGCCTCACATAATTTCCTGGGTTGTCAACGTGAGTGAGAGTGGTGTGCAGAATGTGATAAATGGCATCCTCTGTGGATCTAAAATAAATCTAAAATAAACTATGATATTCCTTTTAGCGGTGTCATATGATTCCTTTAACCCTTAAAATAATGCATAATTAAGGGCGTGGCCATTTGAGTGATAAATGGTTTCAGGAACCAAGCACCTCAACTCTAACCACGTCCTGCCTCTTTGCCCTTTTTTGTTTATCCGGGAGTGATGCGCAGTGATGCAAAATTGCTAAGGTGACGACAGCCGGGCTTCTCCCACTTTAGGCTACAAAAAAGCTCCTCAGAAACCTACATATGATGTCGCGGACACTACGTCCATGTATTAAACACAATGTAAACACTAATTGTAAATTTCACAGCGGTCCTGCTGGACGTGTTTCAACAGCTGTTACCAAATAGTTTGTTCTGCTGCTTGGTTTTGATTTGAGACACAGTTAATTCACATTAGGAAGTAGATTCAAAGGGCAAAAGTTCATTGAAAGGTGATTTCCTCATTTAATATGTAGTATGCAATACTAATGTGTGCACAATTTGGTCTTTACTTATTATTCTTTATTGCATTAAGACATGTTTCAATTATTTTATCCATATCCCAAAGTTTAGTCAGTTTGAAAGCCCATTGATTATTTTGGAGAATTTTGGGACATTTTGGGCCCTATTTTACGATCCAAGCACATTGTCGAAACTTACTTATGGTGTGTTTGAATCCACTTGTTTTTTAATGGTCACATGGTCCAAAGGGGTTATAAAGTACCTATTCTCTGTGTTTTGAGAGTAACGTTTAGTAAACCTCAGTTAAACCATATTCTCACCTCCCGTTCCCTCAAAATACCAGTTGTGATTGCAACATGGTGGATTCGTTATTAACAGGGCAGAATTTGTAAAAGCAAACCAGACCATCTATGGGATAAGCGGGATTATCTTCATGTACACATTAATAAAATTTTGCATTATAATCCTTTAATTTTAATGTGTGTCATGTTTGTGTGCTGCTGCGTGTCCCTCTGTGTGTAATAAGCAGAGTGTACGCTCATTCCATAGACACATATTACTCACTGACTTTAGACCAGGTTGCATTGCACCAGGTTTATTCTAGGCTCCTAAAGCTGTGTTTTATAGTCTTTAAGCAGGTCTACAAATGCTTTATAGACAGTTTCATTGCAAACAAAGTTTCCTTGCCTGCATCTTTGTTTGTTGAACGTTAATATTGTTATATTAATATTTTATTGTATATTAATTGTTTTAACTAAACAATGTGTTGAATAGGACGTGTAAATTTGTCGCATTTAAGGTTTGCCAAGTAACAGTTCTTCTCAGGGGTGGACTGGGACTTTTTTGCAAACGCAGCCCACCACACAACCCTCTGTTCGTGTTCCAGACAGCTAGTCTTTCCCTGGTTCTTCTACTGGTAACCCAAAATAATACTGTATGGATGAAATTTTAACGTGCTAGCTGATGTCATTTTCTTGTGCTTTTGCTTTTGCTTGCTATCAGAAGAGTGAACATCACTATAAAGTGCCTTTGAGACTTCAAAACTTAAAAAATACAAATCTGAGAGGTTCCATTTAACTTCATATTTGTTGTATTAAGGAGACCTTAAGCTGATAGAAATATATGTTGGTCAATCTCCCACATTTTTTTTTACTTCAAGCAAAGATGTCCACCCTATCATGGACAAATTCAAAGTAGTATAAATCTTGAGATATCATCAGCTAAACATCTGTTGATACCAATATTGCCAAAAAAGTTCATGTCATCCTCTCATGTATAGCATCAGTTATATTATGTGTTAAAACTAGGGATGTAACAACATCAAAATCTCTGTGTACGATAGTTCCTTGGCATAAAGTACACGGTACACTATTTATTGCAATATTTAAAATGACTTGGAAACGTGCCATAAGCATCCTCTTTTCTTAACTATTAATCATAAGTGTTGCTTAGAGGTATGAGTTATGGTATGAGATGGGTCTAATGACCTTAAAAAAACTTTTATAAAATAAAATGCTTGCACCAGATGGACCTTGACAAAGGTAACTTGAACACTCTCTATCTAAGGCCCGGAAGACCTATCGTTTCATACAGTCATGTGACCATGATAATATTGAGACGATTTTGCTATTGCGATAACACAATATCCATAATATTGTTTAATCCCTAGTTGTAACTGTGGTATTATAAACTTTGTTGTCATTTTCTGGCTTGTGTTTGCTCTCATTCACATTATGGATCTCTGTTATAGCTCAGCTCCATAGCCTAAACACTCCCTCCCGTTTGGATATATCCACATATAAATGGTGTAAAACCCTTGGAATTGCTAAACGTGCACGTTACATCCATCGGTCTGCAAAGCGTCGATTGACTTATGACTACAGCATCTCTTCGCAAAAAACCTGTGATCTGGTCGCACAGATCTGAATTAACCATAGTAGTGATGTGACTCCACAACGCACCCGTACACTTATACCTTAAATTAAAGACACTTCTCACTTGCCATGTGGTGCAATGCATTTACCACGCAAACAAAACTGTTCCCTTCTGAACACTCGCTCCTTGACTGGCAAGGGTACACTGCTAAGCAACTGCATAATTGAGAGAAATCTTGATTTACTACTTTTGATTAAAACCTGGCAAATGCCACATGACTTTATTGAACTTAATTTTCAACTCCCACTGGAGTGTCAAGATTCTGCCCCTTTTGGTCATGATTTTCTAGTCTTGTGGCAGGATTATGACAGACCCATGTGTTTAGTGTGTGAGAGAGACATGGCTTTATTTATTTTGGCGTGCTATGTGCACTATCTGGTCCCGCCCTCTCATTTCCTCATTATTGATTGTCAATTATTTCATGCCCTGCACCTGTTCCCCCCTTGGATTGATTCCCTATTAAATGCCCCTGTGTTTTCTGTCTTGTGCTGGCTCATTTTGATTCATGTGGTTAAGTTCATGTGTATAGTCTATTTTTTAGTAAATTATGTCAAGCGTATCTTTAGTCTAGTCTAGTCTAGTCTAGTCTAGTTTCGTTTAGTCTAGTCTATTCTAGTGTAGTTAGTCTATGTCCCAGTTGTCCCATTGTGTTTTTTACCCTTGTTCTGTTGTTTTACCCCATGTTGGTTTTTGTTTTATTAATTTAACAGTTTTTTGTAAACCCCTCACCTGCTGTCTGCGTCCGGGTTTTACTCACCTTTCTTGACACTGGATGTAGTTAACTGACGAAACCCTGCCTTACTGGCAGAGGTGGCGGTCTGGCTGTGGTATTTAAGAATAATTATAAGCTGACCAAAGACGATGTTCTTGATGTATCATGCTTTGAATGTCTGTTATAACACTACCTTTCTCTCTGAGTTGACCAAACTTCTTACTCTTGTTTGTGCCCAGCATGATAGAATCATAATCCTGGGTGACTTCAATATACATGCTGACACTCTGTACATTTGCAAAGGATTTCTTATCTGTTTTGGATTGTTTTGATGTTCTTCAGCATGTTAACTTTCCAATGAATCACACTCTTATACCACTGACTTACTTCGCACTGTTGGTCTCGACAATGTTGGTGCTTAGGGTCATGAATTAGGCAATTCTGATCTTTTTATTTTCTCCCACTTGCACCGGACTGGAATGGCCGGCTGGCACACGGACAGGATTTCCGGCTGGCACAACCGGATATGCTGGAATGGGTGTCGACAAGACAGGGTAGGATGTCGGTGGCTGAGCAGCGCTCTCTGGCAGCTGGGCAGCTCTCTCCGACGGCTGGGCAGTGCTCTCTGGCAGCTGGGCAGCAAACAGGTACAGGAACAAACAAACATGACAGGGTGTCGACTGGTCCGGCCTGGGTCCTGGTTTGGATGCAGGCAGGGATCTGTGGCGGGAACAGGTCTCCGGGGGTCTCGACCCAGAAGGGGAACCCGAAGACCTCAACCCTGGAAGGGATCCCGGCGGCCTCGACCTCGGACGGGAACACGGCAGTCTCGACCCTGGAAGGGAGTCCATCGGCCCCGACCCTAAAGGGAGCCCGGCGGCCTCGAACCTGGAAGGCAGCCCGGCGGCGTCGACCCTGGAAGGGAAGCATAACAGCAGGAACATGGACTAAATAGACTAGACTAAACTAAGAACAACACTTGACATTTAAACTACAATAAACTACACAAGACACAGCAACTCACCACAATGACACAAACAATGGACCAGCACAAGACAAGAGACACGAGGTCAATATAAAGGGAACCAAATCAAGAGGGGACAGGTGCAGGGGATAAACTAATTAACACTAACCTGGAAACAGGAGGGCAGGAACAATGACAAGACCGGAGAGAGAGTATGGCAACTAATAGGTGCCAAAATAGTCTCTCTCCAACATAAAACAAGGGATCCTATCTGATTCCGCCTCAAGACCAAGAAATACCTGACATGGTGAGGCAGAACCATGACACACAATGCCTATCTTCCTACCTATCCCAGAATAAACTACTGGAGGAACAGGAGTCTGACTTCAAAATAAACCACTTCACTGAAACTTCACTGCTATCGGTCACAGAAGCACTACGGCTAGCCAAGACGAAATCTAAATCCTCGGTCCTGATTCTGCTAGACCTATCTGCAGCATTTTACACTGTCAATCCCCGGATACTGCTAACAACCCTGTCATCTCTAGGAATCTCGGGCACTCCTCTCCGCTGGTCCAAATCCTACCCTTCCGGCAGATCCTTTAGGGTGTCATGGAGGGGCTCGATGGCCACTGCTCAATCCAATTATGTATTATCTCTTCTAAGGGGTACCAACAAATGTGTCCAGGCCATTTTAGAATATCTTTGTAGAATAAGCAATAATTCATCTCTTTCCGCAGCTTCTTTGCTTTATTCTATGATATACCAAAGGCATGCAAGTATGCATGATACAATAGCTTTTAATATCATCACTCTTCAGGAGGAATTAAGCATTATTTCAATGAGCTGTAAGGGTACCGACAAATGTGAGCACGTCTGTACCAACATTCTTAAATGTAAATTAAGACAGAATTAAAATTTTTAGGTGAACTATCCCTTTAACCTTTTCGATCAACTAAAACCTGTTTAAATAAATTATTAACCCCTACCATCATAACCTTGTATACCTTTTTTATAACCTTTTTGCATGGAAGATTAAAGCAATCTGTTCTAATGAAGGTAAAATAATTGCAAAATAATTTTTCTACAAGTAAGGACATACTATTTGTCATCTTTTGATAAACAGCAGTTTCACTTCACTTTTCAATGAAACAAATGGTTTCCTTGTTCCACATTGTTTGATGATAGAGCTATCACCAAAGTCTATCATTTTTTTCATATCTTTCTGATTTCATTGAAATGCTATTGTTTGGTGTCATCTCATCCTCAAGCACATCACAATTTATATTATTGCTTAAGTCTTTCCGCATGAATTTATGTAAACTAAATTCATATTATAATTATACAGAATTACAGTGAATGATACTTACATCATGCAGTCCATACAGAAGCTCTGACCATTTATCTTAAACTTTGAATAAGTGAACATAACAGGGATGTGCATGTTAACACATGTTTTTATTACTTTAACTCATTTCAATAATTTTACCATTTTCAACTTTATTTCGTAACTGATACAAAATGCAACCAATAGGTTTAAAATATAATTTAAATTCAAGTGAATTGTAAAGCCAGTTTGATTTAATTTAAACATTAGTGACCTTGGATCCCAAAACCAGTCTTAAGTAGCACGGGGAGATTTTTAGTAAGAGACAAAAATAAATTCCCTGGTGCATCTAGCAACCCAGAGAACGTTAAAAACAAGATCCCAGTAAGTTTGTTTTGATAGGCCTTTCCCTGCAAGCATGTGAGAAATCGAGTCATTCAGATTTAGCTCCTGTTGTGACGTAAAAGGATCTTATTATAATAATAAAAGCCTGAAATAATAAACCTTGATGATGTCTGTACTCAACAAATTCGACCACAGGAGGAGCTTGTATCTTCATCTGCTCAAGCTCATTGGACTTCATGATTTTACCGCCACACTATCTTGTTGTGAAGTTGTCTTTGCCTGTTTAGTCGACATGCTGGCGGGTATGACCAATGGACTTTTCTGTTCATTTCACTACATCACCAGGACTTGTGCGTCTGTAGTGCTCATTCCGATGACAAAACACTGGGTGCATGAAGTGCTCATCTTGTTCAGTTCTAGGGTGTGCCTCAATAAGCTCCCTTGTTCAGTATCAGGCCATTTTAAGGGCTGTCTCATTTGGAAAAACCTTCCAGTGCACTGAAACATTCGTTCCCTAAAAATTCCCACAATGCAATTTAAAAACCAGTGAGCATCAGCTTAGTTTCTTTACTGGAAAACATTTGTTTTTTTAAGGCGTTTAGCCAAAATCGCGTAAACCAAATCAATAAACTTAATGAAACGCAACAGAACTTTAAAGAAAACAAAACGTTTATTTTATGTATAAACAAACCCACATAGATAAACAGGTAACACAATCTACTTAACAGTTCAAGAGGGTTGGGAGGGTTACTTAAAAAATATATTCTGGTACAATTACAAATTACTTAATCAAAAATGTAATTAGTAACATGATCCAAGTATCACAATATAAATGTAATCTATTATGATTATACGTAACCAGTTTCTCCTCAACCCTGCAGTTCAATTTAATATTAGACCAAATCTGATATGTAACAAAATAAGTGTTTCTTATATGTATTTCAACTATTATTAAACATTACGCAATAATAAATCATTTTATTTATAACGATTATTAAAACTATGGCAACTTATTGAAATATTAAATCCCTACACCTACCCCTAACCTTACCCTAAACCTAAACTTTGTGAATAAAATTTAATTTTAAATCTTAAATCAGTTTTATTGAAAACAAATTCATTTATGATCTATAATTTGATAGAAAAATGAGTTTCAAGTTGATGCCTTTCTACACCATTGGAAGGTCGCGTTCCCCGGTAGCGCTGACTTGTGACATGCCCAGGCCAGCAAGTGTCACTCTGCTTGAGGTCGTGACGCTGCGCAGCTCCTGGGATTTCGTATAGGGACCCCATTCTGTCTCGACACAACTTCGAGCGAAGGACAGAAAGGGAACTTCTCTGTTACGGGTGTAACCTCTGTTCCCAGATGGAGGAAAAACGTTATGTCCATTATGCCACAACGCTTCGTCGTCCGCTGCAGTGAACGGGAGATGCCTCTCAGGTTCCTCAGCTCAAAAAGTCAACAAATGGGCACGCCATCTTCCTATTATCCCCGTATGCACAGGGCGGAGATTTGCATGCCATGCCATTCGCCAAAGTTCATTGGCCTTTTAAAAGTACAATCAGAGATGATAGGTTCTCAAGTTCAAAGCCAATTCTGTCTCAACACAACATCTCGTTCCCTCCATCAGGGAACGGAGGTTAAAGTCGTACCTGAGACGTTTTCATGTGTCTTGTCATGCATGAGAATCAAAGTAGTGGTTGGATGTTATTTAAATGTTATTACATGATATATCAGATATCTGTCCTCCCCCGTTTGAGTAGATAGGACTTTTGTCGTAAACACGTGTCTATTACTTGAATTAAATAAAGGTATTGTTTTTGAGTATTGAATTTACCCTCTGCCTATTTCCCATTTATTCTTAGGGTAGACAAAGATAGTCAAATCTGTCATTGGCTTTAAGTATCTGTTTAGATCTACTTACTCCCCGTAATCAGAAGACTCCTCCATGAGCTGTCCGTATACTTCAATCAACTTCAAAGATATCAGTCAACAGACTTACTTTTATGATTATAGGTTTTATTAATAACAATTGTCAAGGTTACAATCAATATACTTGTAACTAATTAAAGAAAATGAAAGCATAAAGTCAATAAATATAACATACATCAAGGCAACCCAGTAGGCATCTAGCACCGAAGAGACTGTTCCGAAGAATCAGAATCTGATAAAATCATCTCATTTTAGTCTTTTACATTTACATTTAAATTTAGTCATTTGGCAGACGCTTTTATCCAAAGTGGCTTACAGTGCACTTATTACAGGGACAATCCCCCTCGAGCAACATGGAGTAAAGTGTCTTGTCTATATAATGCCACCTGCTTTTTTATTATTTGTCTTCGGATTCTTTGACGCTGCTTTCTCCTTTGCTTGGCCGGCAACAGACGACAACTTATCTGATGGAATGGAATGCTGCTCTCTCGGGTCACAGATCCCATTCTTGCTAATACATTATTTTCCCCTTTCTACTCTATGATAATAAAACATTATGAATAGAAGAACATTCTGTCTTTTCTTTTCTTAAAAGAAAAGGTTCATATGCAATGTAACAATCCTTAAACATGCATTTCTACTACTTATAATAAGTTTGGGTAAATATTTTCATGCAGTAAACATGGTATATAGAGTATATAGTGTTCCGTAGCCAAAACTATGGGAGAGAAATGTGGGAGAATAAAAACAAGGTCGGGCAATTTCATTTTTCTTACTTTACTCAACAGTATGAATAAAAATAGACTAAGTCCGATTGAATACAAATAAACTTAATTAGGATAACGTAAAGACATAATAAAATAAAATTAAACTAAACTTGGATTAAATAAAGGAATATGGCATACTAAACAAAGTTGCATAATTTGAATTATCCTTATATACAGGTCCAGCGTTTGCAGGTCATGTATAAGAGGATATTACAATACAATCCAAACCTTGCCAAGTAGATACAGAAACACAACACAGGCTACTATATAAATAACAGTGAAGGTCACATCTATAATTCTTGCTGCTCTGATCAAGCACAGTGACTCCTTCGGTTGGTGTTGTTGAGTAATAGCACGAGCCTCCATGAGGATCAGCTTCAGAATGTCGAATATACATGTCACCTCTTCATATCCACTGGTAACTGTGTCTAGAGAGTTATTCAAGTCTCTCACACCACCTGTTGGAGCAAGTACAAACCATAGCTCTAGAATCTAGATTAATGCAGTTCTTTTCAAACAAACTATTGTGTTTGTGTTTAACCTCAACTCTTAAATTAAAACTGAAACCATTTGGATTTTTTTTGTTCATTTTATGTCATGGTTGTGCAAGGGGAAGATCCCAATTGCAGGCAGCGGGGATTAAGGTTTTTTTAACACGCAGATTTATTAAACATAAAATAAAAAACAAAGACCCACGATGGAGTAAAACAGGAACAGACAATAATATAAAAGCACAGAAACGAAGACTGACTAAACACTAGACTAAAGAACACTTGATATTAAAGAACACTTGACATAAACTAACACTAAGACTAGACTTACTTAACAATATGCAATGTATATTCACAGTGACACAGACGAGGATCCAAACACACGGCTTGAGAAGGCATTTATGCATTTAGGCATTTATGCTCCTTTCACTTAGACATTAATGGCTGTGTGTTGAGTTATTTTGAGGGGACTGCAAATTTAGACTGTTATACGAGCTGTACACTCACTACTTTACATTTAAGCAAAGTGTCATTTCTTCTGTGCTGTCACATGAAAAGATATAATAATATATTTAATAAAATATGAGGAGTGTACTCACCTCTGTGAGATACTGTATATTTATATATCCAAATACTGTAGAAGTACTTACCATCTTGTCCAGTTGCAGTTGGTTTTTTTTCTGATTTGGTGTCTTCTCGTTTACAAATCAGGACATTCACAAAGATGGTCTCCAGAATGCTCGTGCCGATTAGCGTAAAAACTCCAATGCAGTAAATCCCTTTGGAAAAAAAGCATATTTGTAAAGAAAAACTCAAGATGAGTGAGTTTACCAAAACCATTAAAAAACCCTCAATGCAGAAAATGTAAATACAGAGACTTTAATTAAACGGAAAAGCATGACATTTATAATACACAAATGACGTGGAAAGATAAAAACTGAACTAAACTGGTAATATAAATAAGCAGGAAGATTTGAATAATAATTATCTAGTGGGACCTGAATCAGAAACTACAAAAACTAAACAAAACTGTTAAAAAATAAGTACTTTTGTCATGCTTTACAGGAGAAACTTTGGTCTCTGAAAGAGTCTCTGATTGCAAAATGGACCAATCACACTTTCTATAGCCATTTTCTGACATCTAGTTTTAGTGAGTAACTGCAATGGAAACTGAATATAGGAACTACACAATTTGGGCTTATATTTCACATACTGTTCAACAATAATGCTCCTGGTGATGTGGTTTACAGTTTTATTTTCACATTTGTAAAGGCAGTTTTGCTGAAAATATTCTTTGTGTGAATAAAGCTACAACATGCCATTATTATTTTCCCTGGTTGTTCCTCTGTTTTCTGGTGTCGATCGTGGAGTGGGACCGGGTTCAACCTGCACGGTTTTCGGTGAGTGGGACTTTCTGGGATGCAGATGGTGGGCTCTCCCTCTTCCTCGTGAATATTTGCTCGGTGGCTTTTGGTCGGGGTCACTGAGTGCAGCTCTGACACGTCAGAGTTGATCTGGCCCTCCCGGCTGAGCCTGGTTTCTCCCGAGGTTGTTTTCTCCATTAATCAATCATTGGAGTTTGGGTTCCTCGCCACAGCAGGGCAGTGCTGGCTTGCTCACCGGGAGACTGCATTTATTTATTTATTTATTAATTAGATATTATTTGTTAGAATGATCTCGCTTGTTCTATGAACACCATGCACTGTGATGTGTTTTACCTTTTCTGTTTTTCTTGTTTGCCCCTGTAAAGCTGCTTTGGAACAATGCACATTGTGAAAAGCGCTATATAAATAAACTTGAATTGAATTGAATACAGGGACCTTGTGCTCTGGCACCAAAATCGTTTGGGACTACAGGACACCTGAGAAAAGAGCATACTTTCCCCCATCCAAAGCATACTCTTTCTCGGTATGGAACTCAACTCTGTCTCCATGACAGCGCGCCTGAGCACAGTACGCGCTCAGTCAGTGTTGAACTCCCCCAAACACCTGTACCTTCTTACGGACAGGGGTCCCACTTGGGCAGGTTACAAGGCACGTAGTGTTGACGACCGACGCCTCCCTGAAGGGTTGGGGTGCAGTGTGCAACGGGCACGCAGTGTCGGGGCGGTGGACGGGCCCCTCCCTGCGCTGGCATATCAATTGACTAGAGTTGTTGGCTGTGCTACTTGCACTAAATAGGCTACAACCTCTCATGCAGTACAAGCACGTGCTGGTCCGGTCGGACAGCACAGCTGCTGCAGTGAACATCAATCACCAGGGTGGGATATGCTCACGGCAGCAAACACGACTCGCCCTTGTAGTGACTGGATCATACAGGAAAGCCATAAACCCCCTGTAGTAGAGTAGGCGGGGCGAGACCGTGGTTCGAGTCCGGTGAGGTATTGTTAAAGGGCGCCAGCCGTGCGCACACCGGGCTCGAATCCCGTAGGAGTTTGGGAGCATAAAAGGAACGAGCGACCGGACCGTCGAAGAGAGAGGACCGGGCCCGAACTTGTGTTTGTATTTATGTTATTTCGCCGGCGGTCGTCCGTGAGGGGCCGCCGGCTATTATATTACTTTATTAAATGTTTATTTTATTGTCTTCCGGTTCTCGCCTCCTTCCTTCCCTTTAATTGAGATTTGTTACACCCCCTCACTACCTTTTGTCCTGGTTTCTCCAGGGGTCTGGTTTAAGGTTTTTAACTCTCACCGAGAGTGTGATAACCCTTTGTTTTCTCTATAGGATATTTACGACTCCTAAGCTTCAAAGCCTCTGTCTCATCTCAAACTTAACATCTGAGGGTAACCAGAGAAACATCTCTAACAAATAGGAACTTATGTGTTTTATACTATCCTTTCCTGTAAATGTATTAAAATCTCTAGATTGTGTGTTGGGCGCTCGTGCCATTTTAAATAGTCTGTAACTGTTATACAAGTTTTGATAAAGGGTTCATTCGATGTATTCATACGTTGGGATGATTCACAGCTCAAAACTTAGCATGTTTCCTATGGGACTACTTCTCTCTTCATTCCCTATATGATGAGCTATGTTATAAAAACATAGCATGCATCATACTATGTCTATAACTAGGTTTAGGTATTAAATGCAAACTGACCGTACTGTCAAAGCTATGCAAATGAGGTGCCATGAGAAACAAAGGAACTTTCTCTGGCCCACTTATCACTTTCATGGCATTGGCCCGCAGGGGGCAGGGCAGGTATGCATTTAAACTTCAATGAATTAGGAATTGGAAGGGAAAAGAAAGAGAACGCGAAGGACAATCCAACGGACACCCCGGTTTACGGCTCCCCTCTGGGGAGTCCGATTAGGCCATGGAACTTTGGACTCAGAATCTAAACTCAGCGTTTAAACAGGACTGCATTCTGAAACCATTCAAGATTTCCATCCACGCGCATACGGATATTGGTCCTACCCCAAGATTGCAAGTATCTGATTATAAATTAGAATAGCTGCGTTAAGAGCGTGCCTCTTTGTTAAAGATGATTTTACTGGTTTTCAGACATGTTTTACCTGCCTCGCGGCCATACCCTCTCTCTCTCTCTCACTCATTCTCTCTCTCTGGGCTTTCCTAGCGTGTTTGTGTTTCATGTATTTGTTTGTGTTTATGCGATCGGCATTATGTTTACCATGTAGAGTAGAGTCTAATAAAACCATAAAGGCATTTGTGATGGGTTTTCTGTGCTCACGCTCACAAACTGGTCACTTAAACTGTGTTTCGATCTATGCTACCTCTGCTCTTAATTCTGTTTGGTAAAGTCACGTTACTTATGGTCATGAGATAACGACTGTGTATAAATCTTGATGCATTTTCTGGACGAATGCATATAGGATCTTTATCACTATACTGCTAATCAGAGATTGTAAAATATG
The DNA here is from genome assembly GCA_029783895.1 of Triplophysa bombifrons. Taxonomy (NCBI): domain Eukaryota; kingdom Metazoa; phylum Chordata; class Actinopteri; order Cypriniformes; family Nemacheilidae; genus Triplophysa; species Triplophysa bombifrons. Next base: position 23,198,075 of record CM056457.1, read on the forward strand.
TATGTGAAATGACGATTATTATTCCTTGACTGAAATTGACGTTGTAAATAACTAATTTCATGGATGTGATCTTGATAGATCTGGTTGAGAATCATATTTGGTGAGATAAACTCATCCTTATTTTAAAATGCAGCTAAAATCGCTACACCCGACACCTCCTCCTGTGGAGTCACCAGGTGATCCGCTCCCTGAGAGCCACATGCATCCCAGGTGAACTGAAACAGACAGCCGATTCGCTCTCTCATCAGTCGACGCCTGGGGGAGAGTGGCGGCTCCACCCCTTGGCAGTCCAGCTCATTAGGGTGCAGTTCGGGCAGGCTCAGGTAGACCTGTTTGCCTCCCTGGACACCACCCATTGCCCGCTATGGTACTCCCTTTCCGAGGCCCCCCCGCGGCACAAATGGTCTAGCGCACAGCTGGCCGCGGGACAAGCGGAAGTACGCCTTCCCCCCAGTGAGACTCATCGCAGAGACTCTGTGCAAGGTCAGGGAAGAGGAGCATCAAGTGCTACACTGGCTCAACCAGACTTGGTTCTCAGTGCTAATGCTTCTGACTACAACTCCCCCCTGACCGATCCACCTGACGAAGGACCTGCTTTCTCAGGGGAAGAGCACGTTGTGGAATCCCAGCCCAGACCTCTGGAACCTCCATGTCTGGCCCCTGGACAGGACGAGGAGATCCTGAGTGGCCTACCCCCAGCAGTGGTTGAGACCATTACTCAGGCTAGGGCCCCGCCACTAGGCGGCTATAAGCCTATAAGTGGTGCCTCTTCTCGTCCTGGTCCTCTTCTCGCAGGGAACACCCAGGTAGTCGCTCGAGGAACGTGTTGTCCATTCTACAAGAGAGACTTGAGACTTGCCTCTCCCCTTCCACACTGAAAGTGTATGTAGCCGCGATTCCCGCTCATCACGACTCAGTTGCTGTAAAGTCTCTGGGACAGCTCGACCTGATCATCAGGTTCTTAAGGGGCGTGAGAAGGCGCAATCCGCCTCGTCCGCGCTCCATACCCTCGTGTGGTCCTGGCGGGCCTTGAGAGGCCCCCCTTCGAGCCCCTCAGAGACGTAGCTCTTCCTCAGTTAACAATGAAGACTTTTCTCCTGATAGCCCTCGCTTCCATCAAGAGGTTAGGGCAGCCCTGCCCCTTAGGCCATGTACCTTCTGAATTATCCACACATAGCACTAACCGGACCTAGTGCTACTGGATGTTGTAACTCCCCCACTCGGGCGGTTCCGTCTGATGTATCCTCATGATTGGTTCCCAACTTGGTAACCCATGACCTTCCCTAGGTGGACCTCCAACTCGCGGTTAACTACTTCAGGACGCATATTTTTTCCCATGAGCTCTCCCCTGACGGTGAGACCATGCAGGTGTCTCCACTAAAACTACGATGGTAGGAAGTGGTCTCTGCAGTGCGATCCCCATTCGAGGAGTGCACTTACCCAGTGGCCTTACGGCACCGGGTGGCTTCTCGCTGTTAGAGAAAATAAGGCCGCTGCCGTGTGGACCGAAGGTAGAGGCTTCCCACCTTTTCTAAAAGCTCTGGGACCTTCTGCTTACCTATGCACTGGAAGATTACAATTTCACGAAAGCGCTCACGTCTGACATGCCCAGGCCAGTCACCGTCGCTTCGCTGAGATTGTGATACGGTACAGCGTTGTGGCGGGTTTTAATAGGAACCCCATCTGTCAGTTCGTCACAACGTTAAGAGACCGACAGAAAGGGAACATCTTGGTTAATTATGTAAGCTAAGTTCCCTGATGGAGGGAACGAGACGTTGTGTGTCAGGTTCGGTCAGAAGACGTGGAATCAATTGCGGTACAAAAGTGTTTATTTAAGCTTAAACACAATACAGACAGGTGATAGTTGTAGCAAGAGAAGCAGGCGGGGTTTCAGCTGATGTCGGTTGACTGCAAGGCCAACTGGGGTAAGCCCCAGTGTATGGCAGCGTCAACCAAGTCGGAGAAGCGAAGAACCCATCTGAAGTGGAGAGGTGGAGACCCACCGGAGGAGTCCACTGGATCTGTGACCAAGCCCACGGAAACACGCGACCCGGATGAGCTGGGGTGACGGACACTCCCGAACCTGGACAGCGCCGGAGGGAGAGTCCTTGGGTGGAAGTGAGGTTCCTGGTAGGCGGCTCTTCCTCGTAGGACTGGTCGAGGGTGGTGAAGGTCTGACCGGTGAGACGGTCAAAAGTATGACAAAATAGGGAACAAAAAGTAGTGTACCGAGTCTGAACTAAGGACTAAAAATGTCCTAGGGAGAAAAAGGGAATCCCAGGATACAGTCAACAGGACAGTCACTCAGTCGACAAGACTACAAAAAGCAAGGCAGCTTTAAACAAGGATAATCCACACGACAAGACTAGACTGGAGAATACGAGACGGTACTGTGACCTTAGTCAACGATAGCACAAGGGACAATGAGAAGTGATGGTGGTTATAAGGGGGTAAGTGAGATAGAAACCAGGTGTATGTCTTGAAGTAAATGATGGGGTTATGGGAGCGGCAGGTGAAAACAATTAGACGTAGAGAGCGAACACGTGGCGCCATGACACGAACCCCATGTGTTCGAACACTCATACACACAACAAAACAAACAAGGTAGAGACTAACCCCGGAACCCAACAATGTGTCCTTCTTGCCACAAACACATGCCAACCGCTGCAGTAGGCTCTCAGGCTCCTCAGAACTAAGGTGAATGAATACAGCACGCCGTCTCCCTGGATATCCGGGGGCGGAGACGGCATGCAAATTTCATTCGCCAATTTCATTGGCCTTTTACTAAATAAGTCGAAGTGATAGGTTCTCAAGGGCAAAACCCATCTGTCGATTCGACACAATGTCTCGTTCCCTTCATCAGGTTACATCCGTTACCAAGACGTTTTCTCTTAAAGTTGTAAATGTTAAAATGAATGTATGTTCGGTGAAAGGTTTAGAGATTAAGGCATTTTGCACAAGGCATTTTTTCCTTCATAATATTGCTGGCAGCCAATGTTACAGGTTGATTTAAAATACTTTATAACAGAGAAACTTAAAGGACATTAGGCCTACAGAAAATCTATTTTGTAAAGGATTACTTATTTGGTCTTATAGATATGAAAAGACATGTTATCCATATGAGAACATAATATATTTTGTTCAATAAAACTGTTTGCTATGCGCAGTTCTTTGGTTTGCCAAAAACCATCAAGTCACGCTATCAGGTATTAAATTGTCCAGATCTCGCCTTTTTACCGGGGTTCATTTAATGGACCTCAAAAAGTTTTAGTTGATGTCCCCTGAGGGAATGCATTGATGTCACTTTCCCACATAAAATTCCCTGGACACGCCCCGGAAGAAGTTTGGTTCATGTTATCCTCCTCCCCGCCCATATTTGCTGGTGCAGCAGAAAAATATTCGGTAACACTTTACAATAACTGCACGCTATAAATCATTAGTTAAGCATCAGTTCATAGTTAATTAATCATTTATGAAGCATTGGCCCAACATTAATAGACATTAGTAAGCAGTTTATAAATACAGCTATAAATGCTTTGTTCTTGATTTATAAGCATGTATATAATATGCTTAATAATCAAATTTTCATACTTTATTAAGGATGAATTCATCATTTCTAAATTAAGGATTACATTACTTACAAACCAGTTAGTTAGGAGTTGTCAGTGGTTCATGAGATAATTTAGAAAGTGTAAGTAAATTATTAATAAACTCTTTGAATGCACATTTATACATCTTATTATTCTGACATATAGTAACAGTTACTTAATTTGTTAATAAATGTTTTTTAACACACATCCCTGCTGTAATTCATGATTAATTAAGGTAGTTATAAAACATTTACTAGTTGTCAGTTAACTATTTTTGTGAGCTCATCTAAAGTGAGGACTATGTATGCATTGTAAAGCATCTACAAATGAGAGTTAAAGGCTCAGTTATCTTCTAAACAGAAATAGGAAAAACACAACACAGAGGGATACAGAACATAGAAATATTTATTTCAAGATGCAAAAGAAATTTAACTGTACAACTGTACATATTAATGAATATAAAACGATTTAATATAAAATAAAAAATAAACCTCTGCAAAATTAAAATTGTACAACCGAACATATAAATTAACATTAAATGAATTGATATAAAATGAAAAATAAACTTCTGAAAAAAACGTAATTCCTGCACACCTCCAGAAAAAATATAACAGTGAAGTGATATGCAACTCTCATTTGTAAATGCTTTACAAGGCATACATAGTCCTCACTTTAGATGAGCTCACAAAAAATAGTTCTCTAACAACTAGTAAATGTTTTATAACTACCTTAATTAATCATGAATTACAGCAGGAATGTGTGTTAAAAAAGCATTTATTAACAAATTAAGTAACTGTTACTATATGTCAGAATAATAAGATGTATAAATGTGCATTCAAAGAGTTTATTAATCATTTACTTACACTTTCTAAATTATCTCATGAACCACTGACAACTCCTAACTAACTGGTTTGTAAGTAATGTAATCCTTAATTTAGAAATGATGAATTCATCCTTAATAAAGTATGAAAATTTGATTATTAAGCATATTATATACATGCTTATAAATCAAGAACAAAGCATTTATAGCTGTATTTATAAACAGCTTACTAATGTCTATTAATGTGGGGCCAATGCTTCATAAATGATTAATTAACTATGTACTGATGCTTAACTAATGATTCATAGCGTGCAGTTATTATAAAGTGTTACCAAATATTCAAATGCTCCAAGTACAATGTGACTGCTCCTTTAATGCTTCCTTCCAATACTCATATGAAACATTATTGAAGTAAATCATGTGGACTTACCAATTAATGGAATGTCACTGGCAGTTGATGGCAGCTTGTCATTAAGAATGAGCAGCAACACAGAAATGGACAGCAGCAAAGTCACTTTGAAGCCCAGCTTCTCTGATACAGATGCCTTTATGAAGAATGAGGCCACATCCAGGACCAGGAAGCAAAATACGGGAACAATTAAGTTGACAACATACAGAAGAGGTCTCCTCTTGATGGTAATCTGCAATGTAGGGATATAAACTCTAATTAATACAGCAAATCTTAGTAGGGTTTGTTTTCACTTGAATTAATGGAACTGGTCCTTTTCTTAAATAAAGGTGGTTGTCGAAATTTTGGGCCGTACAGAGTTTCTAGGACACGTAATATTGAGGCTTTGTTGCTCGATCTTCCTCAAACAACAGAATAATTTTCATAAAACAACAATAAAGTAATAAAATAATATAGCTTTAATTCATAAATGTTTTACATTATCATCATGATGGATTTTGTTTTTTGCTCTGTACCTGAAATATTATTTGACTTTGTGAGATCCACATAACATAAGAATTAGTTGTAGATGTATTTATATTGATAAGTTCCCACTCTCCCTTGGTCTGAAAGATCTTTTGAGATTCCAAGATTATCGCTTCTGAAGGTAAGGACTGAACGAATATTAGCTCCTTATCTGTGGCAAAATATGAAAAAATAGTTAACATAACTACGAGTTCCATTATTTAAACAATGTAGACTGAAAGCTAATTTACACAGATCCAAACACCATAGAACGTTGGTTGGATCACTGGGAAACCCATGCTGCGGTTTGTTGCTGTTGTATTTTTCAACACACTGTTTTGTAGGATGGTAAAATAAATTAAAAAGTTTATTTTATTATACTGTATATCAGAGATGGACTTGGACTTGGACTCGATTCGCACTTAAGTTGCAAAAACAGAGACTTGCACATGTGAAACACATATGCACACTTATTTGAAATCCATACCAATATATCTTATGTTTGTAATGCATGCATGCATGTACACTTTTTCGCGCATACATATAAACCCAATGAGTGCAAACACACACATATATATAAACTCTGTGTACATACACATCGGTAAAACATTCGCACATACATACAACTCTGCGTACATAAACATCTATAAAACACTCGCACACATACTTACAAACACTGAGTACATACACATCTAAAAAACACTTGCACATGCATTACTAACATAAGATGTATTAGTATGGATTTCATATTAGTGCTCACATGTTTTTCATATGTATTTGCTTTAACATTCAATAGTATACATGTATATGTGTGTAGGCACGCTTATATATATCTATTCATACAGTAAGTGCAGTTTGACTTAAAACCTAAACGATGCCTCATAGCGCCTCATACATTTTCTACAGGAAATGTCACTACGATTCATCTCTAAACACACAAAGTCAGCATTACCTCCGCGACGGATCTGGTGGAGACATGCTCATCGTATAGTTATATTAACAAATAATCTTACTTCAGTATTTCATGGAGCATTCAGATTGTTCCAAGAAGTTATGTTTTCTCTTTAAATGCTTTATTTCTTATATATTTATTAGTAAAATATATTTTTAGTAAAATTATACGCATTCCCCATTTTCCTTGTAAACATGCAGTCTTTTTGAAATAACTTTTACAGTGTACATAACAACTTAACATCACAGTTGGTTGCTATGTGAGTTCCAGAAAGTCAGATCACTGGACAAAAAGCAAGTTAATATGGAACAACCAATTTGATTTCATTTCAAATATTAATACTACAGTGTTTTAATGTGTGACAGTGTCTGTATAACTACAAATAAAACTGTTTTTATCTAAGGTTTTTATACCATTCTGGTAGTTCAAATGTCAGTATTTGGGGGTTAAATAGCAATACTCAGACAAAGTATGTTGCTTCACACAGGTCAGTTTGTTGGCAGTGGTCAGATCAGTGTGACTTGGGCTTTACACTTAATATTTTACCTGAATGCGCTATAGATCGAAGGGTTAGACTGCAGATTTGTGTGTCGAAGGGAAAACTGTGCAGGTCCATCTTACAGGTGGTGGACAGAGAAAAAAAATCAAACATGTCTATCAAGCCATAGGAATATATCCTGACATATGGAGGCTCTATTGCTGCAAATTCTGTCTTGATGCTAAAAGAACAGAACAAAAAACAAAAATATTTATGACTGGAGACAATACACTCTGGTTAAATACACTGGGTTAAATGTAGCGACTGACATTTCTGGGACATCATTGTTTACAATTAAAATGGATTCCAGAGGTGCCCTAGAACTGCTTGTTTTCCTAGACCTTTTAAAATATTTTCTTTTACGTTCAACAGAACAATTGATGACAGGCCGTTGAATTCTTAGAAAAAAATACCAACTTGTGGCCGCATCACCACCTCAGGGTGAGCATTATTTGCTAAGAAATCAACAGACCGGAGTCAAATATTCCGCTTATACCACGGTGACCACATTGTTTTGATGTTTACTGTCAAGACATTTTTAAGGTTTTTATTCTGTTATGTGCTAATTTAATAGGACTATTAAATTAGTCCTATCAACTAGGGGTGCAGGCAAGAGGAAAATTTCACATAACAGTGTTTACATCATATTCATTCTGCCGGGTGCTTCTTTGGCCCGCGCACATGGAGGTGGGCACACAAAACAGTGTTTCTAATTAAGTAAGTCTGTCTTTTGATTTAGTCACTTTTACGACCCCTCTAGCAGCTTTTATTCAGAAGAAGTGCATAGCGACAAATCTACCTACTTCTTGGAAGCACTCGGTCTCTCTTTCCTGAAACAAGGACTGCCTTGTATGGGCGTCTCTCTGTACAGTAAGCGGCAGGAAGCAGCATCACAGTACGATAAGTGACTTGTGAATAAAATTAGTATGAAACAGCATACAACCTGTCACTGTTATCGACTGTTTAGATGTATAAATATGAACAATGTTCCTATGTAAATATGCACAGGTTTACCATGAGGCTGTGTGAAAGAACATATAGTCCATCCATCCATCCATTTTCTTCCGCTTTATCTGTGGCCGGGTCGCGGGGGCAGCAGTCTAAGCAGGGATGCCCAGACTTCCCTTTCCCTAGACACTTCCTCCAGCTCTCTTGGGGGGACACCGAGGCGTTCCCAGGCCAGCCGGGAGACATAGTCCCTCCAGCGTGTCCTAGGTCTTCCCCGGGGTCTCCTCCCGGTGGGACATGCCCGGAACACCTTCCCGGGAAGGCGTCCAGGGGGCATCCGGAAAAGATGCCCGAGCCACCTCAGCTGGCCCCTCTCGATGTGGAGGAGCAGCGGATCTACTCTGAGCTCCTCCCGAGTGACCGAGCTTCTCACCCTATCTCTAAGGGATCGCCCAGCCACCCTGCGGAGAAAGCTCATTTCGGCCGCCTGTATCCGGGATCTTGTCCTTTCGGTCATGACCCACAGCTCATGACCATAGGTGAGAGTAGGAACGTAAATTGACCGGTAAATCGAGAGCTTCGCCTTGCGGCTCAGCTCCTTCTTCACCACGACGGACCGGTACAGCGACAATATTACTGCAGAAACTGCACCGATACGTCTGTCAATCTCCCGTTCCATCCTTCCATCACTCGTGAACAAGACCCCAATATACTTGAACTCCTCCAATTGAAGCAGGAACTCTCCACCAACCTGAAGTGGGCAAGCCACCCTTTTCCGACTGAGAACCATGGCTTCGGATTTGGAGGTGCTGATTCTCATCCCAGCCGCTTCACACTCGGCTGCAAACCGTCCCAGTGCATCCTGAAGGTCATGGTCTGATGGGGCCAGCACGACAACATCATCCGCAAAGAGCAGAGATGAAATCGTGTGGTCCCCAAACCCGACACCCTCCGGCCCCTGGCTGCGCCTAGAAATTCTGTCCATAAAAATTATGAACAGACCCGGCGACAAAGGGCAGCCCTGCCGGTGTCCAACCCGCACCGGTAATAACTCTGACTTACTGCAGGCAATGCGAACCAAGCTCCTGCTCCGGTTGTACAGGGACCGGATAGCCCTTAGCAAAGGGTCCTGAATCCCATACTCCTGGTGCACCCTCCAGATGATGCCAATTGGGACACAGTCGAATGCCTTCTCCAAATCCACAAAACACATGTGGATTGGTTGAGCAAACTCCCATGCACCCTTCAGCACCCTGGAGAGGGTATAGAGCTGGTCCAGTGTTCCACGACCTGGACGAAAACCACACAGTTCCTCCTGAATCCGAGGTTCTACCATCGGCCGGATTCTCCTCTCCAGTACCCTTGCATAGACTTTCCCGGTGAGGCTGAGAAGTGTGATCCCCGATAGTTGGAGCACACCCTCCGGTCCCCCTTCTTAAAAAGAGGGACCTCCACCCCGGTGCTGCAGAGGCGTGTCAGCCAAGACAGCCCCACAACATCCAGAGACTTAAGGTACTCAGGGCGGATTTCATCCACCCCCGGTGCCCTGCCACCGAAGAGTTTCTTGACTTCCTCGGTGACTTCAGCACGGGAGATGGACGAGTCTGCCTCCGAGCCTTCAGCCTCTGCTTCCTCAATGGAAGACGTGACAGCGGGATTGAGGAGATCCTCAAAGTATTCCTTCCACCGCCCGATGATATCCCCAGTCAAGGTCAACAGCTGCCCACCTCCACTTTAAACAGGATTGGTAGGGCACTGCTTCCCTACTCCTGAAGCTTGACGGCATCCCTTACTTCCGGTGTCCACCATCGGGTTCGGGGATTGCCGCCTCGACAGGCACCGGAGACCTTACGGCCACAGCTCCGAGTGGCCGCGTTGACAATGGAGGTGGAGAACATGGTCCACAAGGACTAAATATCTCGTGACTCACTCGGGATCTGGTCGAAGCTCTACCGGAGGTGGAAGTTGAAAATCTCTCTGAAAGGGGATTCGGCCAAACGTTCCCAACAGACTCTCACAGTACGTTTGGGTCTGCCGAGTCTGTCCAGCTTCCTCCCCCGCCATCGGATCCAACTCACCACCAGGTGGTGATCAGTTGACAGCTCCGCCCCTCTCTTCACCCAAGTGTCCAAGACATACGGCCGGAGGTCAGATGAAACAACCACAAAGTCGATCATTGACCTCCGCCTAGGGTGTCCTGGTGCCATGTGCACTGATGGACACCCTTATGCTTGAACATGGTGTTCGTTATGGACAAGCTGTAACTAGCACAGAAGTCCAATAACAGTCCAATAACAGCCCCCTTCAACGTGGGCGTTGAAGTCCCCCAGCAGAACGACAGAGTCCCCAGTCGGAGCACTTTCCAGCACCCCTCCCATAGTCTCCAAGAAGGCCGGGTACTCTACACTGCCGTTTGGCCCATAGGCACACATAACAGTGAGAGACCTGTCCCCAACCCGAAGGCGCAGGGAAGCGAACCCTCTCGTTCACCGGGGTAAACTCCAACACATGGCGGCTGAGCTGGGGGGCTATAAGCAAACCCACACCAGCCCGCCGCCTCTCACCATGGGCAACTCCAGAGTGGTAAAGAGTCCATCCTCTCTCGAGGAGTGTGGTTCCAGAGCCCAAACTGTGCATAGAGGTGATCCCAACTATCTCTAGTCGGAATCTCTGAACCTCACGCACAATCTCAGGCTCCTTCCCCGCCAGAGAGGTTACGTTCCATGTCCCCAGAGCTAGATTCCGCGTCCAGGGATCGGGTTGTCGAGACCCCCGCCTTCGACTGCCGCCTGATCCACTATGCACTGGCCCCTTACGGTCCCTCCTGCAGGTGGTGGGTCCACGGGAGGGTGGCCCCACGTCGCTCCTTCCGGCTGCGCCATGCCGGTCGACATCACGGACCTTGAGTTTGTGTTCATCATGAGGGTTTTTTGAACCGCTCTTTGTCTGACCCGTCACCTAGGACCTGTTTGCCTTGGAAGACCCTACCAGGGGCATATAGCCCCAGACAACATAGCTCCTAGGGTCTTTCGGGTGCTCAAACCCCTCCACCACGGTAAGGTGGCAGTTCAAGGAGAGGAACATATAGTCGCAATCATCAATTTTTATTGTGAGTTGTTAGATGATGTTGCGTCATGAACTGACAACAGAAACTGAAAATATATCAATGAGAACAGCTTTTTTGTTGTAAATATAATGAGTTCATATACCCTCGCGGCTGTCTTAAATCTTAAAAGGTAAAATTTATTTATTGGTGTTTCCTTGCCAATGGTGAATTATTTGATGTAAGGGATAATGTACAGGCAGCCGGTTGTTATCGCAAAAATGAGCCCCTACAGTGTGATCAGGACCCGACGCGAGGGACTTCTTCATTCTGGCCAGATCCAGAGTGGCTCCAAAAAAATGCCTTTCCATGCCCATTGGAGTTGAGTGCAGGCCTGACCGGCGCTCAGTTAGCCAGAGTGATTCAGACTGAATTGTCTCTTAACATCCATACAGTCACCCTCTGGTCCGAGTTAACCACCGTACTGAACTTGCTTACATCTGAGTCCTGTCACTACAAGGTAATAATCAAAATTCACCTTTTAAATTTCATTAAAAAATTAAACTTGGTTTTAAATACAACCTTTCATATTCGACAGATAATTCACCAGCAGGTGGTTCAAGTCGGTTCTGACGTAAATCAAAGCTAGAAATGCAGATACTCTTTATATGTTTGCCACAGAGTCCACTAATCTGCTCAATTAAGTGAATTTAGTTGTTCAGTAACAATTCAGTAAAAAACATCTTACAGCTGTTAGATCCATAACGCCGTGAGCGGGGGAGTTGCCGCCATCCGCCAAAGGCCGGAGCCTGTGTCCGTCCCCCGAGGGGGAGGAGCAGGGGGCGGAAGTGCTGGGTGAGCCACCGCCTGCCAGAGGCCGGAGCCTGCGTCCGTCCGCCCAAGGGGGAGAAGCAGGGGATGCGGAACCCACCCCGACTCCCAGATAATGGAGGAGCCACCGCCGGCCGCCAGGGGGCCCCAGGGCCATCGCAAGGCACCGCGAAGGAGAATACTCCGGCTGGTTGAGGAACGAGCGGCAGCATGTCGGGGGACCGGATTTTTTTTTTTCCTCTCTCCCCTCTCTCTTTCCGGTCGCTCCGAGGGCTCCCATCTCCGTTGTCTCGTCTCGCCGCTGCATACCCCCCACCCCCCCCCGAGGGAGGGGGAGGGAGCTTGCACAGTCGCGGGGGTACCCCCCGGCCTGTGAGGGGTGATGGGGGTATGTAGTAGAGTAGGCGGGGCGAGACCGTGGTTCGAGTCCGGTGAGTAATTGTGGATTAGCGCCAGCTGTGCGCACACCGGGCTCGAATCTCGTAGGAGATGGGGAGCATAAAAGGAACGAGCGACAGGACCGTCGAAGAGAGAGGACCGGGCCCGAACTTGTGTTTGTATTTATGTTTTATTGTATTGTTGTTTGCCGGCGGTCGTCCGTGAGGGGCCGCCGGCTATTATATTACTTTATTAAATGTCTTCCGGTTCCCGCCTCCTTCCTTCCCTTTTATTGAGTTTTGTTACAATCAGATTCCGCCATATCCCACCTAATGCTCCTCATTTCGGAGGAACCTGGGAGTGTAAAGTCAAATCTGTAAAAACAGCACTACGTGTCATTCTGCGAGAGCAATCGGTGCCAGAGCCATTACTGCAGACCTTGTTAGTGGAGGTTGAGGGCATTCCAAATGCCAAGCCACTCGGCTACGCGTAAGAAAAACTTTTGCGTTGCCCCGAGAAACATAGCGTTATCTCGCAAAACTTTTGTGATCTCTCGCAAACATATTTGTGTTATCTCGCAAAACATCCTGTTGTACCACTCCGTACATTAACAATGGAACTGTTCATAGATTCCTGGACCAATAACTTGTTAGCTGTACCTGCCTCACCTGCATGTTAACATTAATAACGTGCTATTGCCCAAATACATCATGCTTATTGGCACAGGTTGGGTAGTTATTAAGGTTAAGGACACATACTTGATTGTCTACCCAGTGTTTATTTACATATTTTTGTTTATGGAATTGTCAATGGTTCTCAGATGTGGTTGTAGTTATACATTTTTGTTGGTCCTCAACTCTGTCCCGCAAGATACATTTTCATACAAAACACCTGAACAAGCTAATCAGCGTATTTAGGAATAGATGCGTTCCACTTAATGCTACAATGAGCAAATCTATCAGTGTATGAGATGTAAGTACCGCAATAGCGATTCAAGTGCAGACTGCTCGGCACGCATTTGACTCGCTCTCTCGGTACTTGAATGCGATATGCCAAACAATCTCCTCGGCCAAACATTCAATTGAACGCGTCTGTTCCTGAAGTTACTGATTCGCCTCTTCAGGTGTTTTATCAGAGTTGGAGCTAAACTCAGCAGGAAAGTGGATCTCGCGGGCCAGAGTTGAGAACCATTGCTTTAGAACATTAATGCAGATCATTGCCAAAGAATACTTTTTGCAGATGACAACCCTTAGACTGTTTAATAAACATCTTTGTTAAGAATCTCTTCTTTAATCCCTGGTTCTCTGACCGAAATCCTATCCATATTTGGCCGCCTCAACCGGTGTAACATATAGTGGTGGCACTTCCGCTACACCGTTTACTGTAACACATTACAAGCTTTCAAAAGAACTCTAGATGGTGGTCTAGTGGGTTAAACCACTTGAACTGGTAAATCAAAGATTGCTGGTTCGATCCCAGCAGCCACCACCGGTTGAGGCGCCTCAACCGGTGTAACATATAGTGGTGGCACTTCCGCTACACCTTTTACTGTAACACATTACAAGCTTTCATAAGAACTCTAGATGGTGGTCTAGTGGGTTAAACCACTGAACTGGTAAATCAAAAGGTTGCTGGTTCGATCCCAGCATCCACCACCAGTGTGTCCTTGAGCAAGACGCTTTACTCCATGTTGCTCCAGGGGGATTGTCCCTGTAATAAGTGCACTGTAAGTCGCTTTGGATAAAAGCGTCTGCCAAATGACTAAATGTAAATGTAAAATGTAAACTTTAGTTGCGAGGTGCTTGTTCCACAAGCAAAGTATAACAAATGGACAAATTACTCTTGTAGTATAATCTTTGACTGCCTGTTTATTCTTAGAAAAAATGAAGATTAAAAATATTTTTGAGAATCGCAGTTGAGAATATTCTTAAGAATGTTCATTTTTGTATCGTAATTATATTTTCTCTTAAGAACCGCTTTGTGAATCCAGCGTGTTTGTGTGTAAATTATGGAAGAATATGATGGAACTGAATTGGTAGACGTGTGGTAGTGTGTGCTGCTTGCATGTGCCAGTGAGTTACAGTGTGCAGGTCAATGTCTTGATATTGTTGATGCTGGTCCAGGAAAGCATTGTTGCAATCATGCGGTGTAATTCCTGATTGAGGATGTGTACAGGTGTTGATATTGTCATGTTGTGATCATAGTTTGTAATTTGTCAATGTAATCCTGTATATCGGGTATTCAATTAAAGTTCCAAGAGGTCCAGTCTTTATATTTTCCCTCCAAATGGTGGTCCGGGCAATATGTTTTTTGAAAATAAATACATTTTGAATCCAGTTAGCCCAGTAGGATATACTGTATAAATTATACAATCTTTTATCAGGCCATTTATTTTATATTTAGATTTGTGTATGTATAGGCTCTGTGGCTTAAGAGTAATGCCCTCTTAATAGAAGTCTGATAATTAATATTTGTAAATAAAGAAAACTAATGACAACATGCAAACAGCATATGAATGTAACAATTAAAATACTATATAAAAATTTAAATCATAAACAGAAAACAAAGTTACTTACTAAATTAGCCTTTCCATGCCATTTTCACCTTTTCACTTTCATACCAGAACTACTTATAATTTCCCAATTAAAACGTTGTTCATTAAAAAATGTGAACCTGCTTGTGAAAACCCAGCAAATGTCCTTCATAAAATCATCCTACAGAATATTCTTTAAAAAATAAAGAATTCAATATTGACTGAATTATTCACAAATCTTAGTGAAATGAATGCTTGAAATTCATCTTTGATGCTTGTTGTCTAGTAATCGCTCTGATTATGAGTCTTTAGCCTGGGTTTTCACAGGGTCACAAATGTTTACATGCTGACCAATAATGCTAATGCTAAATGTATATAAAAACGTTGTGGTTAATAAAATATATCAAATCTGTTCGAAAGTTTGGAGACAAATTGCAAGCTGTTAACAGACTGACGAATATAAATGCCTTAATATTTGCTGCATTTTGTTTACTGTTGTGTGTCAATTAACCTGCTCTGCGCGTCTGCACTACTGTTGTTAAAATAAGCACGTGTTTGCTGCTCTTCGTGCGGCGCGTCTTTGGCGGGTGAGAAGCAGCGCGCGCGGAGCGGAGCGGAAAATGAAGCGCGTCTGGCGCTAAATAAAGATATAAGAGTATAGCGGCAAAAGATCAACTACATAAATGTTCCTGAGAGCACGTGTGATGTGATTCGAAGACGCGTTGTGTGGTTTATTGGGCTATGTCTCGCGGTCCGCCTATTGAGGATGACTGATTTAGACAATCATTTATAATAGTCAATGGTTCCCCAGAAATATCAGGTGCTAAAATTCTTCAAAATATCTGTTTTTGCACTCATTCAAACAAAAACATTTATACAGGTTTGGAACAACTGTGATGAGTAACTCATGCATAATTTTCATTTTTGAGTGAACTATGTCTTATAAAAAAATGCTTTTGCATTGTGATTCAGTTATGTTCTCTTGGTTGTATTTTGTTTAAATGTTTGTGCAGTGTTAAAAAACGGAAACCGTTCTCCATTTTATTGTGTTGTGCACCTCCGTACCACTGCATATATTGCTATTAATGAAAGTCTGAGAAAAGTTTTGAATAGTTCTTACCTTTCCAGGATAATAGTGTCTGGAGTCCAAAATAAATCTTTTTGAGTTACAAATCGGTCAATGTCACAAAATTCTGAGGTGTTCCAAGAAATATCAGTGAACCAATACTGCAAAAATGTTTCAACATTCAGATGCAAGTTCAACATGTGACAAAGTTTTGCAAACTGTGTGGAGTTACAGAAGGATTTTAAAACACTCACAGTGAGTAATCTTACTTGTGTCGAGATGCTCTGGGCTTTTTCGTTCTGTGGATGAAAGAAAATGTTGAGTAATGAAGCTGCTAAATATTTTACTTGATAAGGTAGATTGTGCTTGATCATACCACATTTGTGATGGCGGTCACAAACAGATCCACATGAACCCTGGTGGGCTTGTTTTGTTCTGTTAGGGGTCGAATCGTTACATTTTTTTTCTCGAGCAAGCCAAGCTTTTCAAAAAGTGCAGAATAAACCTTAAAATATTCTGTAGAATTGCAAAACTCTCCTTCAGCGGATATTAACCCTGTAGAAATGTGAACACAACTATATAACACAACTCATTCACCAATATATGTTTTCTATCTAAAATATCTAAATATCTAAAGTATCTAAAATTCAGATTGGATTTTATAAAAAGATTCAGCCTTCTGCATACACTAGGCCACACAGACATGTACCTTAAACAAATTAACACCTTTTTAAAGACTTTAACTAAAACAAACTTGCCCAAATTAACAATTTTGAAAAATACATTTATAATAAACCGTCTTTAGAACTTTCTACATTTTATACTGTAATAAATATTATTCATAATTACTTTATTTAAAACATACTTACATAATGATGCAAGAGAATAAAGGAGCCGGTGCAGGTACATGGTCACCATCTGTTGGAGGTGATTTTGGAGGATGAAGAACATTACTGTCATTTGGTCATATTTATACACAGTAAGTGAGGAACGCCCCATCTGCTGCTTGCAGTGATCTACTGTTCTTCCTTCACAACACAGCAAGTGTGAGGCAAACAAATTGTAATTTAATAATTATAAAGCAACATATATATATATATATATATATATATATATATTTGGTTTCCTTCCAATGATCATATTAGTCATGAATAAGGGTTGCTGAAAAAGAAAATGTGCTCTAGTTTTAGAACAGAATAACAATTTAAATGTTAATTAAAAGTGGATTAGTGAATATTTAGAAAAATGTATATTTGTATAATTCAAGCGTCACATGTCAGGGAATTAAATGCCTTATATTATAATTTAAATATAAATGTTCAAATATTTGTACTAATTTGTGTACATATAGAATGTATACATAATCCTCTTGGGAACAATTGTTTTCCAGTTGTAATATGAGATGATTTTCAGAAAATGGTATTGCCTGCAGAGAACGTGCCAAATTATCAAATATCAAACATAAGACTGTCCTACAACACAAACACTGGAGGATGTTTTTTTATTAAGAAAAAACAAAATTATTCAGATCTTTATTTGATGTACCATTACGGAGATCAGTCCTACATGTTTTTGTGTGTGTCAGCTTGGAGTTAAAGAGAGATCCTTTAATAGTCAACATTATTAGCTGGTGCCTCTTTCCTTATGAGGTCTGTGTGCACCAAATTACTATCTGTCAGTGAAATTTCAAATAAATGCACTTTGAACCAGTTGTGTACACTTTAAAACACAATCTGTGTCATTTTTGGGACAAACAACTCATTAATAATTGTGTATGTTGTATGTTTTATTAGAACACGCAATGAAACAAATGTTTTAGTTATATATTTTTTATTGTTTCCACATTTTCTATGATTGTTTATCAGATAAATAGCACACTTTTTTTTATACATTTGTGTGACAGGCAAAAGAAAAGGTTCATTTCGGTCAATTTGTGGTTGTCATAAAAATCGATCACAATGCTTGTGTAGACCCCCCAAATGACTGCAACAGTTTGTATTAATATTTTTGAGTTGTGACAAATTCTTTCAAAATTAAGTTCATCCAACTAACTATATTGAGTAAGACAGATGACCTTTTTCATGTACTTTTAGTAACAGCAACTTAAAAACCTTGTAAATTATTTAAATTACTAAATTGTTCCAACTAGTCATCCAACTTTTCTTAAACAATTCTCAATGGAAATTAAAAGCAATAGCTCTATAACATCTCCAATGAAATGACTTTTGAGTAAAACACCATATATTCTGATTCTTTAGGATAAAGGTAACTACTTAAAACCACTAACAAAAACCTCTTTAAATGCCAAGAGAACAGAATATTAAATATTATTAAGTCTCGTGCTGTTCAGATGTTGATGAAAATGCATAAAATAATACTTTAATTTCTACATCATCATCTAGTCCCATGCAAAGCATGATGGGAACTGGGGATCCTCAGCAATGCTACTTTATTAAAAAGTCATTCATAGCATCAACATTAAGTCATTTGCCTTTTTAAAAAAAAGTTACCAGCTTACGCCAGCGTTTTTTAAGTAAATTTTCTGTAAAGAATATATGGACAAACAATATGTCAAATGAAAGAACAGAGTCTCAGCTTTTAAACAAAAGAAATCGTTGTTTTGTTCTTCTATAACAAATTCTTCTATCTTCATTTACATTTAGCGGACGCTTTTATCCAAAGAGACTTACATTGCTTTATCCTATACATTTTACATAGGTATTTGCAAACCCCTGGGATCAAACCCACAATCTTGCGTTGTTAATGCAATGCTCTTACCACTGAGCTACAGGAAAGCTTCATTTGTTCGTTTTTTATCACTCCGTATATGAGGGTTGGTTTCTACAAAAATGCAACATTTTGATTAAACAGCTGAAAAACACATGATGAAAACAAAGAAAATAATTTGGAAGAATGCAAACAGTTCTTAGAGACAAATAGTCACTTTTGAATTCTAGTGTAATTTTTGCTACTATGGTAGTCAATGAGATCCAAGAACTGTTTGCATTCTTCCAAATATCTTTCTCTGTGTTTAATCAAACAAAGATATTTATACAGATTTGGGACGACTCGGAGATGAATAAATGAAGACAACATTTTTGTGATGGAAATTGTTATCTGGAAAAGTAAAGATATCACCATTACAACAAAGACTCATTACAACAAGAATTATTAATGCACTCATTTTTCTAATCTTCATGTATGCATGTTAAAAGTGGACAATTGAGAAATGGGAAAAAAAGGCAAACAAATGCACTAAATAATTTATAGAATTGCCAAGAACTGTGTTTTTAAAGGTCTGAGTTTTTGACTCTTGGTAGCCTCTGTTCATTTTTGTTTATTTAAGTGTTTATTCAACAGGAACAATGCAGGATAAGATTCACTTAATAGGACAAAGGGTTATAATCTCACTAATTCAGCACAATTGAATTGCCCAATAGGACATTTCCCATGCCTTATGCATGACAGGGGGAGCAGTCAAGAGAATGTATAGAAAAGGAGGTCTTAGGTTTCACTGGTTCATCGGGTAGGCATCCTCTGGGGATAAATGATTATAGAAATACACAGCATACTTACCTTTCCTTGTCATTATCAGAGAGACATCTCATGAGTTGTGTGTCCCACTTTCATCACATTATCCTGGGTGAAAGATGCCTTTTGGCGAGGTGCTGCTGATGCCCTTTGTATGGTTCCCATCAACTGTGAAACATTGTCAGTTGTGCCCCTCAGCCTCATTGGGTGTTTCGGCCCTTTATCACAAGACACCCTCAGCCAAGTGAAGCTAACCGCTGGTTGATCAGACCTGGGTGTGTGTCACATTGTGACAAGGTCATCTATGCAGCCCATGCTGTGTCCTGAACCACAGCCATTGGCTTCTTCTTTTAGCACCATTAGCCAGTTCTTGATCATCTTCCACCGGACCTGTCCTCTTTGAGTGACTTATTTGTCAGCTATGGTGACCTCTGCATTTAACCCGTTCAGTGAGAAGTGAACTCACGCACTGCAAGTTGTGAACCCATTTACACTAGAAGCAGTGGGCAGCTATCACTGCAGCTCAAAGGCACCACATTCGTTACCCGCTAAGGCTGTTATAGCCCCACTGCCTCCGTTAATGCAAGCTCAGTGCCCTCGCACACCATTTTATTACATGGTCAATTGGCAGCCCACATGGCTTCCTTCCGTTTCAACCACAGCCAGTGGCTGCTTCTCTCAGCAACAGTGGCAAGTTATTTGACTACCGTCCATTTGACCTGTCCTCTTATCCCCACTTTCTTAAGCAGCCTGGTAGAGGAATTGGAAACAAGGCCCTGCAGCCCCTTGCGGGAACACTTTCAATGTCCATCCCCGATCTTCTGCCTCCGCTGCCAAGTTGACATACCAGAGATTATTTATTTCAAATGTAAAATAAATACAATACAGTAATATAATAGATATACTGTATGTTAAAGTGACACAGTTAGCTCTCACTGTTATGCTGATGATACTCAACTTTATATTTCTACGAAGCCTCATGAAACGCAGCAGTTCGATTGAATAATGGAATGCATAGAAGATATACAAAAACTGGATGAGTAATAACTTTTTATTACTGAACTCGGACAAAACAGAACTATTACTTATTGGACCTAAAACCACCGTACGTAACATCCAAGAATACTGCTTAACTATTGACTGGTGTTCCATAAAACCCTCGTCGTCAGCTAAAAATCTTGCCGTTCTATTCGATAGTAATCTGTCAATTGAGAGCCATGTCGCCAACACCTGTAAAATTGTGTTTTTTCCATTTTAAGAATATATCTAAACTACGTCATATGCTGTCACGGCAGATGCAGAGAAGTTAATTCATGCATTCATGAGATCAAGACTAGATTACTGTAATGCACTGTTAGGTGGTTGCACTGCAGGCTTATTAAAAAAACTCCAACTGGTCCAAAACGTGGCAGCTCAAGTTCTTACACGTACAAAGAAGTATGAGCATATTAGCCCGATTTTAAATCCGTCACGTGCACTACTGTGACGGCCCGAGTGGTGGCCGCACAAGAGCAGAAATGTGGATGTATCAATAACGCGCACACACACATGCATTTACATGAAGGACATACATTTAAGAATAAGCTTTATTTAAACTTTTATTCATTTTCATTTGTTTCAGTATGATCGCTCACAGTAACCACATGAAACGCATTATATTCATTCATTCTTTATTGTCAGGTTTGGTCACATTTACAACACATTTTGGTGAGGAGGACCAGGCAGTAGAAGGAGCTGAAGGAGGCGAGGCAATGGGAGACCGAGACGTTTCGGTGACTGGGTTGGCAAATCTGCTTCGAGCCCATATGGCCTGGACGGAGGGCCGGGAGACTACAAGACAGCAGGAGCAAGTGGATCTGGAGCGACGGTTTAAGGCTCTCCAGCACCAGTTTGGTCTTTTGCAAATAGAGGTCCAAGCACGCACCTCTTCCAACCTTCACTTACCTGATGTTGACCGGGAGTCTCAAGAAAGGCCCGACGTGGATCATATAGATTCTGATGGAAACGTAGAGGTTTCAGTTCGTCAGCAGAGTTTTAATCAGGCTGGGAACAATATAGGCCCACCATTATCTCAGATACCTCGATTGGAGAAGCTGAGTGACACTGATGAAGTAGAACACTTCCTTGTCACTTTTGAAAGGATTGCTGTTGCTTGTAGGTGGACTAAAACGGATTGGGTTTGGCATTTAATTCCTTTGCTGACTGGTAAAGCGAGAGCAGCCTATGTCCATATGGATGTGAACGAGTCTACTGACTATGATAAAGTGAAAGATGCTATATTAAAGAAATATGATGTCAATGCTGAAATTTATCGACAAAAGTTCCGTTCCTTATCAGTAGATCCATCGGAGAGTCCCATAGAGCTTTATAACCGGCTCAAAGAACTCTTTGGGAAGTGGATCCAGCCTAAGAGGAAACGAGTGGAAGAGGTGAGTGAAATCATCATTTTGGAGCAATATCTTAGAATGTTGTCCCCTGAACTCCAGGTGTGGATTCGAGAGAGAGACCCTAGAACTGCAGCCGAAGCAGCATCGTTGGCGGATGTGTTTGTTGCAGCCAGAGGAAAGAGTAAGACGTGGGCTTGGAAACCTGTCAATGACCGCCGTTCTCTCGACATGCCTCACTTTCAGCAAAGGGAGGTGGAGGGGTCTGGTAAGCCCTATATGAGGAATCCTACTTTAACCAAATTGAATTTTGCTCCTAAACGACCTCCCATATGTTATCTGTGTGGGCAAGAAGGACACACTAAACCAAATTGTCCGAAGATTTCAGCTCAGCTTACACAGCTATGTTTTGTGCCAAGGAGGGATGTAACCAAATCCCCAAGCTCTTTGAGAACTACAAACGTGGAGATAAATGGTGAGAAATTGACTGCTTTGATTGACAACGGCAGTGATCAGACTCTGGTAAGAAGAAAGTTCATATCACACTCTTTGATCCGTACAGTCAACAAATTGCCTATTTTCTGTGTACATGGAGATGAGAGATTGTTACCAACCGCCAATGTATATGTCAAAATAGAAGAACAGACTTACCTGATGAAAGTGGGGGTTGCTGAAAACTTGTCTTTTCCTGTGATTCTGGGTCGAGATATACCAGTGCTGCTGGAGTTGTTGCACCCGGCTCAACAGTGTAACGTGGTGGTGACCAGAGCAAAGGCAAATCAGTTGGAGGAGATTGAACACCCACTAAGTACTTTACCTTTTTTCAATGCAGAGATTGAATCTGGGGTGTCGAAGAGGAGAAAGACTAGAAGAGCAAAAAGACAAGAAAAGGTCAAATATGCCGCTCGTGCGGAGAGTGAAGATTTATCCTGGGACTTACCTGTGAACTTCCAGATGCCCACCAATATTGTTCAGATGCAGCAGGAAGATGATAGTCTCACGGAGTGCTTCGCTAGAACTGGAGAGGTAAGAGAGAAGCCTCTAGATGACAGTACAGCCAGATATGTAGTAATGAAGGGGATACTCTTTCGGGAGATCGGGGTCCAGAAACAACTTGTGGCTCCACAGTGTGTTCGAGATATGGTGTTACATCTGAGTCACTCGATTCCTTGGGCTGGCCACCTGGGAAAAAACAAGACTGTTGCAAGAATCAAGAAGTGTTTTTTCTGGCCCAATTTGAAAGTAGATGTGGCCCAATTTAGTAAAAGCTGTCCTGTTTGTCAGAAGGTTTCTCTCAGACGTCCGTCAAAAGCACCACTACAACCACTTCCTATTATTGGTACTCCGTTTGAGAGGCTTGGGATGGATGTCGTTGGACCTGTGGAGAGGAGTCGCTCAGGGAACCGTTTCATGATGGTGATAACTGATTGGTCCACCAGATACCCAGAGGTATTTTCGTTAAGATCTGTGAAGGCGAAACCTGTAGCTACTTCCTTGGTCCAGTTATTTTCCAGGGTCGGATTTCCTGCAGAAATTCTAACCGATCAGGGTACTAATTTCATGTCTACCTTGTTGAAGCAGGTTTACCAGCTCTTAGGAATTAAGAGTCTGCGTACTACTCCTTATCATCCCCAAACGGATGGGTTGACTGAGCGATTTAGCCAGACTTTGAAGCAGATGTTAAGAAAGTTTGTCAGTGAGACTGGTCAAGACTGGGATCAATGGTTGCCCTATCTTCTATTCGCTTATCGGGAAGTCCCTCAGGCTTCCACAGGTTTTTCTCCTTTCGAGCTGTTGTATGGCTGTGATGTCAGAGGCCCATTGGCTCTGCTCCGGGAGATGTGGGAACGGAGTCCTGAAAAGAGCCCACCAGTGTTGTTTCCTATGTTTTACAGATGAGGGAACGTTTGCAGAAGATGACCGGTTTAGCTCAGAATCATTTGGCAGAAGCCAGGGAAAAGCAGAACACTTGGTATGACCCTCTGGCTCGAGAAAGGGATCTGGAGGTCGGTACAAAGGTACTTGTAATGTTGCCCAGTCGAGAGAGTAAACTACTAGCAAAGTGGCAGGGTCCTTACGAAATCAAGAAATGCCTGGGTCCTACGACTTATGAAATCAGTATGCCGGGTCAAGATCGATCTAGTCGGGTTTTGCATGTCAACCTGTTGAAAGAGTGGGTTCCTCGTCCTGAGAAGTCAAAGTCACTGATGATTCGCTGTGTTGGAGAGGAAAAATCTGATGAGCAGTATCTGCCACAGCCAGTTCCTGGGGGCATCGAGCTAGATCATCTGACAGCTTCCCAGCGGTCTCAAGTACAAGTTCTCTTCACTTCGAAGGTATTTTCTGAATATCCTGGGTTTACCAACTTGATTGAGCATGGTGTAATACTGAAACCTGATGCTGTCGTGAAACGCCAAAGCTATAGGATACCCGAAAGATTGCAGGTGACCTTGCAGGAAGAAGTAGACCTTATGCTCCGCTTGGGTATTATTGAGCCTTCGAATAGTGAGTGGTGTCACCCCATAGTCCTTGTGCCAAAAAAAGACAGGAGTATAAGGTTCTGTATAGATTTCCGATATCTCAACTCAGTATCACAGTTTGATTCCTACCCTACCCATCGCATAAGTGACCTAATTGATCGTTTGGGCCAATCCAAATATCTCACAACAATGGACCTTTCTAAAGGCTATTGGCAAATTCCACTGACTCCATCCTCTCAGCCTTTGACTGCATTCAGAACACCAAGGGGCCTATTCCATTTTAAGGTGTTACCTTTTGGCCTTCATGGGGCCGTGGCCACGTTTCAGAGGTTAATTGACCAAGTATTACGTGGCTTACCTTTTGCTGCTGCATACCTTGACGATGTTATCATTTACAGTAACACCTGGGAGGAACATGTGCTACATCTCACAGAAGTTGTGCGGTGTCTTCAGAATGCCGGTCTAACTGTCAAGAGACTGAACAAGAGACTGAATACCTGGGTTATGTCATTGGCCAGGGTGTTGTGCGACCGCAGGTGAAGAAAGTTCAAGCTTTAGAGAAGTGTGCGGTAACCCAGACACGTAAGGACCTGCGATTATTTTTGGGGGTGGCTGGATTTTACCATCGCTTTTTCCCTAACTTTTCCAGCAGGGCTGCGGCGTTAACGGACATGGTGGGGGCACGTTGCCTGAACCAATTGCAGTGGACTGAGGAGAGATTGAAAGCCTTCGGGGACATCCAGGGAGCTTTGACAACTAGTGCTGTGCTACACAACCCTGATTTTAGTCGTCCTTTCGTTGTACAGACTGATGCCTCTGAGAGGGGAGTAGGAGCCGTTCTATTGCAAGGACCACCAGAGAGTCGACAGCCAGTGGCTTACATTAGTCGTAAACTGTTTCCGAGAGAAGTACGTTATTCAACGGTGGAAAAAGAGTGTTTGGCCATAAAGTGGGCATTGGATTCCCTACGATACTATCTACTAGGCCGTGAGTTTACTTTAGAGACTGATCATAAAGCATTGCAGTGGTTGGAGAAAATGAAGGATTCTAATGGAAGGATTACAAGATGGTATCTCGCCATGCAGCCCTTCAGATTCAGGATACAACACGTTTCTGGTAAAGTCAACGTTACTGCTGACTATCTCTCCCGCTCTACTGGCGAGATTCCTGAAGTGGGGGGAAATGTGACGGCCCGAGTGGTGGCCGCACAAGAGCGGTAATGTGGATGTATCAATAACGCGCACACACACATGCATGTACATGAAGGACATACATTTAAGAATAAGCTTTATTTAAACTTTTATTCATTTTCATTTGTTTCAGTATGATCGCTCACAGTAACCACATTAAACGCATTATATTCATTCATTCTTTATTGTCAGGTTTGGTCACATTTACAACACATTTTTATATGCATAGTTACTGATTTGAAGTGCACACAAATTAGTTACTGTGTATATAGGGTGACCACCCATCCCGCGTAGCGCGTGCGCGCACAGCGTTTGAAGCCCAATTCATGCGTCCCGCAAATTGAGACCGTGTCACGCATAATCAATGCTTGCTCAAAAAAAGTTGGTCGCTCTTTATCCTCGAGCCCCAGGCAGCCAAACGAACATTACTTCACAGTTCAGCACGCTACTGTCGCCACGCCCACCCATCAGTTGAACTGCTGACTAGGTTGTTCCGTTGTTGTCATGACAGCGCGCGCACATGCACACACTGGGAAGGAGCTTTTAGATGCGCGCTCCAATTTGAAAATGGAGAAAGAGACTGAGTCTGAGACGGGCGATTCTAGGTTTTCAATATTAGGGGGGCTCAGCCTCCAATGATGATATATATAGAGAGAGAAAGCCACACTCTAATCACCACATATTGTATACGTTACTAAAATAAATAATTAAGAAAGAATATGCAGAAAAGCATAAATACAAGTTATTGTTATTCAAATGAATATCACATTAATCGGTCAATCTGCAACATTTATATTTCAAAGTGACAACAACAGCCACAGTCCATAAAATAAATGTCACGATCAACTGCTGAATCATTATTTAGTAAGAATAACTTAATATGTTTCCCCGCCATTCATTCTGATTAGCACTAGCGCTGTCACTCTCTGCATGACTGCGTGTTCATCTATTACATCCACAATATGTTTTCAATTAATGATAAAAATACTGAAGCGTCTGAAGAACGACATAGAGCTTCTGTACACTTTTATTTCCTCGGAACTCAGGTCAATGAATAACACTGCCGCACCGGGCTGAACTACAGTAACCTTTATCTGCCCGTCCTCTATCCGGAGCTGTCAAAACTACCGTCGACTCTCTATAACTATAATTATTAATCATCATTAATGACACTTTCTGTGAGCTACAATATCATCTTGATCGTCGAAGTATGCCGTCATTGGTGTTTAGTGCTTTTATTTTGCTTGAGGTAACGTCAACAAATAGTTAACGAGGGGTAAACGCACATAACACTTTTAAACAGTGAATGGGAAAGGGTCTTGTATCGCCTCCACATCATATTAAGATGCATTTATAACAAAGAATGGCAAAAATGCAGATGTCATGTTAATGAACACACCTTGTAAAGTTAATCCGCTAATGACGTTAACTCCAATGTATACTGTGTGAACTGAAGAATGCGCTAAATAACGCAGCCTGACGCCGTTTTCATAATAAGAGTTTTAAAGGGGGCTATAAAGCGATCTTGAATTCTTGTACGATTACGTTACACACAATATTTTAGGGGGGCTGAGCTAGAACTTTAGGGGGGGGGGCTTTAGCTCCCCTAAAAACGGCCTAGCAACGCCACTGGTCTGAGCCATTAATTAAAAAGAGAAGGTGTGGGTACAAGAAAGACTGGGAAAATTAAATAGCTAAAGTAAATCGTAAGTGGAAGTGCATTTGTCAATTCATTGAATGTTCAAAATATTGTGAATCTTTATATAAAAAAATAAACATTGGCTGGCCTATTCATGAGCATACATCAGCAATTACACATGTTTAGGGGAATAGGGCATTATTAATATACCATGTAAGGTGGTATGTGCTAGAAATGGGAAAACCACTATCAGTGAGTCTGTCCGGGGGGTGGGGGCACCGCTGTGCCAGGCAGTGTCCCACATTGTCCCTCAGAAACATACCCCTTGTCCCCCCTTGGGCTTATTAGCAGGTGGTCACCCTATGTGTATATGTCACTTATATTTGTTTCTATTTTTGGAGTTAAGTTTACCGTGATGAACTTCAGACATGGTCCGCTGCAGCCGCATCTTGGTGTAATGAGGATTAGAGTCCGGGCGGGAACCGAACCTAAGCCTCATTGATTCCGCATTATTGGTTTCGGACATACTTTTTGCTGGAATTGGCCGGGGGAGGAAGGAACGTTAATGTATTTAGTAATTGATTTAAATAGTTGTACATTTATGATATTTAATTACATTTGCCTTTCCTTATCTTTATTTATAATATGTCTGTTTCATTTTGATTTTGATGTATGTAAGGTTATATGTGGTATGTAAAGTTAAATTGTTTCCCCTCTTAATTTGTAATGGGCCCATCCTTTCGTTTAAAAGCTGTTGCTTTGTTCATTTGAGTAGGTCAGTTTTAGTTTGTTTGTTTGGTTTTTGTCTAACTGTTTGATCTCATTTCCTGTTTGATTATTTTGTTTTTGTTGTAAGAAATTTCTGAGTATGTAAAGTTATTTTTTTTTCTTGTGTTCAAATAAAGACCCGGTTTCTTTTGTGCAAAGCTTGTGTTCCTTGTTCTTGGCCTCTCGGTCCCTCACATACACGTGCACTACACTCTCAGGCGTCCTGTCAGTTGGTAATACCTAGAATTTAAAAATGAAGTGCAGGTGGTAGATACTTTTCCTATCTAGCGCCTAAACTTTGGTGTAGTCTTTCTTGAACTGTCCGGGAGACAGACACACTCTTTCAGTTTAAATCTAGACTAAAGACACAACTTTTTGATCTTGCATACACTACACTTCCATAATATAAATCCTCTTGAGGGTTTAGGCTGCATTAGTTAGATCACGACTGATTGCATCGCTGCCGGCGGCTAGTTTGTATCCTCTGACACTTGCTTCACCTCACATTTGTTCTTGGTCTTAATATTAGTGTATTTTGCTATCGTTACCTATCACTGTCGTTGCCGAATTATTTATAACTTTATATTCTTAACCTATATTAATTGAAACGTAACGCCACTAGCATAGTATTAGCGTGTTAGCTTGCCTTCTGTTTACACTGCGGAATATCAACTCCCCATATTTGTCTTGTGTGCTAACTGTTTCTCTTTTTAAGCGTATATACTAAGACTCATCAAGCAACCTTGGTAAGTTAGGATTGCACTTCATACCCGGTGAGTCATGTCTTCTATTCCAATTGTTGTTACTTGCACCTCATGCAATATGTTTAGCTTAGCCTTCTCTGTCAGCGGCGAGGGTTTTGCATGCGATAAATGCAAGGAAGTAGTTAGGCTGACAGAGAAGATCTTAGAATTAGAGTCTCGCATCCAATCTTTATTTGAGGATAGTAAGAGTGTTAGGACCGTAGAAAACACTTTGGATGCGAGCAATGTTGGCACACACAGCTCGGTTCCGGTTAAAATACCCTGCAGCTGGGAAACTTTGTGACCGTGAAACGGCATAGTCGCAAGACAAAACATCACTCAACCGTTCCGATTAAAGTCTCGAACAGGTTTGCCCCGCTCAGTGACGCACCGACTGAGAAACCTGCTGAAAGTGCCCTAGTGATCGGTGATTCTATTGTCCGGACGTTAACATAGAGGCACCAGCCACCATAGTCAAATGTTTACCGGGAGCCAGAGCGCCTGACATCAAGTCCAATTTAAATGTGCTGGCTAAAGCTAATCGTAAATTCAGTAAGATTGTTATTCACGTCGGCACAAATGATGTTAGACTCTGTCAATCGGAGATCACTAAAGATAATATTAAAGAGGTGTGTGAGCTCGCAAGCACGATGTCAGACACTGTAATATTCTCTGGCCCCCTCTCTGCTTACCTTGGTGATTAGATTTATAGCAGATTATCATCACTAAACGGCTGGTTGTCTGAGTGGTGCCTGCAGAATAAAATAGATTTTATAAATAACTGGAGGAGTTTTGAGGGCAGACCTGACCTGTTGAAACGAGATTGTCTCCATCCCTCCTGGGATGGGGTTTCCCTCCTCTCTAGAAATTTGGCACACAGTCTTAATAATGCTAAAGGCTGACTACTTGGGGCCCAGGTCAGGAAGGAGACAGAATGGCTTAACCAACTGTCTGCTTGCCGTCTTAGTTACAGAATACACAAAATATACAACATGTAATAATCCCTTCTCACAAACAACATAAAATAGAGACTGTGTCTGTCCCCCAGATTAGGAAACATAAGATAATGCGTAAACCTCTTGAAAGTAATTTAATAAATGTTAAACAAATCAAACATGAACAAAATACAGATAATCAACGGTTACGACTCGGATTGCTTAGTATTAGATCTCTCTCAAATAAAGCACTCTTTGTTAAAGATATGATAACCGATCATAAAATAGACATGCTCTGTTTTACAGAAACATGGCTAAAGCCAGATGATTATATTACTCTAAATGAATCCGTTCCCCAAGATTATTACTATAAACACGAGCCTAGTCTAAAAGGTAGAGGGGGAGGTGTCGCTGCACTTCACAATAATTATTTTATCACCTCTCAGAAGTCTAATTTTAAATACAATTCTTTTGAAATCATGGTACTTCATGTATCAACAGCTAATACTTAGGACAATACATTTTTAAAAATTATTCTAGCTATTGTATATAGGCCTCCAGGGCACCACACAGATTTTATTAAAGAATTTGGTGGGTTCTTATCAGAACTAGAACTGGCCACAGATAGAGTCCTTGTCGTTGGTGACTTTAACATCCATGTAGATAATGATACAGATGCCTTGGGAATGGCTTTCAAAGACACTCTTAACTCCATGGGCGTTAGTCAACATGTGTCAGACTCATGACCCACTCACCTTCGTAATCATACTTTAGATTTAATACTATTTTATGATATAAATGTGGACGATGTTAAAATCGTTCAGCAGAGTGAAGACATTTCGGATCATTATCTGATATTATGTTTGCTTCACTGGCCTACGGCTGCAAATCAAACTCCTTGTTACAAATATGGTAGAACGATTACTTGAACTACCAAAGATGTGTTTCTCGACAATCTGCCTGAATTGTCTCAAATATCTAGCATGAGTAAAAACGATGACGATCTTGACATTACTATTGAAAAATTTAACTCTACCTTCTCGGAAACATTAGACACAGTTGCTCCTCTGCATTTAAAAAAGATTAAAAATGGCAGCCCAACACCGTGGTATAATGAACACACTCGGGCTATAAAGAAAGCGTCCCGTAAAAGGGAGCTTTTCATCACTAATAGTAGAAAACCATCACAACCCTAGGTTTTTATTTAACACCGTGGCTAAATTAACAAAAAATATGTCGTCAGTGACTATAGATTCTGATTATCAGCATAACAGTGATGAATTTATGAACTACTTCACTAGTAAAATCCAAGATATTAGAGAAAAAATTATAACAATGCAACCAGAAGTGAAACTAACTACAGCACCCCTAAGGAGAAATTGCAATTATTTTCTACAGTAGATCACGATGAACTCTCTAAAATCATTAGATCATCCAAATCAACAACATGCGTGCTAGAACCTATACCTACAAAACTACTGAAAGAAATGCTCCCGGAAATTATAGATCCTCTTCTTAGTATTATTAACTCATCTCTGACATTAGGACATGTGCCTAAAGCATTTAAGGTGGCTGTTATAAGGCCCCTTGTCAAAAAAAAAAACTCGACCCAAGAGAACTAGGGAATTACAGGCCTATATCGAATTTACCTTTTATATCTAAAGTTCTTGAAAAAGCAGTTTCAACTCAGTTATGCTCCTTCCTCCAAAGGAATGACATTAATGAAGAATTCCAGTCTGGATTTTGAGCATGTCACAGTACAGAGACTGCTTTGATCAGAGTTACAAATGATCTGCTTTTAGCGTCTGACCGTGGCTGTATTTCATTATTAGTGCTGCTAGACCTTAGTGCTGCATTTGACACCATTGACCACAGCATACTCCTACACAGACTCGAAAAGTACGTCGGCATTAATGGAATAGCATTGAAATGGTTTAAGTCTTATTTATCTGACCATTTTCAATTTGTAGCAATAAACAATGAGGTGTCCCGCAAATCGCAAGTCCAGTTCGGTGTACCACAGGGCTCAGTCTTAGGGCCTCTGCTCTTCGCATTATATATGCTACCTCTAGGAGATATAATAAAGCGACACAGAATTATTTTGGACCATCTTCATCCACCCACAACACCTGATGAAGCTATTGAATTGTATCTGTTCCTGAGGAGCTGTATTTGTATTCAATGTGTCTCATGTACAGCTGCTTTGTAACAATGAAAATTGTAAAAAGCGCTATATATATAAAGTTGAGTTGAGTTGAGAATCAACAGGAACCAGGAACACTTCCAACAACAACAGATGTACTTGTTGCTTCAAAGAGTGTACTAAAAAAATTAAACTGCTATTAGATTATTAATGATAATCTTCAATCCATAATTTACCTTATTAGTAAGTTTATTTATCTTTATTTAGACTTGTTGTGCAAGCACTGTCGAGCTCGTTCAGAGGCAGCAGCTAACTGGAATTCCCTGGTTGGGCCTGGGTTCTCCTGAAGTTTGTTTTCTCAATTGGAGTTTTGGGTTCCACAGTTTGCATACTGGTTTGCACTGTTTGCCTGGCCAGGGGGCTGCTTTAGAATTACAATATATAATAAATAAAGTTTTACTTAAATTTAATATTGCATATAGGAATTTATAGTCCGTTTAATAGTTGACCTATGTTTCCTTTATCTTAAACTGTGTGCTTCTCAATGATAACCACTGTGCTTATGTGTGTGTGTGTGTGTGTGTGTGTGTGTGTGTGTGTGTGTGTGTGTGTGTGTGTGTGTGTGTGTGTGTGTGTCTGTGTCTGTTAGTGCGTGTGCAAATTGTGTGTGTGCAGTATTTTGTGTGTGGGGTGTTTGAATCGGTTTGTGTGTGTCTGTTTTCTATGTTCTCACCTTTTTGTTTATACCTTTATAACTTTAAATGTTTTGCCTATAGTCAATATGTTTAATGTAAAGCTGCTTTGTAACAATGAAAATTGTTAAAAGCGCTATATAAATAAAATTGACTTGACTTGAAAAAATTTGTTAATGGCCTCTTTCCAAGGTACAGTCAACTCAACTATGAGGACTGTCCTACTGGAGCTGGACCACAGAACCATGTCCGGCCGCAGGTTGGTTGCTGCGGTTTCAAAGGGGAAAGTAAGTCTGTGGTTTAAATCAACTCGCATTTCCCTATCCCTGGCTATACTCGGCAGGCCTGAATCTAGGGTTAAGGGCTTGGCCTGCGGTTTTCAATGCCTTCCCACCTCATCAAACGGCCATGGTGGGCTTGAGAGACCGCTCTGATATATCTACTTGCTTCCTCTTGACGCCAAACCCCCTCCACTACCAGGTGAAGCTGTTCCTTTGGTGCCGCTTTTCGCAACGTGGGTGAGGTTGATGCCAAACCAAGTCCCCATATGCCATGTTGAACTTGTCCCATAATGTCCATCAATGACGTGCTCTGGGATTCATGGCTGGTGAGGCACTTACTCCTTCAGAGTCAGATATATGAGCCCAAAATATTACTATTAATATAAATTAATAAATTATGGCGGTGTATTGCTGCCAATTACATTTTTTTTCCAATCAATTACATTGTTTTAACGGGATGATATGTTGTTAAAACGAAATAATATATTGTTTTAACAGACAGACTTTAATGATACAAAACAAAAGCCCACGATGGGGTAACAGAGAGAGGACTAATAAAAAGGCAAAACACTACCCATGTGGTGGCAAAACCAGGAGAACAAGAAACCAACAAAACTTACACAAGGGACTAAACTAAATAAAAACGGCAACTAGACAGGGTTATACAGACAAGGCATAGAACCAAATAACGAATAAACGAACGAGCACAGGACAAGAGACACGAGGTCAATATATAGGGTGATAAATCAAGAGGGGACAGGTGTGGGGCATGAACTAATAAACAATACTAAGGAAAAGATGAAAGGGCGGGAGCAGAGAGGAGACCAGAGAGAGCATATGTAAGATCAGAAGGGTCAAAATATCCCTCTCCACATAAAACAAGGGATCCTGCCATGATTCTGCCACAATCATGACAACACCAGCTAGACTGAGGTCAGACCTGGGAACATAGAATAGTTACGTGAAACAAATGCAAAAGTTCCTACGCTATGGCCACAATGATAACTATGCTGAAAACTGCTTTATTTATGGTTCAAGCAATTACTATCGCTGCATTGAGAGCTGGTGGGCCTTTATGAAAAAACTGCATGCTCAGTACTGGATTAATCGTTTCCAGGATTTGAAGGACAAGTATTATTTCACAGGTGGTTTATAGACAGGAAATTTACATTATTCGCTTGTCTGAATATCACTGAGGTAATGTTATATTAAAACTAAACCCAAAGTACCATCTTTATTAGCTTGTTTTTATACTTTATTGCTATAAATATTTTTTAAATGATACTGTTACCTGCAACTGCTAATTAAATAGTGTAAAGTATGTTTACTTCACTGTCATAGTAAGAGCTACAACAAGTTCAGCATTTGTGGAACTGTCAGGGTTCTGCCTCATCTTGTCGTATGTTTTTTGGTCTTGTGGAAAGCCACACTCTCTCTCTGAGTCTCGTCTGTGTTTCCCACCCTTTTGTCTCGTTATTGCTTGTAAATTTGTTCATGACCCGCACCTGTCCCCTCTTGATTTTGATCCCATATATTGACCTTGTTTCTCTTGTCTTGTGCTGGTTCATGGCTCTGTTGTGTAATCCGTGGTGAGTCACTGTGTCTTGTATAGTCTAGTTTATGGTAGTTTTATGTCAAGTGTTAGTGTTAGTCTAGTCCAGTTAGTCCTTGTGCCCGTTTCCATATTCCGTTATGTTACCCCCTCGTGGGTGTTTGTTTTTCTTTGTTATCATTTATTATTATATTATTATAATAAGTAAGTATAATTAAGTCTCTTAAACCCTTTACCCGCTGTCTGCACTTGGGTCCTTTGTCCGTGTCTCACCGATACCCCCGACAGGAACAGTCACAGAAGTTGCCAGAGCAGAAATGGCCGTCCACTCATGATGTATCATCTTCCACAACTTCTTAGAGCAAGAGATTACCTGAAACCTGTCTATCAGGAAGCTGTGGATGACTGTAGAGAGGAATGTCTTCAAAGAGGGTCATACTCATGTGATGAGACAGTTTTTACTTTATCGTGTATTCTAATGGAAGAGAACCATCTTCATCCACCCACAACACCTGATGAAGCTAGTGCATTGTATCTGTTCCTGAGGAGCTGTATTGTTGTAAATCTGTAAGCAGTTATTTAAACATGAGACTTTGTCTCCACACTTTGACTACACAGGAGAATCTACACCAGACTGAAGATTTTGGAAATTGCAAAGAAATGTGTTAATTTGAGAATAGAAATTAGTTAATGTTTACCTTATAATCTTTCATCCATGGTGTGAATTACTCCTTTATCGACTGGTCGCCTTGCCAGTCCATAAAAGATGTGAAAATCACTTTCATTTCGTTGATACAGACAACACCAGAGCCTGTAACAAATCTAAGTTTCTTCCTCAATCCCACTCCATCCAATCCTCTGATGTACTGCTTTAAAAAAATGCAAGCACTTGCTCTCTGCTTGAGTTTGAGGTGAGACATCCAGCAATTTCAAGATCCTTCTTTTTGTGGGGCGTTTGTCTTCATACATCTGTAGCACATCCACTGGATTGTTGATTGTTGATTGTTGAATCTTTTTGTGACCAGCTTTTAGCCACAGTTCTTTTAGGTTTTGTTGTGCTGTCATGGTGGTAACACCCAGAAGATCCAGCAACCAGAAGATCCAGCAATTCATCTCTATCATCCCCAACAAAATCTTCTTTTAAGGCCAAGGAGACCAGGTCCCTCTCTGACTGACACTGGTATAAGATAAATGAATCAATAATCTCATCTGTCACTGAATGCTCTCCAAAAATGAGTGCCAGTGTGAAAGCTGTAGCCAAACGGGTTGTAAAAAAATCTGTGGTCCTTATATCCTTTGGCCATTCTTCCAATTGACTTCCAATCCTCATTCTGCCATTTTGGAGAGAGTGATGGTACTCTCAGATCCTCCCCAGCACATCTCTGCACACACCATCTTCATCAGCTCCCTTCTCATCTATGATACTGCACTTCAAGTTGTATGTTATAAACCTTGAATTTTTTAACTGGCCAATCATCTCATCCAAAACATGCTCCTATGCAGTATGTTCTGAAGTTGAAAACATGACCCCTTGAGCTGCAGCTTCTGCTTGATCTGTGATAGGGCTGCAAGCCTACTCTCCGTCACTCCAATCAATCATACTGATTGCATCACTTGTTGAGGGAAAAATGACATTAGTGATTATCAAGTCAGAGTCTTGTGTGACAGGCAAGTGCAGGGGTTCATACACCAAAGTGTCTTCCAAACTTCATGGCAGAGGTTTACCTGAGTATGAGCCTATTATAACTTTGGAAGACTGGGATTAAGAGTCAGCTGTATGAGCAGAAATGACAGGAGAGGAACATTGTTCTTGTGGTGTTTGCATTTCTTCTTGTGTCTCAGTATCACTGACATAGATTTCATATGCATTTGGGATACTGTTTGTACTCAGGTAAAACCTTATCATTCCCATTTTCATTCCTGTGAAGAGTTCTCCCACACTAATGTCATCTTCAATAACTGTTTCTTGAAAATCAAAAACATCATGACTGAAGTTCTCCCAGGGTCCTTTTTTGGACAGACCTCTTGGGAAGAACAGTCCCCTTTCTGTCGGTCTCTCGACGTTTTGACGTTACCGCCACTGACATCGCTCTACAGGCGACCAAGGTGACGGCACGGGCCCTGGGTCGGACGATGTCCACGCTAGAGGTCCAGGAGAGACACTTCTGGCTGAGCCTTGCGCAGATGAGTGACACCGAGAAAGTCCGCTTTTCCGATGCACCCATCTCGCACTGTGGGCTGTTTGGTGACACCGCCGAGGACTTCGCTCAGCAGTTCTGGACGGTGAAGAAGCAAACAGAGGCGATTGGCCACATTTTACCGCGCCGCGACTCGGCTGGCCAGAGGCCTCCTAGATCTCGCAAATTTCATTGGCCTCTTCTATAGTAGTCAGAGTTGATTGGTTCTCAAGGGCGAACCCCATCTGTCGGCTCGACACAACATCTCGTTCCCTCCATCAGGGAACTGAGGTTACAGACGTAACCAAGACGTTCCTTGGCTTGCCTTAAAATGTCTAATTTCTTTGCATTTTTTGAGAAATCAACAGCTCAAGTCCCTCCATCTGAGCGCTTCCTTACTTGTTTACCTTCGTGAAACCATCATATCTCAATTCTTCTTGTTTTCTTCACAGCCATTTTGTTGTTCCTCATATGTTGTCTATTTTTAGGTTCAATGTCCTCAGATGAACCACCCTCTGTTCTGTTATTTATTCCCATCTTTTGTATTAGCTTTTCAAGCAAAGTCTGTCTTGTATCATGTGATATGCATTTCCGAATGAATTATCTAAGTAAAATATTTGTGCTTCTGTATAAAACATCTCAAATCTGTCCGCCTTTCGATGCGGACAACGACGTAGAAGTATAAATGAAAACCGACACGTAGGCTATGATGTAGGGGCTACGGTGTAGAGGCTACAGCGTAGGTCCTACGCAGAACAAAAGATTGGGGTTTAGAGTCCTAGTAATATCATTTAGCCAAGGTTGCTCACATACTTTTTCATTTTAAAAGGTGCAACATTGTCTAGGATCTCCAAAAAAGCATGATTAAAAGAGTTTACTTGGATGTAGAAGTAGAAATAACCCAAGACATTGATCTAGAATGCTGAGTACAATGTGCAGGTTGTATAGTAGTCAGATTAAACCTGATAGGCATATGATCAGAAATAGGTATTTCATAAACACAGCTATAATCCCCAGGGAAAACACCAGATCTAGTGTATCTCCATGTACATGCGTAGACTCGGATAAACACTGTTTAAGATGGAAAGAGTCAACAAATTTAGGAAATCTTTAGTCATAGGTTTATCCGGACAGCAAACATGGATGTTAAAATCCCCCAGAAAGTCCAAGCCATGCGGCACGTAAAATATCGTTAAAAATAAATCTCTTTGGGAAAAGAGCACTTAGCTGAGTAGATCCAACTCGCTTCGCAGGGTGCAGATTTGGGTGAACCCCTCCTCTGCTTTTTGCCCCGCTCCGTGTAACGCGAATGGATGAAGGTGATGATTCCTGAGTGGAACAACAGGTATGAGATAAGAGGGCTGTATCTCCAACACATGTCTAATTCCATCCTCTAACCTTCTCCATTTCTTGAGTTTCACCAGGACTACAGCATGGCAACCCTTTCTTCATTTTAAATGTTTTGTTTCCCATCCTGATACACAGCAAACTTTAAACGGCACCTGCAGCTTGGCAAACAGCTTCAAGTTCAGATCACGACTACATGTATCAAGTGCCATCAATTTCAATATCAGCAATGTAAGGCTATCGTAGACCAGCAGTGAGCAGTCCATGTCGTTTAAAAAACATATGAATAAAACGGACATAGACATAGAGCAAGCATCCTAAACACTGAGCCTGGCGCCATCTTGAATGATGACACAGTTTCCGTTTTGGGTGAAATATCCCTTTAATGAACTTTGTGGATCTCTACTCTTAACTTTAACTACTCTTCCAGGTGCCTGTACCATGAATGTCGCTGAGCATACTCGGGGTTACAGGATTAGTTTCGGGTTGACAAAACCAAACCAACGTGATGAAGCTTTGTTGGTACCATGAAGTAGCTCATGGAGTTTCTTTGTCAACTCAAGCTTTGATCCTAAAGCTAAGATTAGTTTGTGCGCATGTGCACATGAACGAGTGACATCGGCATCGCAAAACCAATCGCGTTCAACCTGGAAAGAGGGAGTTCCGTATGTTTTTCAGGAAATAATTATGCTCAAATTAAATATTAGTAACCAAAAAATTATTTCAGCGGAGTATCAAAGAGAAATACTGTTTCTGCTGTCTACGCAAGAGAGAAGTGTTTCAGAAATGAGTAAATGCTCAAGTTAAATGACTATAAAGTACACACATTTATGTTTTGGTTTGTTTTCTCCTTCCCTGTCTGATTATTAGTTAATTAGTTCCTCACCTGTTTCAGTTTCCCTTGATTACATTTCCCCTTGTATTTAAACCCTGTGTGTTTTTCAATCCATTGTCTGCAATTGTATTGCTATTGTTATTTGGACATGGTGGTCTAGTGGGTTAAACCACTGAACAGGGCTGCGTTTCCCAAAAGCATCGTAAGCCTAAATTGATCGTAAAAACGATCGTACGATTGATCTTAATATTACGGTCTGTTTCCAAAAAGCATCGTAGCTTAAGCAGCACTTGAAAATCTTTGTAGATCTACGAGTGCTCTGGAGTAATCGTACATCCCCAAGTGCATCGTAAGAAGACAGATTTATGAGGACACCTGCAGGACAACCGGCAGATTACACTTTTATCTAGATTTAACACACTGCAACGCGAGTAATATAATAATATTTTGATTGTACTTTATTGTAAACTTTATTGTACTCGTTTTTTGTTTACATGAATTTATAAATGAAATAAATAAAAAGGGGAAAACAAGATAAAAAAACACATCTAAATTAAATGAATGAACAAAAAAAATCATAAAAGAAGTAATGTGGGAAATTTGCTTCAAAGACTGGGCAAAAAAGGAATGATTTCAAAAAAATCTGTCAATGACTTGCTGACGTGCGCGAAAACCAGCCATGTATTGGGCATTTCTTGGTTGGCCATGTGGTCCCATGCCATCTTCGTCCTCCACATCCTCCAACACCTCTTCATCTTCCTCCCTGTTAAGTAAGGGCACTCTCATCTGCACTGCAATGTTGTGCAGCATAGCTGTTACTACTATTACTGCACAGCACTTTTGTGGAGCAAACAAAAGACCACCGCTGGACTGGTGAATTGCCCGAAAGCGCATCTTCCACCGCCCTATTGTGCGTTCCACAATACTACGTGCAACACGGTGTGCCTCGTTGAAATTTGTCTCCCTGTTATTCATAGGATTAGCCACAGGCGTGAAGAGATATGGCCTCAGTGGGTAACCACTGTCCCCAAGCAGCCTCCACTGTCCCTGTAAGTTTTGTGCCTCCTGACCAACAGATGAATTGGTGAACATGAAGGAGTCGTGTGTGCTTCCGGGCCACCTTGCCACAATGTCTGTAATCAAAGCCTTATGGTCACAGATCACCTGGCAGTTGATAGCTGCATAGCCTTTGCGGCATATATATACATGGCCATCCACAGATGGTGTAAGGATAGGGATCAAGGTACCATCGATCACTCCAATGACCGGTGGGATGTGATGATGTGTTAAAAAATACTGTTGTATTTCTGTGATGTCCTGTCTTGATGCTGGAAATTGAATGTGTTCCACAGCAAGTGGAAGTAATGCATTGGTGACCGCTTGAACAGCTCTTGAAACTGATGCCTTACTTAGTCCAAGCCCATCACCAAGTACCTGGAGAAAACTGCCTGTTGCATAAAATCTCAAGGCTGATAGGAGTTGGATTTCAGGGGACAAGGCAAAATTTCTCCTGGTGGCACGCATCAGCTGAGGTCCAATGCTATTTAGCAATTGGGCTATTTGTCCTCTTGGCAGACGGTATCGCCTGATTATAGCCATGTCATCAAGGATGTCCAAGGGGGTTTGCTGTCTGATGAAGGCATTTAAAGTCACCAGTCTACTTCGTGGTCGTCTCTGTCTTTGTCTTTCTCTGACCCTCAATTGAAGAACACGCTGTAGTGCAGCCATGATTTCCTCTGCAAGTCTAGTGAGGTGTAAACTCTATTCTAATCCTAGCTTAATTGAAGAAACCATGTGAAGGTCATCAGGCTGTGATAATGTTCACATATCCCACTGCCTATCATCAATTTCAGTAATGACATTAGGCCCTACCTTGAAGAAAGTGAAGGTGTGGCATACTTAGAAACTGTATAGATTACATATTATATTCCTCTAATCTATCCTCTGTTCATAATAGGGCTGCAACAACGAATCGATTTAATCGATAAAAATCGATTACTAAAAGAGTTGGCAACGAATTCCATTATCGATTCGTTGTGTCGCGCGACACGGAGACATTTGATTATTAAAAAAAACTTTATTGAAGCGCGGAGCGGAGTGAACACACTCGGTCTCTCTCGCGCACTGATACTAGCAGAGTTCGGCCCCTCATACACAGGGCGGAGCAAAAATATAAAAACGAGGAAAGATACATGGCGGAGGCAGAGAAATCCGCGCGACCAAAGTCATCCAATGTGTGGGAGCATTTCACACTAAATAAACAGAAAAAGTGTGTTAACTGCAAAATATGCAAAAGCGACATGGCACGGGAGCACCACGGCAATGATCCAGCACCTGAAACACAAACATGTTGGAGGCTTTGATGAGAAAAAAGGGAGTTCAACAGCAGGTTAAGTCACTACAGAATCGTACTTTTGTTCCGTTTTGAAGTGAGGAACGTAATGTGATCGGGTGTTTACTCGTTATCCAACTTGACAAGCATGACAAGTTAGCGTTAGCTCGTTAATAACAGAATAAAGCAGGGGTGGTATAGTTACTTTGCACTTTGCATTTGCAAGACTAAAGACACATTTTTATTCACTAGCCTTTTTTGAACCATTCATTTATCAATCTGTTGTCATGTATAGCTACACTGCAAAAACAGCTTTTCTTACTTAGTAATTTATTTCTCGTTTCCAGTCCAAGTATCTAAAAAAAATCAAGATTACTAGACAAGAAAAATGGCATGAGAAAATTAATTGATGCTTAAAACTTCTGTTTGAAATTATATCTCATTAAGATTATTTTTCGTACCCCATTGCCAGATAATTTTGCTTGTTTTAAGCAAACAATCACTTCATTTTGAGGTGTTTTTTCAGAAAACAAGACATAATTTCTTATGCTTTTTCATGTGTCTAGTACATGTTTCTTGATTTAAGATTTTTTGATATTTGGACTGACAACAGGACAAAACGACTAAGTTAGAAAAGCAGTTTTTGCAGTGTATATTCTGTGCTTTGTCCCATATAGGTTATTATTGACAAATATATATGTGTGTGTTGTACTTTTTTTTTTTTAAGTTCTTTTATAGCACTCGGTCATCTTAAGCTTTGTTAAAATGTGGTGTATAAATGAAGCTTGCACTAACTACAATGATGGTAATAATTTAATGAATAAGCTTCAAGTGAACTTGAGAGAGAGTGTGTGTGTGTCAGTGTGAGAGTTTGTGAGTGTGTGCGTCTGCAAAAGTGTGTGCATCTGCGAGTGTGTGCGTCTGCAGTGTAGTGTAGAGAACAAGTTCTGAGATTCAA
Organism: Triplophysa bombifrons; assembly: GCA_029783895.1. Classification (NCBI taxonomy): domain Eukaryota; kingdom Metazoa; phylum Chordata; class Actinopteri; order Cypriniformes; family Nemacheilidae; genus Triplophysa; species Triplophysa bombifrons. The sequence continues at coordinate 23,239,674 of CM056457.1, forward strand.
ACAAATCCTGTCAAATTTTCTGATTTGTATTGTTCTTTATTTTTTATAAATTATTTATTGTTCTGGCAGCTCAGGTGGTACTTTATTTTAAAAAAAGTCTATATATTTGGCAGATGTAAAGCATACATGTGTATGTTTTTTGTGTTAGTCCATTTTTATTTTAATTATTATTATAACAGCTCAGGGATGTTCAAGGAGCAACATGTTTGTGCAGTTTCTAAAGAATTTAGTTCTGATTTTGAATAAAGGGTTGGAAATGAATACTTTTCTTGGTTTATGTTTTTATCCGATTCATCGATTAATCGAAAAAATAATCTACAGATTAATCGATTATTAAAATAATCGTTAGTTGCAGCCCTAGTTCATAATGATGAAAAGTTGTGCTTATTATAAAAATGTATACATAGAACAGTACTGGTAAAAAATGTTGTTGATTTTTTTGTCTATACCTGTAGAAATGTATTGGCTAGATGAAGTACTGTATATATATTTGTGTTATCTGTCACGCCAAATATATAGACTTTATATTAATAATATTGAAACTTAAATGCTTATGTCTGAAAATAATCATCAACCATTAGCCATTTACTTCAGAAACATTTGGAAGAACTCATAACAATTATTATATTATTTCATATGGTCTTAGGCCTCGTGTGCATGGTTCAACAAAGACATGGACATCAAAAACACTGCATATAGCTTTATTAATAAAAAACATTGCATAGTTTTATTAATTTGGGTTATTCAGTTCCCCACAACCTGCAAAATACATTGTACAGTGAGATGAGTCATAACTACATATAGAAAACATTTCACATTGCACAAATTACTGAAACAATAAATCACATTACCTGTGTCTTCTGGCAAGATAATTGGCACAGAAATTGAGGGCCTTGCAAAACTCATCTCCTCTAGTGCAAGCCTCCTCTCTTCTAAGGCCAGTTTGGCCTTCTTGAGCTCAATGAGCTCCTGTTGGAAGTTGTTGTCTCTCTCATGGGCTTCTTGAAGGCATTGCCTAATGTCTTTCAAGACATCTAGTTTCTCTCTCTCCAGCTGCACTAGGTCCTGACTACAGCTACAGACATTCTCAAACTGCTGAGTTGTTGTGGCTGCAGTCTGGACCACTGAAGATGGAGGCTGTGGCCTGGGAGGGTTTTTTGGAGGACTAGGAGATGGTAGGTGCTCGGAGATGGCAGATGAAACTGATGGTTCCTCTGAGCATGAAGGACCTGACTCAGGTTCAGGCTCAGGCTCAGGCTCAGTTTGAGTTATCCCTACTCCTCCATGGTTGTCAATACCACCACTAATTCCATCTGAAGCACTTGTGCCAAGTATTGACAATGCCTTTTCTTCCTCGGCTGTAAGAAGGGGGGACTCATTGGTCCCACCACCTGTTTTTTTAATTGCAGTCCTCTGCAGTGCCCTCTTCCTTTTTGCCAGGCTTGCAAAATCCTGCCACTTCTTGCGGACCTCCTTCCCTGACCTTTGAACACCCCTGGTTGCAGTTAGTTTGGTAGCAATGTCCTCCCAGATGTTTTGTTTTTCTTTATTAGTATGGTGTCCTTTAAATCTGGTAAAAATCACATCTTTGTTTTTCTCTATCTCCTCTAAGAGGACATTAATTTCATCCTTTTGAAAGGTATCTTTTCTTGTTTTTTTTTGTTCATGTCACGGTTCTGCCTATCTTGTCTGGCTAATTCTTGGTCTTGAGGCAGAACCAAAACAGAATTCCCTGTTTCATGTGGGGAGAGACATTTTGGACCTTTTGGCCTTCCAGACTCTCCCCGAGTCTCATCTGTGTTTCCCGCCCTTTTCGTCTCATTAGCTTCCCCTTAGTGTTTCATCTGTTTCACCTGGTCCCCATTAATTATCCTGTGTTTTGTCTCCCTATAAGAGTCCTCATGTTTCATTGTCTTGTGCCGGTTCATTGCTTTACTTGTATGTTCCTGTATGCAGTGTTACCTTGCGTGTAAATCTTACCTCGTGTTGTATGCTGTTCATATTCATGTCATCATCGTACCTTGTCAAAGTAAGTCTAGTTTAGTTAGTGTGTTTTTACTCAAGTGTTTTTTTTTTTTGAAGTCTTAGTTTAGTAAGTGTTCTTGCTTTTGTCATAAGTTATTCCAGTCCTGTTTTCCCCCTCGTGGGTTTTTGTTTTGCCTGTTTTTGTCTTGTTTATTGTAAATAAATCCTTGTTCAAACCCCTGTACCACCTTGTCTGCCTGCACTTGGGTTCTCCTGCCTTGTCTCCTCGGAGATTCATGACAGTTCAGCCATTTTGTCAGTGTCTCCGCCTGTATGTAGGTACTTTATATAGACTTGATTGGTAATCCAAAACAGATGACAATTATTAGGTTAAACGTTCAGAATACGATTCCATATAAGGTTAAATTTCAGCACTTCGCGAATGGACAGCGACTCGTAAGTAGCACGTAGAGCGCGTTCTCGCGCGTTCATGTTAAGTGCATTTTTGGGAAACGCTCGTGGAATTGCTGCGAGCGTTCGTAAATTTGCACGTAGAAAACGCTCTTAAGAGCTAAGATACATCGTTATCGGGAAACCCAGCCCTGGTAAATCAAAAGGTTGCTGATTCGATCCCAGCAGCCACCACCAGTGTGTTCTTGAGCAAGACACTTTACTCACTTTATTCCATGTTTCTCCAGGGGGATTGTCCCTGTAATAAGTTCACTGTAAATCGCTTTGGATAAAAGCGTCTGCTGTAAATGTTTATATTACCGAGTGTTGTATTCCTGGTTCTCTGGTTTGCCTTATGTTTATTAAGTTATTTATTTTGGATGCCCTCGAGTACAATGTACTGTAGGCTTCTATTCAATACTGGAGGTTTAAGTTTCCATTTTGTTTATACGTATTATATTAATCTATGAATTTCATAAATTGTTTTAAAAATGGACTAAACATCACAGATGCTCTACATACAGACTTCTAGCCAACGGCTAATATGCAGCCCCAGTCTCTGTTAGGCTTTTGAAATACAGTAAAAAAAAAAAACATAAAAAGTGTAAAATGACAAGTACAGTAAAAATAACTAAAATAAGAAACTGTGTATAACCATCAATGTTCACGATCCTGCTTTTGTTTGAACCATTAAAAACATAAGGCTAATGCGTGCATTAATATTAAAACTAAAGTTTTAAGTTTATCTGTACCAAAATCTATGAGTTGTATGTCATTTTATTTCAGCAGTCCAGCATAGGGTTATTTTAACCCAGTAGGGTGTTCTGTGTCAAAAACAACCAAGCACTTTTTAGAGTGTTTATATATACACCGCTTCAAAAAAATAAGAGAACACTTATCAGTATAACACCAAGTCAGTTAATCTTCAGGAATGTTTAAAAATCATATATTGCCTTTATTAATACCAAGTGGAGTGAAAAAATAAATTGAAATGAGACATAATCACACAATATTTAACATGAAGTATTAAAAATGTTGTTTATTTTCAACAAACGAGCGCTGGATTCAGAGTGCACATGCGACATTGTAAAGCAAACATTTGGTCTGTCATTCCCTTTGTGAAGGGAGTTCCAAACGCACACACGAGAGACAGTAATGCCCAACACCCTTCAAAGAGTTAACTTCGAAGGGAGTTGGGCATAGGGATGCTCACTTCCGTTTGGAAATGCCCAATGTTCCCTTTTATTTCTGATATTAGACATTTCGTTTTGGTGTACACTACTGTATCATTTTGGATGTTTTTTATATTTATAATTTTGGATCAATAGATAGTATCATCTATCAGATCTATCAACACAAACAGCATTCATTTGAAACACTGGCTGTTTAATAAGCAAAGATTTTCTTCGACTTTTAAATTGTTTTGATAATTTAATATTGTGTCTTTAGTATCGCTTTTTGGTAGTATGTTTGTTAAAACATTTCATGTTTTTTTGGTATTCCGCACGGGGTTTTTCTACTCTCACATTTAATAACGGTAAAATTATGGTGCAGTTCATATAACTTACATTAACATTTACATTTATGCATTTGGCAGACACTTTTATCCAAAGCGACTTACATTTCATTATCCTCTACATTTATACATGCAATCCTCTTGGACCGAACCCACAACGCAAGGCAAATATGGTTACATCTAAACAATATCTAGACATTCAGAGATGATTGAGTCTCAATGTGTAACAATGTGTGCTTTCAATGTGTGCTTTCCTGTGACTCAGTGGTAAGAGTATGGCACTATAACGCAAAGGTCATGGTTTCAATCCCAAGGGATTGCACATACTCAGATATAATGCATATTATAATGCAATGTAAAGCATCTGCCAAATGCATAAATAACAAACTTAAATAATAAAACTAAATAAATTGAAATTGCTCAACTATCTTGGTAAGTTGAAATGCATATACAAGGCGTGGCACATCAGACATGGTTATAATGTCTATTGTGCAGTTTCTCTATGCAAATAGACAAACTGATGATTTTCGTTGAAAAAGTGTATAACAGTTCACTTCCAGGTCGGGGGGTGGCGCTGCAGGTCAACGTGTTTCTACCAGCGTCTCATTCAAGCTTTAAAGAAGAAGACATGGCGTCACGACTTGTCATGAACAGTTCGAGGTGAAGATATTTTTTAATATCAAACATTTCTATCATGTACATATATGTGCCCTCGTCGCAAGCAGTGACTGTTGTTGCTGCTCGTTTGTTTATCTGAGACGAATGGAAATATATCTGTCAACTCTCTTAGTCTTAACGTTACTTCGTTATGCATAACATTAGCCTATTACGAATATTTTACGACATTACACAATAACATGGCAATTTATTTTTGTGCTTGAACACAGCAGTTTCCCCTTGTTATTAAATAACATGCTTAATATTTACTGACATTTGATTTCATGTTGACAGGTTGTTTATGCATGTTTCATGCTTTCACCTATTTCCTTAATGTATTATTATAGAGTTTTTATTTTTGCAATGGCCTTTATAATGGCAATACATTGTATGTATTTTAAATGATCTTTTTATTTAATTTATACCAATTACTTTTTAATATCCTTAAATTTGATGATGATAAAAATCGTAGAAGAATGTTAAAACAGTTTTGAATGATGTTTAACTTGTCAGAATACACCACTGTCATGTTATTAACATTGTTTGCTGTTTTGCCAGCCTGATTTAGTGTTGAGATGGAAATCATGGCTGTGAATCTGTCTGCCACATCACCGTCCACTTCCAAGCTGCCTCCATCTCCCTGTGTGGAGGACCCTGGTTTCCCTCTCTTGTCTCTGGACAGTGAAGACTATGTGTTTGTGGAGGCTCGGCATCCCAACAAAGTGTTGGAAGGCTTAAACAGCTTACGGCTCAATAACGCCTTCTGTGACGTGACTCTGTGCTGCGGAGGGCAGGAGTTTCCTTGTCACCGCATCGTACTGGCCTCTTTCAGCTCTTACTTTCAGGTAATATTTTTCTTTAACATTTATATTTAACCATCACCATACTTTGAGTTTTTTTGCTAACCCATGGTCTTCCTCTGCTGGTGCAGGCCATGTTCTCCACTGACCTGATGGAGTCACGGCAGGATCGGGTGGCCATTAACGGTGTGGAGCCCCAGATGATCGGCATGCTGGTGAGCTATGCCTACACGGCAGAGGTGGTGATCTCCAAGGCTAATGTTCAGGCGCTGCTGGCGGCTGCTAATCTGCTGGACGTGATGGCCGTACGGGAGGCATGCTGCAGGTTCATGGAGGGTCAGATGGATGAAATGAACTGCGTGGGCATTCACTGTTTCGCCGAGGTACACTCGTGCAGACAGCTGGAGCGACGCAGTATGGAATACATCCAACAGCACTTTAGCACCGTCTGCAAACAGGTGAAATCAACCACACGAGATCATTGAGTTGAATAGTGGTTACAAATCTGACCAAAATCTCATATGCTAGTAAGGTATATTTTATTTCCCTTTAATTGTATACATCATGGTCAGTGTTGGCTATATTTCTACAAAAGTCCACATCATCAACTTTGTATTTAAATGACTTGTTATTATTATACTCTATTAATATTATTGTTATTAAATTATTTTTATTTATTATTACTCTAATAATTTATTATAACATTGTCTAAAAAGTAGCCTATTTGCATTACTAATTAATACATGCTTTTTAAAGTCACAACAGTTAACACAATAATACATCAATGAAACTATTTCACGAGTGGATCTCATTCATAGATTTTAGTACGATATGTTTTATTATTGCTTATACTAATCGTACACTTTTTTTTGTGCGATTCACATTGTACAAAGTCATATTAATGAATTACCCACCTTGTAAAATAGTAACAAAATCAGGCTGTTAAATCTATATCAACTTGTCCGCATGAACAATAGAATTGAATGTCTTTTTATTGATTTTAAACATTTTCGAAATTATTTACCTAACCCTCAATATTGTTTTATAGAATTGTTGAAAATATAGATCATGTATAACTCTAAAAAGTATGAGCTGAAGGCAAAGTTTATTGAATTACAATAATTACATGTAGTATTACATTGATTCTGATCAATTCTCAACATTGATCAGAATATACAAAAGATTATCCATATTTATGTAAACAACACTGTTCCATAAGCACTTCCTGTTTCTGTTTATTTTCATTTTGTATGATGATTATGGTAATATGATCAACTTGTCTAGATTAACTGGTACTCAACATAAATATACCCATACATGGTGTTAAAAATAATAAATCAATAATTTCGATCAAATTTAACATAACGTAATTAAGTCTTGAACATTTTTAATTCTGTTCTTAAAGTTCTCTTTGTTAAAGTTCTAAAATAAGTGAAAATAAAAAAATAGGAAGTGGTTCTGAAAATTGTTGTTTTCGTCTTAAAATGGTCTATATTATTAATTTGCTGGTTATTTGACAGAAAAGGTGAAGCTCAAACCACTATAATGAACCAGTAAATAGAAGTAAAAATTGTCTCTCAAACACTTCCCCATCTTTCATTGTTAAGGAACATTTTGTTAGTGCCACACTAGCGTTCAAATTTTTCAGGAGACTCAACCTATAAATGCTAGACGAATGTAACCGTCTTGTGCTGGTCCAAGCCATTATTGGATTAATGTAGAAACCCATGAGTTTATTAACATGTGGCCATCCATAACAACATCTAACTGATATTGAGCAAATTGGCACTTGGTAATTATAAACATATCATTCTTTATTTTATGATGACAGCGTGTGTAATTCAAATGGGAAGTGTAATATTACACTGCATTGCTTCTTTGTCTCCTGTTTCCTATTCAGGAAGAGTTTCTTTCTCTTTGTGCTGATAAACTGACAGAGATCATTTCCAGTGACCATCTGAATGTGCCAAAAGAGGAGACTGTGTTTGAGGCGTCCATGCTGTGGCTGGAAAAGAACTCTTCATGCAGACAAAGCTTTGAAAAGGTCCATTATAAAGCAATATTTTCAATTCAATATATTCGTTTATCCACTTGATTTTTGTCTGCATGTAGCCTGAACACTCTTGGAACTGACACCATATACCTGAAAACGAGAGTTGCTATGTTTTTGGTGGTTGATCGCTGACAGACTAGAACACAAGCACAAAATTAAATCTTAGGTCAGATAGAGATGGTGGTCTACACTGAATGTTGTTTCAGCGTTTGAGCGGTGTATTAATCTAAGCTGTGAGATCCAGAGGTCTCAGTGGAGCGGGTGGGTCGTCTCACTTGTCGGCAGGTGTCTGAGATTAGCTGCCATTGTGTTTGGCAAGTGTAAGTCTGTGAAAGGTCACACGATCCACACACAAGCTCTGGTTCTGGAGAGAATAGTCACTTTACATCGCTGCTGTTTTCACTGTGTATGAAATGTTAGCTAGCACTGATTGGATGGGATCGGTTTGCTGTGTTTACACATCATCTGTTGCTATGATGTTATTTAAAGACTACGCCTCAGTGACAGCTCGTGATAAAAGCTCACAGTGCGTGTCATGGGAATGCAGTGGGGATTTACAGAACGAAGGATAGGCAATAAATTATTAAAGAAATCTCAACTTATTTTGAAGGACATTGGACACAAAAGACATTTCTCAAAATATCTTCTTTTGTGTTCCACAGAAACATAACTGCAAGGCTTTCAAATTGAATTCTACAGTGTTATGGAATGCAATACTAAGAAAGTACTGTAAGAGAATACCACATATAGTGAAGAATAGTGCTTGCAATGCAAAGTTCATGAGTTTAATGTCTGACGCATGCCTTAATAAAATGTCGTAAGTCTCTTCAGAAAGAAAGTGTTTGTAAAATGCATAAATACATGTTCCCTTGATTCGGCTTCAACTATCATGATGAATAAATACATTAATACATAATGACAGAGGTTGTGATGTTATAGGTTCTCGAGCACATCAGGTTGCCTCTCATCAGTCCATACTACATCCATGATGTCATCGAGACTCTGGATGTGGTGAAGGAATCGCTCAAGTGCCAGAAACTTATCTCTGAAGCCAAGGATTATTTACTGCTGCTGGACCGCCGAGGAGAGCTATACAGCCCCCGAGCACGACCCCGACGCTCAACAGGTAACTTAGTTTCAGCAGCTCTTACCAGGACCAGTCAGATTTCAGTTTCATGTTTCATTATAACAACAACTTGTAGTGCCTTACATAGCATCAGATTTTAGTCATTGTTGAAGGTCCAATGTGTAATTTGTTTGGAGGATTTACTGACAGAAATGGAATATATTATTCATAACTATGTGTTCAGAGGTGTGTAAAGACCTTACATAATGAGGCATTATGTTTTTAGTACCTTCAAGTGAGCTATTTCTATCTACATACAGCACAGGTCCCCTTGCATGGAATTCGCCATGTTGTTTCTACAGTAGCCCTAAACGGACAAACTGCTTTAGAGAGAGTGTTTAATGTACGTTATCTCTATCGGCAAAGAATCGAAAACGTGACAACATCCTCTTACCTCTTTGTCAGCCACTGTAGTGCTTCAAAAGGCAGGAGTTGAGTGAGCCGTTGGTTGCAATTGACCCTTTGTCAATTAAACTCCAAGCAACCTGACCAATCATAACACCGATATTAGGCGCCCCCTCGTTGCTATTTGCCATTTTGTCCAACAATCAAACCATAGAGTTTCAACGGCTCCGCATTATGCGGTTTCAACTAGTCCTTAGCGATTTTTGCTGGTCGTCACACTGTAGGAACATGATCCCAGCTGAAAGTCATGTTACTGTGGAATCTTAGTTGTCAAAATGTACAAAAATAAAGACTTCTTAAAACAGACTCACACAAGAAGACTTGTCCGGAGTTTGACCTCATGGACTGTCACATGACTGCATCTCATCAACACTATCAGAATTTAAGTGGTGGTAAAATTGGATCTTTATGGTCATAATCACAGTGTCACCCATTGCCTAAACGTGTCAGAAACAAATGGCGCTATCCAGACGTTATGTTGTTGAGGCAACTAGACTATTGTTACAGTGTAGTTGAAAGTGAGATCATAAATACATAAGATTAAGCATTTTAATGATGTGAATACTGAATAAAAATCTTCCCAGCTCTACAGGAACAGCGTTGCTCCTCAATATAGTAACTACCACGTGTTGCAGTGCTTTTAGTTTTATTATCTGTAGGCTAGAGCTTCGATCTTTATATTGTTTACTTTATTCACTTTCACATCCTTTCATACACTGGACCTTTTTAAAGTATAGAGAGTAAGAAATTACAAGCAAAGAACAAATAAAAACAATAGAAATACAAAGGGGGCTTAAATGCAAGATATTGCTGCTAGATGTTCAAAAATCATCACATTCATTAACATTGATAACATGAAAATGAAATACAAATGTAATTAAATGTAAAGTAAAGCTACTTAAGTTGTTCTGTTACTTACAAGTAGTTTAAAAAAAGAAAGGGAACGATAATGCATGCATTAATCTGAATTATTTATTAGATTAGATTTACATTTATTGTTGTTTGACCTTCAACAGTCTGTAATCTACCAGTGGTTGGTGTTTGTTTTTCTGCACCAGGCACAGCGGAGGTGATCGTGACGGTCGGTGGAGAGGACGATAAGGTTGTGTTACGCAGTGTGGAGAGTTTTGATCCTCTCACCAGCCAGTGGAAGAGTCTGGCCTGCCTGCCCTTCGCTGTCAGCAAGCACGGCTTAGTCGTGTCAGGTGAGTACATGAAAGGATGTGATGTACAATATTGGATGAATAATAGAATGCTGTTTTGTGGTTGCTCTCAATGGCTGATTAATTAATTATCAAGGGTATGCATGTGACATCACCGCACCCGAAAGTGAAGCGAGTCACATCCCCTGAGTGGGAGATAGACTGAATGCAGCAGTGTTTACGGTTATCTTTACTTTATTTTCCAACAGGAGAAGTTGGTGTGCGATTGATTTTACAGACAGATCGGATGTTTCTTTTTAAAGACGACTGAAAGACAGAATATTTGTTTTTTTAATTGCTGCAGTTTGCTGAAACAATTGGAATAGTGAAACGTGGATGCTTGCTAGCCACTTCATATCAGACTCGGCTCAGTTAAAAACCTGAAAGTGTTTTGCTCGAGTAGAAAATGTTTACTTAAGGCTTTGCTTTGTGTATTTCCCCCTGCGTGGAAATCAAGTACAAAATAAATATCAGGAAATGCAATTCCGCGCAATATTTCAGTGTACAAAAACACCTGGTCCCTCTGTGAGTCGTAAGGATCACCGTCCAGTCCGACTGTTTTAACTCAGCAAATAATTGTGTTTTAGTCAAATGTAAACAGACTTTTGCTGTTTTGAGTGCCACTCAAGGGGGCATGTTCACGTTGGAAAGTGATGTCAATGCATACCATCTATAATAAAATGTTTATGCTGTTTTTGCTGTCAGTAAAACACAATTTGTAATGTTGTGTGAATATTATAATAATTTTTTAGGATTAAAATATAATGTTATTTTTAAGCTATATGGCCCATCCCTGTAGCTCACTGCTCTTTTCTGTTCACCTAAATTAGTTAAAAGTATGTGCTAAGGATTAGCACTAGTGAACTGAAATGAAATTTTGAGGAATTTTGCCCTGTCTTGTCTTGATGGAGTTTCATTGTGAATGTGTTCAGGCTCTGTGCTGTATTTAGCTGGAGGAGAATTTCCAGACGGATCTGCCAGCAGAGAGATGTGGCGGTATGACCCGTGTTTTGACTCCTGGTTAGAGATGGCACCCATGAACGTGGCTCGGTCAGAATTGGGTGAGGCTCAGGAATTTAATAATGAGGATTTATGTACTCATTTTAACATTGTCTAGACAGCAGGTTGTAGCTCACCCAAAAATTGAAGTTTGATATTAAAATGATGTATTCATGAAAACTCAAGGGCAAGGTTCATCTTTTCTTTTAGGGTTGGTGATGTTGGATGGATATGTGTTTGCTGTGGGCGGATGGGAGGGTCGTTCTCGTCTCGCTTCAGTGGAGTGTTATGATCCTCACACAAACACGTGGCAGTTTATGGAATCAGTCAAGATGGCAGTCACCAGTCCGGCTGTGGTGGCGCTCGATGGCTTACTTTATGTGACAGGTGTTGTGTTATCTCCACAAGAAGCCAGTGATTTGATTTGAGAAAAATTGCCATAAATTTTAAGTATTGTTAAATGTTAACCTTTTTAGTGTGCTATTATTATAAATGCCCTCTAAATGATTAGACCTTAAGTGAAAGTACATTTCTGTGTTTAGTAATAATATAAATGTCTCTTCTCGACAATAGGGGGTGCCGTTTTAGAAGATGGTGATGGTACAGATCTAGCACAAGTGTACAACCCTAAAATGTGTGTGTGGACAGAGGTGTCACCCATGCAGATTGCTCGCTCTGGATCTGCAGCCTGTACCTTGAAGGGCAAGATTTACGTCATAGGTGAAAATAGTTTGTTGATAATTAACTAGCTCAGTTTTGTTTCCTGTAGAATATCAAATTGTAAACCTCTGACACCTTGCATCTGTTCAGGCGGCTGGCACGCTTCCACTGAAAACACGGATAAGGTTGAGTGCTATGACCCAAAGACCAACAAGTGGACCATGTGTGCTCCCATGAAGGAGAGACGCTATCGACCCGGCGTGGCCGTGGTGGATGGAAAGATTTACGTTTTAGGAGGCGAAGAGGGATGGGATAGGTGAGAGAGAGACTTTATTCTGACATTCAAATTTGGCCGAAATGAACATCTTGTGTCATATCATATCATCTCATCACATTTACAAACCTGAATACACAAAAAATGAAGATGATTTCTAAAACATTTGTTAGGATGTTTCTACGTTCAATTCTTAAATGTTATAAGATGAAAATATGTGAAAACTTTTTCCATAAAAAATTATCTTTCTTTTGCTCTAATGCGGTTACATTTAGTCATTTAGCAGACTCTTTTTTTTCCAAAACGACTTAAAAATGAGATAGAAGGTAGAACTAATCAGTCAGGTGTTGACGTAAGAGATGTGTTTTCAGCCGATTCTTAAAGATGGCTACAGAATCTGCTCATCTTGTAGCAGCGGGCAGATCATTCCACAGATGTGGAACAGATACAGAGAAGGTACGTTTGAGATTTTTTCCCTTTTTGGGATGGCACTACAAGACGTTGTTCGTTTGCAGAGTGTATGGATCTGGCGTGTACATAAGTCTGCTTTAGCTAGAGAAGATAAGGGGGTGAGGAACCAGTGGTGTTCTAGTAGGCCAGGAGCAGAGCTTTGAATTTGATGCGAGCGACCTTATGGAGCTAATGTATCTTAATGAACAGAGGAGTGATGTGCGCTCTCTTCGGGTTCATTGAAGACCACCTTTGCCGCTGCATTCTGAATTATCTGTAGAGGTTTGGGTGTGCAAGCTGGTAGTCCAGCCAGTAGCGCACTGTAATAGTCCAGTCTGGACAGAACAAGAGCCTGGACTAGGACTTGCGTAGCATGCTCGGACAGGAAAGGTCAGGACCGGGTGGTGCTGGCAACATGATCCGTGAAGATAAGCTGATCACCGATTACCCCTCCCAGGTTTCTTGCCGTTCTGGAAGGTCTGATGGTCGATGAGCCTAGTCGAATGGAGAGGTTGTGATAAATCTTTGGCTCGGCCGTGATTACAACCAATCTGTTTTTGCAAGGTTCAGCTGCAGATGGTCCTTCATCCAGAGCCCAATGTCACTCAGGCATGCTGAAATGCGTGCAAAAACAGTTGGATCGTAAGGCTGAAATGACAGGTGGAGTTGTGTATCATCGGCATTGATGATACACAGTGATACGTCTGTAGTTATCTAACGGTGCAGGATTAAGAGTGGGGAAAGACGATTGGATAATGTGGGTAAGAGCAGGAACAACCGATGGAGAAATGGACTGGTAAGGATGGAATCTAGTGGGCAGGTAGTCAGGTGGTAAGAAGACAAGACCTTGGAAACGTCATCTCCAGAAAAGAGAGAGAAATAGGAGGGCGAGCATGTGTCGGGGGTTTGGACATGTTCCAGAGAACTGACTGCAGATTGTGGTCGTTTTCTATACAAAGAAAGCCTCAAAATCATCAGCTGTTAAGTCGGATGGAGGTGAGGGGGCAGGTGGGCAAAGAAGAGCAGAGCAGGTTTAAAAGAGAGTAGAAGAGTCCGGTGAGATGTTGATTTTAGCGTGGTAGTACTGAGTTTTCGCTGAGGAGACATCAACAGAGAAAGACGAGAGAAGAGACTGATAGAGACAGAGGTCAGTAGGTTCATCAGATTTGTGCCACTTTCTCTCAGCAGTGCTGAGCATGGCACGATGCTCACGGAGAACTTCAGATAATCAGGGGATGCATGGGCCGGCCTAGATGTAAGAGGGCAAAAACAGGAAGTTAGTGTGTAGTAAAGAGTGTCGGTGGCGCATTATTAGTATAATAATAAACCTGCTCCAGAGGTTACAATAAGATTATCTGTTCATAAACCTTTTAAAGGAACAAGCAACTGTGTGAAGTGGTGAACTACTTTAACTATCACATACTGTAGTTTTCACAATCAGTATGAACTTGATCAAGTACTGGCGATTTACTAGTACAAGGAATTTGCCTTTGTGTACTGGTGCGTGACAGAGAAAAACAACAAATAATTGTATACAGTATATTCTACATTTAGTAAAAAAGAGACATTAACTGTGCAATATGCTGGGGATATGACAACCGTTTTTAATATGGAGAAGAAAATAAAAATATATCCGTTCAAAATTTAAATTCATTCATCATTTACTCGCCTTTATAAATTTCTTTGTTCTTATGAATACATAGAACGATATTTGTGAAAATGCTTGTAACCAAACCGTTCTTGGCCACCATAGGTATGTTTTACAGATATGGCTTTAGATGTCCACATAGCCTGATGCATCCTTATTAGCTTTGTATCTGTTCATCTGAATAAAGTGATTTCCCTCCCAGGTATCATGACACTATAGAGCGGTACTGTGAGGAATCAGACAGCTGGGAGATTGTCGGTGAGATGCCCACCAGTCGCAGCTGGCTCAGCTGTGTGTCCCTGCAGCTGAGGAAGGACACTCACGCGGGCAGCCGTCCTGGCACGGCATCCGAGACCGAGTTTCCTGTGGACTGAGAGTATCCGGGCAGCACCTGCATTGTAACCGGATGGGGCAGTAGGCCTGGGGGCAGCTTTTAGGTGCCCGGCTGTACGCCGTTTAGTAAAGGCAGTGGTCCGACCCAGTCACTGGAGGGTCTTGAGAAAAAAACCCTGTGTCATAAGCTGTTCTTCAGTCCATCCCACAGATGTAGTGTGAGACCGGACGAGTTGCTTGATCTGTGGTTATAGTGTGTGTGTCAGCATTACGTGGCAGCGTGTACACAGTATCTGTGTAATCTGTGATGTTAAAAGTGGCCTGCAGGGTTCCATGCGCTGAGAATCATGATTGTGAATGTGCTTTTTTTCCTGGAAGTGTTGTAGTGAATAATTTTGTACTTTTTGTATGGTATTTTCTTTTTGTATTTATTAGATATTTTTTGTTGTGCATAGACATTTGTGATGTAACACTGAGATTTGTTGACCGCCATTCTTTAAAACACTTCGTATGTTAATGTATGGCACAAGTTTACCATTTATGTAACATGTGTAACATTGCCTTAAGATCACTTTAGAATAAACAAAGCTGTCTACACTGGACACTTCACTGCAAGTTTTGACACGCTGCAGAGCTACTGTATACTTTCATTTATATCTTAAATTCATTTTTGAGTCTTAAAATGAAAAGAATGTATCATGCCTTCCTCACATTGCTTGTGTAATTCAACGAATGGCGTCCTGTTATCATTTGGAATTAAAGTGTTATGTTGGCTATTTATTTGAATTCGGTGTACATTTTTCAAATTTTTGGCTGTCAAATCATAAATGCCGTGTTAAAGTGATAGTTCAAGCAAAAAGTAAAATCTTTCATCATTTATTCACTCATACCTCTTTTCAAACCTGTATGACATCCTTCTGCAAAACACAAAAATGCTATTTTGAAACGCCATTAACTCCCTTTTGTAGGAATACAAAATCACACTAAGCATCTTTTTAAGTTTCACAGAAGAAATGTACATACACGTTTGAATAAACAAAGTATATTTTTGAGGTAACTATACCTTTGAAAATTAAATCATTCTGTTGTTTACTGTAGTTTGGCATACATCACACACACAAAATCACATACTATGCAGTGTTTATACCATACTCTGCAGAAATAATAGTAGAATACCAAATCTGAAAGTAAAATATGCATCTTTAAGTAATAGATCAACCAAAAATTTACATTCTGTCATCATTTATTCACAGGTTTGAAATGACAAGAGGGTATGTGTCTTTCTTCCGTAGAACACAAAAGAAGATATTTTGAAGGATGTTGATCGAAAAGCGATGAAAGCCATTCACTTGCGTTGGTTTTGTGTCCATACAGTAGAAGTCAATGGCAGCACACGCTTTTCGGTTATCAACATTCTACAAAATATCTTCTGTGTTCTGCATAAGAAAGTCAATAAGGTTTGAAATGACAATAGGGTGGGTATATAATGACTTCATTTTCATTTTTGGTGAGCTATTCCTTTAAAGGTAAATATTATTTAAGGTAACAAATTTAGTTACTAATGCATATTGAGTATCTCTTTAATTGCAAGTGTGTTAATGATACAGAATAAATGATATTAACCTTTGGTTTAAAAAAAATACAAAAAAAATCGTCTTGCTGTTTGTTAAATACACACATGCTCAACAACAGCAGAATGAGTAAGAACTAAACACTTTAAATCTTCAGAACGCTTAAGTTCAGCATATAGAGAAATATATTCATAGTTCAAACTGTAAAGTTGTACTTTACAACTTAAAAACAAGCATGTGTCAATGATATCTTAGACGAGAAGTCTCTCAATGGCCATCTGCACAGACTGAATCTGGGGCTTGAGCTGAGAACCTTCCTTAATAGTGACTGATGTGGCAATGACAGGCCTGGAGACCCCGCATGCTCGACCCAAGGCCTGCTTGGAGCGCACAAACACGTATGGGACGTTCTTGTCCTCGCATAGCAGAGGCAGATGAAGGATGATCTCCAGAGGTTCAGCATCTGCAGCCATCACAATAAACTCTGAGATTCCACGGTTCAGAGTTTTGGTGGCTACAATACATTCAAATAAACAAGGACAAAAAAGTCACTTTAACATTTTAACTTAAATCAAACGTTTTAATAATGGTGTACATTGTCTTGATTAAATGTACAATATTAGAATAGGATGACTGGAATAAGAATATTTCATTACCTTCATTGGCCCCTTTTCTCAATTGTTTGTAATTGGCTGCCTGTTGCACAAGGTCCAATATGGTTTTGGATAGTGTGGCATCAGCCAGAGGATAAGCTTTAGGATTCACGTCTGATTCAGCCTGGAAGAAAACAGAATACATCAAACCCTGTGGTGCATGTGCATAAGCACAATAATACATGGCTCATATGTTCCCTTACAAAAATATACCATTGTTTAACTACAGTAACAATACTTAACAATGGTATTTGTAAAATCAGTAGCCGTAAATTAACCATTACTATAGTAACCAGTTCAACCATGACATTTGTAGTAAATATTTTTATTATGGTATTACAGCACATTTCACTATAATTAAAGCATGGTTACATTTCCTGATGGTCCTAATAGGTCTGCAAGCTAGGATTACTTATTGTAATAAAAACAGTGAGCGTTAATGAAATCCTATATAGGTAACTTTGAAGATTTGACATTGTGATGGTGAGAGCGCAGTAGTAAACCTCGTGGTGCATCACACGTGGGTAACCGGCCTAAGTAACACCACTAAACTTAAATAAAAACACGATTGCGAATTCGTTACGAAACTTTGTATGTTAAGACAATAGTATACGGAAAACAGCACATAAAGAAACACTGTGCATCTGTTATATCGAAGTTAACTAGTTGTGGAGTTAAGCACTAGTAAAGTTAGTGATAAAAGCATCTGTACCATTACAGCAAGTGGTGCTTCCGATCTCTGTAGAAATGTGAACCGTCCTCTCGGCGTGTGCTTCACGGAGGACAAAAAACTACTTTGTTTAAATAGTGAAAAACAAAGAGATATAAGAAAATGTCTTTAACAGTTTCGTACGCTCAACGATCAACGTGCGTCTTGTACGGCTCGGGAATGCATGGGTGGTCGCTCTGCGTTACGTCATCAAAAAGAGACGGCCAACCTTCGGGGTTGTGCTAGAAGGGATACAGCTATTGCCTGAAGGGGTGCAAAATCTCGCCATATAATTACAATAAATAACATTCGATAACGCCTACACATACCCCAACCCTAAACCTTACCTTAGAATAATAAAAAAAAATAAACTGTTTTCAGCGTGACACAAATTATGCGGCATTAGAGTGCGAATGCCAAATGGAAATAGTTGTATCCATTCTAGTCAAAACCAACATTCGGAGCAAAGAACGGGGAGAGTGCAAAACGGCGTTTCTGTTGGTCTTGGCAAGAAGGGATAGAGTTTCCTCCACTGGGCATGCGCACTTCAATGCCGCATCCTTTTTGTCACGCGGACAACAGTTAATTGCTATTTTTACTGTTTTGTATTGTTAGGTTAGGTTTTGTGTTTGGGTAGGTGTAGGTGTAGGCACAGGCTAATGCATATTTTTGTAATTATATGGCGAGATTTTGCATCACTTCCGGCTGTAGCTGTATCCCATCTAGCCATAAAAAATAGGGAGGGATGATTACTTCCTTTTGGAAATCGTTCCACTCAGCAGTGGTCCTAACTTGAGAGTGAAAGTAAATTATTGAAATTTTTGTAATTGTATACCGAACATAGTTTTGTACGATACAAAGTGGTTAATTTCAAGAACATTTTGGCTTTTAATTAAGTAGTTACTCAATAAAAATAAATGATATTGTACAACATTATGTCTAATCTAATCAGAATGTCTATCCAATAACAATATTATATACTTAACATAAATTTCATTTTAATATATTGACTTTACCATGGACTCTTAAGTTGATAACTTGAGAACTGACAGGACTCCAGTGTTACCATATATGGAGTGTCGCCAAAACGCGCTGGATTGTGGGTAGGACGTCAGGTCGGCCATAACTGTCTTTCCCAGCGGCTGAAGGAGAGATTTGAAGTCATGACAGGATTTAAAGGTTTCACTCATCTCTCCGTGAGTCCTCTTTCGCTCCGTCTGCACTGTCTTTTTATTGTGTATAATTGGCGAGTTAAAAATAAACCCGAGTGTTTGACGATCCGTATATATGTGTCATTCGAGTTACATGCTAGTGTTGCTAGTGCTAGTGTAGTGCAGTAATGAGCCTGTGGTTGACATACAGCCGCTTTCCACTTTCTTCTCCCGGCCAAATAGTATGATCATTTACACAGATCCTTCAGACTTTTATTCTGAATCTTAGTTTTCCCATTTGTTTTTTCCGGTTGTTGTTTATATTATATGTGAATGACCCTTGTTCTGTTGCGTGTATCAAGGTCAATACACATTGATACTGTACTTTCAGTGACAGACTGACCTCTTTAATAGGTATTTTACCTGAGAACATGCTGATCCAGGATTAGTACACCATATCAAGCACATTTGGAAATCCTGGGAAATATGTCAAATTTGTATTAAAAACATCTCTTTTCGTCCTTTAAAGCAGTGATTTTCAAACTTTTTCATTTTTAAGGCCCCCTTTGTGTAGGGTGCATCACTTTGCAGGCCCTCAAATAAAGACTTATAATCTTAAACTTGAAATTTGAAGTCAATAACGTATTTAGTTCAGTATTCAGTATTTCATACATGTTACATGCTAAGTCTAACAAGAGTCTAACAAACCTCCAAACACTTAATGTGAACCTTTATTAATAGTGATGCTTGCTGAAGCAGACACCTCTAATGGTCCTTGAGACTCTGTTTACTAACAGTTACTGTCTTCCACAGAGACGTTGTTATGCCGCTGCTGCTAGGAGGAACGAGTCACTGAGTGAACCTCTGGCCACCCGAAAACCTGCGACACCAGCAGTTTTCCCAGCCCAGGATGTTCAGGTAATTGATGTTTGCTGATGTTATGAGCTCAGATAAGATGAAAGCCTTCACACACAGCACCACACCGTTTCTTTTTTTTAACCATGTTTGGTTTAGGTGTCCAAGCTTCCCAGTGGTCTTCTCGTCGCCTCTCAGGAGAACTACGCCCCAGTCTCTAAAATCGGGGTGTTTGTGAAAGCAGGCAGTCGCTATGAAACCGCAGAGAACCTGGGTGTCACTCACGTGCTGCGATTAGCAGCCAATCTGGTATGTTCAGAGCTTTTAGAAATAAAGTCTCTGAATACATAATCAAACAGCAATGCAAAGATGTATTCAGACATTATGCTATTTATGAATGTGTCATTATGAAATGTTTCTGTGTTTCAGACCACTAAAGGTGCATCTGCCTTCAAGATTTGTCAGGGTCTGGAGGCTATAGGGGCCGGTCTGAGGTCAGTTATAGATTTACACGAGATCTCCCTAAACATTTTCAGTTAGACAAACTCCAGCAAATCTCATACATTCATGTTTGCCTTGTGTTTCAGTGTGACATCATCAAGGGAACACGTGGTTTATTCTATGGACTTTCTGAGAGATGATTTGTGAGTGTCTTTTTTTAAAACATGAGCTGAAGCTGGGCATGACAGCAAATATTTTTATTGTGTTGTTTGGTCTCAAATTAAGCATGTAGGATTATACAGCCCTGTTTGTATGTTAATTCGTTTTAAAATCATGGTCAAAAACACTTAACATGGAACTACATTTATTTAAAATTCTTATATTTTAAAAGCTCATCATTTTATATGTGCATTTAATTTGTCCTCTATCTTTCCTATGCAGTGAAAACGTCATAGAGTACCTGGTCAATGTGACCACTGCTCCCGACTTCAGGCCTTGGGAGCTTTCTGACATCTCCCCTAGAATCAAGATAGACAAGGCTGTAGCCGACCAGAGCCCACAGACAGGTACAACCTTACACCTACAGATTGTATAGTAGCATGAAACAGTATAGAAGTTGTCATGATATCTGGCGTAAGTGTGATGCTCATGACAGGTGTTTCTCACACAGGTGTTCTTGAGAAGCTGCATGAAGCTGCATATAAGAACGCTCTGTCCAACTCACTGTACTGTCCAGACTTCATGGTGGGCAAGATTGGCGTTGATCACGTGAGTGACCGATCTGAATGATTCCGTCTTCTTCAAGGAACAGTTCACCCAAAAATGAAAATTCTGTCATTTACTCACCCTCAAGTTGTTCTGCTTGAAACCAAACCGTTTTTTGGCCCAAATTGACTACCGTAGTATTTTTTTTTAAAATACATTTCTTTGTTCTGATGAACACAAAATATATTTTGAAGAATGTAGGACGGCAAACAGTTCTGCTGCACCTTGACTACCATTGTCATTTTTGTGGTTAGAAGCATTTTTCCAAATATCTTTATCTGTGTTCATCAGACAGGGCTCTAGAGTGTGACCAATTTGGTCGCAAATGCGACCTTATTTCTCAATGGTGCCACTAAAAATAATCAGAGGCCGCTCCGGTGCGACCAGCCGTTTGAGGGAGAAAAAAAGTCTCCGCAACTCTGAAAGTCTCCCTGTGATTCAACAACAGTCACACATTAGACCCATATCGTGGTCTTAACCAATCAGAGATAGCGAAGGGTGGAACCCCCTCTGATTGGCGGTGGTACCAGAGGTCGCGTTAACGAAAATTCGTTTTCATTGACAGATTTTTTTGCCAGTGATGGATTAAATTATAAAAAATACCATATTGGCGGATTAAAATGAGGGCAATTTGTAAATCCCGAAGCAACCTGCGTGTTCACACCTGTCATTTTTACAGACTAGACATATGTGATGCGATGTGGTAAAACCCGTCAGATGTCGCACTGGGACGTGGGAAAGACAGTTCACCTATCATAGTAAACCACATAACATGAAGAATGAAGGAGTATCAATGCACATTTCCCGCCAATCCTGTGTAAACTATGGCATACAAAGTTTTTTATACAATGTTTTCGTGAGATGAAAGAGCTCCCAGTCAACAGCACCGGTAGTTATCCCCGTTCCGCTGCTCATGCGAGCCGGACCGCGATCGCAAAATGATGGGAGATGATCAAAAGTCCAGACACTATGCACATGATAAACAACGTAAAACTTGCTTCACTGCTTATTAGTTGTTTTCCGTAATGTTTGTTAGTTTCCTTGTGTAGTGATAATGGCAGAGCTCTCGTTCTTTAAGTGTGACCTGCACCACTTTCCTTACTTTAGTTTTATTCAAACGGTTTTGTACAGTATTTTTAAAGATTTCTAGGAAATGTTTTTTTTATTAAATTGTTATTAGAGTAAGTCTCTTACCACTGTAAAGTGAAATTTACTTGTGATACTGGACTGTTGTGCTTTTATTTTCATCACTTAACTTTAAACATGTTTTTCTCCAAATTTCGTTCCTGAAAATCATAGCGCTTCAATCGACCTCAGCCATAACTTTTGTTACATACACAAGGTATGAGCAAAATAAAAACTGTTTTGGAAAGGGCTTGAATATGGTATCAAAACTGTAATAGGCCTATATAAATTTGCACCATGTGTTGTGTTTTCCCAGATCTAATCACATATGAACATAAACATTAAAAGATTTAATATATAAATGAATATAAACAATAACGGCTTAATTGGGCATTCAGTTTTATTAAATTACAACAAGTTCAAAGACGCAAGTACAGCGTGATGATGTCATGAACATACGAATTACCATCTAACGCCACCTTGCACCATAGTGACGGGTGATAATAGATAATGACGTTTTTTTTACGAGCCTGTCAGTCAAAATGACGGACAATAAAAAAGTCTAGGACAACCTCTGGTGTGTACGTTAGAGAATGCGTGTGCTGCAGTCAGACAGAGAGGTGAGCGGCCTAGGGCCGTCAGTTAAATAGAGAAGATGTAGCTGCGGATGTTGAGAGAAGATGAACAGAACGATTGACAACTTTTTCGTGATTAATGTTAGATTAAGGCCCGATCTGTCCGAAAAATAATAAGCAATGCTCTGACATGGAGGCATCAACCTCCCAGGTTATGTCAAGCACTGGTCCATTTATCTTGAGATCTTTTAAGTTTAAATTTCCGTTCAGTGTAGCACTTTAAGCACCAACACTTTTTCAGTAAGTTACCTTTCTTGTGGATTTGTACTTCAAATAAAGAACTTTATGTTGACAAGATTGTTAGTTAATCATTTACAAGTCAATTTTGATGGACATTTAAAAAAACTGTGAACTGGTAAAACCAGTTAAATGTTTAATGCGTTAAATGCGATGATTTCGAAAATTTGGGTGCACCTAACTCATTGGTTCTCAACTCTAGCCCGCGAGATCCCTTTTCCTGCCGAGTTTAGCCCCAACTCTGATATAAACCACCTGAACAAGCTAATCAGCGTCTTTAAGAATAGATGTGTTCAACTTAATGCGGCGCTGTGCAAACCTATCAGAGTATGACATTTAAGTACCGCGATAGCGATTCAATTGCAGATTGCTTGTTTCGCATTTGAATCGCTCTCGCAATACTTTAATGCGATCTGCACAGCCCAACATTAAATTAAACGTGTCTGTTCCTGAAGTCATGGATTAGCCTCTTCAGGTGTTTTATTAGAGTTGGAGCTAAACTCGGCAGGAAAATGGATCTTGCGGGCAGGAGTTGAGAACCATTGACCTAACTTTTGTGCTGGTGCACCTAAGAAACACCTTTTTTCTTAGGCGCAACAGGGCAACCAGTGCAAAAAGTTAGTCTAGAGCCCTGTCAGAACAAAGACGTTTATACAGATTTGGAACTCAAGGATCACTAAATGATAACAGAACATTTATTTTTTGGGTGAACTGTCACTTTAAGTGTCTGAATACACTTTAGACATACGATGAGGTATATGTAAACACGTTCTTTTTTCTGCTCTGAAACTGTAGCTGCAGAAGTTCTTTGCGAATCATTACACCAGTGCACGAATGGCTCTTGTGGGATTAGGTGAGTCTTTCATTTTGAATGCATAGTTGTGCTCATAGGCTTGGGTTGGAAACTGTGGCGTTTGTTGGGAACAATGGCTTTTGTTTTCATAAACAGTTTCCAGTGTAAACAGAACACCAGACTTTTCAAACGGATTACTTATAACTTACGCTTAATGAGTTAAGAACTGTTATTGTTTAACCTGCAATTAGTATTTTAAATAGTGACTGAATGTTTTTATCAGCATGTGCAATCAAGGATACATATGTTTTTGGGGAATAAGTTGTATTTTGTAAAATAGTTTCAATATACTTTTACCTTACGTTTTATTTAATAAATAGTTAGTAGTTATTGTTTGGTGTGTAACGATACACTCAACTCACGATTCGATACATATCTCGATGCTGGGTTCACAATACGATACACATCTCGATATTTTAAACAAAATAAAAAAATGAAACTAAAATACAAATAACATTTATTTTCAAAATATTAAAGTTTAGTAACTTTTTTGTTGTACATACAATTAAATAAAGAATTTTAACATTTTAAGGTTAAACTGAAATTAGAATTAAGATCAGTGTCAATTTTGACAGCAAATTTTGATCTAGTTTGTCTTTTGACTAAAATGCAATTTAGTTTAAGTCATCCCATTTTATCATAGTCTAGTTTATAGTCATATTTTTGTCTATTTTTAGTCAACGAAATCAACATAACATCGGTCTACTAAAATCTATCTGGATTAACTCATTTAATTGGTGTAATTAAATGTTCTATACAAAATTGTAACTGTTTTGACATAATTTACTTGACCTTAGAATTAAATTAAACCAGGTCATTACCTTTATTTTTCAGAAAAGTTCAGTAACTACTGGATTTTCATTGTCGCAACACAGAGTACATGTACTCGTTCATTCAGTCTCAATTTTACTCAATTGACTCTTTCGTGAAGGGTGTATTCATTCAGTACGTTCAACCAAAGAAACGCTCTGATAGAGCTCACACTCAAACGCCATTGGCTAATGTCTCTGCACGGTCTTAGCTTGAGACGGTACTAAAATGAGAAATATCTAATCTTTCAAAAAGGCAAATTACCACATACTTCTATTAGCATGTCATTCAATCTTTTAATATACAGTACGACTCACTCCATCACTTTTTGATCGGAACAGCGCTGTCTTTTGGCTTACTTTATGTTGAATATCACGTTATGCAGCAGCTCACGGTAGCGGATAAATTAACATTGACAGGGTTCCCGCGGGTCCTTAAAAAGTCTTAAAATGTCTTAAATTAAAATCCGGGTAATTAAGGTCTTAAATTTACCTGTAGGTATTATTTTTTTTGCCGGTGCGTTTAATGGCGATGGGAAAGCACAGTGGCCCACCGTAAAACATCTAATAGTTGATTAATTTTAGTATGGTGTGAAATGTGTCTCCGCGATTTAATAGCCGTTTACGGTACGTCGGCTACAGACGCTGACGTCAGGCAGCGTGTCACCATTACGCGGTTGTCGAGGTGTGGTTCAAAATGCAAAGACGATGGGGAAGTGCAAATTTAACAAAGTTAAACTTATCTTGAATAATTTGTCATTTCACTGTCTTTGTCTATCAGTAAACAAACATTAATACTAGGCTATTCACCCGTTTGTTAGGAAGGTTGTAAATTAGCTAATTTCTCTCTCCAAAGCTGTCACATCACATTACAAAAGACCGAAGACTCGAAAGGTGAACTAATCAATTCTCCTTCCGGCTCTGACTGCATTTGTTTAGCGTGCAGGGATGTCACGTGATGAACGAACGACTCGAACCCGAAGACTCGAAAGGTGAACTAATCAATTCTCCTTCCGGCTCTGACTGCATTTGTTTAGCGTGCAGGGATGTCACGTGATGAACGAACGACTCGAACCCGAAGACTCGAAAGGTGAACTAATCAATTCTCCTTCCGGCTCTGACTGCATTTGTTTAGCGTGCAGGGATGTCACGTGATGAACGAACGACTCGAACCCGAAGACTCGAGAGGTGAACTAATCAATTCTCCTTCCGGCTCTGACTGCATTTGTTTAGCGTGCAGGGATGTCACGTGATGAACGAACGACTCGAACCCGAAGACGCGAAAGGTGAACTAATCAATTCTCCTTCCGGCTCTGACTGCATTTGTTTAGCGTGCAGGGATGTCACGTGATGAACGAACGACTCGAACCCGAAGACTCGAAAGGTGAACTAATCAATTCTCCTTCCGGCTCTGATTGCATTTGTTAAACGTCCGGAGCGTGTTGCGCTATGCGCATGAACGAATCACTTCCCAAGACGACCCGTTCTTCCCGAGTCACATTTAAGATTCGTTCAAAATGAACGAATCGTTCACGAACGACCCATCACTACAGTACATTCATCAACCGAGAGCCGTGTCTTTCGGACACGTCCGATTTGTGAATAATATTTGTGAACCGGTTGATCACGATAGTTAGTTGATAAACTGCGGCTGCGCATGTGTGCGTGTGAAAACTAGCAGGCTTCTCTCACTCTGAAGTTTAAAAAATTCTTGGAATCTAGAAAAAACAATATATGAACACAATAAGCACGGGTGACGACGACGAGCGGGGCAATCTGACAAAACGTAAGTTTATTTAATAACAAATAAATAACAGATTATTCACTTTATAACGTTCGCTTGCATATTCCTGCCTTTGTCTGTATCTGTGTGCATTATTTGCCAAACTTAAATGTGATGAACTTATCAGATCATGATGATGTTTTAAGTGATGGTAATTAATGACTTAAAGTGTCTTCATTTAATGTTCAGCCAAGTGTATTTTCATCCCGACCGAACGCCGTTACGTCAAAACAGTACGTCATTACGTTCTGGCGTAAATGAACCGATGAACCGTTTTTTTGAACCGGTTCATTGAAACGAACTGTCCAAAAGAACCGGTTTGCGGAAAAGAGCCGGACATCCCATCACTAATACAAATGGACCTTCATTTGCGATTCTGGACTTCTGGTGATGAGACTGGTACACACCACGTCATCTCCCGCTACTATGGGACGGAGTTCATAGGTCACTCCAGAGCTGAGGACATGTTTGGTCATTTCAATATAAGTAACGTTACGATTGTGTTTGAAATCCCATACTATTGTTCATTTGAAGTATGTGTAAAATTGAGTAACGTTAGTGCGGTTTAAAGCTCATATGCTAGCGGTGTAAACACCAATATTTCCCCGGTGCTCAGTGCGCCCACTCCGGGCAGAGTCGGCAGAGGACTGGTTATGTGCTCCAGTCAAGTCACAGGTCTTTGGTCACTTTGACATTCTAACAGGTAACAACACATTAGCTCAGAGTTGTAACTGTTGGTAGATGTGTTTAGGATTATGTGTTTTATAGATGTGTTTTAGATGTTTATTTTGTTTAAATATGCCGAATTGTGATTTTATGGGTTGTTGGGCAGATGTAGCTGGTAATGTAACGTTAGGCTATCACTTAATGCCATAGCAACAGTAAACATTCACGTAAGGGTTAATGAGCTGTAAATAGAGATGCAGAAACAAACTTTGTTGGAAATACACATTAGATATGTTGTATTTTATCACAAAATACATGATTTTACCAGTTAGTAAACCTATAAAAAACAATTAGTTTAATTTGCAAAATTCACCATTACATTTATAGGCCACACACATAGAAAGACCACAGTGACCATAGACTGACTTGAAAAGAGCATATAACCAGTACTGTTACAATCTGCATAAAGTGTTTTAATATCAAAGCTCACATTTTTAATGTACGAAGGCATTCTGTATCATAACTACATGTCGTTTGTAATAAAACAAACTTGAATTGAATTCACTGAACACTGAATTAAATCAAAAAAAGGAAAAGACAAAACAGACGAACAAGAGAAAAGGGGTTGAAGATGAGCTTGAAGAGCTACGCAAGAAAAGAAGAACAATCTCAACTGTGTGTGAAACTCTAGAAAAGGATGCAGATGGCCTTGCAGAGAAGGCTGAGAATACAGCAGGGACCAAGATGGCAGAACTTGATGCAAGGAAAAGAGAGGGGAGTTGTTGGACCAAGACCGTGAAATTGAGGAGAGCAGCAGAGCTACGCCTCATGTCTTGAGGAGATTTGGGGATTTTACAAAACAATGGACCTCTCTATTCATTGGTTTCTCTCATTAAGAGTCATGTGATAACATTTGTGTTTTCAAACAGTTATGTACATTATTTGTCAACTTTTTGGCTTGGGAAAGGCTGTTTTGAGGACTTTCATTATTGAGCTTATTAATGATGGAGACTGCTTTAAGTGTTGGAAGTATTATTGTTCTGTCTCCCACTCAACCATGATGGAGTCTGCTATAAGTGTTGGAAGTATTATTGTTCTGTCTCCCACTCAACCATGATGGAGTCTGCTATAAGTGTTGTTATTTTCATTATTCCATATGGTTCCTTCATGCAATGCATTGTGTTGTTTAGTGAAATCCAACTTATGTATGTTATGTTGGCTCTGTTCTGCATCACAAAGGAACAAAAAAAATGAAAATGGCAACTGTGAGCTTTGATTGTTTACATCTATATTGGCCAAACAGTGTTGGAAGGGTTATTGTTAGTTATTATACTTTCTCCTAATTTGAGAAAAAGGTCTCATGAAAGAGTATTTTTGCAGAGTTTACACATTGCACATAATTGATAACCAATGGAAAACTTGTAAGTTTTGATTTCCATTGTAGGAGGCAATAAATTGAGTATTCCAAAGAAATTATGACATTTTTGGGTCTTAAATTATATTTGTTGAGGTCTTAAAAAGGTCTTAAAAAGGATTCAATTTTACTTTTAAAATGGTGCAAGAAGCCTGCATTGGCATATTAACACGTTTGTGCCTGACTTTGTAATGAGTTTCGTGGTGACTCGCCTGTAGTCACGCTTCAAGTTCGCTGTGTTTTGCCGGCGATTTTGAAGGAAAGTAAGACGCTCTTTAAAGCACGTGAAGAGACAGATTGTGTCTTGTGCTTCCTCTTCTTCCAGAGACTTCTCTCTCTATCACATAATGTGAGATAAGCGCACTGGCGCAGAGGAGTGTAGCGCCTTGAGCGCTCAACGAATAGAATTAAACATATCGTAAAATATCGCCATCTATCCACGATGCCCATCGAAATACCAAATATACACCGCTAGTTATTGGATTGCTTTTGTGTTGCTCTGAAACAATTTTTTATAGAAATTTAAAGCAATTAATATAGTATATATTGAATTTAATATAGCTGCAAGCAGCGATAGGGGCCAACAAAGCCCCGAAGGCGCCGCAAGCGCAGTGCGAAGCCGCAATGGAGCAAAAAAAGACACACATGGAAAATCCGTGATGAAAAAGGGACAGGTCGAGAAGAATAGGTGAAAACAAACTCAATTTACACACAAGCACGGAACACACCCACAGTCAGATTCGAACCGCTGACCCCACAGACTCCATGCCAGTGACTTGGCGAGTCTGGCCACTGAGCCAACATACCACAATGGGGCTACTGTGCTAAGCTGATAGAGGTGTATGAAGGCGATATATAACGATGATCAAAGTTGTAGCTGTGACAGCGCACAGCTACAAGAACAATATGTACGTGAAAAATGCAATCACAACGTACACTTCATATATACGAGCAACACAAATGCCTCTCAGGATTCGAATCCGCGACGATGCGGTCTTGAGGCGTGCGCTTTCTTTGGTTATACCACACAGTTGACTTATTGCTCTCTGCCTGCCAAGGACAGCTTTCAGAGCTTCAAGCATCGACATAAGCCAATCCAAGAAGAGGCAGAAATGACACAGTAGAGCAAATGTAACATAAATACAGTCTACAGGAGAAACAGATGTCAGAAGTGACAATGAAAGCAGGAATATAATTTTGTATAGCAACGCACAACACGAGATTGACACCTGCAACCTCTTGTATTAGAGGCTTGCGGCTAATCTAATTGTGCCACCCAGTTGACATGCTTGACCCAGGATCCCAAGGAGAGCTTTCAGAGCTTCAAAAATGTAGATGGGTCAATCCCTGAAGGGCCTCTAACAAGAGTGTAGAGCAAAAAGAACAAAAATACAATGTACAAGGGAAACGCATATCAGAAGTGATAATGAAGACAAGAATATCATTTTTGTATAATAATGCACAAAAAGTTACATCCAGTCAGAATAGATCAATTCGAGAAAGAGACAATGTCATAGTTAACTTTCAGTGATATTTCTCAATAATGCACCCCCCAGAAATCAAAAATCTGTTTGGCTATTTCTGGTCGTCTCGGTCCAAAGATCATACGAGCAGAGCTTAGAATCAAATTGACCACTTTTGTCAAATGAGCAGTTTTCATATGCTTAACAATAAGTTAGGAACTGAATGTTACAATATGACACATTAGGCATCAATGAAATCGGCACGGACCATGAGAAATAATTATCGTCAGAAAACTTATTTTAGACCAAGCATTCAAGAGTTATAAGCAATTATATAAAAGAGTCATATCTTAAGAAATCTAGGTGGCGCTGTCTTGAAGCTTCAAGGGTACGTTTGGGATTGTAATTCGCTAACTTTTATGTGTTGATGACACATACAGTTTTTCATATTGATGTATCTGAGATTGGCCAAGTTAAAGCCTCCAATACATTTTGGGGTCAACATTGAACTTTTTTTTTCTGCTGTTGGTTCTTGAGTGAGTGCTGGGGCCCCCATAATTGGTCACATGACCATCATTTTCCTAGGGTTCATAAGGCTGCCATAGACTCCCATCGCAGAGGAATAATAACAATACCAACAGAAGCAGTATTGGCCATAACCCCTACGGGGCTTGGCCCTTAAATATGTGACTTTGAAGATGTGATTGTCTTTGTTTGTGAAGGGGTCAGTCATGATGTTCTTAAGAAGGTTGGAGAGCAGTTCTTAAGTGTCCATAAAGGAACCGGAGCAGCAGGGGCTAAAGCTGTATACCGTGGTGGTGAGTACATCAATGACATGCATGTAATGTTTGAGCTGAATGGAGATTATTTGTGTGTAATAAAGGTACAACTTAATGCACATTTTTTTTAGGAAACAAAACACTTTTATAGTGTGAGGAGCTGTTAAAATATTATTTTTTAAGAAAAGCTAAAAGCCACAAGAGACCTTGGGTTAGAGTGATTTTACACACACAGTGCCTAATGTTAAAATAACTAAAATAACAAAAGTCTTTGTTTCCTAAACAACTTTCTTTTTGGGGTTAGGGTGTTTTTTCCTAAATTCACAATTGTTTATTCATCATGAGATAATTTGTTGTGTTGCTTAATATGTATACCGAATAAAGTTTGGCATGGACATTTTGTTTGATCATTTAGTATTCATTTAAATATTAAAGAGCTGTGGTTTGCTTACAGGTGAGCTGCGGACACAGAGTGGAGGAGCTCTGGTTCACGCGTTGGTGACGTGTGAAGGAGCAGTAACAGGCTCGGCAGAGGCCAATGCCTTTAGCGTGCTGCAGAGGGTTCTGGGAGCTGGACCGCATGTTAAGAGAGGATCCAACATTACCAGCAAACTCAGCCAGGGCATCGCCAAGGCTACCACTCTGCCTTTTGATGTAAGTTTACCTGTTCTCATTCTTTCACGAGGCACAGATGGGTTGTTTTACTTTACAATTGATTTGATGGTTTTTACTTATGTTCTTTACAGGCCACAGCTTTCAATGCTACTTATTCTGACTCGGGACTCTTTGGAGTGTATACCATCTCACAAGCACACTCTGCCAAAGAGGTGAGTGTCATGACCAGGACATATGGCAGCATCAGCCAAACAATGAAAATGTGATGTTGGTTCAAAACTGTATGGAAGAGAAAAAGAGAAATAAGATAATTGTTTACTTTGACAACATCTGTCACAGAATGGTGCAAACAATTGTAGCCAATGTATATAGGTGATAAAAATCATAATGGGATTTCCCCCCCTACTTCCAATGGATTGGATTTTTTATATATATATAAAAATAAAAAATGTTATAAGATATATTTCTTGTAAGATATCAAAAGGAGTCAGCATTAATTTCTGATTTATTTGCACTTCTTTGCACTTCTTATTGTCCATGGTTTAAACAGGTTTTTGCCATTATTGATATTTTCTTTCATTAATGATTTACAGTTAAATGCCACCATGTCCGAAAGCTAGAGGGCGCACATGCACAGAAACTCTGAATATGGGGCAAAGAAGTACAATTTACACATGTAGCCCCTGTCCAAAATGGCCCACTTTATGTGAACTTGATGTTTCGTGGACTTAAATTGTGTGTAATCACCAAGTCTACGTCCCATTTGTCTTCAATGAAGCCTGCATCTTTTGAACCTCCCCTGAAATTAACTTCCCAGGAATCCTTGCGAACGACCAATCACATAACATATGGGAGGCGTGTTTTGGATGTCAGATATACGTAAACGTGACAGATATTTTTTTATGAATGATTTGATAAGATTTTTAATTAAAAAAGTTTCTTATTCACGTTATTGCTTATTAATTTTCTATTAAGCCAACTATTCAAAAAGGAAAAACTTTGAATGCAGTGCATTTTCTTACTTAAGGTAATAAGCCATGTTTTGTTGTAGATTTATATCTAGTTGTCTCTGGGCTCTGTAAAGCTGAACAACACAGCTTCTGTATTAAACAGAAATATTAAATAACAACATGCATATAAAGAACACATTATCCACAACAAGAATTGTGTTTACAAATAAATAAATAAACAAGTAGTTGCATTACAATCTTAGGTATTGCATAATGCTCGGGTGGCATAATCACCATATGAAATACAGAACAATAAAAACCAGCAGCTCCTATCCCATATAACAACATTGGGACTGCAGTGTGGTTGACTTCCTGCGGCACTTCAAAGGCAGCCTCAAAATGCGACCTTGTTTCCGCGGGCTGACAAGGCCACAACGAATGGATCCTTAACAGCCTCGGCTAACCCGAGATTCATTGCGCGCCTGTAAAGGCTGCATATTGTTAAATATAAATTGATAACTTTAGTTAAACAAAAGAATGTAATCTGCAGAAAACTGTTCCAGTCCAGGAAATGCCAATGGGTATATTCTACCCCTGTTCTTCAAGCCTTTTCAAGTATTTATATTGATGTTTGAAATGCACATTATAAACGACTCGATCTCATAGTGATTTTAGATTGAGCAATTATTCCTACTCATCAAAGGGCCGTAGTTCACAGAAGAGCTGTGCATAAAACACAGAATCGACCACAGAACACAGAAGCCTTTGCGATTTCACAATCGCCCTAGACAGGTGTAAATCGTGTGAATCCCAGCCCTATTTAGCTTATAGGTTTGGAATGACATGATTCATTTAATGATGGGAATGTGTTTGTGATGATCCCAGCTGAAAGTGAATGACTGACTGACACTCTTTCTCTTTCTCTCTCTCTCTCTCTGCAGGTAATCAATGCAGCCGTAGCACAGGTGACAGCCATAGCTGAAGGAAGACTTACTGCAGATGACCTCACCTCAGCAAAGTGAGTATACAGCTTGTTTACACCAGCTGCCTCAGCATGTGTTCGTCTTTCAGGCAGTGAATGAAAGTGCTTTGGCAAACCATTTTACCTTTTTTTCTTGTTCTGCAGTATCTGTTTGAAAAAAGTCATATGATTTGCAATGTAGGCTCTGCTCATGCTCTTTTATGACTTGATAATTTACATAATGGCAAGAATATAAACAGCTTGAAACCTAACAGAATGAAGAAAAATTGAAGTAGTGACAGTTATCCTACAAAAGTAAATGATGTTTGTTAATTCTTTTGAAATATTATAGTTATATTTTATCATTAAGTCTAGTTATTCTATATTTGTAAAATTAAGTTGTAAAACTTAACAATGTATTTGTGAGAGTTACATGTGAGAATATTTAGTGGGATATAATTTAGGCAGTACTTAACTTTTACTTGTATCATTTTTCACCATGCGCCCAGTTATGTCAGCTGAAAAGTCGTTTAAGTTGTGGAGCAAGTTATTTGGTTTTGATAGGAGCACTTTTTCTGCAGGCACTGATGATGTATGGAGAGAGGGTCTGGTGGGTGATGAAAGGCTTGTTATTGTGTGTTTTAGGAACCAGTTGCTGGCTGATTATCTGATGTCTTTGGAGACTTCAGATGGATGGCTGGAGGAAGTGGGAGTTCAGGTTCTGAGCAGTGGAGCTTACACCTCACCTCTGTCTGTGACACAGAGCATTAACTCTGTGACCTCCAATGATGTCGTCAAGGTAAGTCACATGATTTTGTTATGCTTGTCACAAGAAATCTACATTTTCTTGATCTTTTCAAATAGGAGGTTGTTTGACTATGAAGGCATACTGCAACACACAATCACAACTAAACCCAGTCGCAAAAGAGTATTGAAACCCAAGTTAAAACTTTTTGTCTGAATGTTGTAGCAGTTCAAAATGATGATTACATTTACCCACTCAGATAAAAAGTTTAACATTCTAAATTAATTTTATAGTCAAAAGTGTATTTTGTTATAACAGTTTGTAGACAATGTAACATATTGTCGAATCATAGAAATGTCATGGATGCATTTGTCTCAGGAAAATGTTGTATGTTGGTTTCAGTATTTTTATATCAGACCATAATATGCAACCATAAGTTTTATGAATGATATTTAACATAACAACTCTTATATTTTCCACAGGCTGCAAAGAAGTTTGTTGAAAGCAAGAAGACAATGTCAAGCTATGGACATCTGGCAAACACACCATTTCTTGATGAATTGTGATAAAAGGTCCTGATCTAAAATTAACTATATTGTCCATCTTATTTTGGTGTAAAACTTCTCTGAGATGTTAAACCCTGATTGCTGTACAAACATTTTTGGTCATTTTATCACAAAATCATTTCCATCAATTGCGTCTATGTCCCTGTATCTATGTACATTCATTAAAAAGATTGATTGAAATATTTATTGTAGTGACAGTTCTTTGTTCCAGTGCCTTCTTTGACATTTTATTTAGATGTTTCCTCCAGTAGCCTTAAAGATGAAGAAATAAGCTACACATTGGGCCTAATAAAATAAACTCTTATTTGTGATTATGTATATGTTATAAGGTTTAAATTAAGTAAGAAAAATATGGATATTGTCATTTACAATAAGGTGTATGAAAAAAACACAAACATATAAGTTTTGTCTGTTAACATTAACACAATGCTTATGCATTACGATTATGTGCATCTAGCATAATTGTTTAACAATTGAGATCTCATAAAACAGTATATCATTTACTCACCCTCAGATTGTTCCATACCTGTATACATTTCTGTTAAACGCAAGATATTTGGAAAGAATAGGTAGTCCAAACAGATCTCATCCCCATTGACTCCCATAGTGGTTAATTTCCCTAAAATGGCAGTGAATGGGATCTGTTTGGTTACTGACATGCATCCAATTATATTTCTTTGTTTTCATCAGAACACAGAAATTCATACAGGTTTGGAACAATCTGAGGGTGAGTAAATGATGACAGAATTTTCATTTTTGGGGGTACTGTCACTTTAAGGTATGTATTAAAGAAATAGTTCACAAAAAAATGGTCCTGACTTGAATATAGTGATTTTTATTAAAAATATGGAAAATCAGTGAGATCCTTTTTTGTGAACTGTTCCTTGAAAGGCCCTGAACAGTAAATACCTCTAATGCATCAAATACCATTTATATAATCGGATATAATCTCTTTTTTAGTAATTTTCAAAGATTTTATCCCATAATTAACTCCTGCAGTATCATATATTCTTTATTATTAATTATATGGGGGTTAAATAATGTTTAACTGCAGCTATATAATTCCAGTTTATGGTTAAATGAGAGAAATGCATTAAGTTGCATCATTTCTTATAAAGTTCGCTGATGATATTAACTAGTAACGTTACGTGGTCAATGCATTGGTGTACATGTTTATTATTAATCTATCTAATTAAAATACATTAAAGATATTCAAATAATTATTTTTAGTTTGTTGCAATCGTGGTGTTGACAGTGGCATGATGATGCACCGAACACAGCAGAGACCCCGTAACCTTCTGTATTCTCGCGATAATAGCAGAGCGTGATCTCGGAGGCCTGTTGTGTCTGACGATAGACGCTGCGTGGGGGTTTTCGCTTGATGTCATTGGGAAAGACTCGAGAGCAGCGTTCACATCGTTGTTACTCATGCTTCAGTGGCGTTTTGCTGTCTTTAATTCCCTTACGCACTCACATAACACTCTTTAACCCTTCCAGGCTGGCTTTTCATCCGTTTTTGGCATGAAGAAGATGATGCGGTGGTGCCTTGCTCGCCCTCGGCGGTCGTGCAGATGCGCGTGCAGCTGAGGCGAAAGATGGACCATAACACCGTCGACGAAAACGACCGATTGCGGCTCTAAATAGCTGTTTTTCGTCTTTTCCTTTTAAAATCCCGCCGACGAGAACTTGTTTTGAGATGGCTATGAGGACGTCGAGCGGCACCAGGCCCTCCGGACGGCAAACAAACGGTCGGGATCTGTAGCCCGTTAGCTAATAACAGAAGAACACTGCAGTCACCATACGAGGATGATGAGCAGGGAACATCAGCCCTGAGCTCTTATTAGGAGGAAGATCAGGGACATTGCCTGGTCTTTAGGGCCCTTATATTGATCTAAAAGTGCCCAGGACTTCATATACATCCACATCATATCATATCATGCAGTTGGGATTGAACAGTGAACATCCTGCTTACTGACTGCTTTCTTGCATCTTAAGAAAGATTTGCTCACTTCTTCAGTCTAACACCAGTGACCAGATAACCTGAGATGGATAAACTTACCATTATTTCAGGATGTCTTTTTCTGGCTGCGGATATATTTGCCATAGCGAGTATTGCCAATCCAGACTGGATCAACACTGGCGAGTCAGCAGGTGAGATGTGATCGATATTTTTCTGTTGTTATGTATGCAGATGTGTACAAAAAACGCAGGAGCTTAAGGTGGACGCTTCTCTAAAGTTGAATGAAGCATATCTGAGAGTTCTTCAAAGTATTTAAGTATCTTGAGAAAACAAAGACTGTTGTTTATGTTACATTAGCAGGTCACACTTTATTTTAACTTGCATGAATTATACTATAACTTTGTTGTGCGCGTTTGTTAATGTGCATGCAAATATTTCATTATATTTGGCTTAATATATTTAAAACAAAATGCCTTCGATTTTATTTAAATGTGCATGAACTTTTTTATTATATGATATGATATGATGATACAAAATTGCTATATACTATCTAATAGTTTATATGAGCAATAATACTTGGAGGTCTCCACTAGATCATGAAGTTGATAAAATTGAGACGTTGAGGCCTGAAAAAGGCATGAGAATTTCAATAAAGAATAGATTTCTACACTCTTGAAACTAAAGGTGCTTTATAGATTCTTTACAGTGATGCTGTAGAACCATTTTTGGTTCTTTAAAGAACCATCTCTTTCTTACCTTTTTATAACCTTTTTTTTGCCACAAAGAACCTTTTGTGAAACAGAAATATAAAAGGTTTTTATGGAACATGTACAAAAAGGTTCTTCTATGGCAGTGTGAAACACCTTAATTTTAAGAGTGTAGTTATTCTCATTATTTACCTAATGTCATGAAATATAAATTAATTTTGGTGAAATATGGTAATAATAATTTAATTTGAGCTATTAATATATATATATATATATATATATATATATATATATATATATATGTGTGTAATAATTCCATTTTAAAAGTTCAACCTCTAAACCCCATAATAAATAAACTAAATAAATCACTCAATGAGAATTCATTCTGTAAAATTGTTAAACTCCTTATTAAAAATGACTTAAATTGCAATTGTATTGTTTGAAGCTGGAAACACTTAATTTTTCTGATGTGTTCTCATGACATGTCAATCATTGATTGCAGGCAAATTGCACCAATGATTCTTCTGTAATATATGGGTAGTGTAAATATAGCATTCATTTAAACACCATCCAATACTATCCAGCCGTCATGATAAACCCCAAGACATGCTTGAGGTTATCCTTAATACTTTTGTGCCTTGGTTAATTGAATGAATCTTTTCAGGCTCTCCAAGGCAACTGTGACACCAACACCATTGTTAAACATTTAAAGCCGTCCTGCCAAACATGACTGTCCTCAGATGTCCATGTGCAGGCGGGCTGTTGATAAACAGCTGCTCTTTGTTCAGCATGCATGACTGCTTAGTAAGTGGGTCAGAGGGGTTCAAGCACAATCCACCGAATTCAGCAAGAATGAGCGACCGCATGTTGTTTTCTTAGTAAACCTCATACTACAACATTGAATGAGGTGTCAACGCAAGCAGCTATGTAGCAAAATAATGGCATGTTTTTTTTTGCCATTCGCAACCAATCTCTGCATATTCTTCCGGCCTGCGAGAATTGTCTATTGTCTGTTCTGTTGGCATCATTGTTCTGTAGATAAGAAACTAGTTATCGGTTGTAGTATTGAGTAGGAATGCCCAAAAAATTCTCTGCCATATCGGTATCAGCCGATAAATTGACATTCTAATGTAATTGGTATCAGCCGATACTAAAATATCTTGAGACCTGTTAGACATGTGGCTATTGTGAATCTATCATTTCTTTATTGAATATACCAGAAAAGTTTGAAGGTTAAAGAATCATCAACTAGTGGAAAGTAGGCTTGGTACATGATGTTCAGGGAGGTAAAGATAACTAATGGTTACCTTGTTTTGTACGGTGAATGTTTTCAAATAAAAGCAGTTGTCCACTTTTTGTCTTTTGTTTCAGTCCTGGGGAATTTTATATTAATTTTAGAGACTGTATATCGGCCAATATATCGTTTATCGACTTCCAATGTTAAAGAATTTTGGTTATCGTTATCTGCC
Source organism: Triplophysa bombifrons (assembly GCA_029783895.1). Classification (NCBI taxonomy): domain Eukaryota; kingdom Metazoa; phylum Chordata; class Actinopteri; order Cypriniformes; family Nemacheilidae; genus Triplophysa; species Triplophysa bombifrons. The sequence continues at coordinate 23,278,094 of CM056457.1, forward strand.
CAGAAATGATCATATCAGTGCATCCCAAGTAGCTAGCCTTATGAAAGTATACCTTTGTTACATTTCACCTTAAAATCAAGTCTTTTTTTTCCACACAAAGGAAATTAAGTCTTTTTTTAACAATAGAGTTGAACATTTGTGGTGTTAAAAATTGGTATGTAAAAAGCGCAATAAAAAAATTAATAAAACTTAAGACATTGTCTGCTTAGGAACGACTTGGAAAAATTATTGTAGAAAAAAGCCTCATGGATGGATGCATAGATATTTCTTTTGTTTGTTTTTAACAGATAATTTTTCAGCTGGCAAACTCAGGTATTTAAAGTTCATTGTTTGCAGCATGCAATTCACTAAAATGAATGGTCTCCTTTGTTGAGCCATTGTCGGATTGTTTCCTTCCTGTGAATGGTAAAATCATTAAAGTGTTTGTAATGTCCCTGCCTCTCTCTTTGATGTGGACTAAGACTAGAACAAGGCAAAATAATTCAATGATGAGAGACTGTTTAGGGCTCTTTCACAGTTTCTTTGATCTACTTGTAGATGTTTTGACTAAACTGTTACATCAAGGTTTTTTTGTTGATTTTGTTTTTCAGGCATTATGTGTTTATTATTGCTAGGTTGATGGGTACACAAAATCAAAAACA